>CM076584.1:601221054-601852645 GCA_034641835.2 Pinus albicaulis
TTTATGTCTTCCTCTCCCTCTCTTACCCTTCTCTAACTCTCTCACTCTTCTCACTCTCTCTCTCTTCATTCCTCTTCTCCCTTCTCCTTCAATTTATCTCCATATCTCCCTTGTCACTCCCCCTATTTCTCCACCTCTATCATATATCATGATATATTAATATATATTACAATATAATAAATTTAATATTCTATTAATCTAAATATATTAAATTTAATAATATTAATATTTTAATATTAATGTTAGGGTTAATAATGTTTTTTTTTGGCATGGTATTAATAATAATTTGGTCCATGGTATTTGACCCTTATAATTCATATATAATTAGATCTTGATTTCTAATCGTATTTGATATATTTTTATTTATTTACCTTACCTCTTTATACCTCTTTTATATTTACTTATTTACCATACCTATTTTATAAATATATTATTTGGCCCATGGTATTTGACCATGGTATTATTAATAATTTGTCCCATGGTATTTGGCCCATGGTATTAATAATAATTTGTCTCATAGGCTTCACCTAAATAAAACCTATTTTTGAGTTTTTGTAAATATAAAGTGGTTTATTGAGTAAATATAAAAATCGGTTTTATTTATTTACCATACCTCTAGTTTATTTATATTTTTATTTATTTACCATACTTCCTGAGTAATATAAAAAGAGGTTTTATATATTTACCATACCTATGGTTTATTTATATTTTTACGTATTTACCATATTTTATTTATTTACCATATCTCTTTTTTGAGTGTTAGTAAACTCTTCATATTTTAAATTTATATCGTTTAAATTTAATTTTAATTGTTCATTTGTATGTTTATGTAAGCTATTGTTCAAGCCGACATTTTTTTGGGCTTCTGACATACTTATACATTGGGGTCGTACTGGGCTCTAGACCTAAATTTCATCAGACATGGCAAACTTATGTTAGATTTAAGACTTTTGTGATACATAATTTAGAAAAATGTTTTTCGGATTATGTGGTCCATTATCACGACAAGGTGAACGATACTCAATTTTAATGAATAAATAGTTTGTGATCCATAATTTAGAAAAATGTTTTTCGGATTATGTGGTCCATTATCACGACAAGGTGAAAGATATTCAATTTTAATGAATAAATAGTGTGGATGCATCAATGGCTGGATATAGCCGTTGTAACGGCTAGTCTTCAACTGCTATATCCCAGCATTGTTCCACACTATTTATTCATTATCTTTTTCACATTGTCCTGGGGATAAACTATTAAGGTCGACTAAATCCTAATGATGTATTTTTTTACATTGTCTTGAGGATGAACCATTAATGTCGACCAAATCCTAATAATGTGATTAATCAGAAAGACATTTTTTTAAATAGCAAACATATGTAAAGATAAACAACAACTACACAACTGATATTGTGAATAAAACAAACATCATAAATTGTTTTATCTCATTACCTCTAAAATGAAAACCTAGTGCAGTCCCAGGCCTTATCAATTTTTAAAAGAGAATGGTAATTGATCTTTAAAAAAATGAAATCATCATTACCAACCTTGCTTCCAGTAAAGTTTCATAAATTAAAATCATATTGTAGACTATAATAGTTAATTATTAATTTGTATTTTAAATAAATTAAATATATGAAATTTGCAATATGTAAAATTTGCAATCCATAGCTAAAGTAACTTTAGATTATAAAATTGCAATTATAATAAAATGATTTACTAAAAAGTTTAAGTTTCATAAATTGAAATTATCATTAAATATCTAAATTTATTTCTATTATAAATTATAGTATTTAATAGATATTCAATTTATTTTATAAACAGCGTTTTTTTCTCCCTCTGAAAAAAGATATTCAATTTATTTTAAATAAAAATGTTCAATTAGTTAGTTTTACAGATAATGTTAAATAATAAAATTAGGTAGTTATACAGATAATGTTAAATAATAAAATTATAATTAGTTTTATAAATCTCAATCCATTCAAAATAAAAAAATTATTCTTTTCCTTTTAAAATTTCAATAAAATTTATCTTTTCCTTTTTTAAATACTAATCTTCAACCATGACTAGTCCTTACTTTGAACTTAAATCAAACTTAGAATAATAAAGAAAACAACTCTACTTTAGGCAGCTTAGCTTTTAAGGCCTTGCAACTGTCACATATTATATACCATATTATTATTAATATGAATCTATGTAAGGAATTGCTGTCTATTGATCTACTACAATAGAGGAAAATTAATTTTAATATCATTTAAGCCATATAAATTATTTTATTGTAAAGTAATTTATATGTCTTGTAACTATCACACATCACAGTATATTATTAAAAAAAAAATAGTGATTTTATTTAACTCGCCACCTTACCAAGTATGACAGTGAAAAGTGCAAATTACATTTAAACAATTGACAGCGTTTATGAAACCCTCAAAATGTATAAATAATTTTTAGATTCTTTTACTTTGGAGATTTATTCATCAATTTGCTCTTTCTTCCTTCAGTCTTTCAGAGACAGATGTGATCCCCAAAGACAGTTTGTAAAACATCTAAGTCAGAAACAAATATTGCTACTAAGATAATCACCAAGAATCATGGAAGACCCACAAACTTTAGATATGGCCGGATTGTACCTTCCATTAACAAATAATAATAAAAGGTACGCACTTTTGGCTAGTTAATTTCAGAGCATTAATTTATTCAATCAATCACACAAGACGTCTCTTGGCACTTCAAAGGAGACGCTTTCAGACATGAAAATACTGGAACGATGTTGAGATCAAATCCTTTTGCCATTGCTCTAAACTCTTTAGAAATCAAAACTCTGACGACATTTTATATTCACATATTTCATAAATCTGAAGGTACTCCAAGTACAGAAACAGGATTGAAACTAACAGGGCCAATGGTGTGACTGGTATAAACGGATTGATAATGAGATAGTTCCTGTGGGCGCTTAACAGGTCATGTCTGATTAATGAAATCCTCACAGCCCCAACCCACAAACAACCTTTAATTGAACATCAGTAAGACTCTCAAATGATTCATTTGCAGGGCCCAGAGTTTAAATCCCAAAGGGCTTTATTACAATTATGGCGTGTGCAACGTTTCAATAATTTTTATTTAGGCTTTTCATCTCCCCACCTTGAGGCTTATGCTCACTAGCGTGAAAATTTACTTCTAAATTCCCTAAAATAGAATACTATGTTTCTCTAAATTCCATCAGGATAGGAGGATGTCAGGGTGATGTTGTCAACTTCTTGGATTAGGTGTTGGCATCTTTTCTCTTGTCAGAAATATTGCCATTGCCATGGCTTTGAGATAAGGATCGGAAGGATATCATACCTTTGTTAGAAATCAAAGACCCACTTCCCTTGCACAACTAATTGAGCAGATACCATGCTAACCCCACAAGTTCCTTCTCTTCTGATACACATCTTATCTCTGTTGCAAACTGCGAAATTGTGATATCATAGTCTTGCTATTGATAGAAATCTATTGTTTGCAGCAGAAGCTATTAATCTGCTCTGTTGACACAGGGACCCTTTCTTCATCTACCTCAATGGTTTTCCTTGATGCCATCCGCAATTCTCATATGAATAGCCTCCCCTCATCTGCTGGTCTCTCCAAGCCTCACTCCTAATCTATCCTGGAAACAAACAAAATTGAGAAAGCAGAAGCAATTTGGGCAATTAGCTAGCCATACCAAGTGCCACCAGAGCCAATCATGGGCTAGAAAGCTAATGCCACAACAAACGGTGTGTGAAGAGGAACCTTATTTGTGGGCAGTTTCCCCAGCTCACAGAGGCCCATGATAAACAAGTTCTGCTATTAAGGCTACGACACTCAGTTTTATAAATATATTAGTCCATAGCCTATTTATCCCAACAGCAACCCAAATGACACTGTTGAGACCCATTACAACCATGAAAGTGGAGTGGAGGTAGCAATGTACATATAAGCCAACATTATTAGATGATTCACTGCAATTGAACAAATATTGCCACAAGTGGAGCACTCCTAACCAAATTGAAGTGGGAGAATATATGGTTAATATTCCTCCACCTCCTAATCCCTATTAGGAACAGACTGCCTTCCTCACAAATGATAGTTGTCATAAATGCATTATAATTGGTTAATTTCCAAATTAAAAGAAGCTTAATTTTCAAATTTAAAGAAGCTTTCCCTAATGACCTATTAAATCACAATTGGCTTTATCTTTGTCTCAATTCGTTCAATTAATCACATATGACGCCCCTTGGCTCTTCACAGAAGACACTTCAGAAATGTTTAAATTTACAAACACTGCAGCCATGTTCAGGAGAATTCCTTTTGATCTACTCAAAATTGTTATTTTAAATGAGAACTCTGTCCTTTCAAATATTTCATGACAGATACTCCCACTGGATAAACAGAACTTCCCAGGTAATTCAGAAGCTGTATCTATAAACTGGGATACAAACCATACCATGGTATAAAGGCACTATCCTTTTTTGAGCTCAGGATTCAAACATTCACTTGTGCTTATTAGATGCCAATACTTGGCTTATGTATTTTTGGCCAATTAACTAAACATAGACATTGACAATGGTATTATTTTTAGTTTGGCAAATTAATAAACAATATATTTTTGGCCAATTAACTAAACATACACATTGAAAATATTAATAATTTTAATTTGGGTGCAAATCAAATGAATTTAAATTTGGTTTTGATTTTTTATTTTAATTTGTAAATCGTTGCTCAGATTTCATCCATACTTACGAAGCACCCAGTGCCCAATCAACACTTAAAAGAGATACATGCCACATCAAATCATAAACATGAAATATGCCAAAAAATCCATCATAACTTTGACGAATAAAAACTGCTACATTAATCTTCTAATTTACATATCTTACCATGGAGAATTTCTGACAAGACCCTCATCAAATGCCACTACTCACAAAAACGCTTCTTCACCACTGGCAGGAAGGATTTATAATGGATAGCTAATGACCATTTGCCTTCAGATTAAAGACTAGATTTCCTACTATACAAGACTCTGCTTCTCTGTAATTCAATCTTGGTTAAGGGGACATCAGCTTCATGTTGACATCCTGTGTCTAGGAACAGGATTGAATATCTTCTCTTTTTGTGTAGGAGACATTGCCATGTCCCTGAAACAAAGACTCCATTTGATACAGTCCCCAAATTGGAATTCAAAGACATGTAAAACCGCCCATCAGAAAAGAGCTCATTCAGATACTATGCTACCCCACAAGCTCCTCTTCTGATCCACAGCTTGATCTCCGTTACAAATTTTGAAATTATTGTCATGGCATTCGTAATAATCTATGGTTTGCAGGAAGGGTTACTCATCTGCTCTGTTGTCAGAAGACCCTTTTCCTCATCCGCATCAATGACTTTGGTTGATGCCATCTGCAATTTACCATCTGCATAGCCTCCAACCAGCTGCTGGGCTCTCAGCGCCTCAAACTCCCAATCTGTCTTCAGAACAACAAACAGAATAGAAAGAGCACAAGCAATTTGGGCAACTAGCAAGCCATACCACAAACCCCCAAAGCCAATCTTGTACCAGAATGCCAGAGCCACAGCGACAGGAGTGCCAAGGAAGTAAAATGAGCCCAGGTTGATCCGGACCCCTATTGCAGGCCTTGCGCTGCCTCTCAGCACACCACAGCCTGTTGTCTGAGGGCAGTTCCCCAGCTCACAGAGGCCCATGATGGGCATAACTGCCGCTGCCAAGGCTAGGACACTCTCATCCTTTGTAAAAACATTAGCCCATCGATCCCTCAACAGAGCAGTCCATGTTACGTTGATCAAACCCATCACAACTGCACAGCCTAGGGCTACTAGAGTGGCAAGTCTTGCCCTATCAGGCCTGCAGGCACCCAGCTCGTTGCCCACCCGGGTAGATACAGAGGAGCTCAAAGCCATTGGAACAGTGTACATGAGGCTTGTGGTCTGAATCAGGATCGCAGTAGTCCCCACTGCTACTTGGGGATTAGGCAGGTACCCTGCTAACAGAGTCATGATCTCGTACCACCACCATTCAAGACATATGGCAATGCAACTGGGCAATGCCAGGCTGAGAAGAGGTGACCATTCCTTCAAAGCAGCAGCAGACCAGCCTGTCCAGGTGGTCTTGTGGACTCCAGACAAGTATAGGTACCCAAGCAAGAACAAAACCATATTGAGATTTGTCAATACTGCTGCAATGGCCACCCCTGGCACACCCAAATTCAATACAAAAACAAGAATAACATTTAAAGGCACATGGAGTAAGACAGCTAATGCAGAGCACCACATCATAGGAGTTGTGATGCCCTGTGAACGAAGGTAGACTCTCAGGGGCTGCAACATGCTGTTTGTAAGGAGATCCGGGAGAGAATATAGGCAATATGTACTGGCCACAGCTGTTATGCTCGCATCTTGGCCCAGCCACAGCATGATAGATTCAAGATTCAACCATAACAGGGAAATGGGCACGCAGGCTGAAAGAAGTATAAGTATGGTTCGTTGCAGAGAGATCCCTATCAGCTCCCAATTCTTGGACCCAAATGCCTGGCTGCACACAGGGTCCATGCCTGAGGCTAGGCCGAAGAGAATCGAATAGCCAGTGATGTTTGTGAAGCCGATAGAGAGAGCCCCTCCTGCCAGTTCCAGGCCTCCCAATCTGCCCAGACACAGAACAGATACCATTGCTCTCACGTAAACAACACAATTCACAGCTGCCACAGGGATTGTGATGCCACCTAGCTGTTTCAATTCATCAAGAACCTGAAAATAATTACACCAAGAATTAGCATATAAGCAAAATATCCCTCAACAGCCCTCAAATCAGTTCAGTTCAGTTCAAATTCAATGCCAGCTAAGACCATACTCTGAATTTTCATTCATCAATAGACCGTTACACAGCGTCGTCAATTTCTTGTTAGTAGGGCACGATGCCATGATTTCAAACTTCATTTAATGGCCTCATGAATTTTGAAATTATAACAAACAGTATATACTAATAAATGGATTGAAACAGAATAACAACTAACTCTGTTCATCTAACTCCAAGTAGCACCATAATCATTGAACATATTCAATTCAAGCTGACAGCACATGGAATCCATGAACAACACAGAGAACCTGGCATCAGAATACATAACCCACCTGCTCAGCTGATGGAAGCTTATGAAGAGTCTCCCGCTCGTCATCATCTTTGGAAGCATGAAAAACCATGATGCTAATTCACAGTACAAAACAAAAGCAATTATGTAAATGCGGCCACCTTGTATATCAAACTCAATCCCAAAAGCTATCAGGGGGCTGGAACAGACAAGCCCTGAGATTCCAGCTATGGAATAGCCAACTCAGAAAATGGCAAAACAGGGAAGAACAAGACAGATACCAACTTGGGCTCTCAGCACATCAAGAAGAAGAAAAGAAGCCAGGCATTGCAGACCGCCATGGATAACAAAGAAACTATCAACAGAGAACGTCAGAACGATATACACAGAGCATATACCACAACGAACTGCATTGACATGATTGGCGAGGGGGGCAGATATATAGGGTGGATTCTGACAATTTCTGAAGTAAAATACTCAATAGTGATGATACATGAGATTGGACCTTGGCACCAATAAACAACAAGGATGTGTTGTGTTGTGTTGCAAGAACGCCAGAGGGGAAAAAAACTTTTTGTGGGTATGATTGAATTAAGGCGAGAGGTCAAGGAAGCATTAAAAAACACAACAAATGCTGCCTTCGGATGGCTCTGCACAGCTTGCAAGAGTCGTTATGCTGAAACATCTGACGCAGCGACCATGAAGGGAAGGGGAAGCGGGATGGCGGAGTTTATATGGAGTAAACACCCCTTGTGGTTAGTTGTTAACTCTGGTTAACCAACTAACCCACCATGCGTAATCGCCGTTGCAGTGCGCCGGCCAGTTTTGGCGGCACGCCGGCTTTTTCGCACGTGTTGATTGACATCGTTGCGGGATTTTTTTTTATATTTTTATTTTTATTTTCAAATTTAGGCTGGGTGGCTGAGTCGGCGTAAGTCTAACAGTTCGAAGTGGCTATATTTGGAAAGGTACGCGGCACACTTAACTCTTAGGGGGGCCACGTTGGATTCTCTCAAGAGATTAAGTTGCAGATTGCGCCCGCCGCCCACTCAACAATCTGAGACTCCCAACATTTTTGGAGAGCGTGCCTGCTGTTGGATTTGACGAGGATAGATAACTGCTTTGTTTAATGTAATATTGGCGGTTTACCAGTAATGAAAGTTGATAAATGTGGATGTGCTCTGAATTGGGGTGTTTTCTAAAACGGTTTAAATTTTTATCAACTGACTCTATTCATAAAGATATTTTGTATGATGTTATATTTATGGGGAAAAAGAATCTCAAAAAAAAAAATTATGATTGGTTTTATTATGATATTTGTATAATTTTATATTTATGGGAAAAAGAATCTCATAAAAAATGTGATTGGTTTTATTTGGATGTGAAGTGATACTCACCTTGCCACTTGAGTTGCCTTCTTCCTCTTTTATGGTATCTTTCATTGGTTTATCTCTCCAAAAGCATGTATTTAGCTGGAAAATATCTTTATTATTCTTATTTTTTTATGATAATACATTCCATGTTTTAAGAGTATTATTGAGCAAATTGATCCAAGACCATTCATTTTTTTATGCTTCGTAAAAATCTCTTCATCATCCTTTTCTTTCTCATGACAATGCATTCCATGCTTTAGGAGTATGATTGAGCAAATCGATCCTAATGCCATAAAGTATTGGATCTTAGTAATTAATCTCTCTTCTTTTATGTTTTATTTGAAAGCATTTAGAATGTGTTTGAAAGTTAATGGATCTTAATAATTAATCTCCATCATCATCATCATCATCTCTTTCTTTCTAATGGTAATGCATTCCATGTTTTAAGAGTATAATTGAGCAAATTGATCTCAACGCTCTAAAGTATTGGATTGGATCTTAGTAATTAATCTCCATCATTTTATACTTCATTTGAAAGCATTGTCTTTATTAGAATGTGTTTATGAGCATTGCTTTATTTGAATGTAGTTTTTCTAGTAATTTACTAGCTTTTTATTTTCTCCAAGGTTAATGGATATTTGGATGTAGAAAAAGTAGATGGTTATTGATCTGGATTGGATTATTATAATATTTGTCATCCATATTGATGTTTTCATAGTGGAAAAAATGGATGAATGAGCTCACGAAACATTTTTTACTTGTGGTTCTCAATATAGCAAACTGGGGTCTAAAACCTTCTAAAAGAAATTTGATGCATCAAATGGAATTTTTTGGGAGTAAAGCTTTGTTGCTTAAGTGTAGAACCCCTTAGCACTATTTTACACACATATATCTTTCCAACGACGTAATAATTTCCTCAATCATAGTCTGTATGCAAAACTCATGCCACTAGGAAGTTGACCTTCCTATTTTGACCATCGTGATTTGTGAGGATGCCACATCGACCACCATTATTCATGGAAAATGGGCTAGCCATGTGATCATGATGAAGAAGACTATAGAAGAGTTGATATTGTAACTAGTTAAGAGTTGAAGGAGTTAAACTTAACCATGAGTAAGGCTATTAGGTTGTGTTATAATTGACCCACTAGGAGGAAAAGGGGTTCCATACTATTTGAGTGCATTTTCATCCATAGATGAGAAAATTAATTGAGAGTAGATATATATATATAGAGAGAGAGAGAGAACACACCTAGGATTTGTATATTGTAGCAACCCATGTGCCACGAGTTTCAATCCTTTGTATTTGCATTTATTTCTTTTCAGAGAGAGAAAATTGAGCAACCTCACCTTCCGATTAGGTTTTCTCCTGAAAGGGTTTCCCAAGGCATATCTTGTGTCATTGTGGTTTGTGATTGTTGTTCTATTTGTTCTCTATTTTTTGCATAATTCTAATTTGGATGCACACACAATAAATAATACTTGACAAAATCCAAAAATCTAAGGAGAAATAAACCCTCCTAGTGTAGATTTTGGATTTTCTAGTATATTTTAGTAGATTTATTGTGATGAACTATCTAGTGGAATATACAACAATTTATAGATCAACTATAATCCAATGTAAACTTTGTGGCTACTTTTGTGGACATGGGGGTTTTTTGTTTTTGTTAGAGAAGAAGAAAAACTATGATATTATCTTTTGGAATGGACCATATTAAGTTATGGGCCTAAGAGAAATGGACCAAAAATATTGGGCCCTAGATTTTGATATTGAAGTGGATGTATCCTCAATCATAGTGCATGATTGGGTTTTATTGCCTCATTTTCCTGTTCGTTGTTATAGTAAGGATTCCCTTATAACAATTGGAAACTCTCTCGGTAAATATATTGACAAATGCAAGGATTTTGACATGCTAGAATTTATGCGAAAGTTATAAAACTGTCGGGCCAGGAGGTAACTCCTCAATGCGAATTGTTAATTTGCATTAATATTACTCATAGATATATACATGGAGGGAGAGACTCTTGGGCTTCACCTCCCAGTGTCTCTTCATATTCCTAATCTCCTTATTTTTCTATTTACATTATTTTACATGAATTTCCTAATCCCAAAGATTAGGTGACAACATTCCCCCCCCTTAATCCGAAGGGATGTTGGTGAGTCCAAGCATCATTCTAAATATTTCAAAATATTTTCTTCCAAGCGCTTTGGTGAAGATGTCTGCAATCTGCGCATTTCTATAAAAATGGCGTAGATGGATGGTCTTGGCATCAACATGATGTTGAATCAGATGGTATTTTGTATTGATGTGCTTCGTTTGATCATGGAACTTTGGGTTACTGGCCAAATTTATTGTAGAATTGTTGTCAATCATGGGAGGAGTTGAATGCACTTGTTTCTCCTGCAAATCTTCCACAATTTCCCCGAGCCACACATTTTCCTTTATTGCTTCAGTCGCTGCCACATATTCTACCTCATTTGTGGAATCTATTGGAACTTATTGTTTGCATGACCTCCCGGAGACAACTCCTAATCCAAGACTCGTAGCATAACCTGAAGTAGATACCCCGATGTATTTATCTCCATCGAAGTTTGAATCAGAGTATCCAATTAAGCTAAAGTCTCCCACCTGTGTATACATGAGTCCAAAGTCTTGAGTTACTTTAGAACTCTTTGTGTAGCAGACCAATGTCCCTCACAAGGCTTTTGCATAAATTTGAAGAGGATTACAAAAAAGAATGAAATGTATGGTCTGGTAGTAGTCAGGTAGTTGAGACTTTCTACAAGTTTTCTATGCTTTTTTGCATCCTCAATTTCTTTTCCTTCAATGGATGTGAGTTTTAAGTTATGTTCCATTAGTGTAGTCAAATTATTTCACCCGACCATGCCAAACTTGTTCAAAAAATCTCCAATGTACTTCTTCTGAGATAGGAATATAAACTTCAGATGTTGAGTTACTTCAATACCAATATAGTAGTGAACATAGCCCAAGTCAGTCATTCAAAACCTTTCCTCAATTCCTTCTTTATGGATGCAATGTGGCTCTCATTGTTCCCTGTCATCAAAGGATCATCTACATACATCACAAGATATAAAACGGTTTTTCCAACTTTCTTGAAAAACAAAGTTGCATCATCAAGATCATAATGTTTGAAGTTGAGTTTTAGAAGATGTTTAGTTAACTTCTCATACCAGGCTCGTGGTGCTTGCTTGAGGCCATACAAGGATTTTACAAACTTGTATACTTTGTGTTCTTCACCCTTTACAAAAAATCCTTTTGGCTGGGACATAAAAACATTATATTCCAGATCTCCATTCAAGAAAGAAGTTTTAACATCCATTTGATGGAATTTCCAATGGTTCTGAGCTTCCAAGGAAAAGAGTGTCTGGATGGTAGCCCATTTTGTTGTGGGGTAAAAAGTCTCCTCACAGTCAACCCCTTCCTTTTGTGCAAACCATTTTTCTACAAACTTGGCTTTGTGCTTATCAAGTGAGTCATTAGATTTATACTTGTTTTTGTAGACACACTTGCAGCCTATTGGTTTGGTTCCAAATGAAGGATCAACCAACTTCTAGGTGCCATTCTTTATCAAGGCATCATATTCTTTCTGCATCACTTCTTTCCATTCATAATGAGAAGCAGATTATTTGAAGGAATTTGGTTCAAAATATGTAGAAAAATTCAATTCACTATCATAAGAAACATCCATATCAATAAGTGAATCAGAATTGTCTACATCACCTCCATTTTTCCCAGTTGTACTTCTTGTTCCTGTCTTTCCAACCTCATCAATATGAACACTTTTAAGTGTCTTTGTCAGCCATTTTGGAGGACCTTTTTGAGATGGCCCGGGCTGCTCAGTTAACAAAGTTGGGGTTGAATTAAGAATAATTCTCCCAATTATGTCAATCACATCACTCAAAGTGCCTTCAGTGGCTGGACCTTCATGTAGGGGAGAGAGTGCTTCAGAAGAAGATTCCACAGATTGATCTAGTATAGGAATCCCCCCTTCAAGATGTGGAATCTGATTATCAAATTATTGAAAATACTTTGTATGTTTGAATCTATCCAAGAGATTAAGTTTCCACTCAACAACATTTCCAGTCTTGGAAGATTTAAGAAATATCACATCTCTAGAAACTACATGAAATTTCTTATTAAATTCATCATAGATATGGTATGCTTTGGAGGTATTTGAATACCCTAAGAAGATACACTTACGACTCTTTCCACCAAGTTTTTTTCTTTGTTCCTTAGGTATCAAGGCATAATAGGTGGAACCAAATACCCTGAGATGTTGTACCGAAGGAATGTGGCCATACAACATTTCATAAGGAGTCTTATTTCTAATAGCATTATATGGACACCTATTCTTTATATACACAACACATAGAATTTCATCAGCCCAAAACATCAGTTTAACATTCTTGAAAAACATCATGGAACATACCATATTTAAGATTGTCTTGTTCATTCTTTCAACTACTTCGTTCTGTTGGGGATTATAAGGAACAATTGTTTGATGTTTGATCCCATGGCAAAGATAGTTTTCAAATTCATTTGAAGTGTATTCTTTTACATTGTTAGTACGAATAGAGCCAATGTGAGATTGTAAATCATTTTCAATCCATGCCTGAAAGTTATTGAATGTTTAAAAAGCATCAGATTTGTTCTTCAATAAATAAACCCAACACATTCTAGTGTAGTCATCAATAAATGTCATCATATATTTATTACCGTTTGCAGAAGGAAAAGGCATTAGGACACATAACTCTAAATGAATGAGTTCAAGTTTTCTATGTGCTCTGGAATGAGAATCGTGAAAATATTGTTTGCTATGCTTTCCTAAAATACAAGCATCACATTGCTTAAGTTTCCTAGGAATTGTAGGCAAACCAGTAACACCATTTTTCTTCAACAAGCGAAGGTTGTCATAGTTCAAGTGTCCAAATCTAGCATGTCATAAAAGACTTGATGGAAATGTACCTTCATCATAGTGAGAACTGTATGAAATTTTTTTTGCACGAGCAGATGTACCTTGCAATTTCAGAAGTCCTTCTTCTTCTTTCCCCGTCATGACAAGTGAGTGATATGATGCTTTTTTGATTTCAACCTTGCCATAAAAGATTTATATGGAGTGTCCTTGCTGGCGGATGTGGACCAAATACAAAAATTTTATCCTCAGCTCCAGGAGGTATTGAACATCATGTAGAAGAAAGTCTGGAAGACCAGACAATTTGAGCCTAATGGTGCCAAGCTTCGATGGGTTGAGTTTTGATTTGTTTGAAAAATATACTACTCCATCAACATTTTAGTGAATTATTCAAAAAAATATCTCCTAAAATTCATGTGGCAAGTTTCTCCTTAATTAAGCAACCAATCATATTTTCAAGAAGCAAGTGAAGCATTGAAAAAGTCTTCAGTTACTCCAATATTACAATGTGACACAACATAATGAGCGAATTCAGGTGCTTTAACTTTTCCTTTGTCATTGGTTTTACCTTTGGTTTCATTTATTTCCTGCTTAATTCTATCCCAAGCCAATTTACATCTAGATGCATCATGTCCATCTCTATTGCAACGAAGGAAATGAATATCATCTTTTCTCCTTGCAAAGTTTCCCTCCCCTACCTTTAAAATTCCTTCTTCCTCTTCCTTTTCGACCACCTCTTCCTCAAGAAGAATCTTGTGTGTGATTCTTCTCTCTATGTGCAAGACACGACTTCTTCAGAAGACTAATTATTTCTCTTTCTCCCAAAATCCTTCTCTCTCTCAACAAACTTCTTCTCAAGGGAGTCAAAGGTAATCTCCTTGAAGTTTCCACTTGCTTGCAATGACTTAAGATAATGTGAATAAGTGGGATATAGTGCCTTGACATAAGCTATGAGAGGAATTTCTATTTCAACACCAATGGTTTTTATATCATGCATAATAGATCTTACTTATGGTGCTAAATCAAGAGGGTCATCATTTTTTAATTCAAGGCTGAATAATTTAATCATCAATTGGACAACTTGAAGTTCAGAGTGTGAGTCATACAATTCATTCAACTACTTAAGGCTTCAAAATCATTTGAAAATGGCAAATATGGTGACACAACTCTTCATTTATAGATGTTGCAATCAAGGCATAGGCCTTGTCGTTCTTATTTTCCCAAATGGAAATCTCCTTATCTGAATTTGGATTTGCAGGTTCATTATCTCCTTCTCCTTCACAAACTCCTCTCCACAACTCATTGAAAATGAGAGTGTGTTTAATATTCCCTAACCATTCTGGATAGTTATCTTTTCCAGAGAGGACTACTCCAACAATTGATATCAGTGAATTTGTTACACGTCATTTTGTGACCATGACATTTGACGGTCAATATGGATCTATCACTATCCATACTCATGCTTCTTTAGAAGTCAAACATTTATCTTCCTTAACCAAGTCTTGGAAACTAGGAAAATAGTTCTTAAATACTCTTAAAGATAGCCTGCGCACTTTTTGCGGTCACTTCCTGTGCATACGTAGATATTACTAAGCTTCCCTGTGGACTTCTTTGCTTTGTTTCTCGTTAAAACCTGCGCACCCCATTTAAAGTAAAGTAAAGGAGAAAAGTAACTTCTAGAAGCATAGTTGGGCACATATTCTTCCAACTAAAAGCCTCTAAGTCGCGCCAGTTTGAGCTAAATCCCTCCAATCATGGAACTTATCCTCTTGGATCAAGGAACCCTAATCCCCTCATTTGTGGATCCCACCCCTCTATTGGTGGATCTGAAACCTCCTCAATTTCTCCTATAAATATTTGAACTTGAACTTCAGGGTAGGGAGTTCACTTATGATAATCTTATGCTGGAAAATAGTCTTGTTGTTATTTCGCTGATTTGGAATCATCTTTTGTTTGAGATTTCTTTTACATAGATTACATTTGCATCGTTAGAATTCTCATTTTCAGAATATGAACGAAAAGTGTGCATAGATTACGTTTGCATAGTTTTCAAGTGAATTGTGCATAGATTACAACTACCTGGTTTACATTATGGAAAAGTCAACCATAGATTTAGATCATTTTATTTTATTTTATTATTAAGGAAAATCACTTATCTTTACAATTTTGGGTTTTGAGTTTTTGTTGGTTTGCTGATCTATCAAAAAATTGTCTTTCGCTTCACGAATTGGTTGTGTGAACTTCTCTTTTCTTTCAGTGAATCTCATCATATATTCATTTATACATGTTGTAAAGAGTTATTTCACAAATTGAAAAGATAGTGTCTCTCATTAAAAGATAGCTCTGATTTGAATTTACATGTTTTTATGCTTATTTTAAAACATAAAAATAAAAAAAATTGTTTTGAATTGATTTGCATTAGTATTTTCTTTGCTGAAATTAGTGCATTAGAGAATTTGTTATATTTTCTCTTATTTATCAATTTTTGCATTGTTGGAAGTAAATTGTCATTTCATGAAAAGGTTGTTTTGGGATTTTGTGTTTTGCATTTATTTTTGAAAATCAAAGAACCTCTCACTTTCCCTTAACTAGGATTTCATTGAAAAGAAAAAATACATTTTCATGGTTGAATTCATTAGAGAACTTTGATTCAGGTCATAACACCATAAGTTTCACCTCCAAATACCTACTGAGTAAATAACAACTTAATAACACAACTAATTAAAATTAATCTAGAATTTTTTATATTTTCTAGGGCTCATCCCACCAACTTAGATCAGGTTAGTGCTTTGGAATAGGGAAGTACTTAACTTTCCAAAGAAAATAAACAAACAATAGTATCTTGCAGTAGGGAAAAATTCCAATTGTTGCAATTTTTCTCTTAGAATGTCTTCTTAAAAGAGTTAAGCACGAGGTCATATCAGACCTAGTGTAGTAATCGTACCTACTTCATTAGTAAATATAGAATATGTGCATACATTACAAACGGTAAACCTAGGATTATCCATGTCGAGGAGACTAGGATCACTTGTCAGTAAAACTTAGATTTACCATGTCGAGGAACTTTCAAGGGGATTGAGATTTGATACTTTTCCCTTGCTTGTATATCAGGCCATAGACATTTCCCCCAGGTTTGATTATATCAGTTGGTAACCTTAGTGGCTATAATCTTAGGATTTTTCCCAAGGTGACAGTGGAGGGAAGGTCCCACTATACCTGGAGCAAATGTTGACTAGACTCACTTGGAATTTCCGAAGGGTAGCCTTCACTTTGAGATGGCATAGTGGAGTTACTTGCACCAGACTATTTCATTAAGTAGGTTGTCAGGGTAACTGTTCCGACCGTTAGTGTTCCACATTAATCTCGGTGAGGTTGGATTCCATCACAAACTAGTGATTTTATTGTGGAAACATATTTTTTGTGTGTGGATTGCTTCTTAGATTTTGTGGCGCATGTTCATTTGTTTGTTTTTACTTTTTAGAGACCTTAGGTATGAATTGTGAATTTGAATTTTTAATATTTTTAAATTGTTAATAAAATTCAATGAAGTTGAAAATAATGGAAACAATTCTGGAATTTACCAACCAAAGAATCTCTATTAACGAGAGTCCTAGTCCTTTTCCTTGCTTTGGAAATGTTGGTCCTCCTTATATGGCTACACTGTCATTAGCTTGATTTACCATATACTTACTAGTGTGGTTATTTTCAACTTCGTTGGCCTCAAATACTCAATTTTTTTCCACCTCAACAGATTTCTTCATCTCAACCGAGTTCACCATCTCAACGTCACCAACCTCATGTTGACCATTTACCTTCTTCGCCCAACATGTATTCCTCCTTTTCTTCTTATTTGAGTGGTAAAATCCTTGATGCTAGTAACCAAGTGGCTAAGAGGAAGAAGAAAGGGAAGAAGAAGAAGAAGCAAGATAAGGAAAAAGTAAACCAACCAACCATGGCTATAAGTATTTGTAATATTGAGGAAACCTCCAACATGCATCACAAACCCAAATACTCTTGCAATATTTTTAAGCGTGACCACTTCCTCATCAACTGTATTAGTATTCCTAAGGTCTTAGAAGTATTGATCTGGGTCTGTCAGCTATTGGATTTACCCATGATATTTTATTTCTACGAAGTGGTTATAATTGCACTAAAAAGAGCATTAAAGGAACCCATATGCATTCTTTAAGAAAGAGGAAACAAGACAACAATCAACAACATAAGAACACGAGACGTTGATAACGTAGTTCACCCAGTGTGGGCTACGTCTTTAGGCCCGATGTCAAAATGGGGTAGGCCACTTCACATAGTGCTGGAAATGGTGATGATGTACATGGACTAGGTTTTTTGTCATACAAGGATATATGCCCTCAACATGAGTGGCTTTTCTCTCCATGAGACGTTCTGCTACAGGAACTCTCACTCACAATTAGCCTCCTATAAACATGACATAATCTCACACAAGGTGACGATGAGGATCCCTTCAACAAGGTTACATAGGGGTCATAACAATCAATGGCGAATACATCTCACATGAAGTAGAAACATAGATCCCACAACATACATCAAGCAAGGATATAAACAACATATTACATCCCACAACAAATGATAAAAGGTGCACATGACATCAATAATGCATATACTTCAACCCCTGAAGTTGGCTAAAGAAGTGGATGCTCAACTGCTGAATCTGTCCGCACCATCGTTTTGTGGCATCGAGAGGCATAAAATTGAATGTCCACGCTTGGGAATCTGACATCGTCACTCAAATCTGGAAAATGGCTGAAAAATGGGAATCTTTGTTGCTGAAACGAACATCTCCATTGGATTCATGTAGCCGAAAGGTGTAAAATCGACATAAAACTTGTCAAATTCTGACTCTGGAAATTTCGGGACCTCAAGGAATCTCTTTGATGCCCCTCAAGATTCCTTGGGCAAGGTTCTGCACCTGCAATAAAAAAAAATATTATTCGTTGAAGAATGCGCCGGTTTGCTCACTGTTTTGCCTCCTCTTTGCTCACAGCTCCATTGGCCTCCTTGTGCCCTCATCTCTCATGTATTCTCCATCATTATCCATGGTTTCCGTGAAACATTTGAATGGAATTTTATAACAAAGTGTGAGGTTGGCACATTGGTTGTGTTGTTATATCATTCACCCTCCGAGTCCTAAGAAAGCTTATAAAGGCGGATCACCCGACAGCATAAAGAGGTGAATAGCTTAAAAGATGTGAGGGGGTAAATATGAAAAGAGATCCATATATGAAAGGGGATAAGGCACTATATTATAAGGCAGATTTGCGGCAAATTTTTAATTGAAATAAAAAGGGTAAAGGTGCAAGACAGTGGTACTAGGCGGGGCCCGCCCATGTTCCGTACATTCATAAGAGAGGGACGCATGAACAAATTCCGGGGGGGTCAAGGATGGTAAGGGGAAGGCGGAATATTCCCCCCTCGGAGTCCTGATGATGTGGGAGTAAAAGAGACCCGAGTTAAAAACTATGCGAGGGAAGTGGCCACAGGTCTGAAGTAGCTACAAAACTCCTTTGGCTTTTCTAGTGGGCCTGATCACGATGTACAGCTGTCACTATGATCCAACGGTAAGGTAAGTCCTAGGAAACCCAGTACACGACCAATACCGACATTTAAACCGACGCGTGGTATGCACCTAACCAAAATATGATAGCAAATAACCAGATGCCACATGTCTCAGTGTCGACATCCTTATGATGTCACTTACCAAGATCACCTCATCTGAATTTGAGTGCCGTTTTTGAGCTGTATGTCCTTGGTTTCATGATTTACCTATAAAACTAGACTTTTTGTGGGTTACTAGGATCACAGTTGCCGAGCGTAGAGAAATTATATGGCATTAAGAATGCATATGTCCAAGATCCACTTGATCTCACACTATTTAACTTTATGCAAGATATTGAATCTATTCCACTTGTTAATCTTATGAAAAATATTGCATGCACATGTGAAGCATAAACAAAAATATTCAATCACAGACATGGCTATTAACAGCTTTTAACTAGGAAAGCCCGAAGCTGAAAAACCCCAACTATATATTATGTAACATGGAGATCATATGGCAATCTCATACAAACATACAAAGCTTATCACAAGCTCTCAGTACAGTACAATTGTCATACACTATACAGGCCTAATCTTGCAAATCCATGCACCGATCTATGCCACCTGCTAGCCTGCCTCCACTGCGTAATCTCTGCTGAAGAATAGCTTTGAATGAATTCGAATTACTCTTGGATTGACTGCGCAATCCTCATTGGCATCTCTACTGTGTGTTGGATGCAATCAATGCATCACTAATAGTCACAACAGATAGTCTAACTTGCCCTTTCACCTATCTCTCCACCGGTCTCCACTGAAACTGCCATGCACTGTAGTTAACTGATGTATTGTTCAGTTGATTAATGAGTTATTATTTGTGAATTAATTAACTAATTAATTCACTCCACTCACCAGTGTATCAATCAGCTAGTAAGGCTAGATACAAATCAGCTCAACCGAGTCTGAACTGAGTTAAATCCAAGCCAACTCCTATGCAACTACTTCTTTCCAATTGTGTCATACCTCGCCACTTGGAGTCTTTAAATCTAAGCCCCATGCAATAGCTCTAGCAAAACTCCTTAGAAGGACAAGAATTCTCTCCACTGCTGTGCCACATCTGTGCACCGAACTGAAGTGCTCCAAGAGAATAAGTTGCTGTTTAGAGTCTGATTATTATTAAGAGCTAATAATAATCGACATGCATCTATTTTTAGATCGACGATCTATAAATAGACTTCGCCCAATATTCTTAAAAAAGAATTTCATCTATTTTTCCAACTTGATCAACCATCCATAAATAGCATCTCGCAACTTCTGAAATATGATCGACATGTCTAAAAATAGACTTGCGCCAAAAATAGCCTGCGGGCCCACTTAGTGAAATAAGCGCGATTTTTCATCAAGCTCGTCATCTCGTTGAATCTCAATGCTGAGCACCACACTGTGTCTACCAAGTTTTCAACCTCCCTGCGTCATTTTTCCCGAGCATTGTCCTTACTACGCAGGTATTCCATCCCTTTTGCACTATCAGATTTCCTTTCGCTTTTATTTTTTATAATGGTCATGGGTAAAGTCATGGTCAAGAAGTCAGAGCCCGAAACCCCTCAAGCTCGTGAGTCTAGGGCTGCCCCTGGACCTGAACCTTTCATAGATTTGCAAGCCCACATCCGAGACCCACAATACCCTCATTAGTAGTGTCAAGCCCGAGCTATTCAGAAATCATGTGGAAAATAGGGACAGGTTCCGAGTCGTTTTGTCCGAACTGTATCACCAAATTACTCCCCCTATCTACTCAGTGGTCGAATTTATTTTTTGGCTCAGAGAGGCTTACGATGAACGCCGGGATATGTTCCTATCCTCTCAGGGGAACAAAATATTCAGTATATCCCCCGGAAGCATCAGAAAATCTCTCTGCTACCCTACCAGTTCGAATTACGTCAGTTTCAATGAAATGACGCTATTTCGTCAGTTTTCTAAATTACCATGGAGGCAACAGAGCGATTTTGTCGCTGCTATTTCTGAATCTCGCTTCACAGCCTTCCCGTCTGCAGATTCAGTGCCCTTGTGTACATTCAAGGAGGACCTTCAGCCCACCCTTTCTCTCATTGCAGGACTATTAGGTATAGAAGGGGTCAAGCGAGTCTCGAAAGAGTGCATAGCCCTTTTATGGTTAATGTCGAAACCCGGTGTTGTATTGGACATCCCTGGTTTCTTGGCCTCCGCCATCCAAATTCAATTTCAAGACCTCTCAGATACCGGTCGTTTTCGTTTCTGTTCCATGGTCTTCTATCTTTTCCTCTTCCAATAGGCTGATAAGTTTGAGGGTTTGGGTCTAGAAAAAGTCTATAGGATAAATTCTCAGCCAAGACCTGTCTTTGACTGGAATCCCACAACACATCAGTTGGAAAATGGGGTGGGTTATTCAAATTTCTTGAACGATTTCATGTCCATAGCTTATACCATTATCCATGACAATCCTCCGCCTAGGATTTTTCCTGAGTAGAAGAAATGGTTGTAGTATAGTGAGGCTGAAAGAACATGAGATTGGTATATTTTTATCACTACATTGAAATCAGGGTTTATGGTGCAAAATTTTCCCCTTATAGATTGCCAGTTTTTCCCGCCGTACGAATTTATGAATTAGAATACCTTCGATAGACCTTGAAGGCTAACCAGCTCCACTTCCTCCCTGCAAAAAAGGGGTTCATTCTCAAGCTTCCTACAACCATCGGCCCCTTCATTGTTAACTCAAGGCATGCCCTTCCCATAGTGGAAGACCTACTCAAGGGCATGGATTTAAGGCAAGGAAAATATTGGCCTATGATCCAAAAGGCATCATCTCAAATAAAAGGAAGAAGATTAAATCAACTCCTTATGCTCATGAAACTAGACCCTTCATCGAGTGGAGAGCTAATATTGAAACCCGACCTTTTCTTTCACAGATGGAGACTGATTCATCTACGACAGGGGAAAAAGGAGATACTTCTTCAACATAATAAGTAGGTCAGAAATAGGTGGAAGAGGTCAGCGCTTCAGGAGAAGGTTCCTTGCCTTCCAAAAGGCAAAGAACCAAAAACAATGAAGAAGAAAGTGTCGGAGATGAGCAATTGCTGCAAAGAGAAACATTGTATGGTCAACCAGACAAGGGAAAAGCAGGTTTTGTGGTAATACATAATGGCACATCATCTTCTAACTTCTTAGAAGTTTCACAAGCCATCCTTGCTACCAGCTCTAGAGGGGAAAGTGAAAGGAAGGTGAGGAACAGAGCGGTCAAGGAAAAGCACTTGTCTGAATTAGAGGGATATGTTGACAAGTATCATACTAGGTTTTCAGCTGCAATCGATATGGACAAAGAACAATTGATAATGCCCATTACTAAAGCAATATTAGACCCAGAGGCTAGCACCACTAGCTACAGAGCTCTGGAAATAGCAGTAACCATGTCACAAGTCCCACCAATTGACAAGTGCAATCTGTTCCAATGTTTTGGTGATATGCTAAAGGACGAGGTGGTGAAGCTCTCCCTCACTCTGAGGAAGTTACAAACCAAACATAACCAAGAGCTTGATAACCTTAGAATGGAGAAGATCAACTCTCGTGCACTCTAAAATGATTTATGTAGTCTCCAAGCAGTGGTGAAAGGAAAGGAGAGCGGTAAAGCAGACCCTCAAGGCCATCTCATCTCAGAATTGCAAATGCAGGTTACAGCCCTGTAGCATAAGGTGAATATACCTGGCTCCCAGCACGTACAAACTACTGAATTAGCCCAGGTGGAAAAGGATAAGGCCAATCTGGGAGACTCCCTTGCCAAGGAAAGGGAAGAAAGGACTAGAATTTCTGTTGAGATGACCGCCCTCCAGGTAAAGATGGACGAGCTGCAGAAAAACTGGGATACACATGTATGCTCTACACCACCTCCTGAAGGGACCAACTCACTCTCCGAGCAACTGACCATGACGCTGGCCGAGCTTCAAGCGATGGAGAAGTAGGTTTTAACTACACGATAGAAGTTCAGTGAGCTTGATGCCCTCCTCAAGGATAATTTGTTGAGCCCCAAGATGTCCTTTCTCTTCACCAAATTTCACTTCATTTCCTTTGTCACATATCAATTACAGGCTTAAATGGTCAATAGGATTGATTAAATTCACTTTAGGAATGTATACAATGACTGACTTGCTATATTTTCATGGTTTTGTTGTTGTAGTAATTTTTTACTAGACTCAGCTACAGAATGCAGCCATTCTGTAGCCAGTCGCCTATTCCGCAACTATCTTCATGTTCTCACAGGTTACAGGTGTCACTACAAGGGAAAACACATATGGTTGAATTCCAAAACACTCCCACATCATTTATTGCTCTCTACGAAGTCTGAGAAAGAAGCTACAGGTGGTTATGCACGTGGAAGAGATCAAAGCCAAGAAGCAGATTCCTACCAGGACAGGGACTCTACAGATGTCTCCAACAAAGTACGAGGCTTCCATAAGAGTTATAATTTGATTTTGTTTGAAAAAGACTCTTGTTCCTGTTTATTCTCAAGGGTAGTTATGTATTTCTTTTATAATAATGACTTGGAAGACCGAGAGACAGCTAGCTAGATTGATGTTTTGTTGCTAGATCTCAAAAGACCGTAATACTCTGTTTTTGAAATACTTTTCCTTTAATGAAAGAAGTACCGCTTTATTGCAAGATCTGAGGCAATCTTGAGGAGATTTGTATGCTAATCCGGTGGTAGAGGGCCCCTACTACCCGAGAAGCTCTGTGCACATTGTTTAGATAAGTAACTTTAGCCTTGTTGCATTCCTAGCTTAAGCAATTTTCTAAACTTTGTGTTTTATACTCACTTGCATTGGATGCTACAGCCAGTATTATTCTTACGAATTGTTCCAAAATATCACTAACATTGAATGAGATATAACTGTAGTATTCTAGGAATTAGTTGCATTTTTCTGAACTTTACGTTTTTGTGCTCAATTACATCAATTGTTACATCTAGTCTTGTTCTTACGAATTATTCCAAAATATCACTAACACTGAATGAGACTTAGTTGTGGTGTTTTAGAGCTTAGTTGCGTTTTTTGAACTTTATGTTTTTATGCTCATTTACATCACATGTTACAGCCAGTCTTGTTCTATGAATTGTTCCAAAATACCACTAACACCGAATGAGACAGAGCTGTAGTATTTCAGTGATTAGTTGCATTTTAGTTTAGTTGTAAAAATCCGGAGGTTAATGGCACTCTAGTTCAATTCTGTTCATTGTATTTCAAGTTTGAATGATTGCATTCTAGTTCAGTTTTATCCATTGTATTTTTAGTTTTATTAGTCAGTTGTATTCTAGTTGTTAAGTTAGACTTGATGGCCTTCATTATTTACAAAACCACTCCTGTTCTTAATTTCTACTAATACATCATCATCATAGGAACAAGAATTGTTAATGTCATATTGAAGTCTTGACTGTTCTGCAACTTCTCATAATTTCACAAACTGCCTCTTTTCCAAAGCTATTCCAAAATATTTATAATTCTTGAATGAGGTTTAACAGTGATATTTTGAGTTGTGGAATGGATTAATTTCGGTGTCATAGGTTAATTTAGAGTAGAATTCTTCACTAGGTTGCAGACTATCTTTTTCCAAATGTATTCCAACAAATTTCTAGCCATGGATGAGATTTTCTCTGTGATATTGTAGATTGTTGTTTACTTAGAAGAACCTCATTTCATCCAACTTATCCTTTTCTCAAATTATTCCAACATATTTCTAATGAATGAATTGGACTGAGTTCATGTTATGAGTTATTGAGTTCATGTTATGAGATATTTTTCTTGTTAAAGTATTGCATTTTCTGTTCTCAAGTGCCATACATAGTTTAGAATAGGTTTTGCTCTGTTTTAGTGTGACCAACAACTTCTCTTTACCAACACTTAGTTCTTTTCCTTTTAGAATAAAAACACAAAATCAAAAACATTGGAAAAACACTAAACACAATGTAGTGAGAAACAGATACCTAGGCACATATAGTGCACTTCACTTCAACAGTTTACTAGCCCTAGTTGACAATTTATGACATCAATTTAGAAACACTAAGTTGAACGGACAAAATTCCAAGAAGGTAGTTTGCTGCGCGAGGAAAAGGGAGATAAGGAGGAAAGAAGGAGAAGTTACGAGCGGGAGATGACTATCGAGGCCTCACAATTCAGATAAAGGGAAACATTACCCTTCTGGATGCTCAGCGCTTGATTTGGACCGATATCATTATGGAAGTCAAGAAGCGTTGGGTTTTCTTGACCATCATTGAAGAAAAGAGGGTTGCAGTGTGCCTATTCAGAAGAACACTACACGAAGGGAGTGTTGACGCCTCAACTAGGGTCGAAAACGCTAAAAGGTATATTTATCTCTTAAATGATCTAAGTTCAAAAGATTTGGTTAAGTGAGGAATCAAGATCAGGTTCAAGGAGGCGTCAGAATGTCAGAAAGTGATGGAGAAGGAATCTGCGCACAACTTTGCACTGAGCAGTTTCGAAAAGGTGGCGGCAAGTGTGGAGCAGTTCAAAACAGTTTGGACCGAACTAACACTCGCCGGCCTCCCATCATGCTGGGAGCCTTCAAATGCAGTTCTGCAGCCGTTACCAGTGTATGAATGCCGGCTGGCAGAAGTGATGAATCAAACTGACATACCTTCTGAGAAGTCTGCTCGACTTAAGGCTGAAACTATAGTCTCAGTACTCAACAAAGAATTCTCCCTCCTTCATCACGTGAAACACAGGATACCCACTTAGACGAGCTATACCAAACTAACTGAAGTTTACATTCGGGTTGAAGCTTTCACCGCGATACCTGATCCTGCAGCCGACACTTGGCAGAGATGCACCAATCATGGGAGTTTGTTAGCTAGCTCTTCTGCAACCACAGTACCACCTGCTTCAGCCAATGCCTCGACTCCGTCCCACCACTAAAAGTTGTTAACTCATGATTGGGCCCCCCTGGCCTCTTTTTTTATTTCTTACTTTTCAATATTCGAGTGAAATTCATATTTCACTCTTGCAAATTTTACTTTTAGTTAGACAGTTGTGTTAATTTTATTAGAAACGGCCATGAGCTCGTTTTGTAAAATGATGGGAAGCGTTTCTACCCCATCATCAATTTTGATGTTTTGATCAAGACTTAAAACTGCATACCAACACGTGGAGAAGATATTTTCCCAAAATATATTTCCGCATATGTCCATTGAAAATGCTATAAAAGTAGAAAGGAATGACATCTACAGGGTTCTAGATTTTCCAAAGAACTCACTAGTTAAAGGACTCTGTATGTATTTTGTCTGAATTTTGGATATCAATGTTGAAGATCCAGTTGGGATTCAACGATAAGAAGCTTTGTTGATTTTGGGGATTCTGATCTGAGTGATCCACAGTTTGTAGCTCTTCCTTATGTTTTTGATACACATGTTCATTTCACATATCTCCATATTTCTCATATCTATGTTCTGGAATGCGACTGCTCATATGTTTAAATGTGAATTTATCATTATAGATAGTCATGTTTACTCATGTCTAGTACTTTAAATATGGCTCAGGCAGGATATTCTGTTTCATTCTCCACCTCTTCCATCGTTCCTCTGATGTTAACTGCAATGGATCCTTGTCTTTAAAATTGTTCTCATTTATGGATTCTTATCTTTGCATAGGCCCAATATATGTGAATTTTTCCTCCGGATAAGCCTCTGTTACAGGTAACATTTATTACATTTTCTTACATAGTCATCACCTACCTTTTATTAATATCTATGAGTCATTTCAGAATTCAGCCCCCTCTACAACATTCTATCTTAGAGCTATCGGATACATTTATATATTGAAGTTTGTACTCTATTACTGTAGTCTCCCAGTTGTTGTGCTTTATTTTGGGGGTCTTGGTTCCATTTTCATCAAACCATTCATCCAAGTGATTATAGCATGAGGGCCTTGTCATGTCAACTCCTATCAGCTGAATCATATGCTCCTTGCGATTAAGATGTCCTAGGCACTGGTCTTTATACAACTCAAGACTGTCTCTAGGAGTTACAACATCTTTCTGGCGCCGTTTCCGGGGATACGAATTTGAGAAAAGCTAAATCCCCGGGCCTCGACAAACTTTTCATTCACCTTCAGAATAGGTGAGCAAGAAGGGTTGAGAGTTGTAGATCCCTCACCTTGGCGACTCCACTGTCATTCAAAAGATAAAATCTATTTGTAGCCCTGGCTTCCCAAAAGCCACATCTGAGGTCAGATACATCCCAGTTGAGAACACCTTCAGTGTCTGACCCAGAAAAGATTTTACACAAGAGATGTTGGAGAGAAAGACAGTTAGCTCACACAGATATTCATCGATTTTCTTTGGACGATTCTCCATCTTCCTCCCAAATAGCTCAGGATCAAGGTCTTGATTCCGCGATGAGAACCCTTGATTATTCTTCTGATAATCCCTCTCTGGAAAATATTCAAGTTAAAGATGAAGCTGAATCTGTAGATACCACTAGCTTCTTTCTCCATCCCATTCTTGAAGTTGAAGAAGTCAAAGAAGTCATAGAATTTTCTGCTGTTAACAGTCCAACATTCCCATTAGCCCCTAAAGCTTCCGTCCAATACATACTAATTGTCATACATACTTCTCTTCCACCACCTCCTCTTATGCATAAGATTCTCCCACCACCCCCACAACCTCTGATGGATGTTCCGGGCTTGCTATTAAACAAATATGCCCCCTTGTCATTGCCTCAGATCTTGAATGACATGCCTCAAGATTATTTGAAAATCCTACCTCGCTTCAATGGAGAAATGATATTGAAGATCAGAAGCACCTGGAAGTTTTTTGCGCCTTTGTAGAAAACTTCAATGTTGAACATCTGGATGTAGTGTTGAGACAATTTGTCCAGTCCTTAGATGGAGAGGCTAGAAAATGGTTCAAAACTTTGGGAGACCGCTCCATTACTAACTGGGAAGAGACGGAATATTCTTTTATCAGATTGTGGGGAGAAAATAAATACCATGGATACTGTCTCACAGATTTTAATGCACTCAGAAAAAGACATAACGAAAGTGTGCCTGAATTCATTAAAAGGTTCAATAAACTATACACAAGTCTCCCAGCTGAGATGAAACCTCACTAGACTGCTCCTAAAGTGGTGTTCGTAGCGGCATTTTATTTAGAATTCAGATTCTCTTTAAGAGAAAGGAATTCTGCTACCCTGGATGAGGCCCAGATTGATGCATTGGATGTAGAGGCTAATTTTTCCTCTACAGGTAAATCAACGGGGAGGCCAGATCACGATACTAGACGGAGAGGGAAAGAAGAGGTATCCACATCTGGCCAAGATAGAGAGGTAGCTGAAAATAAAATCGAGGAGATGAACAAAATGATCAAGAACCTTTCAAGCAAGCTGGTGAAGCTTGAGCTTGAGGCTAAGAATTCATCCTCCAAGCCATTCCAAACTGCTCCAAAAAGGGGTTATAACCCACAATACATAAAGCCTCCTCTGCAAATATTACAAAGAGACCGGAAGGAACAACAAGACCATATACATCCCCCGCTGTATCTGGAAGGGCAGATGGATGGCCCTATCGAAGATACCCAAGATGGGCCAGACGATCACTATCTTGCTTACTCAAATAGTGATGAAGTTGGGTCTTCTTTGCAAAAAGGTGACAGAGTGGGGCTTTCATTGCAAGAAGAAGAAGAAAAAATAAGTGCTTCTGAAGATCCAGAGATCAATGATTACTATAAGCAATTCGTAGACTTCATGCAAGCACAGTTCTATAGGAAATATGATCTCAGATCTTCCAAAAAGAGAACCCGTACACAAGAACAAGAAGAAGACATGCCTCAGAAAGAGACAACAGTACAGAAGGAGGCAATTGTGCAGAAGGTCAGAGATAAAGGTAAGAGACCTATAACTGAACCTATACATTCTAATATCTCCATTCCTTCCTCTTCCAAGTTGGCCCCTACTCCAAATGCTAAACCTGTTCTAAAAGAAGAGAGACCTCTAGCTGAAAGTAGACAGCCAAAAGAAAATACCATAGAAAATTCCTCCTTTGTCTTTAATCTGCAAAAGGAACTTGAAAAAGTTAAAATTCCGGTCCCCTTGACCGAACTACTAAAACAGTCAGTTTACCAGTCTCAGGTCTCTTCTTTCATGCTTCCCCTAGAAGCAGCCCAAATTCCAGATAGCTTGAACCTCCAGGAAGAAAGGCCCATGGTTGTGTTCGGTCCTCATGTTGAATAATTAGATGCTTCGACCCCCCCTTTCTATGTTTCATTAGTAATCCATGATTTGATATTGCATAATTGTATGCTGGATTCTGGAGCGTCTCATAATCTCCTGCCCCTATTGGTGATGGAGCAATTGGGGCTGCAAATCACTCGCCCATATAAAGACCTCTACTCTTTTGATTCCAAAAGAGTCAAATGTTTGGGGATGATCAAGGATTTGGTGGTAAATCTAGCCCAAATTCCGGCTAAGAGCATGGTGATGGACATAGTAGTGGCAGATATCCCAGCTCGATTTGGATGTTGTTATCAAGATCTTGGGGAACAAAGATCGGAGGATCGATAAAACTAGACCTGACTTATGCGACCATCCCTGTATTTTGAGGCCAAGAAAGGAGATTATACCGGGAGACAAGGTTCGTAAAGATGGTCACTAAGGCCGACAATTCAATAAATTCACCGGTATATAGCAAAGAGGGTGAGTTTTCTTATCTGATGCTGGAAGAAGACCAAGATTATTTATAGGAGCCATCTTTCTGTCAGCTCAAGAGTGAGCAATCCTTAGGAAATCAAGAAGTTGGAGTTTGGACGTTTCACTTTGACGGAGCCAACTCGAAAGAAGGAATTGGAGCTGGGGTTCTCCTGATCTCCCCTACAAGACAATGGATCCCATTATCTTTTAAATTGGAATATGATGCCACGAACAATGTAGCTGAATACGAAGCATTGATTTTGGGTCTGCAGACAGCAAGGAGTATGAATATTCAGAGCCTGAAAGTACTAGGAGATTCAGAATTGGTGGTGAGACAGGTGAGAAATCAGTGTCAAGCTAAGCACCCACGGTTGAGGGATTATAGAAATGAGGTATGGGATTTGGTATTCTTAGCATTTAATATTCAATTCATGCCAAGAGATCAGAACAGAATGGCGGATTCTCTTGCCGTGGCCGCCAGTACCTTTCGGCCACCTCAGAATCCTCTTTTAAGATACGAGATAGAAGTTCTCTATCATCCTTCCATCCCTGACAATGTCAAGCACTGGCAGGTGTTTGAAGATGAGGATCAAGTTAGAAGATTTATGGAAACTGTTGGAGAATTCTCCAATATGGATATAGATGTCGGTGAAGAAGAGACTGAAGACCTTCCTTAGAACAAATGGCAAGAAAACATGGCTGGTCATAAGGTGCTGCAACTCAAAGGGAATGTGATACCCAGAGGACTGGTTCCATTGGAGAGGTTGTTCGATAAAAATGATGTCCCACTACAACCAAGTAAGGTGGTCGAAGAAAATCAGGTGGATGACCTGAACCTCGGCACTGAGGCCGATCCGAAGATTGTGAAGCTGTCTAAAAAAGGTTCCTGAAGAATATAAAGAGAAATATCAGAAATTATTTCAGACATACAAAGATGTTTTTGCGTGGTCCTATCAAGATTTGAATACTTTTGATATTAGTATCATTCAGCATAAGATTCCTTTAAAAGGAGATGCAAAGCCACACAAACAAAAGCTAAGATAGATTAACCCCTTACTCCTTCCTTCCATAGAAAAGGAAATCAAGAAGTTGTTAAAGGCCAAGATCATTTTACCATTAAGATATTCTGAATGGGTGGCCAACTTGGTCCCAGTTCGAGAAAAGAATGGAGAGATAAGACTATGTGTCGACTTTCAGAACTTAAACAGAGCATCTCTAAAGGATAATTATCCACTGCCAAAGATGGACCATATGTTGCAGAAGGTAGTGGGAGCTTCACGAATGTCAATGATGGATGGTTTTTCTGGATACAATCAAGTGGCAGTGCTTCTGGAGGATCAAAAAAAGACCGCATTCACCACTTTATGTACGCTCGAATGCCATTTGGATTGATCAATGCAGGGGCTACATTTCAAAGGGCTATGGATATTGCTTTTGTGGGGGAACAAGATAAATTCGTGGTGGTCTACCTGGATGACATCACTATGTTCTCGAGGGATGATGCAGAACATATTGAACACTTGCGCAGAACCTTTGAGAAGTGCCAAAGGTATGGACTCTCTCTAAAACCTCAAAAATCACTATTTGCTTTAGAAGAAGGTAAACTGTTGGGGCATATTGTGATGAAGGCTGGGGTGAAAATTGACCCAAAAAGGGTAGAAGTTATAAATGGTATATCCCTACCTAGGAACAAGAAAGAGGTCCAAGTGTTCCTTGGACGTATCAACTTTCTGAGAAGGTTCATACCTAACTATGCAGAGATATTCCAACACATAACTGAGATGTTGAAGAAGAATAATGAATTAAAATGGTCTCTTGAGTCATGCGAGGCTTTTAACAGGATTAAAAATGCCTTCGCAGAAGCTCCAGTGTTGGCTGGACCGGATTATGCTAAGCCCTTCATGATATTTTCATTTTCATATCCTCACACTATTGCAGCAGTATTATTACAAAAGAACGAGGAGGGGTATGAGCAACCTATCGCCTTCTTTAGTCAGGTGCTCTGCGACGTTGAGTTACAATACAACATCCTGGAGAAACAAGCTTATGCCCTGGTCAAATCCCTCAAGGCCTTTCGGATGTATGTCTTGCAATCCGCCATTACTGCATTTGTGCCCACAGCAGCTATGAAAGGCATCCTCATCCAGGGATATAGTGAGGGGAAAAGAGGCAAATGGATTGCAAAGATACAAGAATATGAGTTGGAGATACATCCCACCAAGCTAATTAAAGGACAGGGATTAGCTAAAATCCCGTCAGAGTCAAATTGTCAGGCTTTGGGGATAAATCTATCTATGGTGGCAAACGAGGAGTCTGAAAAAACAGATGAATGGTGTGGGATAGAGAAAGCTACATAGAAAACTCATATGAAGTACCTCCTTAGTCCATGGTACAAAGAAATTGTAGAATATCTCTTGAATTTTAGATGTCCCCCAAGCTGTGACAAAACAAAATATAGAATGCTGAGGCTTAAATCCAAGAAATTCATTGTAGCAAATGGCCATCTGTATTGGAGAGACCCATCAGGCATACTGCTCCTATGTCTCACCGAAAATGAAGTGGAAGAAATAATGATAGAATTTCACGAGGGCATCTGTGGTGGTCATTATAGCTGGAGAGCCACTGCACATAAGATTTTGAAAGCCGAATTTTTCTGGCCCAATCTTTTTGGAGATGTTTTCGCTTGGGTAAGAGCCTACGAAAAATGTCAGAAGTTTGCTGAAAGGCAGAAGTTTGCACCCTTGCCCATGATCCCAGTACACATAGAGGAACCTTTCTAATAATGGGGAATTGATTTTATTGGTGAAATTCATCCTGCATCAAGTGGGCAACATAAATGGATATTAACAGCCACCGACTACTTCACTAAATGGGTGGAGGTTGTACCAGCAAGGAATGCAACATACACAGTAGTGATAAAATTTGTGGAAGATGACGTCATCTCAAGATTTGGTTGTCCTGCTAAGATTGTCACGGACAATTCTCAGGCTTTTAAGTCTGCAAAATTCGTCAGCTTCTGTCAACAATATAATATTGTATTGGGGCACTCTACCGCATATTACCCACAGGGAAATGGTTTAGCAAAATCTTCAAATAAAACCTTGGTGAGGGTGCTGAAGAAGGCCATTAATGAGAATCAGAAGAACTGGGATTCCTAGTTGAAATTTGCATTATGGGCGAATAGAATCACTAGTAAGAGGTCAACGGGAAAATCCCCATATGAGCCGGTTTACGGAAGAGCAGCAGTTTTCCCCATACAATTGGCCTTACCAGTGGCCAGGTTCATGCAGGATTGTCAAGAGGAACCAAACGACATTACCAGGAGGATGAAATAGTTGGTAGAGTTGGAGGAGACTCGAAATCAAGTGAATCAGATCTTGACTGAATATCAAGAGAAAATGAAGGACCTGTTTGATCAGCATGCCAAAGATAAAAAGATGCAGATCAAAGACTTGGTACTAAGATGGGACATACGAAGGTTAGAAAAAGGAAAGCATGGAAAATTCGATCCTTTATGGTTCGGTCCCTTCAAAATTGTTGAACAAGGAGGAAACAACACCTTCAAGCTGGAGAATTTGCAGGGTGACCTGCTTGACGCCCCCGTGAATGGGAAATTCTTAAAACCCTTCTTCCAGTTTTGATTTTGGCCGAAAGGTCTGATGTATTATATTGTACATTATTTAGTCACTTTTATTTTAATGTTGCCTCTTTTGAAGTGTCATGAAAAAGAAGAAAAGGTGCCAAGGGGACGTGTTTACACAAAAGGGTCTAACAAACGGTCTGCGGAGTTCTCGACACGTTTGAGGACAAACACGTTGTCCCCAAATGGAGCCAATGTTGTTATATCATTCACCCTCCAAGTCCTAAGAAAGCTTATAAAGGCGGATCACCCGACAGCATAAAGAGGTGAATAGCTTAAAATATGTGAGGGGGTAAATATGAAAAGAGATCCATGTATGAAAGGGGATAAGGCACTATATTATAAGGTGGATTGGTGACAAAGTTTTAACTGAAATTAAAAGGGTAAAGGTGCAAGACAGTGTTACTGGGCGGGGCCCGCCCATGTTCTGCACATTCATAAGAGAGGGACGCATGAAAAAATTCTGAGGGGGTCAAGGATGGTAAGGGGAAGGCGAAAGCTTCCCCCCAGAATCCTGATGATGTGGCAGAAAAAGAGACCTGAGTTAAATACTATGCGGGGGAAGCGACCACAGGTCTGAAGCTGCTACAAAACCCCTCTGGCTTTTCTAGTGGGCTCGAACACGATGTACACCTGTCACTACGATCCAACGGTAAGGTAAGTCCTAGGACACCTGGTACATGACTAGTACCGGCATTTAAACCGATGCGTGGTATGAACCTAACCGAAATTTGATAGCAAATAACTGGATTCCATGCGTCTCAGTGTCAACGTCCTTATGACGTCAGCCCTACTAGCATCACCCTAATCTCGTTTTCTGGGTTGTTTTTGAATTGTATAACCTTGTTCCGTGATTTACTATGGTAAAATATGTTCCTTTTACATGTTACTGTATAAGTGAAAGCACGAGCACCCAGTACCATGTCTTCCAAGTCGTTTTCAACCTGCCTGCATCGTTTTTCCCGAGCATTGTCCTTACTACGCAGGTATTCCATCCCTTTTGCACTATCTGGTTTCCTTTCGCTTTTCATTTTTATAGTGGTCATGGGTAAAGTCATGGTCAAGAAGTTAGAGCCCGAAACCCTTCAAGCTCACGAGTCCAGGGCTGCCCCTGGACCTGAACCTTTCACAGATTTGCAAGCCCACATCCGAGACCCACAATACCCATTTTTCATTAGTAGTGTCAAGCCCCAGCTGTTTAGGAAACATGTGGAAAATAGGGACAGGTTCTGAGTCGTTTTGTCTGGACTGTATCACCAAATTACTCCCCCTGTCTACCTAGTGGTCGAATTTATTTGTTGGCTCAGAGAGGCTTACGATTAATGCCGAGATATGTTCCTATCCTCCCAGGGGAACAAAATATTCAGTATATCCCTGAGAATCATCAGAAAATCTCTCTACTACCCTACCAGTTCGAATTATGTCAGTTTAAATGAAATGACGCTATCTCGTCAGTTTTCTAAATTACCATGGAGGCAACAGAGCGATTTTGTCGCTGTTATTTCTGACTCCCGCCTCACAGCCTTCTCGTCTGTAGATTCAGTGCCCTTGAGTACATTCAAGGAGGACCTTCAACCCACCCTTGCTCTCATTGCAGGACTACTAGGTATAGAAGGGGTCGAGCAAGTCTCGAAAGAGTGCATAGCCCTTTTATGGTTAATGTCGCAACCTGGTGTTGTATTGGACATCCCTAGTTTCTTGGTCTTCGCCATCCAAACTCAATTTCAGGACCTGTTAGATACCGGTTGTTTTCGTTTCTGTTCCATGGTCTTCTATCTTTTCCTCTTCCAAAAGGTTGATAAGTTTGAGGGTTTGGGTTTAGAAAAAGTCTATAGGATAAATTCTCAGCCAAGACTTGTTTTTGACTGGAATCCCGCAACACATCAGTTGGTAAATGGGGTGGGATATTCAAGTTTCTTGAAAGATTTTATGTCCAGAGATTATACCATTATCCATGATAATCCACCACCCAAGATTTTTACTGAGAAGAAGAAATGGCTGCAGTAAAGTGAGGCTGAAAGCACGGGAGACTGGTACCTATTTGATGACTACATTGAAATCAGGGTTTATGGTGTGGAAGTTCCCCCCTAAAAATTTCCATTTTTTCCCGCCCTGTAGATTTATGCCCTGGAATACCTCCAGCAGACCTTGAAGGTTGACCAACTCCACTTCCTCCTTGCGAAAAAGGGGTTCATTCTCAAGCTTCCTACAACCATCGACCCCTTCACTGTTAACTCAAGGCATGCCCTTCCCATAGTGGAAGACCTGCTCAAGGGCATGGATTTAAGGCAAGGGAAAGCTTGGCCTTACGATCCGAAAGGAATCATCTCAAATAAAAGGAAGAAGATTAAATCAACTCCTTTTGCTCATGAAACTAGACCCTTCATCGAGTGGAGAGATAATCTTGAAACCTGGCCTTTGCTTTCACAGATGGAGACCGATTCATCTGCGACAGGGGAAAAAGGAGATACTATTTCAACACAAGAAGTAGGCCAGAAACAGGTGGAAGAGGTCATTTCTTCAGGAGAAGGTTCCTCGCCTTCCAAAAGGCAAAGAACCAGAAAAAATGAAGAAGGAAGTGTCAGAGAAGAGAAATTGCTGCAAAAAGAAACATTTTATGGTCAACCGGACAAGGGAAAAGCATGTTTTATGGTAATACGTGATGGCCCATCATCTTCTGACTTCTCAGAAGTTTCAAAAGCCATCACTGCTACCAGCTCTAGAGGGGAAAGTGAAAAGAAGGTGAGGAACAAAGCGGTCAGGGAAAAGCACTTGTCTGAATTAGAGGGATATGTTGACAAGTATCATACTAGGTTTTCAGCTGCAATCGATATGGACAAAGAAAAATTGATAATGGCCATGAATGAAGCAATTTTATACCCAAAGGCTGGCACCACCAGCTATAGAGCTCTGGAAATAGCAGTAACCATGTCACAAGTCCCACCAATTGACAAGTGCAATTTGTTCCAATGTTTTAGTGATATGCTAAAGGACGAGGTGGTGAAGCTCTTTCTCACTCTGAGGATGTTACAAACCAAGCATAACCAAGTGCTTGACAACCTCAAAATGGAGAAAATCAACTCCTGTGCACTCTCAAATGATTTACCCAGTCTCCAAGCAGTGGTGAAAGGACAGGAGAGCGGTAAAGCAGACCCTCAAGGCCATCTCATCTCAGAATTGCAAAAGCAGGTTGCAGCCCTAAAGCATAAGGTGAATATACCTGGCTCCCAGCACGTACAAACTGTTGAATTAGCCCAGGTGGAAAAGGATAAGGCCAATCTGGAAGACTCCCTTGCCAAGGAAAGGGAAGAAAAGACTAGAATTTTTGGTGAGATGACCGCCCTCCAAGTAAAGATGGACAAGCTGCAGAAAAACTGGGATACACATGTATGCTCTACACCACCTCCTGAAGGGACCAGCTCACTCTCCGAGCAACTGACCACGACACTGGCCTAACTTCAAGCTGTAGAGAAAAAGGTTTTAACGGCACGACAAAAGATCAGCGAGATCGAGGCCCTCCTCAAGGAGAATTCCAAGAAGGTAGCTGCTTTGCAGAAGGAGATAGAGGAGGGAAAGCAAGAGAAGTTACAACAGGGGAAGACTATTTGAGACCTCACAAGTCGGATAAAGGGAAACATTACCCTTCTGGACGCTCGACGCTTGATTTGGACCGATATCATTATGGAAGTAAAGAAGCATTGGGTTTTCTTGACCATCATTGAAGAAAAGAGGGCCGCAGTGCCCCTATTCAGAAGAACACTTCATGAAGGGAGTACTGATGCCTCAAATAGGGTCAAAAATGCTAAAAGGTATATTTATCTCTTAATTATTTAAGTTCAGAAGATTTGGTTAAGCGAGGAATCAAGAGCAGGTTCAAGGAGGCGTCAGAATATCAGAAAGCGATGGAAAAAGAATCTGTGCGTAGCTTTGCACTGAGCAGTTTGGAAAAGGTGGTGGCAAGTTTGGAACAGTTCAAAATAGTTTGGACAGAACTAACACTTGCCGACCTCCCATCATGCTGGGAGCCTTGAAATGCAGTTCTGCAGCCGCTACCAGTTTGTGAATGCCGGCTGACAGAAATGATGAATCAAACTGACATACCTTCCAAGAAGTCTGCCCGACTTAAGGCTGAAACTATAGTCTCAGTACTCAGCAAAAGATTCTCCATCTTTCATCAAGTGAAATACAGGATACCCACTCAGGCGATCTATACCGAACTGACTGAATTTTACATTCGGGTTGAAGCCTTCACCGTGATACTTGATCCTGCAGCCGACACCTGGCAGAGATGTACCAATCACGCGAGTTCGTTAGCCAGCTCTTCTGCAACCATAGTACCACCTGTTTCAGCCACTGCCTCGAATATTTCCCACCACTAAAAGTTTTTAACTCGTGATTGGGCCCGCATGGCCTCTTGTTCTATTTCTTACTTTTCAATATTCGAGTGAAATTCATATTTAACTCTTGAAAATTTTACTTTCAGTTAGACAGTTGTGTTATTTTTATTAGAAACGGCCATGAGCCCGGTTTGTAAAATGATGGGAAGCGTTTCTACCCCATCATCAATTTTGATGTTTTGATCAGAACTTAAAACTGCATACCAGCACGCGGAGAAGATATTTTTCCAAAAATATCTTTCCGCGTATGTCCATTGAAAACTCTATAAAAGTAGAAAGGAATGACATCTACAGGGTTCCAGATTTTCCAAAGAACTCACTAGTTAAAGGAATTTGTATGTATTTTGTCTGAATTTTGGATATCAATGTTGAAGATCCCGTTGGGATTCAGTGATAAGAAGCTTCATTGATTTTGGGGATTCTGATCTGAGTGATCCACAGTTTGTAGCTCTTCCTTATGTTTTTAATACACATGTTCATTTCACATATCTCCATATTTCTCATATCTATGTTCTGGAATGCGAGTGCTCATATGTTTAAATGTGAATTTATCATTATAGATACTCATGTTTACTCATGTCTAGTACTTTAAATATGGCTCGATCATATATCTCTGCTTCATTCTCCTCCACCTCTTCCATCGTTCCTTTGATGTTAATTGCAATGGATCCTTGTCTTTAAAATTGTTCTCATATATGGATTCTTATCTTTGCATAGGCCCAGTATATACAAATTTTGCCTTTGGATAAGCCACTGTTACAGGTAACATTTATTACATTTTCTTACACAGTCATCCTACCTTTTATTAATATCTTAGTCATTTTAGAATTCAACCCCCTCTACAGAATTATGTCTTAGAGCTTTCAGATACATTTATATATTGAAGTTTGTACTCTGTTAGTATAGTCTCATAGTCGTTGTGTTTTATTTTGGGGTGTTGGTTCCATTTTCATCAAACCATTCATCCAAGTGATTATAGCATGAGAGCCTTGTCATGTCAACTCCTATAAGTTGAATCATATGCTCCTTGCAGTTAAGATGTCCTAGGCACTGGTCTTTATACAACTCAAGATTGTCTCTAGGAGTTACAACAGGTTGGAATAATCATATTAAGATACTTGTTGTTTGGAGGTTTTTGGTTCAAATCCCATTGACTCCAAATATTTTTTTAAAGCCCAATTTTAGTTTTAATATAGTTTTTTTCAAACTATATAATATATGGAATTCATATGTCCATATTGTAACGACTCTAAAAAACATGAGAATAAGAAAAAAAATGGAGGTTGCACCATCCAAGGCCAGTTGGGCCTAATTTGAGGTGCCATTTAGCACCATGTGATTGGGCCATGTGATAATCCCTCATTGGTCCACATCATATCCCACCTCAACCACCTACTTGCCATGTGTTGACTTGTGGTGCTGCCACATCACCTTTTTGTGGGTCCACTTGTTTTGTTTACTGGGCTACTACATTAGCTTTGTGGGTCCCAATATGCCTACCACATGTCATCCATACAACATGCCACGTGACATAATGTTGAATTTGACTTGTTTTTTTGTTTCTTGGTACAAACTTCAAACTGCAATAACTTTCTCATACATACTCGGATTTGAGTGTCGTTTGCTCCATTGGAATCACGATGACGAGCACTACAATATTGTCCTAGTTAAAAATCATCCCGGCCACTCTGAATTTTGACAATTTCTGAGCCCTCTTGGTCTCCTGAGGGGGAGCCACTTGGATCAATCCTCCCCACTGAGGCACTTTTGGTCCACCAAAATCATGAAAACAATCTGTAACTATTGTGTACCTCGTTTGCACCACAAGTAATATGAAAGATCACCCTTCATTCTCTTTCACCTTTTTTATTTAGATCCATAAGCGATGAGCCGACACCTACATCCTTTGTAAACTTGTTGTACTTTATTCTTACAAATTGCATGCTCAATTACATGACCAACTATGAACCAAGAATTCCATACTTGCCACGAGTTTATAACTCATACTCTGTGGTCAAGTTTATATTAAAATGGAATCAATACCCCAACTATCAATACAAGGCCAAAACATCATTGTTGCTTCATGAGTGATGGAAAACACATCATCACTTTTACATTTTAAATTACAACACATGATTTACAAAAGAAGTCCATGACACACTAACACACCTAGAAAAACCATCTATCACTTATCAAAGTGAATGGGTCATATCTCTGTGGCACATTTGCTTGTCGAACAATTATTTCAACTGGTTCCTGCACTGATGCTTTGTCCTTAAGGCGCTGATCTGGATGGAGCCTCCAACACATGGCTCTTTAATGTCCATTTCTGTCACAATGACTGCAATGAGTCTTCTTCCTCCAGACTAATTTTACCTTCTTCTTTTCCTGCAGTGGAGAAGGCCTTTCACACTTCATCTTCTTTCATGCTGCCATTCTCTTCCAACACTCAACAAATACATGGTTATGTAATCCAAAAAAAATACATGTTTTTGGATGCCATGATCTATGTTCATTGTTAGCGACATGATTTTAATCAAAATGAACACTAGAATATCGAGACTTGTCATACCTTTCTTGGTTGTCTCTGGTGCGACCATGGTGATGAGAAATTGCCTCAACTCTTTCTCTGCAATGTGTGCTGTCATAGGATGACGGTGAAGTGTTCCCATAATTATCTTTCCCAAATGGTTTCAACCATGTATTGGAAGCTTCTGACACCTTTGAGCATTGTCCTTTAGTGTATCCCAAACCTGTGAATCAAGGTCTCTCCCCAACCTCCAATGGTTGAGTTATGCCTTGGCCATTCACACCAAGTCCTCCTCCTTTGTGCCCCATTTTGGTAAGGATTCTCATGTTAGTTCCTATAATGGGTATCTCCATGTTTCCAACAAAATACTAGCATGTGAAGATGAAACTGAAGAGAAACCAACATTTTTTAGCTCAACTGTTGATTTGGACACAGGTGATGATGGTCTCTTTAAGCCTTCGCTGTGCTTCAACTTCTCCAAGGCCTCTTATGTGGCCCACAACTAAAGTTGCAATCTCTGCTTCTCTTCTTTGTCTTCTCATAGTAGCCTCCTTAATTAAAAATTCTCTTCCCAAAGCCTCTGGTTTATCTTCTCATTCGAATGATGAAAATACGATGAAGGAGGCGAAGAAGATTCATAAGCACTGGAATATGTGGAAGAAGCATCGTTCTATGATCTTTCTTTCTCCTCTTCCTCTATTATATTCTCATAAGGTCATACATTATGTCCACCAATATGGACATCCTGAGCATGGCCTCGTACATGCCTTTTTCATCCTCCATTGCTACACGTTCAATCATTGTTTACGCTCGCAATTCACATCAACAAGAAGACTGCTCTAATACCACTCGATCTTGGTCCGTCAGCTACCAGATTTACCCATGATCTTTTATTTCTGTAATGTGGTTATAAATTCACTAAAAAGAGCATTAAAGGAACCCATATGCATGATTTAATCAAGAGGAAACAAGACAACAATCAACAACATAATAACATGAGACATTGATAACGAAGTTCACCTAGTGTGGGCTAGATCTTCGGGCTTGGTGTCAAAATGGGGTAGGCCGCTTCACATAGTGCTTGTTAGGTCCCTATATTACTAGTGTAGTCCCTTATTATTGTTAGTGTAGCACCCTTATTGTTATTGTTGTACCCATGTAACACCCAAATTGTTATTATTGTGCCCTTACATTATTATTGTTAGGTCGGATAGGATTATATTGTGACCCCATGGACTCCTATATATAGAAAGGAGGTTTTTTCATTTGTATCATCCAAGAATTGTTCATTTATGTAATGTAAAGGAGGTTTGAACCTCGAAGTGGCTTATTTCTAAGGCGTTGATATCTCTTTTTTTCTATTTTTGGAGCTGGTTTCATAACATTTGGTATCAGAGCTTTAGATTCTAGGGTTTCGCTGCTTCAAACAGGTCATAGTGGAATTTTAGCTATAAATTTTTTTCTATGAGGTTTAAGACAAACAAAAAATCCCTTTTGACTAAGCCCAAAGGAACGTCGTGTAAAAATTTCAGATCTTATTTCGTAATATTTTCGAAGATATGATCTGTGGAAGTTAGGGTTTGTGTAGGCTCCTGAATTTCATCTAAAAGAGGTGACTTTGGGAAAATCCGCATAACTCTCTCTCTGAGCATCGGATTGGAATTCTGGAAAAAGTGGTCAAAATTAAATGGAGTTTAGTTTCTTGTGTATCAATTTTAGAGCCGAAGGAGAGAACAGGGACACATGGCACGCCGTACAAGGTCGCTCTACTGAGCCAATCACTAATTAGGTCATTGTGGGAGATTGGGCATAGCTTTGTTTTGATGAATCCAAATTAGGTCAGACCCATGGCATTCGAAAGAAGATTCAAAGGGCTACTACAGGACCAAATTTCAGATATTGAAGATCCAGAAGCATAAAGATAATTCAGTTTCAATATCGAGCTCCTCAAAAGAAATAAAAAGGTGTGTATTTTTTTTCAAATTTCATAAGTCTTGTTTGAAAAATAAGTTTGAAGTGATTACAAGGGCATATTGAAGCATAGATATCAATATTGGGTTCTAAAATTCCCCCTAAAAATAATTCAACACCCATTAAGCCCTTATAATACTCTACTACGACTCATGAAGAGGAAAGAGTGCAACATGATATATCAAAATTACAAGAGCAAGTGCACCAAATTTCGTTCTCACAAAGAGAAAGAAAAAATGAAATGGAAGTTTTGAAGAAAGGCATGGAAGCTAAGATGGATGGTTTGAAGAAGGGTGTGGAAGCTAATATGGATGGTTTGAATAAAGGCGTGGCAACTAATATGGATGGTTTGAAGAATGGCATGGAAGACATGGAAAAAAAAATGGAAGACATGAAGAATGATGTAAAAGCATACATGGAACATTTGAAGGAAGGTTTGACAAAGTTGATACAAGAAATGATTCCTAATGGTGAAAACACAGTATAGGAAACTCATAATGAGAAAAAAATAAATGTTAATCATGATTTCATAAACCCTAATGTTGGATTGAAGACCCACCATATTCCAAAGATCGATATGAGGAAGTTTGATGGCAAGGATCCTGTAACATGGATACTACAGATGGAGCAATATTTTGATCTCAATAATGTGAAAAACACACAAAAGGTATGCCTTGAAACTTTATATTTAGAAAAAATACATTTGTATGGTATCGATGGCTTTTCTCCCGTAAAAAAATTTTCACATGGTCAATTTTAAGGAGGAAATGATAACACATTATGAGGATACAAAGAGCAACACCTTCATTAGCGAATTGATAAATCTCAAACAAAAGGGTTCAATGGTGGAGCACATTGAGGGCTTCCAAAAATTGAATATAAGGGTAGCTGATATTCCAGAGGAACACATAATTAATGTCTTCATAGGGATTTTAAAGGATAACATCCAACATGAGGTTCACCTTTTGGAACTTAATTCATTGGAGAAGGCATTCAGGTTGGCAAGAAAAATTGAATGTAAAATTATGGCGACAAGGAAGCCTACCACTCACATATATAAATATGGAATTGTTGCTACTCCTTGACTTCCACAACCTACAAGGTTGACACCACAACAATTTGAAGAAAAAATAACAAAAGGGCTTTGCTACAATTGTGATAGAAAATACACTAAAGGTCATAAGTGTGCTGAGAAGAAATTATTTTACATAGGTTGTGAAGAAGAGAAAGAAAATGAACAAGAAACTTCAAAAGAAGAGGATATACACCAAGAACCAACCCTAGAGAAAGAAGAAATGAGTCTGACCATATCCTGTAATGCATTGGTAGGAATTACCACTCCTTAAACTCTCAAGATAGAAGGACATATCCAGAAGAAAAAGGTAATAGTGTTGATTGACTCGAGTAGTACCCATAATTTTATTCATTGTAAGGTATCCAAGGAATTGAATTTCTTCCTATACCCAACACTAGAATGTCAAGAGATGGTTGCAAATGGAGGAACTATAAATTTCTCTGGAAAATGCCATAATATCAAGCTAACCATTGGGGAATATGTATTGAATAGTCCAATGCTTTCCATTCCAATGGGAGGTGTTTATGTTGTACTAGGAGTACAATGGTTACAATCTTTGGGGACGGTAGCTTTTAATTTTCAAGAATTTTTCTTGAATTTTTTTCAAAAGGAAAGGAAGTTGAATTACGGGGTATCACAGGGCAGTGAGGAAAGATAATAAGCTCTAATGTCATGAAAAAGCTTCTGAATAAAGAACAACGAGGCATAACTGCACAATTATGCTCACTAGAAGTTCCAACATCAAAATCATCTATTTCTCCATATTCCAAAAAGTCCTGGACAATCATTCCAAGGTGTTTGAAACTCCCAAAGGAATCCCACATATTCATGATCATGATCATGCTATTCATTTGATTCTAGGAAGTGTTCCTCAAAACATCATGCCTTACAGATATCCTTATGTCCAAAAGAGTGAAATTGAACGTATGATTGCAGATATGTTAGAGGATGGTATAATTCAACTGAGCAAAAGTTATTTCTCTACTCCAATAGTATTGGTACACAAGAAGGATGGATCATGGCGCATGTGTTAGGATTATAGGGAGCTCAATAATCTCACTATTAAAGATAAATTTCCCATTCTTGTGATTGATGAATTATTGGATGAATTACATGGAGAATTTTATTTTACCAAGTTGGATTTTCGTTCAATATATCATCAAATTAGAATGAAGACTGAAGATATTCTGAAAACAACATTTGGAACCCATGAGGGTCATTATGAATTTTTGGTCATGCCTTTTGGCCTTACCAATGCACTTTCTACATTTCAAGGGTTGATGAATTCCATTTTCAAATCCTTCCTTAGAAAATTTATTTTAGTATTTTTTGATGATATACTAATCTACAGCAAGTCTTGGAAGGATCATGTTCAACATATTGATAGGGTGCTCAAACTATTGGAGGAGAAACAATTATATGCAAAAACCTCCAAATGTTTCTTTTGAGTAAAAGAGGTGGAATATCTGGGTCATATTGTATCTCACAAGGGTGTTAAGGTAGACCCTAAAAAAATTAAATCCATTAAGGAATGGAAAGTCCCCACAACCATAAAGTAATTGTGAGGATTTCTCGGGTTAATAGGGTATTATGAATTATGGGAGAATAGTAGCACCTCTAACAACATTATTGAATAAAGATGCATTTTCATGGACTCCTGAAGCAACTAAGGCCTTTGAACATCTTAAAGAGGCAATGTGCCTAGCACCGGTGTTAGCTATGCCATACTTCACAAAAACCTTTATTGTGGATGTGATGCCTCAGGAAATGGAATTGGTGTTGTTTTAATGCAAGAAGGAAGACCCATTGCTTTTGAAAGTCATCCAATAAAAGGAAATTATTTACAGAAATCTATTTATGAGAAGGAAATGTTGGCAATACTACATGCACTAAAGAAATGACAAACTTACCTAATGGGAAGACCCTTCAATGTAAAAACTGATCATGATAGTCTTAAATACATTTTGGAACAAAGGCTATCTTTAGAAGAGCAGAAAAAATGGGTCACAAAGATGTTGGGTTATGAATTTGAAATCATCCACAAAAAAAGGAAGCTAAATGTTGTTGCAGATGCACTCTCAAGAAAGGATGGAGAGGTGGAAGCATTGATTTGTGCCATTTCTATTATCCAACTAGATTGGATAACTGAAGCAAGGGATGAATGGAAGAAGGATGAAGAAGTGTGGACACTCATTCAAAAGTTGTAGCAATATCCTAGTACATCTGATACATTTAGTTGGAAAAATGATTCCTTATGGTACAAATATTGCTTATATCTTTGTAAGAATTCCCAACTAAAACAAAAGATTCTTTTTGAATTGCACACTTCTCCCTTAGGAGGACACTCAGGATTTTTAAAAACTTACAGCAGGGTGAAGAAAGAATTTTTTTGGGATGGCCTTAAATCTGATATTCAAAATTTTGTGGCAGAATGTTTGGTTTTCCAACAAAATAAAGTTGAGACAATTAAGACCCCGGGTCTTCTACAACCTTTATCCATTCCAAGTCAACATTGGGAGGAGATTTCAGTGGATTTTCTCACAGGTTTACTTAAGTCCGAATGAAAGAGTGTCATCATGGTGGTAGTTGATAGACTTACCAAGTATGCACACTTTTGTGAATTATCTCATCCATTTAAAGCAAGTAAAGTTTCTACTACATTTATGGAAACAATTCAAAAGCTACATGGAAACCCAAAGATTATTGTAAGTGACAGAGATCCCATTTTTACTGCAAATTTTTGGACGAAATTATTTTCTTGTTTGGGTACTGAACTAGCTCACATCTCATATTATCATCCTCAATTCGATGGGAAAACTAAGATAATGAACAAATGTTTGGAAGGATATATTAATTTTTTTTTATCTGATAAACAAACAAAATGGGTCAAGCGGTTACCTCTGGCTAAATGGTGGTATAACACTTATTTCCATACTGTAGAAAAAATGACCCCATTTATGGCACTTTATGGATATCATCCACCATCCATCACATCATATTTAAGAGAAAATTCTAAGGTTCAAGCAGTGGAAGATCACATCAATCATCTACAACAAGTTCTCCAACTCTTAAAGGATAACCTAAATTTGGCACAAGATCGAATGAAACAACAGGCATATCAACATCGCAACGAGAGAAGTTTTGATGTAGGAGACTGGGTATTCTTACGACTATAAGCATACAAAAAAATGTCTTTCAAGCAAGCTAAGAAGGATAATAAATTATCACCAAAGTACTATGGTCCTTACAAGGTGTTGCAAAATATTGGTACTATGGCATACAAATTGGAGCTTCCTGCTTCTTCTCGAGTGCATCCAGTTTTCCATGATTCATGCTTAAAGAAGGTTATAGGTGACAAACTTCCAGTTCAAACAATATTTCCAAAACTTGATGAGGAAGGAAAAATCATATTGGAACTTGAAGAAGTCACGAAAAAAAGAACTTGACAGCTACGAAATCGATCAATTTCAGAGTCTCTCATCAAGTGGAAGAACTTACCCACTGAAGATTCTACATGGGAGGATGAAAATTTTATACAAAAGCATCCAGAGCTACTCAAACGTTGAGTACAAAAGTTTTTTGAAGGAGAGGGGCATGTTAGGTCCCTATATTACTAGTGTAGTCCCTTATTGTTGTTATTGTAGCCCCCTTATTGTTATTATTGTACCCCTATAACCCCCATATTGTTATTATTGTGCCCTTACGTTATTAATGTTAGGTCAACTAGGATTATATTGTGACCCCATGAACTCCTATATATAGAAAGGAGGTTTTATCATTTGTATCATCCAAGAATTTTTCATTTATGTAATGGAAAATAGGTTCCCCCCTTGAAGTGGCTTATTTCTAAGGCGTTGATCTCTCTTTTATTCTATTTTTGGAGCTGGTTTCATAACAGTACTAGAAATGGTGATGATGTACATGGACTAGGTTTTTTGTCATACATGGATATATGCCCTAAACATGAGTGGCTTGTCTCTCCACGAGACATTTTGCTACAGGAACTCTCACTCACAATAGGCTTCCTATCAACGTGACATAATCTCACACAAGGTGGCGATGAGGATACCTTCAACAGGGTTACATAGGGATCATAACAATCCATGGAGAATACATCTCACATGAATTAGAAACATAGATCCCGCAACATACATCAAGAAAGGATCTAAAAAACATATTACATCTCACAGCAAATGATAAAGAGGCACATGAAATCAATACTGCATATACCTCAATCCCTGAAGTTGGCTGAAGAAGTGGATGCTCAGCTACCGAATCTGGCTACACCATCAAATTTGTGGCATTGAGAGGCATAAAATTAACTGTCCACACTTGGGAATATGACACCATCACTCCAATATGGATAATGGAAGAAAAATGGGAAGCTCAGCTACTGAAATAGAAATCGCCATTGGATTCTTGTTGTCGATAGGTGTAAAATCAACATAACATTTGTCAAATTTTGACTCTGGCAAGTTCGGGACCTCAAGGAATATTTTTGATGCCCCTCAAGATTCCTTGGGCAAGATTCCGCCCCTATGGCCGCTCATGGTTCCGGACCTGCAATAAAAAAAATATTATTCATTGAATAACGCACCAGTCTACTGCATGGTCTACCTCTACTTTGCTCACAGTTCCATTGGCCTCCCTGTGCCCTCATCTCTCATGTATTCTCCATCATTCTCCATGGTTTCCTTGAACAATTTGAATGGAATTTTGTAACAAAGTGTGAGGGTGAATAGGACAAAGTGTGAGGTTAGAATATTGGTTAGTATAATCATATTAAGATACTTGTAGTTGGGTCAAATCCCATTGACTCCCAATAGTGTTTTAAAGCCCAATTTTATTTTTAACATAGTTTTTTTCAAACTATATAATATATGGAATTCGTATGTCCATATTGTAACGACTCTCAAAAACATGAGAATAAGAAAAAAAATGGAGGTTGCACCATCCAAGGCCACTTGGGCCTAATTTGAAGTGCCATTTGGCACCATGTGATTGGGCCATGTGGCAAGCTGTCTTTGGTCCACATCATATGCCACCTCTACCACCTACTTGCCATGTGTCAACTTGTGGTGCTGCCACATCACCTTTTTGTGGGTCCACCTGTTTTGTAGACTGGGCTACCACATTAGATTTTTGGGTCCCAATAGGCCTACCACATGTCTTCCATATGGCCTTCCACGTGGCAGAATGTTGACTTGGAATTTTTTGTTGTTGTTGTTTGGTACAAACTTCAAACTGCAATAATTTTTTCATACATACTCAGATTTGAGTGCCATTCATACCATTGGAATCAGGGCGACGATTACTACAATATTGTCCTAGTTCGAAAGCATTCTGACCACTTTGAATTTTGACCATTTCTGAACCATCTTGGTCTCCTAAGGGTTTCTAGAGCCACCTGGACCAGGTATGGTCAGAAAAATATTAGAAACTTACTGTTGATCCATAAACCAGTGATTGTAAAGTTAGGTTTCCTTGTAGGTTATGTAAAGGGAGTCATCAAACTCATATTTTACCTCACATGGATGAAGCCTCAAAATTGTTGGAAAACCTTACTGTTCCACAACAAAAACTTCCAATAGGTTACCGTAAAATTTCTCCCAACCTATCATCAGTTGACAAAGTGATTGATATAATTCCAAGTACAGTGAATCCCACTCTTCCATTGGAAAGTGAAACACATATCACTCAGGTTGATGATCCATTATTTGATCAAGTGGTCGACTCAATTTCACATTTGGTCAATCCCACTCTCCATATAGAGAGTGAAATTCATACCTCTCAGTTTATTCTTGTTACTTTAGATTCTTATACATGAGGGGGGATTTCACCTGTTTCTACATAGCCCTCTCCAAGTACTAAAGTCTTTTCCTTTGATTGGAGTAGATTGACAAAACCTCGCCTTCCTTCTTCCATCCCTTTCCAAGTCATTGTGAATGTTTGTGGTAAGAATGTGTGTCACAAGAATGTAGATGAGGGTTCTTCTATTAGTATTTTATCCTCAACTTCTTGGCAAGCTTTGGGTTCCCCTCAGCTTGTGCCTGTTACACATAATTTTTCAGCTTTTAACATAACCATTAGTGAACCTTTATGGATCCTTCCTCAGTTTCCTATTACCTAGGAAGGTAAAACTATCTGTATTGATCTTATGGTACTCCAAGGCCACTTGGATTTCAATTTACTCCTTGGGCGAGACTATGTCTATGCCATGAATATTTTTGTATCAACACTCTTTCGCATGATGTCTTTCCCTCACAATGGAAACATTGTGACTGTTGAACAGCTTTTGTTCATTATTCTTGATTCAACTACCAACCATCCAACATCCATGAATGTTCCGGTATCCACCCTGCCACGTGTTAATTATGTGGAAACCAGTCCCATGTTTTCAATTACCAATGTAAGTGAGCCTCTCACTGTTTTCTCTACTTATTTTGATTTAGATCCGGTAATTGACATGGTAAACCCTATGGGGGTATTTTAACGTGATGTTATTATCCCTATTGAGTCCCTTGACATGTGTTCCTTCTAGAGAATTGTTCTTCCATATGATGAAGACCTCTTGGAAGCCATGATCAAGGTGTGTCCCTTGACATGTGTTCCTTCCAGTTGGAATCCATGATCAAGGTCCCCACGAGGATAGTTATTTTACTATTTCAACCTCGTTAAAAAATGAAATAGGTCTTTATGAGGATAGTTCTTTTACTGTATCAAACTCGTTAAAAAATGAAACAGGTCCTTATGAGGATAGTTCTTTTACTGTGTCAACCTCGTTAAGAAAATGAAACAGGTTTCCATAAGGATAGTCATTTTACTATGTCAACCTCGTTAAAAAATGAAATATGTTTCCATGAGGATAGTTCTTTTACTATGTCAACCTCGTTAAAAAATGAAACAGATTCCCATGATGATAATTCTTTTACTATGTCAACCTCATTAAAAAATGAAATAGGTCACCATGAGCATAGTTCTTTTCCTATGTCAAGCGTGTTAAAAAATGAAAAAAATCGTCCCCTAATTAAGTCGAGTCTTTCATCTGATCTCGTAAATGAACCTTCATTCCATCCATCTATTAGTAACCATTAGTCTACTTAGGTGAATGAAATGAAGCTTGGGGGCATGTGATCTTGCAGGTTACGCTTGGGGGGCATTGAAACTTATCTCAAGCATAATTTTCTCTGTTTCAATCTTTGTGTAAAAATGAAACCACTCTCAAGCATAATTTTTCTCTATTTTCAAGCTTGTATAAAAATGAAACCTATCTCGATTCCATTTTGGTTATTATTTTCAAGACTCGTTAAACTCATGAAAATCCCAATATTCTTTTGCTATCTTTCATGCTCATAAAAAACATGAAAATTCTGAGTTCTTTCCATCTTTTCCTGCTCATTAATAAATTGAAATTCGGTGATATGAGTACATTTTTATCACTTTTCCAGACTCGTTAAAACTTAAGAAAAAATAAAACCTTGGAGTTCTCTTTTAAGCCCTTTTTAGACTCTCTAAACATGAAAATATTTCTGAGCACTTGACTATTTGAACTCGTTAAAATAAATGAATAGTCATCTATTCAGTATAACTTTACCCCTTTTCTAGACTGAACTAGACTAATTATGAAAAAGGTATATGTTGAATAAGCATGGTCAATAGAGTTTTCTCCTACATTATTTTATCCTTTTTCGGGTTTGAGAGATTAAATTTACAAAAAATAACACTATGGAGTTTACTTATGTTTTTCTTCTGATTCCCTAAAAATGAAAAACACTGAGTTACTCATATGCTAGACTCATTAAAATTAAACATTACGGGACCCTTCAATCACAACGGGACCGAACCACTCCTTCCTAGGGTTCTTCAAAATTACTAAGATGGAATCATCCGAAGGATGAGCTTACACAACAAGAAAATTTTATCCTCCTCAAGATTGACAAAAATAAAGAGGTACTTTCCAGTAATGGTGGGGGTGAAATTGAGAAAAAGAATCCATTTTTTATACTTGTTTTAGAAGCATCATGTCACTCTTGAACATGACACTTTGTCACACTCGTGTATGGGTTGGGTAATCCTTTTGTCCTACAGTTAATCAAACCTCATTGAAAGTCTTCAACTGGCTTTGGGTATTATCTTTAAGTCAAATGATGCCAAGTCATTTACAGTGTCATTATGTGTTCAAGAGAAAGTTCAACTTCAATTAATTTTTCATTGAAAATATTTGTCTCCATTCGTGTTGAACATCCATGAGTTAATCCTGGAAAAATATTTCTTCAAAACTTGACATAATTGTTTCGTGTCATAGGCACTCCTGCAACAAATCACTTCCTATCGACTTCAGCTCATTATCTAGGAAGTTGATCAAGAAATCTTATCAGTACCTTGAAATCTACATGCCTTAATGGTTGGTTTCTTGCCTTTGACGACATGTTTTCATTATTGGCCTTCGATTGAACGACTTTGTGAGTGTTCGGCTACAAATCATTCATTCACATTTCATAGATTGTTCTGAGGTACTTTGAGAGCCATTGTCATTATTAGTGGTTTCTCTCACACTTTTTAAACATTTTCATAATCGATCGGTACTCAAGTGGTTTTTACAATGTTCGACTTCGAAACAATCAATCGCATGTTTAGATTCGTACTAGTTTGAGAAACAGAGGTCAAGACCCTAGATCTATTTTCAACCATCTAGGTTTCGAGGAGTTATGTATTCATGTTTCAGTAAAATAGTTCATAACAAATGGTTGCGTCCATATTGTGTCTACTATGGATGTAATTTTAGGTCAAATATGTACCAACAAGTATAATTAGTTCTGCTTTGAGTATGGGGATGCCTACCCTAGTGATGTTTATATATTTTCATTTAATTTTCTTTACTTGTTTTTGACCGATGTCTCCAATCCAATCCTTGGTATGATAAAGAACTTCACTCTTTTGAAATATTTTCTCAGACTTCGCACTTTAGGGGGAAATCTGTTACATGCCATTTTGTCACCATGACATTTGAAGGTCAATATGGATCTATCACTATCCATGCTCATGCTTCCTTAGAATTCAAACATTTAAATTCCTTAACAAAGTCTTGGAAACTGGGAAAATAGTTCTTAAACACTCTTAAAGATGGCCTGTGCACTTTTTGCATTCACTTCTTGCACATGCGTGGATATTACTAAGCTTCCTTGTGGACTTCTTCGCTCTGTTTCTTGTTAAAACTTGTGCACCCCATTTAAAGTAAAGTAAAGGAGAAAAGTAACTTCTAGAAGCATATTTGAGTGCATATTATTCCAAATAAAAGACTCTGAGTCATGCCAATTCGAGCTAAATCCCTCCAATCATGGAACTTATCCCCTTGGATCAAGGAACCCTAATCTCCTCGTTTGTGGATCACACCCCTCTATTGGTGGATCTGAAACCTCCTCAGTTTCTCCTATAAATTGAGCTGAAACTTTAGGGTTAGGGGGTTCACTATCATAATCTTATGTTGGTAATTGTAGATTGGAAAGCACCAAGGAGGAAGATTGGGAAGGCATACGGGAGGAATCTATACGACATCAAGGCTTGGTTATAAGATTTCTCTTTATATTCCTGAATAACACATTTGGATACCTTTTCTCATTGTGTTGTTTTCATATTCATTAAAACAATTACAATTCTTAATATCATTTATCATTGAGTTAAGCTAGTATTTAGATTATTACATACTGCAATTGTTTTTGATTCTTTGCGTGTTTGTGATCACAGGTTTCTTCTCAATATTGAAGGACTTATTTGGGACATAAGGCAAGGTCTTCAACAAACATCTCGTTGAAAGGTACTGTTAGGATATTCCAACACATAGGAAATAATTAAGAATAACTTAGTCTAGTGCAGATTTAGGTAAAGTGTGTTTCTTTACCATGTACATTTGTAACTAATAATCTGACGGTCACGATTTGTAGTGATTTTATGGTTATCTCTCACCTCGGTATTAACGACACTTGATCCATGGCTTAACACTTGATTGGTCCATGATCTCTATTTAAAGAGCATGGAGGGTCATTTTTTCGGTAACCGTTTATGAGAGAAACATATGTAACTTTTCTTTTTATATTAATAAATTGCCTGAAGTGGCCGCGTTGGCTCAGGCCGTGGACTGTTTCCCTCTTTGAGGGTTTTAACCACGTGATTATATAGGTGTACTGATTTTTGATCTGTTTGTGAGTGGTGACCTTTGGTTCTTGATCTATGGAACTTACCCTGTAAATTCCTACATGGTATCAAAGCTATTTTGAGGGTCGCGTCCATTGTTGATCAAAATCCAAAGCCAGTTTGACTACATGGGAATGCCGTTTTATAGATCTACTATTTTTGAACATTTTTGGGCTTGAATAACTACTTGGTTGTGTCTGGAGCATCTGTTACAGTGAGTAACGCCTTTCGTTTCATGCGAAAAGGTTTCCGACTGCCCAAGTTATGACAATTTAGATCTCGAGGTATAAAGCATCTATTATGCAGTTATATTTGTTTATAGTTCTTCTTATTTCAGTTTTTTTCTATTTATTTTCGGTATTAAGATTTTATTTATTTGCCGGATCTATACCGTCCTCTCTGTGTATGCTCTTTGCTATGCGCTGCATGCGATCTCAGCAAATCAAAAACATGAAAAAGGGTTTTTTTTGCTATGTATGCTCTTTCCCCACGTCTTTGTGCGATCTCGGGAAATTAGAAATAGTGAAAAAAGTGACAGTTGCCGGTATGGCTAACCGAAAATCTAACATTCTACTGTAAGACTTTGCATTTTTTTTTCTCATTTTTTGTGTTTTTTTTTGGGTAGGAAAAGGCACGCACACCGAAGAGTTAAAAAAAAAAAAAACCTCCCTCCTTTCATACAATAATGTGATCCTTTTACTATCTCACTTGGTGAGGGGTTAGTTTATGAGAATAGAGGTCTTGGGTTCAAGTCTCCTTCTCAAGCTTCTTTTGTAAAAAGTTTTTGTTCAAAGGGGCGGATTTTTTTTTTTTTTTTTTTAAACCGCACTTCATCCCGTTCTCGTAACTATTCGGCATCTACAACTCATATTTTTCAAAAGGCATAAATTCTTCATCCGGAAGCCGTTTTTTTTGAAACGACCTAATTTTTCGAGATATTTCCATTGGAGCAGTTAGTTTCAGCTTTTCTTAGCTTCAGTTTTTAAAAAAATGGAAAGTGCATGCCCAGTTATTCTTAACAACACCAATTATTTCCGATGGCTACCTCACATGGTAGTTATACTTAGAATTAAAGGGCTTTATAGAATAGCCACAGGACAAGAAACTAAACCTTCCGATGATGATAAAGTTTCTAAATGGGAAAATAAACAAGATCAAGCACGAGGGTTGATAGGAATGTCCATTGCTTAAGATCTTCGATTCATATCCTTGACATTGACACCCCTGATGAAGCCCTGGAAAAGCTAAAAACTGTTTTTTGCATTCAAAATCAAATTAGGGCCCACCAGCTTGAAAATGAGTTGCTTACTTTGGACCCCAATAATTTCTCCTCCATTGAAGATTTTTTGTCCAAATTCAAGACCCTCAGAATTATTTTATAAGGTTGTAAGATCAAAAAGGACGATGGTAGCCTCATCTATTGCATTCTTGATATGCTTGGCCCTGCATACTATGTATTTGTTTCCGCCTTCCATTCCACTAGAGAAGCCATCATTTCTTCAGAAACCACCTACAATAATCCCTCTTTTGACGCCTTTTGTGATTCTTTTATAAGAGAACAAGAAAAATTTTTACACCTTGGTCTTATCACTGCCAGAAACGCTTCTAAGAAAGCCTTACCAGCCCAACAACAACCATATCAAAAGAATCCCAAGAAGCCGTATCCTAAAAAATATAGTCCTAAACCAAACAAGGGCCCTCAGAAATTTCAGCCACAAATTGAAAAATAAAATCACCAAAATAATAAGGAAAATCAAAATAAAGGGAAGAAGACAGATAGACATTGCAACTTTTGCAATTGGGATGGCCATATAGAGTCCAAATGTTTTAAGAAGATGGAAGCCTTAGAAGCAACAATGAAGAAGCACAACATCAATTTGGAGCACTCTTCACCTTCATCTTTAAGCATGGCACTTTTTGCTTGTGGTTTTCAAGCATCAAGATTTGGTTATGCATTAAATGTATCTTCTTCTTCTCCTTCTCATGAGTGGTTCATTGATTCTAGAGCTTATTACCACATGGCTAAAAATAAATCCATGTTTTCTTCTTTAAATGATTGTAACACCAAAAATATTTATGTTGGTGATGATATATCTCTTAGTGTTGTAGGATCTGGAACCATTCATCTAGATAATGGGCAGTTTAATGATGTACTATGTGTTCCTACCTTGTCATGCAACCTTCTATCTGTTTATCAGATAACTCATTTAGGTGAAGGGAAAATAATAGAATTATCACCTCATGATGTTGTAATCAAGGACCTCAAATATCCTAAACATATTTTAGCTACTGGCATTGCTGATGATTCCACAAGGTTGTATAAGTTTGACAACTTTGGGTCATCATGTCTTCCCTTTGCTTTTGTTGCTGATAATGATGATGTGAGAAAAATTTGGCATGAGCGATTTGGTCACTTAAACTATCGCTCTCTTCAAACTCTATATAAGGAAAATATGGCGATGGGCCTTCCTATGGTATCTTGCCGAGATGGTGTTTGCTCCGGATGTGTACTCAGAAAACATCATCAGGATAGTTTTGACAAACGTGCCTCTTGGTACGCTTCAGCCTCTTTGCAGCTTGTGCACAGTGATTTATGTGGTCCACTTCCTGTTGTTTCTTTCTCTGGTTGCAAGTTCTTCTTAACTTTCATTGATGATTTTTCCAGACGCACTTGGGTATATTTCTTAAAACTCAAGAGTGAAGTTTTTAATATGTTTTTGGCCTTTAAGGCCTTTGTTGAGAAACAATCTGGACATCAAATTCTTAAGTTAAGATCAGACAATGGTGGAGAATATGTTAACAACAAATTTATCAACTTCTGCAATCAGCATGGCATTCAATTGCAACATACTGTTCCATATACTCTACAACAAAATGGTGTAGCTGAAAGGAAGAATCACACCTTAAAAGAAATGGCTAATTGTATGCTTCAATCTAAAGGACTTGGTCTCAATTTTTGGGCAGAAGCCATTAACTATGCAAATTACATAGTAAATCACACTCCTACTAAGGTTTTACAGAATATAACTCCAGAAGAAGCTTAGAGCTTAATCAAACCCGATGCAAGTCACTTTCGTGTTTTTGGAAGTGATGCTTGGGCCCATATTCCAGATGCGAAACATAAAGCCTTAGAACCTAAGAGTGAAAAATGTATTTTTGTTAGATATTCTGAAGATGTCAAAGGATATAGACTTCTTCAACCAAAATCCAAAAATATTATCATTATAAGAGATGTAAAATTTTATGAAAATATATCAGCCTGCGAGCCTAGTTCGGCAAGTGTGCCGCCTTTGGCCTGCGAGCCTGATTCGGCATATGTGCCACCTCTCTCTCTCTCTCTTCTATTTTTAATAGCATTCCTTCTAGTTCAGATGATGACAACAAGGATGAAAATCCTCCTCCACTTCTTGAAATTGTTCCTTATACTCCACCGCTTCCAAGATGGGTCCACTCTACTCGGGATGTAGCAGGTTCTCTTGCAGGTGATCCTGCTGATTGACGACGTACACGTTCTCAGTTCGAAAGTGCCTCTTCCTTATTGGCTCAAGTTCTAGAAAAAATTGATCCAGAAACCTTTGAAGAAGCCTCTGGTCATCCAGATTGGGATGAAGCTATGAATGAAGAGTATCATTCCTTATTGGCAAATGATACTTAGGATCTTGTTACTCTTCCAAAAGGAAAAAAAATTGTCAGATGCAGATGGGTTTACAAAACCAAGTTTGGACCAGATGGAAAAGTGGATAGACATAAAGCTTGTCTTGTTGGTAAAGGATTTTCATAAGTTGAGGGCATTGAATATACTGAAACCTTCTCCCCTGTTGCCAAGGGGGGATAGGCTCTAATGCCTCCTTCCTTCTCCTATTGTGTCACTTTTCTAAATCCTTCAATCCTATCCCAATTTTTTTTTAAGGGGGATGTTAGGATATTTCGACACATAGGAAATAGGCTCCTTTTGTGTCACCTTTGTAAATCGTTCAATCCTATCCCAAGTTGTTCTTAAGGGGGGATGTTAGGATATTCCGACACATAGGAAATAGTTAAGAATAACTTAGTCTAGTGTAGAGTTAGGTAAAGTGTGTTTCTTTACCATGTACATTTGTAACTTATAATCCGACGGCCACGATTTGTAGTGATTCGATGGTTATCTCTCACCTCGGTATTAATGACACTTGATCTGTGGCTTAGCACCCGATTGGTCCATGATCCCTATTTAAAGAGCATGGAGGGTCATTTTTTCGGTAACCGTTTATGAGATAAACATATGTAACTTCTCTTTTTATATTAATAAATTGCCTGAAGTGGCTGCGTTAGCTTAGGCCATGGACTGTTTCCCTCTTTGAGGGTTTTAACCACGTGATTATACTAGTGTACTGATTTGTGATCTGTTTGCGAGCGGTGACCTTTGGTTCTTGATCTACAGAACTTACCCCGTAAATTCCTACAGGTAAGAGCATTATCCTCTCTTTTCTAATTTTGATAATCCGAATGCTAATAGCTTAGGGAAAGAGATATTATTATGTTTGTTTGTTTCTAGTTATCTATTGGGATACTAGGGAGATCGCTCTTGTCCGCAAGTGGGATTTATCCGGGTAATAGAATGTATATTAAATATTGTGTACTGTGTAAAAAATATACTCTACTGGAAATATGCTATGAAATTTTTTACTTTTGGTGGTAAAAAAAACAATTTTAGTGTATTTTTTTTATTTATGACAAAGGTATTATGTGAGGGATGTGGTATCTGGGGGAGGGTGTATTTGGGAAAAGATGTATATGGGGGAGGGGGAGTCAACGTATGATCGGGGGTGATGGTATGAATAGTGATGCATGTTTCCTGTACGTAATCGAATTGCTCTGGTGGTATGGAAGGTGGAGGGGTCAAATGGTATTAAAACACCACTGTACAGTTGTATTAACCAGGTGGTGTAGGACATGTGTTATATTGATTGGAACGTTGGGTTCTTGATAACCAGGATAATATATGAGTGTTGGGAGTATTACATATCCGATCGGTATTGTGTGGTATTAACCGAGAGGGGTTGTGTGGTTGTAAATAGGAGACGAGAGGAGAAATCAGGGTGTCGAGGGTGATGTCAAGGGTGAGGCCATAGAGTCACGAGTAGTGGTTTTAACCGAGCGAGTGTTGTATTAACAGGTTAGAGGAGTGACATATATTAACTATGGAGCGAGTGTGAAATGTTATGGTATAAAAAAGACGATATAACAGATTGTATGGTGGTGTGGGAGGGCTGAAGATATGGTGGTTTGATGCCATGATTCCATAAAAATACAGTTTGAATGCAAACAATCTACCATATCTACATAGTCACGAAAATAGACACCATATTACCAACACACAAAGTGTAATCCAATATACAGTCACGAAGGAGAGCGCCATAGTTTGAACAAAGATCATAAATTTCTTAAAAAAATGAATGAGAATACCTTATTTTGAACCTTTAGCAATAGTCACATAGGTTATTGTGCTTCCAGGTAGCGCAACAACCTGCAATCATCACAACATTTGAACACAACCATCACTTTTTTCACCGCATACTTAACGCCAACATTTTAACATAAATCTCGCACCAACAACTTAACGTAGAGTATATAGAAATGTCATAGGTGCCAGTTCTGCAAAATAAGTAGAAAATAGACATGAGTGAGTTACAAAGGTGGAGGGAGGCTAAAATGGAATTGGCTCTGATACCATGTCAGGCCAAGAGGTAACTCCTCAATGTGAATTGTGATTCTGCATTAAGATTTCTCATATATATATATATATGGAGGGAGAGACTCTTGGGCTTTACCTCCCAATGTACCTTCATATTCCTAATCTCCTTATTTTCTATTTACATTATTTTACATGAGTTGCCTAATCCTAAATATTAGGTGTCAACAGGAACAATCCTTTGATAATTAAAAGCACATGAAAAAATTGGATTGTGAACAACCATTGTCTAAATGTTGACCATATCATGTGTATGTGATCTAGAATGGATCATCATATAATTTTCCAACTATCTTAGTACTTTCTAGGAGGAAGAATTAGAGGGATTGGCTTGTAGGGGCCATGTTAATGATAGGTCCCACTTCAAAAATTTGGGGCCCAAAACCTTCTAGAGCCACATTAGGGTAATTTTGAGGTCTCAAATGAGCCACACAAGCAAAATAATAAAATAATAATAATAATAATAAAATAAGAGTTGTGAATTTTTAAATTAAAAGAAAGAAAAATATTATTTTTAATTGTATTTTTTGTTTATATCCTTTTAGGTTTACTCAAATTTAAAATGTGGTCATTGATTGGATGTGGAATTAGATTGTGCATCCAACAAGTACCCACTCTACCTACTTTTGAATAGATCCACATGAAGAAAATTTTAAAATACATAAAAAATGTATGCATAGTGGGTATTTGTTGGATGTGGAATCTGATTTTGTATCCAACGAGTGCAGACAAATTTGAGCAAGACTATAAGGAGATAAATAAAAAACATGACTTACAAAACAATTTTCTTCTTTTCCTTCCAAAAATATTTTCTCATAGGGACAATATCATCATATTGAATCCCGTTAGTTCATTTAACGTTGATTTTTCTAGTACATTTTTCATTTTGAGGTCAATTTAGACCTCAAATCCCCCTATTGTGAGGCATTGAAAGATATTTTTGGGGGGTCAAGACTTTGTGAGCATAAATTTTAACTCTTTGACATTATTCTACATATTGAGACCTTCCTACCAATGTGAAAATCACCTTAATCGAAGTTCATATGTGAAGGTTATGCCTCCTAAGAGTTGACCTACATTGTTAACCACCATGATATCGAGTGGATGCCATGTTAGCACCCATTACTCATGTGTGGGGCTAGTCATGCCTATATTGTAAAAATATTCTAGAAGAATCTAAATCCTAACATTACTTGACGATTGAGGTATGGAAAAACCCTAAACCTATATAGATATTGGACTATGTTAATTATTGGGCTGCTAGGAGGAAAGGCTATTCCATTTTTTAGCATTGCACTTGTTCCATAGTTGAGTTAATATCATAAAAAAGGAGGAAGAAGATTATGTAGTATCCATTCGGGGCATACATTATACGCAACTCCATAGTGAGTGGCAATTTATTTGTATTTTCATTTTCATAATTGAATAAAATGAAACAAGACATAGGGCTTACCTTTTAGTTGGGTTTCTCCCATATTGAGCTTCCTAGGATACATCCTATGTTCATTTGTGTGGATAGTGTATTCATTTGCTTGTTCTTTCATTTTCACATTTTAGTTATTTTCATAAATTTAAGAGATAATTTAGTGCTAATAAATATAAGATCTAAGGAAATAAACGTGCATAATAAAATATTTCAACATCATAAAATATTTGTTATGATTGACTCTTTTAAAGGGGAGGGGAAGATGGAGCAGAGCATTAGGATTTCATCCTACTGCGGAGTAGCACATAGTGCCACTGAAAAACTTGAATGTTAGATTCCTATGTTATAGTAATCAAAGTAAAGTTTGGTATTTTTATTATTCTGGTCAATTTGTAAAGTGTTTTTATGATCTCACACATATCAAGTTTTATTGTCAATTTAGGGTAGGATATACTAAAGTGTTAAGTGGTGAAAGAAATCGAGTTATCAATTTCTTAAAAGGTCTAGGTTTAGTAAGTATAGGGTTTGTTGTACCTTAAGAAACAATCCCTTAGCTGTGATAAGGAATCAATGCTTAAGACATCTATCTGATTATTTCATGAATGTATATATTTGTCTCTGTCTTATCAACCCTCAAATATTAAAGATCAAACCCTTAAATATCAAATATATGAACAACTTGCAATGCTATCTTTAGCCAATGTTGAACGAAAGAATCAAAAGAAACAAAAGGGAGAACTTCAAACTGATATGTTGTTTTATACAGAAAATACCATTTCAAAATCCAAAAGAAGTATAAGAAGAAATAGTTAAAACAAAGGAGCACAAATTAAGGTTTTTTAACTCTGAAATACATAATTGTAAAGAGGCTGGCTGCTCATAACTCTATTTCATTCATAGATGGAAAAACATAACGTAGACTGAGAATACATTTCTACATTAACAAAATGATAGAAATTTGCATACTCATTCATTAACTTGTCAATCTCTGAGTAAAAAAATTAGGCTTTGAAGGTCTAAAACTCGGAACCCGTAATGAGATTTTTTCTCCCCTTTTATTATCCCTTCTCAACCTAACTAATTAAATGTTAAAACAAAATCAGTTCAATAACTGAGTTTCTAATATTATAATAGTTACAAAATTATTTCTCTATTCGAAATAAACTAGATTTTACTGAACCCCAACCCTTTACAAATATGGTTAAACAAACTCATGGGTGCCTTTCTCTATTAGTTAATAAGAGAATTTAAACAAAAGTCTTCAAAGTTTTACATTTTCCACATGGTACTATCGCTGAGGTGGATAATATATACATTTGGGTCCCGTTCTTTGTATTTAATTTATGATATAAAATTAATGGTTTCACAAAACCCAAAACCACCTATGGGACCACCTCTGGTGGTTTATGAAAATGATAAGGGTGGTGCTGTAATGAACATCAACCGTTGATTTTTGATGAGAAGTTTGGGAAAAACCGTTTTGCGGTGCCACTCGTTGTCATAAACTTCCCTCCTTTTGTGCTTCCGCTAACCTTTGATGCAACGATTTCCCTTCCAGATATGTCTCTGCATTCTTATGAAAGACACATTTGATGCACCGCAATTGTCCACACCTTCGTCATCTTCTTTGAGTACAATGACACAACCTCCATATTTTAATTTTGATGTTTCTGTCGGAAATTCAGGATTTTGAAAGGCTTCCTTTGTTGTCTTCCCGTTCAAAAGGGATAAAGCCCCTTCAGTTTGAGTATAGTCTTCTCCCTATGAAAGAGAGGAAACTGTACACTCGACCATTTGGAAGTATTATATGTTACATTTACTCCAACCAATGGAAAGAAAACAAATCCCGAACCAATTTTCCGCCACATTTATCCATCATCCATCAACTATTTTTCTCGGTCAAAAACTTCAACATTTGGTGAAACCCATGCAAGTGAGGTTTCACTGCGCTCAGTTGCTGCATTTTTTTTGTAGGTGATGATTTTCAAGAATGGAGGTTTGTAGTTGAAAAAATGTATTCTAATAGGTGTATGATGTTTTAGGGGTTGTCTTCCACCTATCTAACACATTGAAAAATCAAAGGAATGATCATAAGTATGATAATGGTGAATTCATTGGGTTTTTGTTTCACTTTTTCTTAAGGAGGAAGTGACGCAACAAATTTGTTACGCTTCTACACAGTCAACAATTTAACTTGTCAACATGAATCTAGACCTATTGAATCATTTCATATGGTTATGACAAGTGTCATTAAGTGTCTTGGAGATTTGAACCTTATCCTTATACAAACATTCAATGTATTTTGTTAAAGATTCCTTTAGTCAAACAATTTCCTAATTTGTAGAAGGTGGTTATATATTTGTTGCTACAAGCAGAAAACTAAGAATTTTGGGGGAATTCAGTTCCTAAAGGGAGAAACTAATATTTTTTGATGTATAAAGTTGGGTAAAATTAGTTGCTTAATAAAAACAACTAATCACCTAATCATTAATTAGCAACCAAGGAACGTCTTTTTATTTCAAGGCAATCGACAAAATATATGCATAGAAAATAAAGACAACTAACACTGGTTCTACATGATTATGTTCTACACTATCAAGCTCATTCGAAAAGAAATAAAATGCAAGACTTGAAAAATAGTACTAAATCTCAAAAATAGAAAGTAAATGACAGGAAAATAATTATGCTAATCACATGAATTGAATCAATAATAAATTAAACCACACATTGCTGAATTGTATGTTTAACCTACTGCAACCAACATAATTCAAATGTTAATCTAGGACAATAAATTAAATGAAATCTAGAAATTGTAGGAAACAACAAATATGGAAAATGAAGCAAACAACAAATTACTTTTAAAGAAAGGAAATCTACTTTAAAGCAATATAATTGAAATTCAAATAAAAAAGCACACAACTAAACTACTTGAGATGTTAAGGCAGCACCTCTTCCAAGGTAGTGGGCCCAACTACCCAAGACTTAGTTCTGCCTTGAGAAATAATTTAGATAAGATTACAAGTAACAAATGTAGAACTCAATGGATAGCTTCCTTCATTGAAATATATGAGAGAAATATTTACATCAGAATGATGCTCTTGGCTTTGTCTCAAGTTCAAAAATTATTCATCTCGTATTCAACAATTGTTCATTCGTTCATCCAACAATTGTTCATATTTTCATCTCCATTTTCTTCTCCTTTCTTTGATATCTGTTTTCATTTAAATATACAGAGAGCAAAGGGAAATTACAAATAAATTGATAAAAAAATGATTTACCATTTCAATTGTAGATTGTCTACAACAAATTGATCAGAAATATCTTTCCATCATGATTCGGCTGGGACAAGTTGAATGTGGTATTGCAATTGGAAGAATTTGGAAATTGGCCACAACAACAAATCTAATACAATCTTCTTCAGAGAACCTTCCATTTCTCGCAATACAGACCAAATTTCGGAAAACTGCTCATTGGAGAACTCAATTGGTTTGTTCTGCACAAACCCGTATCTCAGATTTTCAGGGTTCATCTTCATTTGTCTGAAAAGTCCAATGCAAAACCGTCACTTCTTATTCTAGCGAATTTCTGAGTTGGAATATTTGATTATGAGCTGGAAATTGAATTTGCAATCTAGAAAAGATCTTGGAGGCTAAAATCATGAGTGATGTTATAACAAATTCATTAATAAACCATCATTGGAAAAATAATGCATAATAATCTTCAATTTATTAAAAATAAAGGAGAAAAAGTAATGTTTATTCGTAAGATAATAAATAAGTATAAAATGGAATTATGTGATAAATCATGATAAATTATGATGAATGAAATGATAAAGAATGATAGAAATGGATGAAATAGACGTTAAATAGTGATAATAATAATGACATATTTGTGGCCCACCATACCCCCAAACTGAATATGTTTTCATTTCCTCATGCTACCCAAAGCCTTTTTATTAACCAAGTTGTAAAACAATAATCAAAATGTTCACCCCAAGTCATTATATTGATGGAACAAATGACTTCTTCCTCAAATAATAAATATTCAATTTTAGTGATGTTGGTGAAGGCATAACAATTTTCACATTGACTTTCAACCATATGTATATCAAGTTACAAAAAAATATGATACAGGGAACTACAAACTTCATTAACCATTTTATCAAAACCTAAAAACCAGATTTTGCTAAAATTTTGCAAGCATATTTCTACTATATTAATGCTTCTCTAATCGAAAAATCAGATCGTTTTGATGCATGGATCATGAGATATAATCAAAATGGTTGTAGGTGACAGTGCATGATTTTTGAAATTTTACAAACTAATTTAGGTTGAAATTTTATGGGTTTGTGTATTTTAAAGATACCTCTTTGCTGTCCAAAAATCACAAGAATTCAACTCATAGTTTTAAAGATATACACAAATCAATTTCTGCACTGTATAAAAATGAAATTCTATGCCTTAAATGAGGAAGAAAGTAGAAAACATCCATCATGTGTCGCAATTCCTCCCCCAAACTAGAGAATTAGCATGCCCTCATGCTATACTAGAAAACAAATTGAGGTAGTTTCTACAATTGTTATGCTTGGTGTACAACAACATAGAATAAGGGAGGTTTTGAGAATGAATAAGGAGATTGGTGGATGATGGCATGGTCATAATATAGAAATGAATGAAAGTAACACTCCCCCAAACTGAAAGCTTTTGTGTCTCTAAAAAATTGGAAGTGGTAAAGAAGTGGAATGAATGAAGATAAAGAATGCTCAATGGATTTTCATGAAATTATTCTAAATTTTTAATAAATCAGAAACTTATACTATTTTGCCTCAAGTTTTACCTTCGTAAAAATGTGGAATGGCATGTATGGACTGGCATTTGTTGAAGCTGATGTAGGCTAAGATGATGTTGAAAGTGATGCAAAAGGTGGAAGCCATGCAAGTTGAAAGTAAGTACAAAGTGTGGTATGGTTTTGTTCCCCCATGCATCCACGACCATAAAGCATGGGAAAAGAGGAAAGGACGTTGTTGATTCATAAATGTGGTAGAAAAATAATGAGCGGAGCAGTACAAATTGTAAATATGATTAGGAATTGACCAAAAAGAGTAAAACAAATATTTAAGCATTATGAGAAAATATTTTTCCTTTGGTGGCAAGATATGATGAAATCATGACAGGCAATGTATGATGACGACTGCTGATATCATTTAATCGAACAATTTTTAATATAATTCATATAAAAGTATAGTTTACCATGCACATTGGTTAATATAGATATAAATGTTGTTCAAATGGTAAATTCGTCTTTGTAAATGAATCAATGGAAAATATTGGGATATAAAATAATTGGCAATGTAACATAGAACTTCAATTCCATAAGCAAAGCCACTACTGCTAGTAGGCATCCATAGCCTCGACATGGTTGCTTTTTAAACCAAAAAATGAGCCAGGATCCTCTATTTAGTATTTAGATAACTGTATATTTATATAAAGAGATCATTGTGCTGGCATGGTAACCAGATAATCACAATTCCATTCATCAGGATATAACAAAGTGATCAGGTCAGCTCGTGATGAGACCTCCTATCCTTCTGACAGTTTTGACTATGTAGAAGGCCATTACCCTGGTGTGATGTCCATAATGGGAATGTCACTTGTTACATCCTTATGATAATGGTAGGTTGGCTCATGCTGAGACCCCTTATCCTCTTTAAGAATATTTATATTAGATTTTCATATTTTTATTATAAATGGAGGGAGGCTTGTTAACCCCTTAAGAGCTAGGGATGGCGTGAGAAGTAAAAGAATGCCAAGGAAAGTTATGTTTTTATCCCCATATCATCATACCAAAGGGAATTATCAATTGAAAGTGTGAAAGATAAACCATCATGGTATTGAGATAGTGAATCATTTTATGATATGTCCAAAGAGGAGATATTCAACAATTCATAATAAAGATAACCATCAAAGTTTTTAAAATCCATAATGTTGTTAATATCACTGTTTTTCCTATATATTGGGTATAAATTTCTAATAAAAAATATGGTTTTCATGGAAAAATGTATGAAGGAAAAATGGTTATTTGATTGAGATCAAATGACAATAAAAATCGCAAAAGTTCATTTTATTAAACAACAATTATTAAACACACAAAAAGAAATCGTGACTATTCATTTTTCTGAACAACAGTTGTTCAATTGATTGAACAATAACTGTTCAATTGATTGAACAAAAAAAACACACAAAAAAAATTGGGGCTATTCAATTGATTGAACAACAAAAACACAAAAAAAAATTGTGTTTGTTCAATTTATTGAACATTAAAAACACACCAAAAAAATTTGCGGCTATTCAATTGATTGAACACCAAAAATACACAAATTTTTTTTTGTGACTGTTCAATTGATTGAATAGAAAAAACCTACCAAAAAATTTTGTGTTTGTTTAATTGTTGATCAACAGCTATTCAATTTATTGAACAACAAAAACACAAAAAAAAAATTATGGATGTTCAATTGATTGAACAATAAAAACATACCAAAAATATTTGTGGCTGTTCAATTGATTGAACAATAGCTGTTTAAGTAATTGAACAACAAAAACACACCGAAAAATTGCGGCTGTTCAATTGATTGAACAAAAGCTGATCAATTGATTGAACAACAAAAACATACCAAAAAAATTGCAGCTGTTCAATTGATTGAACAATAAAAACACACCAAAAAAAATTGCGGCTGTTCATTTTTATGAACGACAATTTTTCAATTGATTGAACAACAACTGTTCAATTGGTTGAACAACAATTATCAAACACACAATAAAATAAAACACAATCGTTTTCTTTTCTGAATAACAACTATTCAATTCAACAACAACTGTTCAATTGATTGAACAACAATTATTAAAAACACACAAAACAAACATGGCTGTCCATTTGATCGAACAAAAACTGTTCAATTGACTGAACAACAGTTGTTCAATTGATAGAACAACAATTATTAAACACACGAAAAAAACATGACTGTCCATTTGATCAAACAACAAATGTTCAATTGATTGAACAAAAACTGTTTAATTGATTGAACAACAATTATTAAACACACTCAAAAGAAATCAGAGATGTTTTTTCTACCGAACAGAAACTACGTAGTCGAAGAAGAGACAACAAATGTGTAGTCGGGAATGGAACAACAACTGTTCATTTGACAGGACAACAAATGTTCATTGGACGGAAAAACATCTGTTCATTTATAGCAACTATGCATTCGCAAATGAAATGGAAACGACAACTTTGAAGGAAGCAACACTTGAAACACAAAAACATAAGAGAAATCAGAAAATAAACAATGATTTATGAAAAAGAGTAAATAAATAAATAAATTAAGTTACAACAGTTGTCATTTCAATTACAGTAATGTTGTTTCCTAAGGGAACATCAATCTGTTTCTAAAAACAACAATTTGTCAGTTGTTAGGTTCCTATATTACTAGTATAGTCCCTTATTGTTGTTAGTGTAAACCCCTTATTGTTATTATTGTACCCTTGTAACCCTCATATTGTTATTATTGTGCCCTTAAATTATTATTGTTAGGTCGGCTAGGATTACATTGTGGCCCCACTAGGATTACATTATGGCCCCATGGACTCCTATATATAGAAAGGAGGTTTTGTAATTTGAATCATCCAAGAATTGTTCATTCATGTAATGTATTGGAGGTTTCCCCCTCGAAGTGGCTTATTTATAAGGTGTTGATATCTCTTTTCTTCTATTTCTGGAGCTGGTTTCACAACATTTGGTATCAGAGCTTTGGATTCTAGGGTTTCGCTGCTCCAAACAGGTCATCGTGGAATTTCGCTCTAACTTTTTGTCTACGAAGGTTCAGAAGTTGAAAATTTTAGGGTGCGAAGCCAAAATCCTGAGGAACATCTTTGCAAAATTTCAGAGCTTCGTTCGCAAAAGTTTCGGAGATATGATCTGTGGAAGGTAGGGCTTTTTGTAGGCTCTTGAATTTCACTTAAACATGTCATTGTGGAATTTTCGATATAACTTTTTTTCTATGAAGGTTTAGAAGCTAACATTTTTAGAGAGAAAAGCTAAAAGCCCGAGGAACATCGTTGCAAAATTTTAGAGCTTGGTTCACAATATTTTCGGAGATATGATTTGTGGAATTTAGGTCTTTTTCAGGCCCTTGCATTTCATCTCAAAGAGGTTATCGTGGGAAAACCTTCATAACTATCTCTCTGAGCATCGCATTGGAATGTTGTAAAAAGTGGCCGCAAGTACACGGACTGTAGTTTATTTTCTATCAATTTAAGAGCCAATTGAGGAAACAGTGACACGTGGCAAGTCGTACGAGTGCACTATACTGAACTAGTCCATAATTGGGTCATTGTGGGAGATTGGAAATAACTTTGACTTGAGGAATCCAAATCAGGTCAGAATTGTGGCATTCGAAGAAGATACAGAAGGTAATTTCAGGGCAAAATTTTAGATATTGAAGATCCAAAATCACAGAGATAATTCAGTTTCAATATCAAGTTCCTCAAAATCAAGAAAAAGGTGTGTATTTTTTTTCAAATTACATAAGTCTTGTTTGAAAATCAGTTCTAGTTGATTCCAAAGGCCTATTGAGCATAGCTATCAGTATTGGGTTCTAAAATGCCTCCTAAAAAGAACTCAACACCCATTAAGCCTTCAGAATGCTCTACTATGACTCATGAAGACAAAGAAATGCAACATGAGATATCAAAAGTCCATGAGTAAGTGCACCAAATTTCGCTATCGCAAAGAGCAACAAAAATTGAAATGGATAGTTTGAAGAAAGGCGTGGAATCTAAGATGAATGGTTTGGAAGCTAAGATGGATGGCATGGAAGTTGGCATGGAAGCTAAGATGGATGACATGGAAGCTAAAATGGAAAACATGAAGAATGATCTAAAAGCAGACATGGAAGGTTTGACAAAGTTGATACAACAAATGTTTCCTAATGGTGAAAAGATAGTAGAGGAAACAAATGATGAGAACAAAATAAATGATAATCATGATTTCATAAACTCTAATATTGGCAGGAAGAACCACCATATTCCAAAGATGGATATGAGGAAGTTTGATGGCAAGGATCCTGTAAAATCGATACTACAGATGGAGAAATATTTTGATCTCAATAACGTGCAAAACACACAAAAGGTACGCATTGCAACTTTACATCTAGAACAAAATACATTTGTATGGTATCGATGGCTTTTCTCCCGTAAAAAAATTGTCACTTTGTCAATTTTTACGGAGAAATGATAGCACATTATAAGGATACAAAGAGAAACACCTTCTTTAGCCAATTGATAAATCTCAAACAAAAGGGTTTAGTGGGGGAGCACATTGAGGACTTCCAAAAATTGAATATAAGGGTAACTAATATTACAGAGGAACACATGATTGATCACTTCATAGGTACTTTAAAGGATAACATCCAACATGAAGTTCGTGTTTTGGAACCTGATTCATTGGAGAAGGCATTCAGGTTGGCAAGAAAAATTGAATGTAAAATTATGGCGACAAGGAAGCCTACCACTCACTTCTATAAGAAGGGAAGTGTTGCTACTCCTGTTATAGCATCATTTCTCACCTTGATATGATTCATGATTGCTTATATGGATTTGGGCACCCATTCCTACAGACTTGGACAAATTCACTTAAAAACAATGTAAAAATCCCCATACGCTACTATGCCCGTACTTTTCCACGTGTATACGCGAGTCCAACTACACTTTTCCGCGTATGCCATTAAAATGATTAAAAAATATATAATTATTCCCTATTTTCGGGCTGGGTTGATGGTTACTCAGGTAGTTCAACCACCCCAGCACGTGGCCAACTGTTTCCAACTGTTGAAACTACTTGGAGGGAGTATAAAAACCCCTCATGTGTATGGCCTAAGAGAGAGAGAGAATTTATTGATATTATACTCTGTTGGTATTCCCTATCCAAGTCTGATTCCTCGTGCCTCCTGCACTTTCCCAGTTCATTATAGGAAACCCTTGTTTCCTTGAGATGCTCATCTCCCTATATGTCATCTCGTATGCACCAGTTTGGAAGGAGTCTTAGCGAGGCAAGGGCTAGACGGATCCGGACGACGGTCTGCTCGAAGGCCGTGGAAGGATCAGGTGATCTCTCCACTCGTTACTTTTGTACATGCTATTTATAATACAGAAGTACCATGCTGTTCCCGAAATATACGTGTTAGTTTATGCTTATATGTATGAGAAACTTGTTATTTAAGCATTCATTATGATCTATTTAATGTTTTATATGGATTTCACTAACATTTAGAGTAGATATATGCTATACAACCAGTTCTTCGTGCTTGTTTCTTCTTGTCTTTCAGGTTAAGAAGGAAGGACGGTTGCTGGGGGTTTGGACCCCGCGGGATCTGCTTCAACCGTAGGACCGACGGGTAACTTTCTCATTCTACTCTATTTAGTTTTTCTGAACGTGCATGGTTGTGTGAGTCCTTCTTAAGTAGCATGCCCCTGCTCTGTGGAGGTTGTAACCCAACGAACCTCTAGGGTGATATTCCCCGAAACAACTCCTAGATTTCAAAAACCTACAAGGTTGACACCACAACAATTGGAAGAAAAAAGAGCAAAAGGGATTTGCTAAATTTGTGATAGCAAATACACTAAAGGTCATAAGTGTGCCGACAAGAAATTATTTTACATAGTGATGCAGGGGCATTAGGCTCAAGACAATATTTTGTATATAGATAGACATAGGGGGGTCTCATGGTTTTAATTTCCTATGTAATTATTCATATTTGAGTAAATTTTGGTTAAATGTAGAGAGAAGAATTGTAACTGCCCTCGCATGATTAGAGGACAAGAGAAGTCGATTAGAATGTGAAGAGTTAGTTCAGAGCAGTTAGGGAGTTAGACTAAGTTTAGAACTGTAGGAGTTCAAGAGTTTGTTGAGTCATCAAAGGATCTGAATCGATTCTTTAGCAGTTTTGTATAAAAATAAGTCTCAAGGGCAGAGTCCTACAGACCCGCATCAAGCTGCATAGAGTTAGAGAGCCGGAGAGGCAGAGTAGGGAGAGTGAGAAGGCCATTTGAATTGAATATCTGGCCGAATTAGAAGTTTGTAAGTAATGTCACTGTATAAATGAAGAATTGTTTCAGTATTGCATACACATTTGTTGATTTAAATTCCTCTGTGAATGGACTTGAATTTCATAAGCGAGAGTAGAAGAATGTGTAAATAGACTCTATAATTGGAGGGCTTGAATGGTGCTCTATATCTGATAAATAAATCGATGTTAATTCTGGCTATTGAATATGTTTAGAGGGTAAATCGAACCCCTGCTTTCGTATGAAATCTGGTAGGGGTGAATGTAATAAAGTGGAGTCTGATTTTGATAACCTCGGAGCTTAATTTGCAGTTGAACATGTTTGGATCTGCGTTGAACTCTATTCGACTAAACCCGATTGAAAACGATTGGAATCGATTTCTCATTCATAGCGTTTAACCTGTGTGAATGAATTGAAGCTGTGTATTATTGAAATAGGCGGAGATTGAAGCGAGTCTTCAATTGGAGAGTGAAGGCAGAGTTTGTTTATAGTAGAGCGTTGATAAAGAGACGGAACCGTGACAAGAAGGGAGCGGAACCTTGAATAAACAAAAAAACAGGGATTTGGAACCAGCGGTATTCGCGTTATTATAAAGTGGTAAGTGGTATGGTGAAAAAAACACGATAGTGCTCTTTGCTTGGCATGTGGAATAAGGTGGTTTCCCATTACCACTTATGTCGCGTTTTTTTTTAGCGTTAAGATTCGGAGGGAAAAAAACACGATATGCGTTATACCCGTCCGATGGACGGTGGTGGAAGATGTACGGCGGTCGCGTTGCGCGATGGGCGAAGTTTAATGAGGTATGTATTATAAGTTGTTGTGGGCCCGAGACATCTCAATTTTAATATATGAGCTTTGGCATTCAATGGTGGGCGTGATAATCAAATGCTTGTGATAAAGGTTTCATGGCATTAGATTAAAGACATAATATAGGCCAAGTATTGTATTGGATGGGTAATAGTGAAGCCGCGAGCACATATATGAATGGTAAGATGTGAGCATTGTATATCGAGTTGTGATAAAGTCCAAGGGTGAAATTGTGGTTTTATGCTGGAGTTGGTCTTTTATTAAAGTTTGGTTTATATATATGGACGCGCATTCATATGTGGTGACATTTTAAATGATGCGTGAAGGGTTTATATGATATGTGCCACATATGCCGTGGGACCAGAAATTCATTAAAAAATATGTGGGGTTTGACCATAGGTTTATAGCCCGCGGTCAAAAGGGTAAAATTCTGCATATATTCCTAATGTTCATTTACATTGGGATTGTTGGCATGTTTAAGCATTAAACAATTAAAACCCTTAGATGCAAGGTTCTGTTGGGTTTTCGCATGTGAGAGCATATTATATGCATTGTATTGTTATGGTTTGAAACCATAGAATAGAAATGAAACCTCCGCTTGTGGAATTGTATGAAAACTGAGCGTTGGGTTTTAATAAGAGGTTATATTATAGGCATTGTAGGTTTTTATAAACTTTGAAGAAAAAGCTTCCACATTATAAATCTAGGTTGTGGTGAGTAAGTTTATAACATAAGAGAGTTTTGAATTAATATCTCAAATCACAGATTTGAGATATTAAAGCTTCCAGATTATTTATTTAAATTGCCAGCTCAGGAAAAAGAATGTTGTGAGTTTGCCAAAATTGTGGATTTGGTTGGAAAATGAATTTTGAATGCATTCTATACGCAACTTTGAGATTGAAAATATCAGTAAGCAGGTACTGTGGGTCTTACCCGACATCATGTGGTATCAGAGCTAGATAAGATCTTTGAAAGTTAGTTTTTGAAAGGCACATGTACTGAAATAGTGAGGAAAGTTTGATGTTTAAATCTGTTTAATGAGAATTTACAAACTTGAAGAAGAATGCGGTGAAGATTGCAGCAGATAGAGATGCAGTGCAGGTGAGAGAAGAAGCAAGATCATTCAGGGATCTTGGGAGGTGAGTTGATGAGCCTTATTTGAAACTCATGAAGGTGAAAATAGCTACTGATAGTCACAACAGAGATTGCAGAGGTTCTGAGAGAGGCCACAACAGAAGAGTGAGGGAAGATGGAAAAGCAAATGGCATGAGGAATAAACTCACTGATGAAGAATATTGGAAGGAGATACCTGAGATCATAGAGCAGTTCAACAAATTGGAACTGATGATAAAGGAAAGCCAGAGAGTTGGTTGGCTCATGAAGAAGAAGGTAAAGTGGCAAAGGATACAAATGAAGAAAGAGCAAATGAAAAATGCTCAGCTGAAGGATAGATTACTCAAGATGATTGAGTATCTAGAGAAGGACTTGAAGACTAAAGCTTCAAGTGGGACCAAGGGGTCCAAGGGCCTTACATCTAACAAATTTTGTATGTTTGCAGGAAGAACATGTAGAGAAGAACAAACTGCTGATGTTGTCACTAAGGAAGAAAATGGAGCGGCTAGATGTTTTGAAAATGTCCATGCACAGTTGGAGAAAGGTTCTGCTTTCCAACACATTGGAAGCAGAGGAGATTTAAATTATGATGGTGGCCAGAAGCTGGAAGTTGGACAGCTTGAAAAAATTGAAGAGAGGACCATTGAAGAATATCTAAAATGTATAGAAGACTTGGAACAACAAGAAGATTTGATGATTGAGTCATCAAATGAGACCATGGGGTCTTATGGTTTTACAACTAACAAATTGTGTGTGAATTCAGGTATTGATGAAGATAATTCATACGATGAAATTGTGATAAATGGATTTGACTGTTGCCAAGTAAAGTATGATGAGTATCTTTTAGATGAATATTAGATTGAATTGCAGCAACAGAAGGAATTCATTAATTCCTTGTTTAATAAAAGGGATTGCTTCAAGGAGGACAAGACAGTTATGTCTGATGATGACCAATTTGTTATTAATGCTGATAATGACAAATTGTTTTTGTTAAATGGCCAAGTGGAAGGTGATGGACAGATAGCTGAAGTTGTTACAGAGATGGAAGATCAGAATTCTATTCTGATGAAGGATGAAGAGATATTGACAGCATAAAACTTGACTTGTGATAAAGAGGAAGGTAGTAAATATTGTGAGAATGTTTTCTCAGATGAGATGACAGATTTGTGGCATGAGTTAAGTGTTCTGGAGTAGAGAACAAAAACACAGAGAAAAGGTGTTTAGATGGTAAAGGCAGAGATGACTGAGGATGAGAAGGTTCATTTTTATGAACTAGAGCAAGGAGACATCCTTGAAGAGGATGATGCAGAGGAGAGACTAGCTGACATTTTCGAGAATTGTTTGAAGGATAGGAATCAACATACTGATGTGCTGATGGAGAAGAAAAGAAATTCAGGACAGCATACTGAAATGTTGGCAAAGGAAGGAAAGGCACTGAGGCCTTATGATTTTTGTTTTAACAATTGTTTTGTGAATGCAGATTCTGTTGATGCTGAAGAAGGGTTGACACCATTGGGTAGTCAATTGAATGAGGAGGAGAATTCTATGGAAATGTTTAATCCATGGAATGAGGAAATTAAGTTGCTGAATCTGCAGGATTCTATGCAAAAGAGGGAACCTCAATTTCAGAATTGGGGATTGCAGAATGTGAAGACACAACGGAATGAAGATTTTCTAAGTCTCAGAAAAGACTTAGAACTGCAGAAAGAGGAATTGGTGATTGGATCATCAATTGAGACCATTGGGTCTTGTGATTTAAAATTTGACAATTTGGCTGTGTTGACAGGGACTGCAGAAGAAAATCCATCACTTTGAGTTGTCTTGAATGAATATGGGCTACTGGAGGAAGGTGAGGCTATCATGCCTCCTGTAAAGGAACTTGTTATTTTTGCAGATGACAAGGAAGAGTTGGCTTGTCTGAATAGCCAAGAGAAGACTATAAGGCAGACTTTTGGGGCTGCTACAGTAGTAGAGAATCAGAGTTTTACTCTGATAGAAGAGGAAAATGCAGTGCTTGAAGAACTTGATTTGATTGCCAGAATCAATCAAGAAGAAGGAAGACAATTACTGAAGATTTTCAAGGAGGAAGAAGAAGATGTTGAATTCGAATTGCAGCATGCTGAGGATATGAAACAAGAACAAAAGAGATGGCTGAAATGTTTGCTGAAAACATTTTGAAAAGAGAGTGAAATGGCAGAACAACAGCTTGGAGTGTTGTTGGAAGAAATGTTGGAGCAAAAAATTGAAGTGTTGCCAGAGAAGGAGGAAGAGACACAAAGATTTCATAATTTTGGTGTTTGTTTTATGACTGCAGGTATTGAAAGAAGGACTAAGGCATGTTTAGTCCAGGATAAGAAAAGAGGTGATGTTAGTGATTGGAAATTTAAACACCAGTCTGAAGAAATGCTGAAGATCGAGAAGGAAGAAATTGTCATGATTGAAAATCAGGAAGAGTTTTTCTGTAGCAGAAGACAAGAGGGTATGGATGATTGGGTGGCAGTAAGAAGAGCTACAGATACAGCTGAAGCTAGCACATGAGCTAGAGATAGAGCAGCAGCAAGGACTGAGAAAGCTAGGGATCAACAAGAAAAAGCAGTAGTAAGAGTTCAACAAATAAGAACTCAACATTCAGAAGACAGATTAGACAGAGACAATGAATTTATAAGAAAGCTAATGGTGAAAGTGTCTCAGAGGAAGACAATAGCAAGAGAATAAAGAAGCAAAATCAGTAGAAGAAGAAAGACAGAAAGAGAGTGTAAGAGTACAGCCAGTGGAGCAAGATAGAATAAAGTATGGAAGCCTGGAGAAGTACAAAAGAAGAATGTTACTGTAGATGACCAATTGCAGAGAAAAATGTGGGATCTGAGAAGACAAGGATGAAAGCACATGACCAGGAGATCATGAATCATTTGAACCTGGGGAGTTTGATGCAGGGGCATTAGGCTCAAGACAATATTTTGTATATAGATAGACATAGGGGGTTCTCATGGTTTTAATTTCCTATGTAATTATTCATATTTGAGTAAATTTTGGTTAAATGTAGAGAGAAGAATTGTAACTGCCCTCGCATGATTAGAGGACAAGAGAAGTCGATTAGAATGTGAAGATTCAGTTCAGAGCAGTTAGGGAGTTAGAGTAATTTTAGAACTGTAGGAGTTCAAGAGTTTGTTGAGTCATCAAAGAATCTGAATCGATTCTTTAGCAGTTTTTTATAAAAATAAGTCTCAAGGGTAGAGTCTTGCAGACCTGCATCAAGCTGCATAGAGTTAGAGAGCCAGAGAGGCAGAGTAGGGAGAGTGAGAAGGCCATTTGAATTGAAGATCTGGCTGAATCAGAAGTTTGTAAGTAATGTCACTGTATAAATGAAGAATTGTTTCAGTATTGCATACACATTTGTTGATTTAAATTCCTATGTGAATGGACTTGAATTTCATAAGCGAGAGTAGAAGAATGTGTAAATAGAATCTGTAATTGGAGGGCTTGAATGGTGCTATGTATCTGATAAAGAAATCGATGTTAATTCTGGCTATTGAATATGTTTAGAGGGTAAATCGAACCCCTACTTTGGTATGAACACTAGTAGGGGCGACTGTAATACAATGGAGTCTGATTTTGATAACCTCAGACCTTAATTTGCAGTTGAACACGTTTGGATCTGTGTTGAACTCTATTTGACTAAACCCGATTGAAATCGATTGGAATCGATTTCTCATTCATATCGTTTAACCTGTGTGAATGAATTGAAGCTGTGTATTGTTGAAATAGGCGCAGATTGAAGCGAGTCTTCAATTGGAGAGCGAAGGCAGAGTTTGTTTATAGTAGGGCGTTGATAAAGAGACGGAACTGTGACAAGAAGGGAGTGGAACCTTGAATAAACAAAAAAACTGGGATTTGGAACCAGCGGTATTCATGTTATTATAATGTGGTAAGTGGTATGGTGAAAAAAAAAACGCGATAGTGCTCTTTGCTTGGCACGCGGAATAAGGTGGTTTCCCATTACCACTTATGTCGCGTTTTTTTTTAGCGTTAAGATCCGGAGGGCAAAAAAACGTGATATGCATTATACCCGTCCGATGGCCGGTGCTGGAAGATCTATGGTGGTCGTGTTGCGCGATGGGCGAAGTTTAATGAGGTATGTATTATAAGTTGTTGTGGGCCCGAGACATCTCAATTTTAATATATGAGCTTTGGCATTCAATGGTGAGCATGATAATCAAATTCTTGTGATAAAGGTTTCATGGCGTTAGATTAAAGACATAATATAGGCCAAGTATTGTATTGGATGGGTAATAGTGAAGCCGCGAGCACATATATGAATGGTAAGCTGTGAGCATTGTATATCGAGTTGTGATAAATTCCAAGGGTGAAATTGTGGTTTTATGCTAGCGTTGGTATTTTATTAAAGTTTGGTTTATATATATGGATGCGCATTCATATGTGGTGACATTTTAAATGATGCGTGAAGGGTTTATATGATATGTGCCACATATGTCGTGGGACCGGAAATTCATAAAAAAATATGTGGGATTTGACCATAGGTTTATAGCCCGCGGTCAAAAGGGTAAAATTCCGCATTTATTCATAATGTTCATTTACATTGGGATTGTTGGCATGTTTAAGCATTAAACAATTAAAACCCTTAGATGCAAGGTTCTGTTGGGTTTTTGCATGTGAGAGCATATTATATGCGTTGTATTGTTATGGTTTGAAACCATAGAATAGAAATGAAACCTCCGCTTGTGGAATTGTATGAAAACTGAGCATTGGGTTTTAATAAGAGGTTATATTATAGGCATTGTAGGTTTTTATAACCTTTGAAGAAAAATCTTTCGCATTATAAATCTGGGTTGTGGTGAGTAATTTTATAACATAAGAGAGTTTTGAATTATTATCTCAAATCACAGATTTGAGATATTAAAGCTTCCAGATTATTTATTTAAATTGCCAGCTCAGGAAAAAGAATGTTGTGAGTTTGCCCAGATTGTGGATTTGGTTGGGCAATGAATTTTGAATGCATTCTATATGCAGCTTTGAGATTGAAAATATCAGTAAGCAGGGAATGTGGGTATTATCCGACATCATGTGGTATTAGAGCTAGATAAACTCTTTGAAAGTTAGTTTTTTAAATGCACATATATTGAAACAGTGAGGAAAGTTTGATGTTTAAATCTGTTTAATGAGAATTTACAAATTTGAAGAAGAATGCAGTGAAGACTGCAACAGATAGAGATGCAGTGCAGGTGAGAGAAGAAGCAAGATCTTTCAGGGATCTTGGGAGGTGAGTTGATGAGCCTTATTTGACTCTGGTTTGAAGATATTGTTTGCAGAATGCAGAGTGCAAGAAATTGAGAAATCTCAGCAAAGGAAGATCACAACTTTGAGAGCAGTGATAGAAGAGTCCAGCAAGGGATTCTAAGTGAAGATGAAGTGTGGCAGAACCCAGAGGACTCCCAACAGAGGTTGGATGAAAGAAGAACATATGTGTTATTGAGAGAAGTTGTAGAGTTAATCCTAGAGAGAGCAGAAGAGAGTGCTCAGAAGGTTCCACCAGAAGGAGAACTAGTACTTGCCAAAAGCCGGATTTGGAGGAAAGGATTGGTGAGGTAAGTTGCAGCAAGAGGGCTTGTTTTTGTAGAGGCTTAGTGCAGCTTGTGAGTGAAGAAACTCATGAAGGAGAAAATGGCTACTGATAGCCATATTAGAGATTGCAGAGGTTCTGAGAGAGGCCACAACAGAAGAGTGAGGAAAGATGCCAAAGCAAATGGCATGAGGAAGAAACTCACTGATGAAGAATATTGGAAGGAGATAAATGAGATCATAGAGCAGTTCAACAAATTGGAACTGATGATAAAGGAAATCCAGAGAGTTGGTTGGATCTTGAAGAAGAAGGTAAAGTGGCAGAGGCTACAAATGAAGAAAGAGAAAATGACAAATGCTTAGTTGAAGGAGAGATTACTCAAGATGATTGAGTATCTAGAGAAGGAATTGAAGACTAAAGCTTCAAGTGGGACCAAGGGGTCCAAGGGCCTTACATCTGACAAATTTTGTATGTTTGCAAGAAGAACATGTAGAGAAGAACAAACTGCTGATGTTGTCACTAAGGAAGAAAATGGAATAGCTAGATGTTTTGAAAATGTCCATGCACAGTTGGAGAAAGGTTTTTCTTTCCAACACATTGGATGCAGAGGAGATTTAACTTATGATGGTGGCTAGAAGCTGGAAGTTGGAAAGCTTGAAGAAATTGAAGAGAGGACCATTGAAGAATCTCTGAAATGTATAGAAGACTTGGAACAACAAGAGGATTTGATGATTGAGTCATCAAATAAGACCATGGGGTCTTATGGTTTTACAACTGACAAATTGTGTGTGAATGCAGGTATTGATGAAGACAGTTCATATGATGAAACTGTGATAAATGGAGCTGAATGTTGCCAAGTAAAGTATGATGAGTATCTTTCAGATGAAGATCATATTGAATTGCAGCAACAGAAGGAATTCATTAATTCCTTGTTCAATCAAAGGGATTGCTTCAAGGAGGACAAGACAGTTATGTCTGATGATGACCAATTTGTTATTAATGCTGATAATGACAAATTGTTTTTGTTAAATGGCCAAGTGGAAGGTGATGGACAGATAGCTAAAGTTATTACAACGATGGAAGATCAGAATTCTATTCTGATGAAGGATGAAGAGATAGTGACAACAGAAAACTTGACTTGTGATAAAGAGGAAGGTAGTAAAGATTGTGAGAATGTTTTCTCAGATGAGATGACAGATTTGTGGCATGAGTTAAGTGTTCTGGAGAAAAGAACTGAAACACAGAGAAAAGATGTTTAGATGGTAAAGGAAGAGATGACTGAGGATAATAAGGTTCATTTTTATGAACTAGAGAAAGGAGACATCCTTGAAGAGGATGATGCATAGGAGAGACTAGCTGACAATCTCGAGAATTGTTTGAAGGATAGGAATCAACATACTGATGTGCTGATGGAGAAGAAAAGAAATTCAAGACAACATACTGAAATTCTGGTAAAGGAAGGAAAGGCACTAAGGCCTTATGATTTTTGTTTTAACAATTGTTTTGTGAATGCAGATTCTGTTGATGCTGAAGAAGGGTTGACACCATTGGGCAGTCAATTGAATGAGGAGGAGAATCTATGGAAATGTTTAATCCATGAGATGAGGAAATTAAGTTGCTGAATCTGCAGTATTCTATGCAAAAGAGGGAACCTCAATTTCAGAATTGAGGATTGCATAATGTGAAGACACAACAGAATGAAGATAACCCGAGTCTTAGAAAAGACTTAGAACTGCAAAAAGAGGAATTGGTGACTGGATCATCAATTGAGACCATTGGGTCTTATGATTTAAAATTTGAAAATTTAGCTGTGTTGACAGGGACTGCAGAAGAAAATCCATCACTTGGAGCTGTCTTGAATGAATATGGGCTACTGGAGGTAGGTGAGGCTATCATGCCTCCTGTAAAGGAACTTGTTATTTTTGCAGATGACAAGGAAGAGTTGGCTTGTCTGAATAGCCAAGAGAAGACTGTAAGGAAGAATTTTGGGGCTGCTACAGCAGTAGAGAATCAAAGTTTTACTCTGATAGAAGAGGAAAATGCAGTGCTTGAAGAACTTGATTTGATTGCCAGAATCAATCAAGAAGAAGGAATACAATTGCTAAAGATTGTCAAGGAGGAAAAAGAAGATGCTGAATTTTAATTGCAGCATGCTGAGGATATGAAACAAGAACAAAAGAGATGGCTGAAATGTTTGCTGAAAACATTTGGAAAAGAGAGTGAAATGGCAGAACAACAGCTTGGAGTGTTGCTGGAAGAAATGTTGGAGCAAGAAATTGAAGTGTTGCCAGACAAGGAGGAAGAGGCACAAAGAGTTCATAATTTTGGTGTTTGTTTTATGACTGCAGGTACTGAAAGAAGGACTAAATCATGTTTAGTCCAGGATAAGAAAAGAGGTGATTTTAGTGACTGGAAATTTAAACACCAGTCTGAAGAAACGCTGAAGACCGAGAAGGAAGAAATTTTCATGAGTGAAAATCAGGAAGAGTTTTTCTGTAGCAGAAGACAAGAGGTTATGGGTGATTGGGTGGCAGTAAGAAGAGCTACAGATATAGCTGAAGCTAGCATAGGAGCTAGAGATAGAGCAGCAACAAGGATTGAGCAAGCTAGGGCTCATCAAGAAAAAGCAGCAGTAAGAGTTCAAAAAATAAGAACTCAATAGTCAGAAGACAGATTAGACAGAGAAATTAAATTTATAATAAAGCTGATGGTGAAAGTGTCTCAGAGGAAGACAACAGCAAGAGAAAAAAGAAGCAAAAGCAGTAGCAGAAGAAATACAGAAAGAGAGTGTAAGAGTACAACTAGTGGAGCAAGATAGAATAAAGTATGGAATCCTGGAGAAGTACAAAAGAAGAATGTTACTGCAGATGACCAATTGCAGAGCAAAGTGTGGGATCTGGGAAGACAAGGATGAAAGCACATGATCAGGAGATCATGAATCATTTGAACCTGGGGAGTCTGATGCAACGACATTAGGCTCAAGACAATATTTTGTATATAGATAGACATAGGGGGGTCTCATGGTTTTAATTTCCTATGTAATTATTCATATTTGAGTAAATTTTGGTTAAATGTAGAGAGAAGAATTGTAACTGCCCTCGCATGATTAGAGGAAAAGAGAAGTCGATTAGAATGTGAAGAGTCAGTTCAGAGAAGTTAGGGAGTTAGACTAAGTTTAGAACTGTAGGAGTTCAAGAGTTTGTTGAGTCATCAAAGGATCTGAATTGATTCTTTAGCAGTTTTGTATAAAAATAAGTCTCAAGGGAAGAGTCCTGTAGAACTGCATCAAGCTGCATAGAGTTAGAGAGCCGGAGAGGCAGAGTAGGGAGAGTGAGAAGGCCATTTGAATTGAATATCTGGCCGAATTAGAAGTTTGTAAGTAATGTCACTGTATAAATGAAGAATTGTTTCAGTATTGCATACACATTTGTTGATTTAAATTCCTCTGTGAATGGACTTGAATTTCATAAGCGAGAGTAGAAGAATGTGTAAATAGACTCTATAATTGGAGGGCTTGAATGGTGCTCTATATCTGATAAATAAATCGATGTTAATTCTGGCTATTGAATATGTTTAGAGGGTAAATCGAACCCCTGCTTTCGTATGAAATCTGGTAGGGGTGAATGTAATAAAGTGGAGTCTGATTTTGATAACCTCGGAGCTTAATTTGCAGTTGAACATGTTTGGATCTGCGTTGAACTCTATTCGACTAAACCCGATTGAAAACGATTGGAATCGATTTCTCATTCATAGCGTTTAACCTGTGTGAATGAATTGAAGCTGTGTATTATTGAAATAGGCGGAGATTGAAGCGAGTCTTCAATTGGAGAGTGAAGGCAGAGTTTGTTTATAGTAGAGCGTTGATAAAGAGACGGAACCGTGACAAGAAGGGAGCGGAACCTTGAATAAACAAAAAAACAGGGATTTGGAACCAGCGGTATTCGCGTTATTATAAAGTGGTAAGTGGTATGGTGAAAAAAACACGATAGTGCTCTTTGCTTGGCATGTGGAATAAGGTGGTTTCCCATTACCACTTATGTCGCGTTTTTTTTTAGCGTTAAGATTCGGAGGGAAAAAAACACGATATGCGTTATACCCGTCCGATGGACGGTGGTGGAAGATGTACGGCGGTCGCGTTGCGCGATGGGCGAAGTTTAATGAGGTATGTATTATAAGTTGTTGTGGGCCCGAGACATCTCAATTTTAATATATGAGCTTTGGCATTCAATGGTGGGCGTGATAATCAAATGCTTGTGATAAAGGTTTCATGGCATTAGATTAAAGACATAATATAGGCCAAGTATTGTATTGGATGGGTAATAGTGAAGCCGCGAGCACATATATGAATGGTAAGATGTGAGCATTGTATATCGAGTTGTGATAAAGTCCAAGGGTGAAATTGTGGTTTTATGCTGGAGTTGGTCTTTTATTAAAGTTTGGTTTATATATATGGACGCGCATTCATATGTGGTGACATTTTAAATGATGCGTGAAGGGTTTATATGATATGTGCCACATATGCCGTGGGACCAGAAATTCATTAAAAAATATGTGGGGTTTGACCATAGGTTTATAGCCCGCGGTCAAAAGGGTAAAATTCTGCATATATTCCTAATGTTCATTTACATTGGGATTGTTGGCATGTTTAAGCATTAAACAATTAAAACCCTTAGATGCAAGGTTCTGTTGGGTTTTCGCATGTGAGAGCATATTATATGCATTGTATTGTTATGGTTTGAAACCATAGAATAGAAATGAAACCTCCGCTTGTGGAATTGTATGAAAACTGAGCGTTGGGTTTTAATAAGAGGTTATATTATAGGCATTGTAGGTTTTTATAAACTTTGAAGAAAAAGCTTCCACATTATAAATCTAGGTTGTGGTGAGTAAGTTTATAACATAAGAGAGTTTTGAATTAATATCTCAAATCACAGATTTGAGATATTAAAGCTTCCAGATTATTTATTTAAATTTCTAGCTCAGGAAAAAGAATGTTGTGAATTTTCCCAGATTGTGGATTTGGTTGGACAATGAATTTTGAATGCATTCTATACGCAGCTTTGAGATTGAAAATATCAGTAAGCAGGGACTGTGGGTCTTACCTGGCATCACATAGGTTGTGAAGAGGAAGAAGAAAATGAACAAGAAGAGGATATTCACCACGAACCAACCCTAGAAGAGGAAGAAATGAGTCCGACCATATCGTGTAATGCATTGGCAGGAATTACCACTCCTAAAATTCTCAAGATAGAAGGACATATGAAGAAGAAAAAGGTAATAGTGTTGATTGATTCAGGTAGTACCCATAATTTTATTCATTGTGAGGTAGCAGGGGAATTGAATTGTTTCCTATATCCAGCACCAGAATTTCAAGGGATGGTTGTAAATGGAGGAACTATAAATTGCTCTGGAAAATTCCATAATATCAAGCTAACCATGGGGGAATTTGTATTGAATAGTCCAATGCTTTCCATTCCAATGGGAGGTGCTGATGTTGTACTAGGAGTACAATGGTTACAATCTTTGGGGACGGTAGCTTTTAATTTTCAAGAACTTTTCTTGAATTTTTTTTCGAAAGGAAAGGAAATCGAATTATAGGGTATCACAAGCTAGGAAAGATAATAAGCTCTAATGTCATGAAAAAACACGAAGAACAACAAGGCATAATTGTACAATTATGCTCACTAGAAAGTTCCAACATCAAAATAATCTATTTCTCGGATCTCCAAAGAGTCTTGGATAATCATTCCAATGTGTTTGATACTCCCAAAGGACTCCCACATATTCATGATCATGATCATGCTATTCATTTGATTCTAGGAAGTCCGACCTTACAGGTATCCTTATGTCCAAAAGAGTGAAATTGAATGTATGATTGCAGAAATGTTAGAGGCTGGTATAATTAAACCTATTCAAAGTTCTTTCTCTGCTACTGTAGTATTGATACAAAAGAAGGATGGATCATGGCACATGTGCCCCGATTATAGGGAGCTCAATAAGCTCACCATTAAAGATAAATTTCCCATTCCTGTGATTGATTAATTATTTTATGAATTACATGGAGAAATTTATTTAACCAAGTTGGATCTTCGTTCAAGATATCATAAAATTAGAATGAAGACGGAAGATATTCTAAAAACAAAATTTTGAACTCATGAGGGTCATTATGAATTTTTGGTCATGCCTTCTAGCCTTACCAATGCACCTTCTACATTTCAAGGATTGATGAATTCCATTTTCAAACCCTTCCTTAGAAAATTTGTGCTAGTATTTTTTGATGATATACTAATCTACAACAGGTCTTGTGTTGAATATTGCAACAAGAAACAGTGAAGGAGGCATCCTGAAACATCATTCAAGATCCTATTTGGAAAGTGATCACCAAAACTAGGTGGGGGCCACACAGGTGATTTTTGTCACAAAGTCTATTTTAGACATATGGATCATGTTCTATAAGTTGCGGGATGCTATTTATAGATGGTTGGTCAAGTTGGAAAAATAGATGGACTTCTATTTTTAGACATATTGGGCGAAATCTATTTTTAGATTGCCAGTCTAAAAATAGATATGTTGAATATTATTAGCTATTAATAATATTTGGACTATAAACATTATCTTATTCTCTTGGAGCACTTTAGTTAAGTGCAAAAATGTGGCACAGGAGCTGACAGAAGGAATTACGCTATTCCTGGGGGTTATGTGGAGCTATTGCATGGATACTTTAGTTAGAACTTATGTGACAGAGTTTGGTGGAGTTGATTGAGGAGTTAATGGAGTTGTGTTTAGTTTAACTAATCTAAACATAATTGAGCTATTTGTATCTAGTTTAACTGATTGATACAACTAGTGAGAGTGGTGTGAATTAATTATTAATTAATTCACTAATTATAAACTCATTAATCAACTAAAGAATACATCAATTAACTTCAGTGCATGGACGATTTTAGTGGAGACCAGTGCAAAGATAGGTGAAAGGGCAAGTGTGACTATCAGTTGTGACTATAAGTGATGCATGGTTTTGCATCCAACACTAGGTAGAGATGGCTATAAAGACTGCGTGAGCAAGGCTGGGTTAATTCATTCTCATCAAGAGGCATTCTTCAGTAGGGATTGTGCAGTAGAGACAGGCTAAGGGCTGGCAAAGATCGGTGCATGGGATTTGCAAGATAAGCCTGATTAGTGTGTAGCAAGTGGAGATTATACTGAGAGCTTGTGAGGAGCTTTGTATGATGATTGTTACATGATATCTATGACATATATAATATACAAATATTTGGGCGTTTTCAGCTTTAAGCTTTCCCATTACATAATGTTTTCATATGTGTGAATTTTTATGGCTTTAATGTGTGCATGCAATTGATTTTATTTCCGCATGTGATGATCCATGGTAGAAGAGATTTTGTACTGTGCATGAAGATAAAATAGTGTGTGATCAGGAGAATCTCGGTGGATAAAATATCAGTTATTCAAATTTCTACATGGTATCAAAGCGATATTGATCATTAGAGCAATTGCAAAACATTGAAGCGGTTGAGTTTTGTGCTGGTGGAATTCAAAATTGCTATAGTGATTTCTTGGTGTCAAATTTGAGATGTCTTTCAAGGGATTGCGATTGGAGTATGCCCTTGAGGGCAGCTCGAATTATATTGCATGGAGAGACAGGATGGAGGCGGTGTTGGATGACAATGGGTTGAAGGAGTTCATAGATGCAGAAATTCCTAAATCAGGTTCTAGCGATGCTACTGCACTTGACGCATGGCAAAAGAAGGTAGCAAGGTGTCGAAGGATTCTGTTGGAAGGTGTGAAGGATCACATAGTGACCAGCCTTCATGGTAAAGCTTCTCCATTCTTGATGTGGAAACTGACAGATTTTTCCGAAGAGTGACCGGAAGGAGATTGGCGCTCGGATAAACTCGGGAAAATAAAAATGGAGAAAAATGACACTATTCCGGTATACTTGACAAAGTTTTTCCCTTGCGGGGATGAGCTTGGGAGTGTAGGATTTAGTGTGGATGATGAGGAATTGGTGAGCTTGGCTCTCCTTGGGCTTCCGAAGAGTTGGCATTCCTATTAGGACTCTGTCAATGGTCGGGAGAAATTGCCAGGATGGGAGCGACTTTGGTCGGATCTTGTGCAGGAGGAGATAAGGCGGGATACTAGGGATGGATCTTCATCAAAGAATGATGATGAAGAGGATTGCGCTTTGGCTACCAAAGCAAGGAAGGTGAAGGGAAAGAAGAATGCTTCTCAATCCGGTGCGGATGGTAAAGAGCGTGACATGTCCAAAGTGAAGTGTTTTCACCGTCACGAGCATGGGCATTACGCCATGAATTGTCCACAGAAGAAGAAGAACAAGCAGGCTACTGGAGCTGCAGCTGGTGAGGCTCTTACCTCGCAATTTCAGTTGGACTTCTCATTGATCGCATGCATGGTGTCTAGTGCATCGGGATCGGGGTGGTATTTTGATAGTGGTGCTTCCTTTCACATGACGGGAGATGTGAATCTTTTCAGTGACTTGGTGGAGAAAGATCTCCAATTGCATGTTGAGTTGGGTGACAATGGACGATACAATGCGACCGGAATTGGTACCATAACCCTTCAGAGGGAGTCAGGTAAACTCATTCTTTTACAAGATGTAGTGCATGTTCCAGGTTTAAAGAAGAATTTGATCTCAGTCACAATGTTAGAGGATAAAGGGTATGATGTTGTATTTAGTGAAGGAAAATTTTTCCTTCGGCACAAAGCAACAGGACAAGTAAAGAAGGTTGGGATTCGAGCAAAGAATCTCTACAGACTTGAAGTAGATGGGATGTCTATGGAGCTTCCTACTGTTGGGAAGTGCAAGAAAGACATGTAATTGATGCTTGAGAGGGAGAAAGTTTTGCATGCAGGTAATAGTGAACCTCGGGATGTGGAGCGACCAATGAGATGGGGATCATGGAGTGGAAGAAACCACTCATAGCAGAGAAATTTCATGCCGGATGGGCGGAGGTGCATGCGGCTATACCACCGGAGTGAGAGGTGGGGCGACATGCATGATTAATCCCAAGAGGAGATTTCGGGCGGGGATTAATGAGATGGTGTGGATCTCATGAATTGAACTTGACTCACCGAGGTGCCCAAAACATGAGTAGCATGATGGGGTTGGATTTATGCGGGGAAGATCAAAGTGACGGTGTCGGATCTTGGGCGCGGATCGAGTTGACCGACAAGTGCGGAGTGCATGGGTGCAAGAGTTCAACAACGTAGTGGTTCCTGATGACATGTGCAGTTGGGGCTAGTAGAAGTTGAAGACTTTGATGATAGATGCATCAAACTGATTGAGTTGTTTGGAGCCTATTCAGTTTCAGAGGAGTTGCAGAGCAGATGCATGGAGTTGCATTGTGCTTGTAAAGGTTGCAGGGCGAATGCATGGAGTTGCATGTCGCATGCAAAGTTAGTCCTTTATTGTTGAGAGGGAGTGTTGAAAATTGCAGCAAGAAACAGTGAAGGAGGCATCCTGAAACATCATTCCTGATCCTAGTTGGAAAGTGATCATCTAAACTAGGTGGGGCCCACACAGGTGATTTTTGTCGCAAGTCTATTTTTAGACATGTCGATCATATTCTATGAGTTGCAGGATGCTATTTGTGGATGGTTGGTCATGTTGGAAAAATATATGGATTTCTATTTTTAGATATATTGGGCGGAATCTATTTTTAGATTGCCAATCTAAAAATAAATATGTCGAATATTATTAGCTCTTAATAATATTTGGACTCTAAACATTATCTTATTCTCTTGGAGCACTTCAGTTAAGTGCACAAATGTGGCACCATGAGCTAACGAAGGAATTACGCTATTCCTAAGGGTTATGTGGAGCTATTGCATGGATACTTAAATTTTGACTCATGTGACGAGTTTGGTGGAGTTGATTGAGAAAGTTAATGGAGTTGTGTTGAGCTTAACTAATCTAAACATAGTTGAGCTATTTGTATCTAGTTTAACTGATTGATACAATTAGTGAGAGTGGTGTGAATTAACTATTAATTAATTCACTAATTATAAACTCATCAATCAACTAAAGAATACATCATTTAACTTCAGTGCATGAACAGTTTCAGTGGAGACCAGTGCAAAGATAGGTGAAAGGGCAAGTGTGACTATCAATTGTGACTATAAGTGATGCATGGTTTGCATCCAACACTTAGTAGAGATGCCTATAAATACTGCGTGAGCAAGGCTTGGGTAACACATTCTCATCAAGAGGCATTCTTCAGTGGGGATTGTGCAGTAGAGGCAGGCTAAAGGCTGGCAAAGATCGGTGCATGGGATTTGCAAGATCAGGACCTGATTAGTGTGTAGCAATTGGAGATTTTTCTAAGAGCTTGTGAGGAGCTTTGTATAATGATTGTTACATGATCTCTATGACATATATAATATCTGAGATAGTTGGGGGTTTTCAGCTTTAAGCTTTCCCATTATCTTTTGTGTTCATATGTGTGAATTTTTTATGGTTTTAATGTGTGCATGCAATTGATTTTATTTCCGCATGTGATGATCAATGGTAGAAGAGATTCTGTATTGTGCATGAAGATAAAATAGTGTGTGATCAAGAGAATCTCGGTGGATAACATATCAGTTATTCAAATTTCTACATCTTGGAAGGATCATGTTCAACATGTTGACAGGGTGCTCAAACTATTGCAGGAGAAACAATTATATGAAAAAACATCCAAATGTTTCTTTGGAGTACAAGAGGTGGTATATATGGGTCATATTGTATCTCATGAGGGTGTTAAGGTAGACCCTAACAAAATTAAAGCCATTAAGGAATGGAAAGTCCCCACAACCATAAAGCAATTTCGAGGATTTATCAGGTTAACAAGATATTATCACAAGTTTGTTAAGAATTATGGGATAATTGCAGCACCTCTAACAACATTATTGAAGAAATATGCATTTTCATGGACTCCTGAAGCGACTAAGGCCGTTGAACATTTTAAAGAGGCAATTTGCCTAACACTGGTCTTAGCTACGCCAAACTTCACAAAAACCTTTATTGTGGAATGTGATGCCTCAGGAAATGGAATTGGTGTTGTTTTAATGCAAGAAGGAAGACCCATTTCTTTTGAAAGTCGTCCAGTCAAATGAAAGTATTTACAAAAACCTATTTATGAGAAGGAAATGTTAGCAATACTGCATGCACTAAAGAAATGGAGAACTTACCTAATGGGAAGACACTTCAAGGTAAAAACTGATCATGATAGTCTTAAACACTTTTTGGAACAAAGACTATCTTGAGAAGAGCATCAAAAATGGGTCACAAAGATGTTGGGTTATGACTTTGAAATAATATACAAAAAAGGGAAGCTAAATGTTGTTGCAGATGCACTCTCAAGAAAGAATGAAGAGGTGGAAGCATTGCTTTGTGCCATTTCTATTATCCAACTAGATTGGATAACCGAAGAAAGAGATGAATGGAAGAAGGACAAAGATGTATGGACACTCATTCAAAATTTGCAGCAAGATCCTAGTACATCTGATACATTTAGTTGGAAAAATGATTCCTTATGGTACAAGATCGCTTATATCTTTGTAAGAATTCCCAACTAAAACAAAAGATTCTTTTGGAATTGCACACTTCTCCTTTAGGAGGACACTCAGGATTTTTAAAAACTTACCACAGGGTGAAGAAAGAATTTTTTTGGGATGGCCTTAAATCTGATATTCGAAAGTTTGTGGCAGAATGTTTGGTTTGCCAGCAGAATAAAGTGGAAACAATCAAGACCCCAGGACTTCTACAACCTTTATCCATTCCAAGTCAACGTTGGGAGGAGATTTCAATGGATTTTATCACGGGTTTACCTAAGTCCGAAGGAAAGAGTGTCATCATGGTGGTAGTTGATAGACTTACCAAGTATGCACACTTTTGTGCATTATCTCATCCATTTAAAGCAAGTACAGTTGCTACTACATTTATGGGCACAATTCAAAAGCTACATGGAAACCCAAGGGTTATTGTGAGCGACAGAGATCCCATTTTTATTGGAAATTTTTGGACAAAGTTATTTTCTTGTTTGGGTACTCACTTAGCTCATAGCTCATCTTATCATGCTCAATCCAATGGTCAAACTGAGATAGTAAATAAATTTTTGGAAGGATATCTTTGCTGTTTTGTATATGATAAACAAACACAATGGTTCAAGTGGTTACCTCTCGCTGAATGGTGGTATAACAATTCCTTCCATACTACAACACAAATGACCCCATTTATGGCACTTTATGGATATCATCCACCATCCATCACATCATATCTAAGAGAAAATTCGAAGGTTAAAGAAGTGGAAGATCACATCGAGCATCAACAAGAAGCTCTCCAACTCTTAAAGGACAACCTGAATTTGGCACAAAATCGAATGAAACAACAGGTAGATCAACATCGCAGCAAGAGAAGTTTTGATGTAGGAGACTGGGTATTTTTACGGCTACAACCATACAAAAAAATGTCCCTCAAGCAAGCTAAGAAGGATAATAAATTATCGCCAAAGTACTAAGGTCCTTACAAGGTGTTGCAAAAGATTGGTACTATGGTATACAAATTGGAGCTTCCTGATTCTTCACGAGTGCATCCAATTTTCTGTGTTTCATGCTTAAAGAAGGTTATAGGTGAAAATATTCCAGTTCAAACAATATTGCCAGAACTTGATGAGGAAGGAAAAATCATATTAGAAACTGAAGCGGTCATGGAAACCAAAACTCGACAGCTACGAAATCGATCAATTTCAGAGTATCTCATCAAGTGGAAGAGCTTACCCACTGAAGATTCTACATGGGATGATGAGAATTTTATACAGAAGCACCCAGAGCTACTCAAGTGTTGAGGACAACACTTTTTTGAAGGAGAGGGGCATGTTAGGTCCCTATATTTCTAGTATAGTCCCTTATTGTTGTTAGTGTAACACCCTTATTGTTATTATTGTACCCTTGTAACCCCCATATTGTTATTATTGTGCCCTTAAATTATTATTTTTAGGTCGGCTAGGATTACATTGTGGCCCTATGGACTCCTATATATAGAAAGGAGGTTTTGTAATTTGTATCATCCAAGAATTGTTCATTGATGTAGTGTATTGGAGGTTTCCCTCTCGAAGTAACTTATTTATAAGGCATTGATATCTCTTTTCTTCTATTTCTAGAGTTGGTTTCACAACATCAGTGGTGAATGAATGGAAAAAAAAAATATTTTGAAAAAAAAATGCTTTGGTGGAAATGACTTGAATTTTCTATTCTTCATTTTTCCTGTTATGAATCCATCAAGTAATGAAAATATCTTCACATTGTTTTCTTGTTGGCAGGTATTAGCGGGACATTTGTGGAAAGATATTATAAGACATTTTAGATCATGACACCTAAAAAAACTTAACATCATATGATATTAAACTTCTTAATAGATGTTTGGATGAAATGGCCTTATTTCATTAACATTGTCTTCAAGAATCATTTTTTCATAAATGGACTTCCTTTATTCTCTTCAGACCTGCAAAAAAATGAGTATCTACTTGCAATAAAACACAAAATCATGGAAGAAGAGAGGTGTACAGGCTCTCTTAATCCAAGAAATATGAAAAAAATAACAATTAGTTACTCTGTAAAACAAATCCATATAAAGATAAACAAATCAGAATTTATATGTCACATGCGGGAGAGCATTGAATGACCATACTGACCAGCAGTGTTTTAATCATAAGTTCTTTGTTTTTCGTCCAATTTCAGTGATTCCAAAGCCAAATGAAAGTTTTTTCAAAGATCTATCACCAATAGAAACATATTATAAAAATTCCATGATATGATACGTCAAATTTACTTAGAACAACCTGCATAACAAAGTCATTTTCAATTTCCCAACTTAGAAAAACAGTTGATATTTTAAACATAAATTTTGATACAGGAGCATTATTCAAAATGTATAAGACCCATGAGTATTATTTCACATTTACTAAAGTGAGTGGGTTCCCTTAATGATTTTATTTATTTTCCTAAGTTTAGTTGAGGTTGAGGAAATTTAATTATAAATTGATTTATGGAGAAAATGTCATTAATTGTAGAGATCTTAGAGATAGTTGAGTAATCCTAGGAGTGAGGATTTGAGGGGATTAAAAGTTTAATTTAGGATTTTTTTGAGAAAAGAGTGGAGCTGAAGAGATACTTTAGGAGAAGGTGATAGATTTCTGGATCTGAACCAAATTGGTTCATGAATCCGTATTTGTATAAATTGTGACCTTTTTAATAATTGAAGGGAGAGCTGGAGGTTAGAAAGTAGAGGAAGCCAGAAAACATGTAATATCAAGCTTTGAAGAGAGAAATCTGGCTCATATGAGTGCATTGTAATTTGAATTTGAAATTAAGTGAAATCTGGTGTTTCTTTGTGTGAATTTCTATCATTTATATTCGAACTGTAGTTTTCATTAATCCATGAGAATTTGTGATTTTGAGAGTTCGAATACCCATTTCTTTTATTGTGTACAAGTTTTAATTTGTGTGAATTTGTAGTTATTAAATGTCAACCATCGATCATAGAATGGATCGATGGTGATCCTTTAATAAAAACGTGGTTCTTAAATTGATTCCAGAATGCATTGTGCAGAGGTGGAATGGATAGCCATATCCATTCACAACTTATAATGTGTGGAAATATGTTTGAGACTTACATTAAAATAAATCTGTGTCGAGCCATATGTTAATTAATTTATGTGGGGATATGTATGCGTGATGGCATTCAAGCCGTGAATCGAGAGCGGAGCATACGACAGAATATAGCAGACTTCAAAACCATAAGTGGTATAAGGTATGTTTTCAAACCCATAGATGGTATATCGCAGGACTTCATTTCGGTAAGAGGTATTTTTATAATGGATGCGATCAAGTAATAAGGCAACACGTAGCAATATGAATTTAAGGTAAAACCACGAATATCACAAATGTTTAAAGAGTTAAATATCGTGTTGTTTGAAACGCAATATCCCTCCGATCTAAAAAGATTAAGTTGAATGGTGGAGATTAGAGTATAGGAGGATAGATGAACGTTGGGTCGGTTATGTTATGACCTTTAAAATAGAGTGCTTTTACACTATTTCTTCTGTAGAATTCTCAACCGTGTTTGTGGGTTCGATCTCAATAAAATTCACACCCTCCTCAGAGGCTTCCACTTGTTCTTCTTTCAGATTGAATCCAATAGAGGCGGCATCATATTTGTGGAAGACACAGTTTTACTGCGTCAATTATGGTATCAGAGCTAGACTAATGCTCTGTGGAGTTGATTGAAAGATTGTATATTATTTGCATTGTAATGGATTCGATAAAGAGGGAAAATAGGACACCAGAGAGTTATGAAAAGAGGATGGATTCTGATATATTTCAGGTAATGAGAACTTCAACATTTCATCAAAGACAGATTTTGGAAAAATTTTAGAAAGACAGAATTAGGTAGAGGTTGTGCTGGTTTTAAAACTTCAATGATATATGTATGAGAGTGAAAAATAGCAACAGAAGTTTTAGCCAAGCAGTTGTGACAAATAAGTGAATGGAAAAATTGCAACAAAAATTTTGTAAGGAAATGAAATGAATATGACTGTACTTAGCAAGAAAAGAAATTTAGTTGACAGAAGAACTGAAGTGCAGACAACGAAAAGTAAAGCAGAATGTGCATTTTCCAAGCCAGTGGAAGTTCAAAGAGATAAATCATTTAAATATATCTCAGGTATGAGTTATATTTTAATGTTTGATTTGAATTGATTTTTATGAGGAAGAGAATGATAGCAACAACACATAATAGCAGATTGTGTAAAGAGAGAAAGGATTTGTGGTAGTGGCAGTGAACCTAAATATTCCAGCTAAAGGTTGGACAGGGAGAATAGCTGAAGTGTTCTCAAAATAAGGTGTGTGGAGGATATAAGCCTAGAGAGAGAAGAAGAGAGTGCTCAAGAGGTTCCAAATATAGAGAACCAGTACTTGCCAAAATACCAAGTCTAGAGAGAGGATTGGTGAGGTAAGTGACAACAGGGAGGAATTGCTGTTGCAGAGGCTTAGTGAAGCTCATATTCAGTGAGGAGATCATAGAGATGCAAGAGAAAGTGACTATTGATAGTCATAATAGGGTTTCAGAGGGAAGCTACAACAGAAGAAATAAATATGCCAAGGAGAATGGAAAAGGAAGGGAAATGAGTCAAGAGGTAGTTGACAGGGAAATTGCAGAATTAAAAGAAAGTATTGATGCAATAATAATGATGTTGGAAAATTCTGAGAAAGGCCAAAGTTATGGTTGGACTATGAAAAGAAAGAAGATAAAATGGAAGCTGTTGCAAAAGCAGATAAAGAGAAGAATGTATATCAAATTAAAAAAAGAACTCAGAGAAGCTGAGTTAGAGATGGAAGATGACTATTATAGACCTGAGCAAGAAGATTACCTTGTTGAGGAAGGAATCATTGATGAATTTCTAAACTGTTGGAAAAGTTCAGATCAACAGAGAGATGAGATGATTGAGATATCAAAGAAAAAGGAGCCTAGTATTTTTGAAACTAATGATTTGTGTATGTATGCAGGTGATGAACAATATTTACAAGATATGTTTATGCAGGTTATTGAATAAATGAAGATGTTAGAAGAGATGGTTGCAATGGAAAAATTCTTGAATGAACATTTGTTCAAAGATACTAAAGCTGGACAATTGTTGAAGACTACTAAAAGAGTTGAAGATGATGAATTTAATAAGACTTGGAAAATAGATGGCAGAGAGTCTGAAGACAAAAGGAAATTGCAGATTGCAAGAGAAGAAGTAGAAAAGATATATGAAGATAGCCTTTTGACAGGAACAACCAAGAGTATATGTGCAGTGCAAACATTTGAGGTAATGGAAGTATCTCTTCAATTTGTACTAAAAAATTATGAACTTGTATTGATAGTTAATGGACAAGAAATTGTCTTGGAAGTACATAATAGGGTATTAATGGAAATATATTTTACTAAATATTGTACTATGGAAGATAGTAGAACAGAGATTTATAAAGAGAATTCAATCCAAGGAGGTACAGTTAGTCCAGAAAAGGCTATGAAGAGGAGAGGAAAAGAAGGCAGCCAAGAACTTAAGAATAGTTTGGCAGAGGCTGGTGCACAGCAGAAATTTGAATACAGTGTTACTTGTACAACTTGAAAAAAGAATAAAGATGAATGTATTCAACAAACTGGAGAGAGACAGTCAATCTCAGAAGATGAAGACAAGGATGCTTCCATGAACTATTTTTTTGCAGTAATCAACAAAGGGTTTCAATGGAAAATGATATTCATGGTGTTGACAGTAATTTTTATTGTAAAAGGAACTTTATCATGGAAAGAAAAACCTGTTGCATATGATTTTTTTTCATGTAAATAAATAAAGAGAATTAGAGAGTGGAAAATTTTGATTGAAAAGGAAGAGACATGGTAAAAGAAACTTGGTGATTTACAGATTTTTAAAGGAGAAGAAGGAAGAATGAAAATAATTATGAAAGGAAGGAAGGCTAAAGAGAAGAACAGAGAACAAAATTTTGAATTTAGACAACATTCAGTGCAAAGTGAAGACAAAGAAGACTTTTCTAAGACGAGGCAATATGGAGTAAGATATGACAATTTTGATATGTCATATGCACATCAAGAGGATGACAAATCAAAGAAATTATGGAACAGAGTTAGTGAAAAAGGTAATGCATTTTTTGATTTTGAATTATTAATTGTTGAATGTGTTTTCCAGGATGAAGGACAAACTGCACTTGGAGATATGTTTGTTCATGTAAACATGAAGAAGTATGTAAATTATGGAAATGCAGAAAACCAGTTTTCCTTATGGAAACAAGAAGATGAAATAAAGAAACCAGTTGACTCAAAAGTTCAGGATGAAGGAAGGAGAGTTGGTATAGCTCTTATACAAGTCAGTGCAGAAGAGAAAGAAGGTTTCAGAGGATGTAAAAATACAATCCACAAATAGATTTTTTTTTTTGATCCAAAGGAGGTTTGAATGTCAAGATTTTATCTTGAGTTTGCAATTAAAAAATTGGATAAACAATTCAGTGAAATTTAATAAGGATATGAAGGAATTTGAACAAAGTTCAATAACTAAATTATTTGCAACTGATGGATAGTATGTGGTTGAAAGGTTATATTTTCTTGTATCAAGCAAGAAACAATCTTATTTTGAAGTTGAGAGGATTCTACTCAAATTATTGGATAGGTGGATGATGAAAACTACAAAGGTGACAAGCATGAGAAATTGTCAAAGTTAGCAAGTCAAGGAAAGGTGGAAGGATATACGGGACAACATAAAGAAATTGGTTTGTAGAAAGAAGAGAATGTTGGTGATCAGGTCAAAAATTATAATGTACAATTAGGTACAAAGAAAAAAAAAATACATACAATTAGAACTCAATTTCATTGAGATGATGACAAGATAGCAACAGATGAAGGACCAGAAATTTATATTGTTTGAGAAGTTGTTTATGCAGGATATCAACATCCAAACATTATGCATAGGAGATACTCATGACAGCAGAGTAAAAAGACATCCAAAATAGAGAGTCTGGCATCCAAGAGAAAGAGAGAATGCAACAAATACACCTATAATTAGAAAAAGACAGACAACCAGTTGGAAGATGAAATTTGATGAAGTTTACAACAGAAGCAGTTGGGTGACTCATGAACAAGAGTCCATGAATTTTTTCAACCTGGGGAGTCTGATGCAGGAGAATTCTTCAAAAATTATAAGACCCATGAGTCTTATTTCACATTTACTAAAGGGAGTGGGTTCCCTTAATCATTTTATTTATTTTCCTAAGTTTAGTTGAGGTTGAGGAAATTTAATTATAAATTGATTTATGGAGAAAATATCATTAATTGTAGAGATCTTAGAGACAGTTGAGTAATCCTAGGAGGAGTGAGGATTTGAGGGATTTAAAAGTTTAATTTAGGATTTTGTTGAGAAAAGAGTGGAGCTGAAGAGATACTTTAGGATAAGGTGAGAGATTTCTAGATCTGAACCAAATTGGTTCATGAATCCATATTTGTACAAATTGTGACCTTTTTAATAATTGAAGGGAGAGATGGAGGTTAGAAAGTAGAGGAAGCCAGACAACATGTAATATCAATATTTGAAGAGAGAAATCTGGCTCATATGAGTGAATTGTAATTTGAATTTGAAATTAAGTGAAATATAGTGTTTCTTTGTGTGAATTTCTGTCATTTATATTCAAACTTTAGTTTTCATTAATCCATGAGACTGTGTGGTTTCGAGAGTTCAAATACCCATTTCTTTTATTGTGTACAAGTTTGAATTTGTGTGAATTTGCAGTTGCTAAATGTCAACCATCGATCACAGAATGGATTGATGGTGATCCATTAATAAAAACGTGGTTATTAAATTGATTCCAAAACACATTGCGCAGAGGTGGAATGGATAGCCATATCCATTCGAAACTTATAATGTGTGGAAATCTGTTTGAGACTTACATTAAAATAAATCTGTGTCGAGCGATGTGTTAATTGATTTATGTGGGGATATGTATGCATGATGGCATTGAAGCTGTGAATCGAGAGCAGACCATACGACGGAATATAGCAGACTTCAAAACCATAAGTGGTAAAGGTATGTTTTCAAACCCACATATGGTATATCGCAGGAATTCATTCCGGTAAGAGGTATTTTTATAATGGATGCGATCAAGTAATAAGGCAACACGTAGCAATCTGACTTCAAGGTAAAACCACGAATATCACAAATTTTTAAAGAGTTAAATATCGTGTTGTTTGAAATGCGATATCCATCTGATCTAAAAAGATTAAGTTGAATGGCGGAGATTAGAAGATAGGAGGATAGATGAACGCTGGGTCGATTCTGTTCCGACCTCCAAAATAGAGTGCTTTTACACTATTTCTTATGAAGAATTCTCAACCGTGTTTGTGGGTTCGATCTCATTAAAATTCATAGCCTCCTAAGAGGCTTCCACATGTTCTTCCTTCAAATTGAATCCAATAGAGGCAACATCATATTTGTGGAAGATGCAGTTTTGCTGCGTCAAATTTCCCATTTGATGATGGATTGAATTGATTCAAATTGGAGATTAAATTATTTTCATATATCTATCTCCAATAGAAATAGGTTTTGGAGGCAAGAAGAATTGATATGTCAAATATGCTAGTGAACAACCGAAAAAACAGGGTTTTGAGAATGTTGATTTACGATAGTGAGTCCGTGTTTTGGCAATAAATTTCTCATAGATATCAAGAACTGTCCCAATTGTGTTCCTGAGCTGCCTACTAGACACCATGTCAATGTTTTGGTTATAATTTTTTCATTTCAAATCAAAATGGAATGATTCAAATTGGGTTGTAAAGTAGACATCAATAACTACTTAATATAGAAACATGTTTGTAAAATATGCCCATTTGGCCCCTCAAAATATGACTGTCCTAACTGTTTTTCTAGAAATTTCATGATGCTCGCAAGCCATAAAATATGATAAACAAACATTTTTTTCAAAATGGTGATGGGGGTTTGTAGAAATGTGATTTTCAATATAATATGTCTACATATGCATATAATTCAAAGATATATCACCAATATCACAGCATGCTGCAACAAACATAACACTTTTTACATATAAAGAAATTTATTTATTTTATTTTCTACACTAACCCACTTAGTTTGAAAAATATGAAATATATCTACGTATAAGAGTACTTCCAATGGAACCATTTTCGAAACAAGGCCTCAAGTATATACATACCCAAATTATAAAAATATACATTAATAAATACCAGGGTAGGAGAGACCAAGTTCCCTTGAAAATATGGTGCCAAAAATTGCTGAAGTATGGAGTGACGCTACAAAAAAAAAGATGGAGTGACACCAATCTTCAATATAGCCTTGACTCTCTTGATTTCCCATGGTTTTCATATCATGAATTTCTTCCATGAATTCTTCAAATTTGGGATTTTAAGCCTTTCCAATCTCAATATAAGTTTTCTGCAATGGTCCATGTGAGATATAATGGGCGGGAAGAGTGGGTAAATTTTGCAATTCAACACTGTAAGAATGTTGTACTGGTTTATTATTGTGAGTGTGTGGAATGGATTGAGCAATAAATTGTGTAGTGCATGGAGGATTTTGATGACGTAGTTGATTGGGTTGTGTGCATGATTTTGATAGACAAGTAAGATGTTGTTGAAAAGCTGGTAAAGAATATGGATGATATATTTCTGCTACAAGATGAGGGAGAGTAGTCATGTAATCATAAGAGGAACCCTGCCAAACTTGTGGACAAAATTGGTGGTGGTTATATTGAGATTGACGTGGCTGCCCTAACAAAGGAGTATTCCATAATGGATTATGCAAGTAAGAAAATGGAGAGGAAGTGTTTTTAACTATACATGTAGGCCATGGTTTCCATGGTTGTGAGATTGTAGCTCCTCGATCTCTTTGATATGTTTCTTTCATCCTAGGTAAGAAAGAGAAACTATGCATAGGATGCTTTTTTGGCAATGAGGGAAAAACACTTCTTCAAATTTTTCCTGATTTTTCTTTACCTGCAAAACATGCAATTTTCAATTTAGAGAGCTAATAAAATCAATTTTAAAACATTAAAATAAATCATTGATTCCAGCTCTTATATCTCTTGTTCTTGTAGTAAATTTGGAAATAAAAGAAGAAAATTCACTAGAATTCTTACCAGCCTTGGAGATTCCTCTTGAATACCTTATGCATAAATCACAAACAAAATCATATGATAGCTGAAAAACATCACCTTTTCCTATCAGATTTAAGAGTTCTAAAAATTCCTCTTTGATTCCTTTGAGTAGGAGTGTTTTCAAGACCTCTTTTTCCAAATATTTATACTTTGATTTTTGAAGGTTGTATTTAAATCGCTCCATAGAGTCCTCCAAGATTTCATTTTCCCCTTGTATCATACTAAAATTATCTTCAATGGCCTTGCAATAGTATTGGTACTTCTTCAAGAATACATTCTTCATGTCCTCCCATGTTTGAATGCAGTTCCCACCAAGGCTCATGAACCATCAGAGAGATGCTCCTTTTAGATTAAGATGAAAAAATTTCAACTTTTTATCATTAGTATAAAAATCATATCGTCTACAAAGTACTTCAAACTCAAATAAAAATGTATCTGGATCTTCATTTGCCAAACCATGAAAATTTGATAGAGAAGTTGGGGGAATTATGTGCATTTGTGTCACTCCTCCTAGATCTCTGATAGGGAATTCAAAAGTAGCAATGTGAGCCATTTATTACCATTATAGAAGATGTTCTTCATGTGCTACTTTGAAGCTCCTTGAAATGGGTGGTGCTTACATCACCACTTCAGTGAAATGATAATATTTATTCAAATTTCTACCTCTAAGATTTCTACTTTTAATCATGCATGCTATATGACCTAAGCTTGACTACTAAGGGTAGACCTCACCACAAGTTAGCTAGGGTGCATGCGTAGGTTCTTACCTTCCGTCTTCAATATCCAATTCTCTCAGAGTCAAGAATGCATCTACAACCAGATATTAGTGTGGTAATTTTATTTAACTGCCTCCCCAGCAACAACGCCAAAATGTTGGGTAGAATTAATTGCTTAATAAAAACAACTAATCACCTAATCGTTAATTATCAACCAAGGAACGTATTTTTATTTCAAGGCAATTGGAAAAATATATGCATATAAAATAAAAACAACTAACACTGGTTCTACATGATTATGTTCTACACTATCAAGCTCATTCGAAAAGAAATAAAATGCAAGACTTGAAACATAATACTAAATCTCAAAAAAGAGAGTAAATGATAGTAAAATAATTATGCTAATCACACGACTTGAATCAATACTAAATTAAACCACACATTGCTGAATTGTAAGTTTAACCTATTACACCCAACATAATTCAAATGTTAATCTAGGAAAATAAATTAAATGAAATCTAGAAATTGTAGGAAACAAAAAATATGGAAAATGCAGAGAACAACAAATTACTTAAAAAAAAGGAAATATGATTTAAAGAAAAATAATTGAAATTCAAATAAACAAGCATGAGACTAAACTACTTGAGATGTTCAAGGCAACACCTCGTCCAAGGTAGCGGGCCCAACTTCCCAAGACTCAGTTCTGCCTTGAGAAATAATTCAGATATGATTACAAGTAACAAATGTAGAACTCAATGGATAACTTCCTTCATTGAAATATATGAGAGAAATAATTACATCAGAATGAAGCTCTTGGCTTTGTCTCAAGTTCAACAATTATTAATCTCGTATTCAGTAATTGTTCATTTGTTCATCCAACAATTGTTCATCTGTTCATCCCCCTTTTATTCTCCTTTCTTTGATCTATGTTTTGATTTAAATATACAGAGAGCAAAGGGAAATTACAACTAACTTGATTACAAAATGATTTACATTTACAATTGTAGATTGTCTACAATAAATTGATCATAAATATCATATTAGAAATAACTTTCCATCATGATTCTTCTCGAACAAGTCGAATCTAGTAATGCAATTGGAAGAATTTGGAAAACGACCACAACAACAAATCTAATAAAATAATTTTTGGAGAAACTTATTTTTCTTTCAATACAAACCGAATTTTGTAAAAATTCTCTTTAAAGAACTGAATCGGTCCGTTTTTCACAAAACCCGTGTCTCGGATTTTCAGGATTCATCTTCATTTGTCTGAAAAGTCCAACACAAAACTGTAACTTCTTATTCTAGCGAATTTCTGAGTTGGAAATCGAATTTACAATATGGAAAAGATCTTGGAGGCTAAAATCATGGGTGATGTTATAAAAAATTTATTAATAAACCATCATTGGAAAAATAATGCATAATAGTCTTCAATTTATTAAAAATAAAGGAGAAAAAGTAGTATTTATCCATAAGAGCATAGATAATTATAAAATGGAATTATGTGATAAATTGTGATAAATTATGATGAATGAAGTGATAAAGAATGATATAAATGGATGAAATAGATGTTAAATAGTGATAATAATAATGACATATTTGTGGCCCAACATATATATGATGTAATTTTGATTAAGAAAAGGGTTGGTTAGTGTGTGATAAAGAAAATACATTGTGCATTGTACAATTCTATTTCAAAAATTTAGTGAATGATGAAGGTCGAAGTGTACTTGTTTAGGGATTCTTGTGTCAATCATTTATGGTGATGTTTATCTCTTGTTTGTGTTTATTTATCTTTTGTAACAACCCCAGTAAAAAATCTGTGTAAAAAAAATTAATAAAGGAAAAATAATAACTACAGTTATGGGACACTTATTTCAAGATGAATGTTGGTCAAAAACATCTTAGTGTGGGTGTTCATTTGGTTTATTATGGTTATGGAAATTGGAAAAGGATTTGGAAAGAAAAAGTGGAAATAATTGACATTTTATTTATGAAAATAATGGAAAATAGGAGAAAAGGAAGGCAGAATTTCACAGGTTACATGTGAGGAGAAAAATGAAGGAAAATAATGGAAAATGAAGACAATAGAGGCCTTATTAATAAACAAGCTTTTAAGGATCAGTTGGTAACTTTTGTTAGTGTAACATTTTGTTAGTTCAGTTTTGGAGCTCTCTCTCTCACACTCTTGGACACTTAGAGTTTTCTTGGAGCACTTCAACATTAGATCAAGAAAAACAAAGATGGATAAGAGGAAAGAAAAAATCAAGCAAGGAAGAGAAGGGTCAAGCAATTAAAATAGGATTAGTTGTAGGTATCTATTTACATGTATGATTTCCTTGTTATATTTTACATGCATGGTTATGCATGTGTTTTCGTGGTTCTCTTGTTGTCATTGGAATGGGCTTTTCCAGGTGTGGAAATGTTCTACAACCTTTCCTTTCCCTTTCCGGATAACCATGGTGTGGTGGGGTTCTCTTGTATTTGGTTGAGTTGGATTTTCGGATAGACTTGAAGTTGAGTGGGGTGGTCTCAAGATTATTCACAAGGCCTAGGAATCCCAGGACGAGATACACGGTAAAGCCTGGATGTGAACACCTCGATTGAGCCTAGGAATCCCTTGACTAGTGAATGGTGAGATAGACAGTAAATATCAGTGGTGAGTACCCTTGATTGGGCCTAGGAATACTGGGTTGGGAAACATGGTAAATGTAATATTCCAAAATTTGCAAACAAGCAAATTGGAATATTAGATTTTGATGCTTTCACCTAGGAGAGGAATAAATGGGAAATGAGGCCCATGAATAATGAAATATGAATAAATTCCACCTTAGAAAGGAAGGAGATCACCTTAGGAGCTATTTTTACACTTCCAAGTGTGAACAAGGGCAAATTATATGGAGACATAGTTAAGTTTTACTAAGTCAACATCCATTCTTGAGGAGGAAGAAACACTCAAGTAAACTAGTTCAATGTGAACAAGGATTAACCTAGACACACATATGAGAATTGGATTGAAGATCCCTTAGTGTGAAAAGAGGCATTGCAGGTAGATTAGTTCGAGTTTACCAAGTCAACAACGTTGTTACAAAGAGGAGGGAAACTAGCTAGGGCAACATAGTTTTGAAAGAGGAAGCTTCACTAAGAAATCACCTCAACATTGTGTGGGGTCCGGGGTGAGGAGGCTCACCAAAGATAAAAAGGAAGGCATAGAATCAAAGTGGGCGATTCATGTATTCATATATTTTGGTCTTGTGACTACTTGCAAGCTTCATATGTTTAGCCGGAGTTGCTGCACTGCTTAGTGCAAAGAATTCTCGTGCGGGAATTCCATCCTCTCTTTGGATCAACTTGCTTAAGGGATCAAGAGGGAAGGATTTGAGCTTCATTTAAGCATTTGGCTTGGGGCCATTCATCTACATTCAGCCACAATGCAGTTCCCTTCAGTAAACTGCGTCTTTTATGCAGGGGCAGCAATAACAAGGTTGCACCCTTGATTTTATGCTAGTCTTTGAGGAGGAGGTGCTTATTTCCCTTCGGGAGTCCTATTAGAGAGGCCTTTGGAAATTTCCTGTATTATTCAGCTTTCATGTGTCATATTCAGCCATGTTTAATGTAGTGTTGCAGTAGACTGTGTTATTTTCTGCAGTCCTGCCTTTTGTACATGTATCTTGCCAGAAACCCTTGCCGGGTGTCTTTTTCTTTGTATAAAAGAGGTTAAACCTCGATTTATCTGCTATTTAATTAATATAGACTCCATATCAGACTCATTTCATCATTTTATGTAGAAACCATCATGGGAATTACGCTCTCATAATATTCAGAAATTCTGTTGTAGAGAAGTCATGGGATCGGGGTGTTTTTAAACAATATTGAGCCGGGGAGATCTGTTTAAGGTAGCTAGTTTCATTTGTTTCACCTCCAATTACGCAAATGGATTATATATGATCTAAAATAAGGGATCCAAGTCCCAGTGTCCACTGTTATTGTGCAATTTTCTGAATACAGTTGTTTTATGCTCTATATTACTGCATTTCCCCACCTAGGAAGGAGAATATAGATCATCTTGTTGCTGAGATTATTTCATCTGCTGGTATGATGCTATTACACATCTAATGAGTTACTCTACATTTCCATGCTCATGATTTTCTGAAGCTCCACATTGGTAATAACTCAAATGATTCCCAATAGTGTAGCTGCCATCTTGGCTCAGCCTGTGGATTTCAGATCCAATAAGAAGATAAGAAGAAGAGGAAAAAAAAATGATGGGGAGTATGATCTTACTCTCATCCATTTTCAGATCCAAGAATAAAGAATAAGAGAAATGCATTGAAGCTCCAAGAGGGTTTCAAGGAGGAGAGAGTTGCAGTGAGACCTCTAGAAGGTTTCAAGAAGCGGAAGAAGATGCATGCACTTCCTATTCTCATATAGGAAGTGGAGAGCAAGGAGACCACTTAGAGCATGAAATATTGAGTGGGTATTGTTGGCTTGAGGGGTCCTGACCCAGGTTCGGTGTGCAAGGTTTGCCAACAAACCCCTATACTACTAGCCCTTTCAGCAGTGACGTACTTTCACAGGTCACAGTCTCACCCGAAGTAGTATGGGTGGGTGCTGGAACCAGGTTTCCGCACCCTGAGAAAGGATGGGTAATGCAAGCGGGGCTGCGTCCTGTTTCTGTAATTCCCAGATTACCTTGTCCTGCGCAGGGTTAATTACATTCCTATTCGCATCCACATGCACTAGATCTATAGTTATAGGCTTATTATATCATCAACACAATAGTACATAAAAAGAGCATAGAAGATCTAGATCCAAGAGCACAGTACATAGATATTTCGCAGCTTAAAGACAGAAAATAAACAACAAAGCATTTATCAGCAATTCACATAACAGAACTCATAGATTCAGATCTCTAACAATTATTCGCATTCATTCATTCATCAACCTTTCCTTACAATTCCATTACCAACCTGCGCACACAGCAGCAGGGTCCGAACACAACTGGACTAGGATCTCTGCACACACAACCAATAGGATTCTGTTCCCCAAAACCCAAACGGACCGCTTAAGCAACAGATCACATTAATATCTCATCAATTCCTATCCCATTCGATACAAAATACATCTCTATTTATAACAATCTAGATTTGACTTTCCTATGGTTCGCAACCCATGGTTTTCGGACCCCTATTTTACCCTTTGACCCATTACAATGCGTTCGGGGCTTTGACCCACCCCAAAACCCCTGCGCTATATTAAATATAATTAGAATTAATCAAAATGGACCAGTTTTGCATCTTGTCAGGAGACCCCATTCCAACAGTCCCCCAACACAATCTTGTGACTCGTCCCGAGTCACTGCACTGGTGCGGCTTCATAGTCCGTAGCCTGGTATGGTTTGAGTCGACTACCATTGACGAAGCCAGGAATGAGGTCACCGTGCAGGGTAGCTAACTGAACTGCACTGCCATTCGTAACCTCCTTAACTGTATAGGGACCAAGCCAGTGCTGCCGAAATTTTCTGGGGTATTTCGCAAATTGGCTATCATATAGAAGAACGTGATCTCCTTCGATGAATGTCTTCTGGTGAATATGTCGATCATGCCATGCTTTATCTCGAGCCTTTTGAACTTGTTGGTGAAACTGAGCAATAAACCGATCTTCCTCCAAAGCCACTAGTTGCGCTAGACATTCTTCTATGATGTCGGAGTCGGCCATATTCGTGAATGCTGCGATGCAAAGGCTAGGAACAACGTACTCTATTGGCATGATGGCCTCCTTGCCATGGACCATTCGGAAGGGTGTCTTACCGGTTAGCTTTTTGCAGGTTGTGCGGTATGCCCATAGTACCGAGGGAATGCGAACATCCCAGTCACTACGATCAGAATTACAAACCTTTGTTAATGCCTGCTCCAAAATTTTGTTAAAAGCTTCGACTGCCCCATTAGCCTGGGGATGATATGGTGTACTCTTGGCATGGTGGATCCGGAATTCGTCATTCAAAGCTTGAATCGTTTGGTTAATAAAATGCGTACCTATGTCACTCATCAGGATCTTCGGGCAGCCAAACCTGGTCAGAATCTATTCAAAGATGAAGTGTGCAGCAGTATCAGCAGTACAATCTTTTACAGCTTGTACCTCAGCCCATCGTGTGACGTAGTCAGTGGCTGTGATAATGTAGCGTGCACCTATTTTCTTGCTCGGTGGATTGATGGGTTCGATAAAGTCAATGGCCCATTTATCAAAAGCCTGTAGGGCCATCTGAGGTTGTAATGGCATGTCATCTCATCGTGAGGGTCGGCCAGTTCACTGGCATGTATCACACGACCTACAATAGGCGTAAGAATCCTGATGCAGGGTAGGCCACCATAATCCAACCCTTAAAATATTTTGTGCCGTAGCTCTGCCCGCATAGTGGCGGCCCGTGACTCCATCATGTGCTTCTATGAGGACGGTGGGCCGTTCATGTTCTAATACATATCTACGAAGTATTTCATCAGCGCCCAACTTGTATAGCTGTCCTACGATGATAGTGAAGTCTGCAGCCCGAGTAACCAACTCCTTCTTCTGTTGTACTGAGTACGCAGCAGGGGCCACACCTGTAGTAAGAAATTCAATGATATCATCAAAGTGAGCATCAACCATCTTAATGGTAAACAGCTGTGCATCAGGTAATCCTTCATCCAGGTTAGTGGGTTATTCTCCTGTATCAATACGAGACATGTGATCCGGGCCTACATTCAACTGCCCGGGCTTAATGAGGATCTCGAAATCATATTCCTGAAATAGCAGTAGCTAGCAGCAAATATGCCCCCCCAACATAGGCTTGTTGACCAGGTATTTCAAAGCTGAATGGTCTGTGAACATATTAAAGTGTCCGCCCAGTAGATAGTGCCGATATTTTTGTAGTGCATATACCATAGCCAGTCCTTCACGTTCAGTGGTAGAGTAATTTCTTTCGGTGTTTGAGAGTTTGCGACTGGCAAAGGCAACCAGATGATCAATATCTCCTTTGCCAGGCTACGTGAGAACCACGCCCAGGGCAATGCCTGACGCATCGACATGTACATGAAATTCTTTTGACCAGTCAGGGAATATCAGGATGGGTGCAGAAATCATCTTCTCTTTTAGTAGTTCAAAGCTCTGCTGACATTCATCATTCTAGAAAAAATAGACATATTTTTATAGCAGCTGTTCCATGGGCGCTGTGATTAGAGCATATCCTTGAATGAATTTTCTGTAATATCCTGTGTGACCGAGAATGGAGTGCAGTTGTTTTTTCATGGTGGGGGTTGCCAGGTTGATAATTATGGATATCTTTGCAGGGTCAACCATCAGTCCTTGTCGACAGAATATGTGCCCAAGCAAGATGCCAAAAGGTACGCAGAAGATACACTTTTTGATATTCAAGGAAATCTGGTGCTTCCGGCACGCATCCAACATTAATCGCAGGTTCGAGACATGTTCTTTCACTAAGCCAAAAACTGTCTAGTCATCGAAGTAAACCTCCAGGAACTTATGAATGAATTATTTGAACACAGCCACCATGACCCTTGAAAATATAGCAGGTGCATTCTTAAGGCCCAAGGGCATGACTATATACTGGAAGGAACCCCATTCGGTGGCAAAGGTGGTCTTACTATGATCCTCAGGTGCGATTCTGATTTGGTGGTAACTCGAGAATCCATCAGTGAAGGAATAGGCTTCTTAGCCACCCACGCTATCAAGGATTTCATCGGAGAAGGGAGTAGGTTCATGAATGTAGGCGTCGTTCAGCTTTCATAGATCCACACAGATGTGTATTTCTCCTTTTTTTTTCTTTCTCTTGAAAAACCATTGGGCTTACCTAATATAACTGTTCAACTGGTTCAATGATACCCGCGGTCAGCATTTTGTCCAATTCTTCTTTGACCTTTTCCTTATACTTAGGATTCAATCGGTAGGGCTGCTACTTGACAGGCCGTGCTTCAGGCTTCAGAGTGATGCGCATAATGTCGAGGTCCCCAGTGATTCCTTTGAGCTCAGAAAACTTGGTAGGGAATAAGTCCTGGTACTCTGTAAGTAGTTCAGCAAATTTTTCCCACAGTGCCTTCATCCCAGTTATCCCCAATTTTAGCTAGCTTAGGGTGTCCTTCTGTCCCAATATTAACTTCACGTAGTCGGAGAGGTTGCGTTACATCAACATCCTGGAGGGATGGTCCGATAACGATACGTTCCCCTTCTGATTCTGGAACAGAGATATTCCGTGGGTTATCCTCTTCTTCGTTAATCGCCAAGCTCCGGCAGTTGACTATGTCTTGCATCTGGGCCTCCCATGTTAGAACGGCTGGAGGGGTGTGTGGGTGAGGCTTCTTAAAGATGAATGCATCGATGTCCTGTAGGGCTTCGTCAAGCATCTCTGTTCCCCCAATAAGTCCGAATGTTCCAATAAAGTCCTCTTTTAATATTTCCCAGTGGCGGGTCCGATGATGTAATTCTGCTTCTAAGTACCAAGTAGCAGGAATTGGGCCCAAGGCATGTATAAATAGATGGATCTATTCTTCTGGGGTGCAGTCGGCCCATTTGGTTTTCCAAGTACGTAGATGCGTGCGGGGGTCCCTGGGTTCTAAGAATATCTTGGTGTGCACGTCAGTGGGACGTGCGAACCGCAACACCATCCTATCCCGACACATCTCCCAGTCCGGAAATGCTTTCTTGTGGGTATCCCACCATCGTGCAGGTGTGCCACACAGTGCTAGATTGAGTGCCCAGAGCCGCTGATATTTTGGAACCCTAGCCTCTAATTTTCTTAAGAAGTCCTGGACAGTACTAGACTCATCAAAGTGGGGAAGGTCCCTTACCTCCGAAGTAATGTAGTAGAGGGACCTTGCAACCCGAGGGCAGCGTAGTGTTGAGACATTATGTAGCTGGGTTCCCCAACTCTCAAGTTCTTCATCCGAGTCAGAATAGTATGCCATGTTTTCCTTCCAATCAAATACTTTGTCTGTTGTAGGGTCACCCTGGTCTTCGTCTAGTGCTGTCATCTTGTAGATATGATCGAGTTCCTCCTCTTCGTATGCTGGTTCCGTATAACGCATACCCTCAGCGGGATCCAGTGGTACTATTACATGGGTACCGTTTTTTTCAAACACCATGCTACATTTTTTTAGATTGATGACACCCCCTACGTCGATAGCCCAGTCTAGTCCTAGGAGTGCAGGATAGGGATCCATATCCTCAATAATCTCTATGACCTCAAAGTCAGCTAGGACCCTTACCCCTGCGATATTGACCACAAATTTTGGCAACCTTCCCAGAGGGATGATCTTCTGTTGATTCGCCATTCGCAGCTGGATAGTGGACCAATCTAATTTAGGTTCTCCCATTCATTGCCATGTCTATTTTGGTAAGACATTTGCGTCAGATCCAAGATCAAGAATGACCTGGTCCATCTCATAATCACCAATATGTGCCATTAGTCGCATTTCCGTTCCGATGCGCCTTTTGTAGCTGCGTAATTTGTGTACTTCCTTAACCTCAGTCATTGGGCTGGCCCATGCTGTGCAGTTCTGTAGCAATACTTGAAGATTTTCTCCAGCCTGTGGGTTGCGTAGTAGATTCAAGCACGCCCTTAGCAAGGTTTCAACTTCCTCTTCTACCTCGAGGTGTGCTAGCGGCTGCGCAGGGGCTTCCAGCGACTCCTGTCTCTTGGGATTTGGTTCCTTCTGGTCAGCCAGCTCCTCCCTCACTCCTTGGGTGACCATGCTATGCATTATGATTTTTACACTGTGATCTTCACTCCTTGGCTCCGTTTTGACTCTCTGTACATTTTGGGTGGGGGTATATTGTTTGTCTTTCATTTTTGTTAACAAGATCGGACAGTCCTCAATCTCATGGTCTAGTTGTCTGCAATATTTATAGGACTACCTTGTGGGATTTGGGCAATCCCTGGCGAAGTGCCCTACCTCTCCACAGTTGTAGCAGATCACCTAGCCTCGTCCTCATCCTTCCCTCCCTCCCCGTCCCCCCCTGTCCCCTGCAGGAGAGATACCAAAGGTTGCGGGAGATCTCGGAGAGGAAGGATCAGACTGTACCCTATAAAGGGTTCCCTGGTCTATCAGTAAGTCATATGTGCGACAATTCTGCTCATCTTGCCCTATAGATCGTCAAAACTTGCACCATTGTTACCTCAATTCACCCTTATTTATCCGAGGACACTGGGTTGTATCATGCAGTCCCGCTACCCAGCAGTCTTCGCACCAGAGGTCCGTGCTGACTCCTTTTCCCTATTCTGCCCGTAAGCTCTGTATTTCCAGGTGCATGGCCCCGAGTTGCTCCTGAATTTTCTGCACTCCTTCCCTTATGTCGTCCTTAGGTGCAACTTCTAGTTTCATGGCAGCTTCCAAGGCTTTTTCCTGTGACTCAAAGGTCTGGTGGCCCATGGGTATGCATAAGTGAGGTAGCAGCATAGCGATGAACCATTCCGTGTGCTGTTTTTCATCATAATTGAACTCACCTTCCCTGATTGCTTTCTTTAACCGTTGATCGGCCTCCCATACCGACTCAACCACCCCTTGCTTGAAGACTTTTACTTTTTCTACTAGCTGGGAATAAGATTTTGGCTTCCGGAATTGTTGTTTTAGGGCATCCTTGATATTTTGAAGCGTTGCGGTCCCATTCTGAGATATATACTGCATATACCAGTCTAGCGCCCTTTCTTAGAAAGCCAAGGATAACTGCACTCTCTTCACAGTATCGCTTTCCACCCCTTGCGCCATCCACACTGAATTGGTCACGAACCAAAATCGATCTATGTCCTCATCGACTGCTCCTTTAAAAGTAGGTAACTTTAGGTGTGCTGCCATGGGCTTCTCTGGTTTATCTTCCTAGGGCCGTAATGTCGAGGCAGCTGACAGTCCCAGTGTAGGTCTCAGCAGACTATGAGCAGAGCGATCATCTCTTCGTCTGTCTCGATAGTTCTCCCCACTCCGCGTTGCGCTTCCACCCAGACTATCACTCATTCCACCCCGCGTTCGATCTCTAATGCCAATACCCGATCCCGCTTCTCAGACTCCTTCAAGTCCTAAAAATGGAACCATTTGTTGGCTTGAGGGGTCTTGACCCAGGTTCAGTGTGCAAGGTTTGCCAACAAACCCCTATACTACTGGCCTTTTCAGCAGTGACCTACTTTCGCAGGTCACAGTCTCACCGGAAGTAGTATGGGTGGGTGCTGGAACCATGTTTCCGCACCCTGAGAAAGGATGGGTAAGGCAAGTAGGGCTGCATCCTGTTTCTGCAATTCCCTGATTACCTTGTCCTGCACAGGGTTAATTACGTTCCTATTCACATCCACATGCACTAGATCTATATAGTTATAGGCTTATTATATCATCAACACATAAGTACATAAAAAGAGCATAGCAGATCTAGATCCAAGAGCACAGTACACAAATATTTCGTAGCTTAAAGACAAAAAATAAAAACACAGTATTTATCAGCAATTCACATAACAGAACTCATAGATTCATATCTCTAACAATTCTTCACATTCATTCATTCATCAACCTTTCCTTACAATTCCCTTCCCAACCTGCGCACATAGCAGCAAGGTCCGCACATAGCTGGACTAGGATCTTCGTGCACACAACCAGTAGGATTTTGTTCCCCAAAACCCAAACGGACCACTTAAGCAATAGATCGCATCAATATCTCATCAATTCCTATCCCATTCGATACAAAATACATCTCTATTTATAACAATCTAGTTCCAACTTTCCTATGGTCCGCAACCCATGGTGTTCAGACCCCTATTTTACCCTTTGGCCCATTACAATGCGTTCGGGGCTTTGACCCACCCCAAAACCCCTGCACTGTATTAAATATAATCAGAATTAATGAAAATGGACCAGTTTCGCATCTTGTTAGGAGACCCCATTCCAATAGGTATTTGGCAGAATACAAGTGCCAACCTAGGGCTTCCAAAGAGACCCTAGATTTTCCTCAGTTTATTCAACTGAGAGAAGAAAGAAGACCCTGCAAAAAAGGAGAGAATAAAGGCAATAGGTTCCTATTGTCTACATTTGATGGGTCAACTACAACCAGAGCTTGGGCAAGAAAGCTTGAGGAATTATTCCTATTTCATCCAGTGTTAGAGAGGGAGGCAGCAGAAGTTGCAGCGCTACACCTGGAGGGTGAAGCCAATGCTCGGTGGTGCAGTCACTTAAACCACACAGGAGTGAATTCTTTTTCTGAGTTCACTCATGAGCTGATCATAACCTTTGATGAAGAAAGATCAGAGGAGAGAGGGTCCACACCACCATGGGAGGAGACATGTACCAATGCTATCACAGCCCTGGAAGAGCAGCCTTCTACATTAGCATTTGGATCAGCCAACACATCGAAGAGAGGGACTCTTGCAGCCATACAAGATGTTCCGAAGGCTCACAAAGGTATACATAAATTTCTATGTCCTAACATTTCAGAAAATTTTATGGAAGACTTTGGAGATTTGTTTTCCTATGGCCCAGGATCAAACATTGTTGCCGAGGTAGAGCAACAATATTTCACTGCGTTGTGCAAGCTTGAATGGTTCAAGGAGCAGATGAACCATCATTCTCATGGACCCCTGTTGAGTTGCACAAAACCCTTGAGGTTGAAGTGTGATCTTTTGGAGGGAGTCATGAACCTTTAGATGGAGTATGAGGCAGCAACTATACCATGGGAGAAGCTATCAGCGCTGTCAAACAATAGCAGTGAGGGGGATTTGCCTTTATCACCTTTGGGTCTTGATGTATTCAAGATGGCCATTGATATGAGATATTCTCTAAGAGATCTCCAAGGAAATGCATTGCAGCATTTCATGGCATGCAGAGAAGAACTAATTGTGGAGGATGCTAGCCCACATGGGAATAATGCTGAGTTGAATAATGGTAGAAGGCATCCACATGGCATTGAGTGGATGTGGGGGAAGAGCAAGAGGCTGGTGAGCCACTAGAAAATTTATGATACAGGGCAGCAAGAGGCAAAGCTGCTCTGGCTCCTCTTGAGAGAGTTTGGCCATCATGAGACATATCCTTTTTCCAGGGGTATGGGGATAGGAGGAACTTGGCAGGGTACTTGCATCATGTGGCAAGGAGTGTGGAAGCATTATGATGATGTGATCTTTTCACCACATGGGTTGTATGCTGGAGGTATGATGGGGTAGCAAAGACAATTTTTTCTTTGGAGGATTGAGAGAGAGCAAGGGCTGAGTTTCTCTCACATTTTGCATGATGCTGCAATGGGAGGAGATGGCAACATCATGGGAGGAGTCTTTGACATTGGACATGTGAGAGAATGGATTTATGAGTTGGTAGGAGCCTATTTGCATAGGCCCACAATGCTGTCACTATGGAGCAGCAACTTGTTGATGGAGTGTTCCCAGGATCACTTCATATTTGATGCACTTGGTGGGCATAAAGGAGGTGAGATTGGTAAAGGAGTGGATGGACTCATTTGTCATTATGGTATGTTATCCTTGACTTGGGTTTCCAGGCATGAGGGGGAGGATCTTCATACAACATGTCATTCATTCCTCTTCGTATGGGTATGTCATGCCACTATGGAGGATTCATTTATGGGTCTTGTCACCATCTTGTCTTCATTACATGGTAAGAATTATATTTTTGCATTTATTGATTGTACCACACAATATTTGCATGCTCTTACCATTTCTTTGTAGTGCATTTCTCTTCAGAGGGGAAAGTTTTTCTTTAGGCTCCATGGTAAATTTTTGGCCAGCTATCATGATGGAGAAATATATATACTGTATGATATGGGGAAAGTATGTGGTTAATTATTATGTGCTCAATTGACATATTTAGCCATCTACTATTTACTAATGGGTGTGATTACTTATACAAGAAGCCATTTGTCAAGAGACAACTTGCCATACCATTGTCTGAAGCTGCAGTGGGGAAGACTGCACTGTGACCACTTGGGAGACTGTTGGTACCTTCCAACACCACATAAAACCTTCAATATTTCTCTCATTATGATGTTGATCATGATCCTATTTGCTGCTATTATTCTTGCCTATATGAGGAGCATGATTGGAGGAGGAACACATGGAGTGGGTGTGTTCTTGGGGGAGGAGTATCCCCACACTTTCTGCATTACATGCTCAAAGGGGAGCATGAGAAGGTGTTAGGGTCCTCGTAGTTTGCAAGATTGGCAAGAAAAAATGCTACAGGGCCTACATCAGAACCACTTTGGAATCCTAGGATCTAGCTCTCCTGGATTCAGAGAGGGATCTCTCTATTTAAGTATTTTCAAAGGATATATCTTTAAGGCTTATGATATAATATTAGGCTAGTTATGAAGTACAAAAGGCTTGTTTGTTTTGGTTGGGTAGGATATCATCAAAATAAAGGAAGTCTTTTGAAGGGTAAAGGTGTGAGTAAGTTGAGAGAATGGTTCTGCTGATAGGATAGGAAAGAGACAGTATCAATCCATTTGGCTACGGAGTCATAAAAGGATTTAATTACACAACAAGTTTCAAGAGTGGTCCATTGGGCAAGTCATATATATCAAAGGATCTCTTTAAGTTGATTTTGTAGTATGGAAAATTAAGAAGTGTGGTGAAAGAATCAAACATATAAGAAAACAAAGGGCAGCCTAAGATCAGGTAAGGACTTTTAATCTAGCCTGCTTTTGGCATACTCTTAAGGGAAAACATTTAAGATAAACAAAGAATAGCCTAAGATCAAGTAATGACTTTTAACCTAGCCTTATTTCAACATACTCTCAAAGGAAAAAATTTAAGATAAAAATAAAAAATAGCCTAAGATCAAGTAAGGACTTTTAACCTAGCCTGCTTTTGGCATACTCTTAAGGGATCTTTTCAAAGCAACTGTTGGAGGTAAACTAGAGGACAAGGCTAACCATAAACTTCTCTAGTTCAACTTTAATTAGTAGATTTTTCAAGAACTTTCAAAGACAATATATCAAGTTGTACTCAGGAAACATGGGCTCACCAACACTTCACTGGTTATACTCTATTGAATTATCCTCAAAGCACAATTAGAAGAAAACATAAATATAAAGCTTGTTGAGTCTCAAAAGTGTTTTCCATATTCATACATATTTCCATTATGTCATAACGATTTAGCTCTTATTTCATAAACCATCTGACCTAAAACCCTACATCAAGTAACCATTTTCATAAATATATGGGTTAGGATCCTTGTTTTCCAAAGTTATTTATTTTATGTATTTAAAGTGAATTCATGATTAGAAACTAGAAAATAACATAGTTTCATATATCTATATATGTGTTATGAGTTTTGTGACATGTGTAGGTCAAAAGGAGACTTCTAGAAGACCCTTATGTGGCACTCTAAGGCCAAATTTGAATTTTGTTGGAGAAGATTATGAGATCAAGAGGATATGTGTCTCATTTCCTTATTGTATTGAAACTCTAAGAGGATATGTGTCTCATTTCTTAGTTGTGTTGAAACTCTAGAAAGACATGTGTCTTATCATTTCCTATTTTGATTGTAACTCTAGAGATGGAGGGAGAGATTCATGGACTCCCATTAATGAGATAAATCCTCATATTTTGTATAAATAGGAGAAGCTTTCTCCTATCATGGGTAATGAGAAGGTAATGAAAAAGTAGTGAAAAATAGGAGAAGGAGAGAAAGGAATAGAGAGTCTTTTGTAACAAAGTTTAAGATGGAATGGGATGTATATTTGTAAGTTTTTTTCAATAGAGAAATTCAGTTCTTTGATGCTGTTTTGATTACAACTTTAAGGAGCTGAAGGATTTCACCAAATTGGTAGCAGAGGGCCCCTGCTATCCAAGGAGGCTTCTACATGCTTTCTAGATAAGTAGCTTTTAATTCATGTCTTGCATTATTTGTTTAACTAAAAGATCCTCATTATCTTACAATCATTCTTTTTCTTAAAATGCTCTTCCAACATATCAGTATTAGATGAAAGAGATTTGGTTGTATTATGTTGAGTTAATTAGCATTTTCTATTTTGCAATTAGATTAAAAGATCCTCATTATCTTACAATCATTATTTTTCTTAAAAAGCTCTTCCAACATACCATTATTAGATGAAAAATATTTGGTTGTATTATGTTGAGTTAATTAGCATTTTTAGTTGCAATTCCTTTCGTTAATTATCACAGTTAGACTTACTCTAATAAACTCTTCCAAAATATCATTATGATGAATAAGGCATAACTATGGTATTGTAGGTTTTAGTTGCTTGTTTACACTAAGTGGCATAGCCATTCTTACTCTTACAAAGCTCTTCCAAAATATCATAACAATGAGTAAGAAATAGCTATGGTGTCTTAGATTTTAATTGTATTTTCTTTCAGTTTTACGTTTATGTTCAATTGCATTGGATAATACAGCCAGGACTGTTTTACAAACTCTTCCAAAATATCATTCATCATGAACTAGATGGGCTGTAGAATTCCATAGACTAGTTGCATGTTAATTTAGTTAGATCACTCCGGAGGTAGATTACATTTAGTTCAGCTCTGTCATTTCATTTCATTTTTAAGTTTGATAGAAGATCCTCATTGCATTAAAATTAATCTTTTTCACAAGCTCTTCCAACAAATCTCGAACTAAATGAATCAGATTAAGTTGTAATGTCTTGAGTTAAATTTCAGGTTCATTTGCAAGCTAGGATATCCATAGATTAGAATGTTCTGTTCCCAAAAACAATAAGAAAAACACATACAATGAAGTAAGGAAGAGGTCACTTAAGCACATATAGTGCACCACACTTCATCAGTTTACTAGCCCTGGTTGATAATTTATGTTAGCAATTTAGGACGCTAAATTGACTACACAAAGCTTACCAGTGAGATTTAGGGTACCTTTAGAAGTAAATCCTAATCTAAACTTGTTGTTCTTTATCAGAGAAAGTGGAAAATATGGAAACATAAGAAAAATAACAATTACAGTAAGAAAAACATCACCATTGACATAGACCAGGATCCCATAAATCATCTTGTATATTTGATGTTCAAACCAGTTACAATCTTCAAGTCTAGTAGGTCTTTACAGCTTCAAACTTCTCTTCTCAGCCTATCTTTCTTCAAATACTGACAGAGCTTTAGCAGCCTCAACAACTATTTACATTCAATAAGTATTCAACCAACAACAATACTAGGCTCCTCATATGATATATATAGGTAAATTGAGGAGGTGGAGTGAAAGGAAGATCTAACTATACAATTAATATAGAGTAAATGCTTCTCGACCTTTGGGAGGCCTAATGGAGAAGATATCTAATGTCTTAACTCTGCTAATTGATTTTTTACATTAAGTTTCATCAACTTCAGTCACTTTTGTTGACTTTTGAGGCTTTTGGTAGGCTGGCAATTACTTTCTGAGATGTATTTGAAAATATCTATGACTGTGCATTGAATTTGTATTCTTTTGATAAAAATAAACTAGCAGGTGGAATTTCTGAGGATTAATTGCCTCACTAATGTGGAAGTTGGAGGCTTTCCTTATTGATTTTTCTGCTTTGTGGCTTTAAACACTGATTTGCCTTTGATTATGCTTTAAGGCTTTCTTTAACATTTTTCTACTTTATACTGTGTATTTATCCTTTATCTGCCTGATTAAGTCTTTCGATCTTCAGACTTTTGACTTTAACCTTTATCCTTTAACCTTTTAATCTCTGTCTTCATTGCTGGTTGTACAGATGGCTTTGGCTCGCTAGAGGGCTTGATCGTGTGACCAATGCTCATGAATCATTGGTTAAAACATAGAATTAACCCTGCTAGTCCCTTTCTTGCCTTTGTTTAGGCCATGAAGGTTGTCACCTTTGGCCCTGTCAACATTTCTTGACTGTGGGAAAACTTTGATATCTCTCCACCATGAAACCTGCAACACACATAACCTATTACAAAAAACTTGTGAATTTGGGGCTAAATTGCTAACAGAGGGCTCAAGCGGGGGTGGTGGAGCAGTGAGAAGGCAAGGTGAATGCAGCGGGGAAGGGTTTAATCATGGTGGAGACAAACCAGGGTTCAAATTTAATGATGGCGCGAATATTTGGAAAGGCAGTATTGGAAAACCATGAATGGTTTTCGTGCAAGGGATGGGTGGTAAATGGTTTTCCGTAAATTGAACGAAATACGGTTCAGGCATTGACACGCGTCTCCTGCAAAACCGTCTGTTTCATGCGGAAGTTGCACATTGGGGAGACTTTGGTGATCGAGCGCGTCAGCTGTCCAATCTGCAGGGATGAAGATCAATGGTGGTAAGTGAGTGCGATGGGAGTAAGATGCTTGGTCGAGGAGATAGTGGAGGACAGGTGGCAGGCGGAGAATGGGCCGGTGAATTTTTAGTGGAAGGTGGGCTAGCGGGCGACGTGGGAAAATTTGTCGGGAGGTGGAAAGGTGGGGATAAGCGATGGTCGTTGGATCTTTGAAGATCAATGGTTGTGAATCTGTTGCGGGGGGACTATAGAGGTACAGACCAACTTTTGGTTGGGTGCCTCCGCAGTGAATCAGCACCGTCCGATCTGGGAGAGATCAATGGCTAAGATTTGGGGAGGAGAAACATCGTCGTGGAGGGAATAGATAAGAAAAGGGGCTAGATAATGGTCGTCGGATCATGAAGATCCACAGTGGAGATCCATAGCGGGAATACGCGAAGAAAAAATGAGTGAGAGCATGGAGGATGGGGAAGAAAAATCACCATTGGATTGAGCTTGAACAATGGTTGGGATTCATCCGGGGAGAACATAATGCGGGGGATGAAAATAAGAAATGGAGGGGCCAAATGAAGCAGAGAACTCGGTCCTGTGGGGAAAGGAAAGGACCCGGAGCGGAGATGAAAAAAAGGATTAAGGCTTAGCACTTCGGTCATAGGCCTTGGTTTTTATGGAGGAGAAAGGTGGAAGGCTTAAGCCCTCAAGGGCTTAAAGCTTATATATAAAAGGGTCAGAAAACAAGCTTTAAAAGGTGGGTTTTTTTAGCCTTTTTAATGTTTCGATAGGAAGAAAAGAGGGTTTTTAACCAAGTAAAGGGTTTCATAATGGTTAAAAAGGGTTTTTATGAGAAAATGAGGGTAGATAAGGGAGAGAAAGGGGTTTTTTGGGGAATAAGATGGATGTTTAGGATAAGTAGTAATGAATGGAAAATGGGTGGAATGGAGGGACTTTGGGAGGAAATTGTGAAGGTGGAAATGATGGAGAAAAGGTTTGAGAACAGTCTTTTTTGTAACAACAGGGCTTTTCTTTGAAGGTTTTTTTGAAGTGAAGATATCAAAGAGGTGGATTTTTTGGCCAAGGTCCACAATAAGGCTTCAAGAACTCACAAATTTTGCATGAAATTTGTTTCTTGAAGACTAATAGACTTGTTTTAGCCATCATCAGTTATGACAAAATTTTATTAATGGCTAACAGTGGCTCCACTTGGGGATGGCAACTCCTTGGAGGTGTCAAGAACCTCAAATATTTATCTCTAGAATGTAGACCCGTGCTTTGCATTTTGACAATCTTTTCTTCTTTGAGCATGCTTCTTGAAAGATGATCAACATTACATCATAATAAATCAATTTCTTTCCCCAAACAACTACCTACACAACCTACTTGTCCTAACATTTTTTCTTCATAAGGTGCACTGGGACTTGCAAACCTTTTGACATCAACATTTTATTCTTTTACTGAAAGCATAAAACTAATCTAAATCTACCCTTATTTCTTCCATGAGTTCAGATTAAACAATTGAACTCATTAATTCTCTACCTAAGCTACTATTTGTCAGGATTAAGCTGTCTGACAGATTTTGTTCTCTATATTCTAAAACAGAAAATTAAAACACAGCCAAACCAGGATTAATCTGTCTGATTTGCTGTTGAGACTATGGCATAAAAACAAGTTGCACATAGACTGAAATTTATAGAAATTCAAAACAAAATTGTTGAAGGCTTAAGATCTGAAAATTATGAATATCCTTCCTTCTTTCTTTCAGCTCTGGTTTTGATTTTTTAGAGCTGTCTTTCCTTTTCTCTTGGTTCAGATTTTGAGCATATTAGAACCAATTCTTCAACAAACTTTACAGGTTCAGGATTTTAAGCTTGTTTGAACCTCTGTTTTTCTATCCTAATCTATTCTACTGATAAGCCAATATTTCATTGTTTGGAAAATCTTCTTCACTAACCTATCAGTAGTAAATTGAAATCTATCTAGTCATGATTAGGCTATATGACTAAATAGCAATGCTCTCTTTTGGTAGTGGAATTTAAGCTTGCACACTTTCATATTTTTCTTTTCTTTCTTAGTATCGGGTTGTACCTTTCTTCTTTTATTTCTGTCCTCTTTTTCTCTTTTTCTATTGTTTTTGTATTTTTTTTTTCAAATTCAAAAGCAGTGTTATATAAAATGAAAAAAAAATCTTTAAAAATAAAATATCAGTTAACAAAAATAATGTTTGAGAATCCTGCCATTGACAAGACCTCCAAAATATTCAGCTCCATCAAATTCTTGCAAAAAGAATGCATTGTTCCCAATAGCAGATTGAATAAGATAAGGGCCTTGCCATAAATTATTAAATTTTCCATGTTTTCCCTTATTTTCTCTCCTTGAATCCCATTTCAATACTTTGTCACCAATTTTAAAGTCACTTGCCTTGGTTCTTTTGTCAAACAAAATCTTGATGTTTTCTTGTAGTTGCTGTGCTCTGATGTATACCTCTTCTCTGGTTTGTTGTAGATGTATAGCCTGGTTTATTCCTCTTGTCATATCATCATCCTCAGACTATAATTCTTGGATCAGCTTCATGACTGGCACTCCTAAACTGGTTGGAAATACTGTATTTGTTCCATAAACTAGCCGGTAAGGAGACATCCCAATTGACCTTTTAACTGTCAATCTGTTTGCCCATAATGCATGTACTAGCTCGTTGTGCCATGATTTTTTTTTTCTTCTAGCAACTTCTTGATTATGTTCACCAAAATTTTATTTGAGGATTCTGCCAACCCATTACCTTGAGGATAATAAGCTGTAGAATGACCTAGTATAATCTGATGTTTCTGACAAAATTCCACCATCTTTTTAGATCCAAATGCAGCAACATTATCAGTAATAATCTTCCTATGACAGCCAAATCTAGATAGTATATGGTTTTCAAGGAATGAAATGATAACTGAGTCCGTGGCATTCCTAGAAGGGACGACTTCTATCCATTTGGTAAAATAGTATATTGTTGTGAGGATCCATCTACGTTGGGCAGATGAGGCAGGATGGATTTCCCCAATGAAGTCTAGACTCCACTGCTGAAAAGGAGCTTCAATAGTGATCGGTTGTAGAGGTAAGGGAAGAAAATTTCTTTTGCTTTAAAAGATTTGGCATTTGTGGCAGGCAATAATCATTTTGTGGATATCTTGAAAGAGGGTGGGCTAGTAGTAACCAGCTCTAAGGATTTTGTTAGCAGTTGACTTCCAGTAGAGGTGGCCTCCACATTCTCCTTCATGAAACTCATGCTTGATCTTATCTGCATCATTCTCAAGAAAAAATTTAAGCAATAATCCACTATCATTTTTCCAATATAAACATTTATTCAAAATACAGTAATTTATAGCTTTCAACTTTAAGAATCTTGCCTTTGTTTTAGACAAACCAGGAGGGACATTTAGGTTGAGAAACATATACAAAATATCAGCATACCAAGATGAATTCAGAAAATGATCTTCAATAAGTGGAGTTGTCAACTCCTCTTGTTCATCTAATGCATTAAACATGTTTATATCAAAAACTTGAAAGTTGGATTCAGCCATAAGCTTTGCTAGTCCTTGACCCTTTATGAGCTTAGTGGGCTTGATCTCTAAGTCACATTCCAATATTACAGCAATCCACTTTCCTCTCTTGCCATCTGGATCTTGGGTCAATATGTCTTTTACAACTGAATGAGACACAAATGCTATAATGTGTGAATGTAAAATGTAAACTCTGAAGTCTTTTTAGGCTTTGACCAAGGCAAAGGCTTGTTTTTCCATTATGTTGTACTTCAGAGGTGCATCTCTTAATGCCTTACTGAAAAATGCAATTGGCTGCTCTTGTCCCTTCAAGTTTTTCTGTAATAGGACAATAGATACTGTGTGTTCTGATGCAAATGAAAAGATGAAGAAATCCTTTGTAAAATCAGGGCTAACGAGAACTAGTTTTTTGGTAAGTGCTTGTTTTACCAACTCAAATGATTTCTTTGCTTCTAAGGTCCATTTGACTCCTTCTTCTCTCTTAAGCATATTTTTCATGTTTCTAAGGAGTTCAGCTAGGTTGGGTTCTAACCTTCTCAAGAAATTAATCTTCCCAATGAAATATTGAAGCTCCTTGATGTTTCTAGGATGGTTGATTTGCAATATACCATCAATCCTCTTTGGGTCTATCCTTATTCCTTTTTCAGATATGATATGTCTAAGAAATTTACCTTCTAGGAGACCAAACAATATTTTCTTTGGATTTAAGGAAAACCCATATTTTCTGCATTTCTCAAAGAATTTTCTCAAGTGTATTAGGTGTTCTTCATCTATTTTTGAATATACAGTTATGTCATCAAGGTAGATCACAATGAAGTAACCTATTTCTTCTGAGAATGCTATATCCATGGCTCTCTGAAATGTGGCACCAGCATTTATTAAACCAAAGGGAATTTTCAAATACATGAAAGTACCCTAAGGAGTAGTAAAGGCTGTTTTAAGTTGATCATCAGGATGTACCAATATCTGATTGTAACCTGAGAAGCCATCTAGCAAAGAAATTATTCTAGAACCAACTACCCTTTGTAATATATGATCCATTTTGGGCAAGGGATAGTTGCCCTTTAATGAGGCTTTGTTTAAGTTTCTAAAGTCAATACAAAGCCTTATTTCTCCCATTTTCTTCCTAATAGATACAATATTAGACACCCACTCTAAGTATCTAACAGGGACTATAATTCCAACATCATACATTTTTCTAATTTCTTTCTCTACCAGAGGTAATTGAACAGGGTTGATTCTGCGCAATTTTTGTCTAAAAGGCTTCTGGATTTATTTGAGGGGTATCTTATGCTAGATTATTTCTGTATCATATGATTTCAGGTCTTCATAATTCCATACAAATACATCAGAAAATTCTTTAAACAGCTCAATGTATTTCAGTCTAATGTGAGTTGGCAGTGTTTTAGACAATTTGATCATTTTGGGTTTTTGTTCACTGCCTATGTTGCATTCTTCCACTTCAGCTTCAATAGGTTCCAGTTTTGGATTTTTGGCAACATCATTCAAGTCAAACAATTCTTCTAATGGGACCAGTCCTTTTGGCAAGCTTTTATTTTTAGATTGCAACACTTCTAAGTCTTGTTTTTCTAAATCTATGTTATTTTCTGTTGTATGTTCAGGTTCTTTGAATAAAAGATTTATATCAGCAATTTTAGGAGAGTTTTCTTCTTCAAAAAGTGGGTTTTCTTCAGTAGGACAGTCTCGATCATACTTTGCATCTGAGTTTGGAATTTCAAATTCATTTTTGCACTGTAGGAAGTCTTCTATTTGCTTATCTCCTTCAAAAAAATTCCAGTATTTTTCATTATCTGGGACAACTGGTCTATATTTTACTTGGATCGTGTATTGTTTGCTTTCATAAGGTCTTAGACAAGTACTCGTAGCAAAGGCTAATCCATTGGCAAGAATGTTTTGGTTCCTTGGGACAAAGGTAAGTTGGAATTCAACAAATATTTTTAACAAGTCCATGGTATCATCTCTATAGGCTCTAAGTCTGGGATGTTTAGTAGTGTATTCCCCATTTACTTGCCTAATTATCAATTCTGAATCTCCATGAACTGTTATTCTTTTGGCCCCTAATTTTTTCAATAAATTCAGGCCTAAAAGGCGAGCTTCATACTCTACTATGTTATTTGTGCATTGGAAGTTTAATCTATAGGAATGACCCTCGGCATGATTTTTTTCAGTGTTGTGCACCCATATGCCTGCTCCTGCACCAGTTTTAGAACAAGACCCATCAAAACTCATACTCTAAAGAGGATTGTTTTTAGATTTGTCATTTATTTCATTACTATCCTCTTTTTTTTGTTTTCCTAATCTGTCATTGTGTTGTTCCTGTAGGTTTGCAATATGTTGAATTTTGTTTTGTTCCTCAAGATTTTCAATGTTTTGAGGTTTTATTCTTTGATTTTCATGATCTGCACTATATTTATGACTGTTTTGGACCTCAAGACCTGTGATTTGTTTACTGTGATTTTCTGAATTAGTAAATTGTCTTTTAGTTTTCTCCTTGTTTTCCTCTTCATCTATGGCTGCCACTATGTTTGGATGTGGAGTGACCACTATATTGGCTGATGTTTCATTTACTAACTCTTGCTCATTAGGAATATCATCATTGTAAAGAATGAATGAGTCAAGGTTAGTGTGTATGGAATAAAGAGGAGATTTTTTTGGTCTTTCTTGGTTACTCACCATGTATTTCATGTTTGTTTCCCTATAGAGTCTTCTAGGTTGACTGAAGACAGGGATGGTGGTGTTAGCCACCTATAAAATTTTCCATATCAAATGGTGGCTGATTTTTTTTTTTTAGCCTTTAAGAAACAATTTCATGACCAAATTGTTAGTTCTTAAAGTCTTATGAAGATCTTTTTCTTTTGAATTAATCTTCACTGCTGTTTCCCTCTTTATCCTTAAGAACCTGCTGTTCACCAAGAGATAGACTGCTTAAAACTCCACCTTTTATCATTTTTACCCCCCCTTTCACTCATAAATAAACCCCATTTTTCCCCCTTTTTTCCTTCATAAAATCCCTCCATAAGCCTCATTTAACCTTAAAAACCACTCCAAATTCCCTTTAAAACCTTATACTCTCCCTTATTTGGTTTTAAATCCCCTTGTTTCCCCTACCGGAACCCTCAATTTGCCTAAAAAATCACTATTTTGGGCCTAAAAATACCGTTTCTGCATATAAGGTTTCCTAAGCCCCCGAGGGCTTAACTCCTGTAACCCTTCACCTCATAAGACCTTAAGCCCCGCAACTGGGTGCTAAAGGGCTTAAAAACCTCTCCAAACCCTATCATAACCCTTGATTCCTTTTATTTCTTCATTTCCCGACGAAAACATTAAATTAAATGCGGACCGTTGATCTTTGCAGATCCACGATCATCGTTACGCCCGATTTCCGCCTTATGCTTTCCATTACCTTTTCCTCTTTTCATTTTCTCCACCCTATCTTTTAATCTGCACTGTCCATGAAGAAAATCCCACGGTCACGATTCAAACCGATAGACCTGACTCTTTTGGGGCCTACCTCCTGCCTCATAACAAACCTACCCACTCACACGCTGCCACATGTATTACACTATCGCCTCCCATCCGTGCAGCTTTCCCATCACAATATTTCCGCACCGTCAGATCTGGGCCATCCGATCTGACGGCTTATGTTCCATTTCGCAAAATTTTTGCGCCTATAGTTTAACACCAAAAAGTTTTGCGAAATGGGTGGTATTCAGGAGGACACGCGTCAAGAGATGTATCAAATCGCATTGTTTTTTGTGAAACTCGCTTAACACCCAAATAAAATGCGAAAAACATTCTGGTTTTCCGCCATACCACTTATCTCCACTGCATTGAATTTTCACCTTTTAAATCCTGGCCGTCGATTGTTTTGATCCGACAGATCATGTTATTTCCCGATCCCAAGCCATTCGCCCTTCCCCTTTGCTCCCGAACGCTCCATAAAAAGATCTTAACTGTCCATTGTTTTAATCTGACGGTCCATATTACATTTCAACCTCGTATCATTGCTCTTCATTTTCTCCCCGAGAAATTCACCAAATATTTCTCTGCCGTCGATCTCCGAAGATTGACGGTCCCGATTAAAACTTCTCCTCCATTGCATTTCTCCACCGTCTAAACTACCAAATGAACCCATCGTTTAATCCCAACCGTTGGTTGTTTTCATCCAACGACCACGATTTAACATCGTACCCGAAACCTCCAAAGCGACCTTAACCTATTTTTTCATAGGATTTTCTTAATTTGATGTGTTTTTTGCAGGTTATAAAGGTTTATTCACAGTTTTAAAATGATGTTGAGGGTAGGGATGAAAATCCCCCAGGCCACTATCTGAAAAGAAAGTCAATCCACAGGGATCAGACCATGATCTTACCCTTGCCTCATGAGCATTGGTGATCTTATGAAACTTTTCCGCGCACCTGCAACACTGCAAAAACACAGTCAGAATCCATTTATTGAAGAATATCAACATCGAAGACAGGAGATCAAAGCATAATCAGAAGATTAAAGGTTTAAGCAGATTTTAAAGGGATTAAGGCAGAAAGCTCAGAAATCAAAGGCATAATCCATAGATAAAGATAGTATGCAGGCCAAAAATGAAGATCGAGGCCTAATTAGGCCTAAAACACACACAAAAGCAACTTAACAGTGTTTTAAGGAAAAAAAAGGAAATCTATCAGTCTGAAAGGCCTCCACTGGCACATCAAAGGCTAATTGAATCCTCTCTAGCTACCAAATAGCCACTTGCAGCCTCAAAGAAATCAAAAGAAGGCATAGTTATTGCCTATTTAGAAGATATTTTCCTAAAGACAGCTGAACAGTTAATTCAACCAAAGGAACTTATTACAAACTGTCAGCAAAGTTATTACAAAGATAAGAAAGAGCCTTGAAGTCAATCTTTTCGTCCATTAAGCCTAAAAAACTGAAACAGAGTTGTAGATAGAATGTGTTCCTGCCTTATGCCTTGCATGGTTTTCAAGGCTAGGAATTGCATTTACTATGGAATTAATGATACTTGAACCCTATAAACTCTTCCATCTCCTAATTTTCTTATAAAATCTCCTTGAGGAGCACATTGTAAAGGGTTGGTCTCTGGATATCTGTTGCATGTAAATAGTTTTCTGAAGCTGCTGAAGCCCTGTTTGTAATTGAAGATACATAAACTGAGATGAGAAGTTTGAAGCTGTAGAGACCCACTGGACTTGATGATTGTAACTGGTTTGAACATCAAATACAAGCTGATTTATGGGATCCTGGTCTATGTCAATGGTGATCTGTTTCTTATTGTAAATTGTTATTTTATTTTTGTTTCGATTCTGTCCACTTTCTCTGATAAAGAACAACAAATATAGAGATAGGATTTACTATTAAAAGTACCCTAATCTCACTGATAAGCTTTATCTTTATGTTTTCCTCCAATTTTTTATTTAAGAATGACTTAAGTTAAGTATAACATTATCAAGGAATGTTGGTTTGTCCATGTCTTGAAGTGAAAAGCTTGAAAAGAAGTTCTTGAATGATATTTTCAGTTTATGCTAAGTAGAGTTCAACTAGGAAAGTTTATGGTTTGCCCTGTCTTCTAGTTCTATCTCCAAAGGTTGTCTGAAAGTTTCCCTTAAAGAGTATACTAAAAGCAGGATAGGTTCAAAGTCCTTACCCGATCTTAGGTTATTATTTGTTTATCTCAAATGTTGTCTTGAAAAATTTGCTAATTAAAGATTGAACTAGGGAAGTCTATGGTTACCCTGTCCTCTAGTTTCTTCTCTAACAGTTTCTTTGAAAAATTTCCCTTTGAATATGCTGAAAGCAGGCTACGTTAAAAGTCTTTACTTGATCTTAAGCTATTCTATGTGTTTTAAATGTTTTCTATTAAAAGTGCATCAAAAGCAAGCTAGTTTCAAAGTACTTACCGGATCTTAGATAACTTTTATGTCTTTCCTTAAGTGCATGCCAAAAGCAGGATAGTTTCAAAGTACTTACTTGATCTTAGGCTGCCCTTTTTTCCTTCATCTGTTCGATTTCCATTTCTTATTGTTTCATTCAATAAAATCAACTTAAAGAGATCCTTTGACATAGATGACTTGCCCCATGGACCACTCTTGAACCTCGCTATTTTATTTAAATCCTCTTATGAATCCATAGCCCAATGGATTGAAGCTGATTTTTACCTATCTTATTAGCTGAATCATTCCTTCACTTTCATACACCTTCACCCTTCATTTAAACTTCCTTCACCTTAATCATATCTTTGCCCAAACAAAACAAACAAAAACCTTGTTCTTCATAACTAGCCTAATATCATACTAAAAGCCTTTAAATATAAATCAATCCTTGCACTTATAGAGAGATCCCTCTCTGGATTCAGGAGGGCTAGATCCTAGAATCCAAAAGTGGTTCATATGTAGGCTTTGCAGTTTGTATTTGCCAATCTTGCAAATTACAGAGACCTAACATTCTGGCGACTCCGCTGGGGATTCTGATTAAAATCCTTAAAAAAAAAAACACTCAGTGTTCAGTGCAGTATAAGTAGCTTTCTTTAGGCACTACCAAGAAAATGGTAATCATGATAGAACTTATTTGAATCAATGACAAACTAAGTAACCCTTAGGATTCTTATACAGTCTTATCAAACCTTGAAGGAATCAGCTAACTAGCCATAAGAGTAAACTTTATTTGTTTCATCACCTTAGCTAAGTGTTGAAACAGATTTAGGACACTCTCATAACCCATAGGACTGAAAAAAACTCAGAAAACCCAAAAATATTTCAGATTGGTTAATGGTGGTGGACCATAAAACATTTTACCTCCAAAAGAGCTAAAAATTTCCACTTGGTGACTCCACAATCCTAAACAGACCTAAAGACTCCACTGGGAAACCCATTATTATCATAACATCATATAAAATCAGTTAAGAAGACTTTGAGGATTAAATTTTTCTTACTAAAAGATCAGTTAGCCTCCTAAAGATTGTCATATTTGGTTAAACTTTTCTTGTTAGTTGGGTCTGAAAAACATAGCATAGTGGCTTCTAGAAGGATCCATACTAGAGCCTATCCTGACCCAAATCCCCCCGAGATAGTTGATAACCCTGAAAGAATTCTTAGGAAATATCCTAAGGCCAAATCTTCAACTATTGTCAGATCACTCCATAGAGCTAATTCTGTCCCTGAAAACCTTGCAGCTCTACAAGATTCTCAAGTTGACTTAAGAAATCCATTCAGAACTAGGTCACTTCATGATATAGATCAGATAGACCTTGAGCCTTCACTTTCATCCCAAGATAGAAGTGAACACCTTGGTAGTAGAGAAAATACTCCACCTGATTCACATTTCCTTCATAATTTTGGTTTCTCTCATCCTAGATCTGCTCAACAGTCTCTTGCTGTTCCATCCACTTCTGTTACCCATATACCCACTGTTCAAACCACACCATTCCATCAAACCCCTCCCATTTTACATCCTCCACCTGTAAACCCCCAATTTTTCCCACAACCTCCTATCATGGAAACATGGTATGCCCCTCTAGTCCTTCCTTTACCTTTATTCAATCTTCCACAGGATTATCATTCCAAGATACCATTGTATGATGCCAGTGGCACTACTGCTGCTTCACAACATGTGGACAAGATGAATGACTATTTCGACAGAAATGAGATTGATGATGAAACTGTCAAACTTAGATGGTTTGCTCAAAGTTTAGGGGGAGAAGAAAGAAAATGGTTCAAAGGCTTAACCCCTAACAGTATCAATGATCTTCAAGCCCTCCATCAATTATTCCTAAACATGTGGGAAGTCAAGAGAAACCCTCTCCAAATACTGTCAGATTATAACAACCTCAAAAGAAACACTGGGGAAAGTGTTCAAGCTTATTGCACTAGGTTCAATAGTGTTTATAATTCCCTTCCCCCAGAATTTAAACCTCCACAAGGATCAACCTTGAACAAGTTCCCTGATGGATTTGATCCTGAGATGGCCTATCAGCTGAGAGAGAGAGACCCTTTGACTCTAGAAGACATGCAAAAAGGAGCTCTTGCTTTGGAGGTTAATCTAATGGAGAAAACAACAAGAATGAGAAATGAGAAGAAAGTATCATTTAGGGAGGAATCTGCGCCCTTCACATATAGCTCTAAAATGGAAAGAATGATGGAAGAAATGATGAAAAAGATGAGCATACTTGAGAGAGCACAAGCTAGTCAAAACCAATCAGCTCCCCAAAACAGAAATCAATCTCAAAACCAAAGTCAGAATTTCAGGAGAAATCAACCTCAAAATAGACCAAGAGACCCTGATCAAGAGATTATACCTCCTTTTCATCAAAACTATGTAAGTGAGGTCGAAGAAACAATTGACCAAACAGAGGAAGATGACATAAACATGTCGGGAGTGGACAATGATAATTTTTATGTTCATTACAATAGGAAACAAGGTCTATATACACCCTATGATGATAAAAGAGCAGAGGATGAATATTGTTATCAGGAGCTGGAAAATGTCATCATAGAAACTCCAAAAGAGTATGACCTTAGGAGTAAAAAGAATCAGGAAACTCCCAAGACTAAGACCTCTGAAAATTCTGCAAAAAACAACCCTATAAACAAACCCAAGACTGCAAAAAAAAGACAAAACAGTGGCTGTGAATTCTGATAGAAACAAATAAAAAGGCACTCAAATGAATGAAAAACAGAGTGTAGACCTTAGCAGCGCTAGTACTTCAGCTAGTGCTCCTATTAAAACAATTTTGACCAATGTAAATAGAAGAAATCAGCAAATTGATTTTGCTGATGATGCAGGGCTAGCCTGCAAATAACCAGGATCTTTTACACTCTGCACATAACCGGTTCTTTTGTCATTTGATTAACAGCACTGATAGCCACAAACTTTATGTATGCCACCACTTGTGAAATAAAACACTCCAGATCTCCAATTATTCATATACAACTTTTTCATGTAGAGAGAAGCGAGAAGCCATGCAATAACTCCTGCAATGTTAATGTCGTTGAATATATTTCTCCTCTCTACGGGAGTTCTCCGTTCTTAGACTCTGGACTCACAGTTCGATCCACGAAATAATCTGAAACAACTGAACAATACCATCAACAATATGTTTGCTCCATTGCCGTGATCGTGATCACTGTTAATCCTCAAACGTTGACCCATTATCAGTTGCTACACGATATTCATTATTCGATCACGATTCACAGAATTTAATAAACTGATTTACGATATGTTAAGACTATGCAAAGGCTGTAATCAATCGTATAAGCGTTGCACCATAAAGAACGACGGAAGGATATGCTGGCAATTATAAATTTGACTGTCTAACGAAGAGTGGTGTCCATTTTCGAATTTGCAACGTTGACTATGGCATGGGCCACTGAATGCGTGACCATATGCCACTCCATAAACCCAATAATGAACCTTCTCATTCATTTAAACACATACTTCAGTTGGCACAATGCGCCCGTCATCTCAGAATAATAAAACAAAATGCGTCTTGCATTTAACTTAAACTGGAAAATTAATACCCCTCTCTATTTCAGAACGCTACATCACTTCTGCAAAGGCAATTCTTAGTCAGAGGATTCTTAGTACCCTCAATTCCGCCTCTGCAATACAACAAAATTATATTACAAAATCTCTGTGTATATTTCATGACTGTAATTGCCAGTTTCTTTGTCAGAAAGAATCGACCCCATCGAACTTATCTGACAATGCTTCAGTGACTGTCAATTCCGCCTTTTCTCAATTTCAACACCTCTTTTCTCAATTTCAACACCTTTCCGGAAATCGACTTCTTGTTGTTTCTTCTGCGCCCATCAATTCATTAGTTAATCGATTCAAATTAACATAAAAACTTCTACAGCATAAATGAATTCAGAACCGGATACTGCACATGTTGCCCCTACGCTTTTAACATAAATCATCACCGAATTTATTAATTTGAATGTCAAACATAATCCTTTCCATTGATTTTACTTGCCGAAGCACAGCATTGCATTGCAGACCAAAATATCGACTTATACAATCGATTTAACTCCTCACTACCGGCGCGGTCAAAGATTGTGTATTACCCTTTCAACCAAAATCGATACAATTTCTAATATATCGATTTCCTTTCTCCTATGTCCAACTCTAATCATGTCGACTTTTATAATTTAACCACAGATCAATGCATTTGCAGTATCTATTCACAAAAAATTCATACCCAATTCAGCCTAATTGACATCGACTATTTAGATCTGCGCCCAAGCAATGCTACAGGTCTTCAACTCATTATAGCTCAATGCCAATATTAACACAAAGAACAAGGTTCGATTTCATATGTAGCTTCAGCACTTTACTGATATAAAACACATGGTAACAACTACGGAATTTAAAACTCTGCTCATCGTAGAGCTATGAAATCGACCTTCGACCAATTTGAAATTCATTGAAATGGATATTCAATTTAACATATAAAACAGTCTTCCACCTTGGCATATTATTGTTTATGCTCAATCAACCATGCACACTCTTATTTCAAATCACAGCATTTAAATACCCAATTTCGAAATGCACCCATAAACTCTAAAACACACTTATCAAATTAATAACGAAAATACTTACAAACTGTTCTTCTTGGCCAAATATCCAACAGTCATGGCCCTTACAATTTGCTCAGAGGTATCCAAACAGAAAACCTCTCACTCTCTACTCACACTCACTCACAATCTCCCCATGCCTTTGAGGCTTTGCTGAATTTATACAATTTTTAAAATGATCTAATTAAATGCTCAATCCCCTCAATATCTCAACAAATCCTATTATATCTCAACATCCCTAAAAGATAGATTCTTATCCCTAAGACTTAGTGTTAGTATGAATTCTTCGTCGAAGTGTACGAAAAAGAACCACTTTAGCTACGCATAACTAATAGCCCTAACAACAATAGAGGCTGCAAAACATCTTCAGATCTGCAATTAGTAGTTAAAATGCTGCAACAAACAGATCTATAAATGGAAAGACATTAAGCAGTAAAGTAAAGAGTTTGCTCCATGCATCCAACGGACAAGACAAGAACACGATTTTTGAATGAATTTTTATATTACAGGGCACCTGGGAGGAAACAAGAAGGTGTATCCAGATCTCCTCAATGGGATGGGTTCTTTGTAGTCCTGAGCACTTCAGATCTAAGCTTTCTCTCTCTTGTAGATGTAGAAAACCCAATGTAGAAGATAGAGCTCAATGGGAGCAAAATGGTAGAAATGAGACCAAGTGTATAGATCTAGAGTGATCTAATAGGCAACAAAAGGTGAAGAATGATGGGGAAAACCCTCCTATTTATAACAAAATATTGGGTCCTTCTAGATCTTGGTGCATGATTAAAATAATGTTAATCACATCTAGATCCACCTCTATGGAATATTTTATTATTATTTGTTGGAGGGAAAAGGGTGTTTGACTTGGGTCAAATCCCTTGATTAGTGAAAAATAAATAAATAAATGATTTATTTATCTTTTTAAGGAAGTGGTTGGGATATAATCAAATAAATAATGATTTATTTAATTAATGGTGGTTGATTTGGTCATATTTAACAAGGAATATTATTAAATAATTATTCCTAGAAAATAATAAGATAACTATGGGTTTATCTCATTAATTTCTTTGTTTTTGGGTTAAACATGACTTGGGAATAATAATTAAATTATGGTTTAATTAATTATTCCTTTTGGGGTTTCCTAATTAACATAGTGAAAGCAGTTTTACTTGGGGTAAAACTGGTCTTACATGGTGTACTTGGGTCCATCTAATGATGAAAGGTTAGATGACCAAAAAATGGTGTAACAGATTGCCCCCCAGCGTGCGAGTGTCGGGAGCAAATCGTATGACCGAAGTACGTTGTAAGAACACAATCACTAGACAACAAAAGGGATGTCAGAGAGAGAAATGTGAGGTAGATAGTGTGCTAAAGGACTAGACCCTGAGGAGATGAGACTCGCAGGTGCAACAAGTCTCTTTTTATGAGAGGGTACCTGTGCTGAAGGCGGCGGGGGAGGCATACCTATGCCCGCCGAGACAAAGTACAAAAGAATAGTGTGTCCAATAAACAAGGGACCGAACCATAAAGTACAGCTGGCATAATCAAGAGCCAGATAAGAATACAATGAAGAGTCTGCTGTGCCTGGGATAACAGCCAGGACTAGTACAATAATATCTGAGTACATGAGATAAATACAACCCAAATGCCCCCGGTAAATGGGGAAGGGCTCACAAAATCTGACTGATACATGCAAATCATAGAGGTGCTGCAAGTGGCTAAGGCCAACATCATCAAAATCTGGAGCGGCATCAAAGGCTGCAATGAAGAGGTCATCCGGGCATGTGGGGGGCTACCTGCGGGGCCACCCCCTCATGAGGGCTGAGACATCTCACACACGCCCGGGAATCATCAAGAGCTGCTGCTGGGTCACTGGACTGTCCAGTATACGAATCTCGATCATGCTGAAAGGAGTTGGAGAAGCAATCAAGTCAAAGGGAAGTGAGAGATCCCCCTGCCTGATCCGAGGCACCGAACAAAAGTGGAAGCTGGAACCAAGGTACACCGCCCTCTAGACCTTGCTTCTGGAATAAATGTGCTGATGTCGATAGAAGGAGGTCCGCCGTAGGTGAGGCAATGAGAGATCCTCAACTAAGGCACGAGAGAAGAACAATAGAACGACGGACAGACTGACACTAATGATGATGGTGGAAATGGGAAGGATGGAGTGGCGAATGGACGACTTCCCTTGTTAGAGCATAAAGGGCATGAATGACATGGCAGCGACTGACACAATATCGAAAGGGACAGGGGACAGCGGGGCTGAAGGTCATGATATGCGACACAAGAGAGGAACCAAGCAAAGAATAATGGAGGGCTATAGTGGGGTGTAAAGGGACGCAGGATAGACTCCATGAATGCAATGATGACTCAACTTGGATGCTCTAAACAAGGGCGACTTGATGGTGCTGCCACACAGTAAAGGTCCCGATGGGGGGCCATGGAAGCATGAGTACAAGGTGGGAACTCACGACGAAAATCGACACGAACATGGACAAGTAAGGGGGCAATATGGTGCCCCCAGTACAAGTGGCGTAGGTGAGGAATTTCAATTTTAAATGGGGATGAGGAAACTTCGCGTGGACGAAATGGGTCTTGGTGAAGTAGGGAAAATGAAAAACAGATGATGGCTATCTAAAAGAAAATAAAACATGCATTTCAGAGGGGAAATGCTAAGGGTAATATTTCTTAAGATAGAGTGCATTGCGAGGGTTAGGAAGGGGATGGCCTTCAAAATCCTCTAAGAGGTATGCCCCTTTTCCAAGATCCTTACTAATGATGTAAGGGCCTAGCCATAATGAGTCAAACTTCCCATGACCTAGGACATCATGGGCCTGGTCATATACTAGAACAAGGTCGCCTTCGTGAAAAGTGCGAGGCTGGACTTTTCGGTCATATTGAGCTTTGGTGCGTTTTTTGGCCACTTCCATGGTTTGCAAGGCAACACGGCGGTCTTCGGAGGCACGCTCAAGCATGATAAGTCGTTGTTCTAGTGGTTGGGTGTCAGGGAGAAGTTCGACGGCTAGCTGTAGAGAAGGAATTTCACACTCGATCGGTAAAACTGCCTCCTCTCCGAAAACTAGGTGGAAAGGAGTGAACCCGGTGGCGGTTTTAACAGAGGTTCGATAGGCCCATAAGGCAGGAAAGAGCATGAGATGCCAGTTGGTTTTGTGCGTATTCACCGTGCGTTGAAGCATAGTCTTGAGGGTCTTGTTGACTGCTTCAACTTGGCCATTACCTTAGGGGTAATAGGAGGAGGAATATTGGTGCTCAAAACCCAATAGTGAGGATAGCTCACGCCATATCTCATCTTCAAAATGTCTGCCATGATCAGAGACCAGTTGCTTGGGAACCCCAAAGCGAGCTATAACATGGTTAAAGAAAAAGAGGGCCGCGGTAGCTGCCGTGTTGTTGAACGTTGGCATGGCCTCGGCCCATTTGGTGAAATAGTCGACTGCCACGATGATATACTTGTGGCTACCAGAGGATGGCGGGCGACACTCCATAAAGTCGATGGCCCATTTACAGAAGGGACCAGTGGAGACGACCGGATGGAGGGGAGCTGGTGGAGCTCTCGCCTTAGGGGCGAAATGTTGGCAATTGGGACAGTGTTTGACTGCCTCGATGCAATCACTGAAGAGGGAAGGCAAAAAATACCCGGCGCGCATTATTTTTTGGGCAGTAGCAAGACCGGAGAGGTGGCCACCGCAAGCGCCGCTATGGCAGGCATTAAGGACCTGTTCAGCTTCAGCGTGTGTGAGGCAACGACGAAGGACAGTATCAATCCCGCGACGATAGAGGTCGTCACCGATAAGAAGGTATCGGGGGGCTTGGTGTCGGATACGTCGGCGGGCCTCATGGTCAAGGTGGAGGGCGAACTTTTGGGTTCACAAATAAGTGAGAATATTGCCGTACCATGGGTCATCAGTAGTAATGGCAAACAGGTGTTCATCAGGAAGGTCGTCATTAACGGGAGGGTCTTGCGATCCGGTAGGTAATTCAGAAATGAGCTCAGCGAGGGCTAAGCCTTTCTTACTTTTTGGGGTGACAAATTCAAGGTCAAATTCCTGAAGAATAACGACCCAACGGGCGTACTTCCCAGTAAGTATACGACGACTCAATAGGAAGGCCATAGGGTTGGAATTTGTCACAACCTTGGTGGAGCGCAGGAGGATATAATGACGGAGTTTTTGGACTGAGAACACGACAGCCAACGCTAATTTCTCGTCATAGGAGTATGAGACAGGGGGTCCCACAAGGTTCTTACTGACATAGTAGATCACATGCTCAATGCCATGGTCATCCTCTTGGATAAGGACTCCAGCGACCGGATAGGTGGAAGCGGAGATATATAGGATGAAGTCCCGATTAAAGTCGGGAGGGCGAATTAAGGGAGCAGATGTGAGAGCCTGCTTGAGGGCATCGAAAGACTCGTTAGCATGGGTATCCCAAACAAATGGGATGTGAGAGCGTAGGAGTCTAAGGAACCCGTGTGCGGTGGTGGCATAGTCAGGGACGAACCGACGGAGAAAATTAGCTTTGCCTTGGAGGCTTTGGAGCTGGCGGAGGGTACGCGGGATGGGGAGTTCAAGAATGGCTTGAACTTTCAAAGGGTCAAGAGTGATACCGTCCTTAGACATGATGAAGCCTAGGAGACGGCCGGCAGGAACGCAAAAGACGCATTTCAACGGGTTAAGGCGGATATTATACTTGCGACATCGGAGAAAAATGGTGCGCAGATCGTGTATGTGTTGCGCCCGATGCTTAGAACGCGCCGTGAGGTTGTCTAAATAGGCAAGGATAATACGAGCTAAGTCGTGGAAGCAATAAGACATGGCCCGTTGAAAGGTGGCGCCGACGTTTTTGAGGCCGAAAGGCATGACCCGGTAAGCAAAAGTTCCCCACGGACTAATGAACGCGGTTTTTAGTTGATCAGCAGGACGGATAGCAATTTGGTTGTATCCGGAGAAACCATCCATGAAGGATAGGATCTCATGCCCCGCACACTCATCAATGATTTGGTCAATGAACGGTGTGGGGAAGTTGTCTTTGGGACAAGCTTTGTTCAAGTCGCGAAAGTCCGTGCAGACACGAATGGTGCCTTGTTTCTTGAGAACAGGAACAGGGTTAGAAACCCAAGTGGTGTATTCAAAGGGGTAAATGAAACCAGCCTGCTTGAGCTTATCGATTTCGGCTTTGATAGCGTCACGTCGGGAAGGATGAATGGGTCTCATCTTTTGGCGGACTGGTTTGGCATCAGGCCAGGTGTCGATATGATGTTCGACAATGGCAGGATCGAGTCCGGGCATTTCAGAATAGGACCAGGCGAAGATATCGCGGAATTCTTTGAAGAGCTTGGTATAAGTTTCAATTTCTTCCGGGGTGCATTGGGCACCTAAGGTGATGTATTCTTCTATGCCAGGTTTTACCGAAATGTCAATTTTGATGGTGGATGAGATATTGGCCATGTTCCCTTCTTCGAAAGCATCAGGTGCAGGGATGGGGTGTTTGAACCAATCGACTGCATGAGGGATGAAGTCTTTGGTTTCCACAGCGTATTGGTCATGGGACTGCTGTGGGAGGAAATATGCGCAATGGTGCATATCATCCCAGGGAAAGTCGGGGTTGGTCATGGCTTCCATGATGTATTCATCAGATTGGAAGATGGGAAGACTGGAGGAAGGTGGGACACCCGAGGAAGTAGTGGTGGGGGACGGGTCATCATGAGGAGAAGGGCTCGGATGGGTGATATCAACAGATCCAAGGTCGGCTGAGGAGCTGAGGGGATCGGTAGGTTGAGTGGCCGGTGAACTATTTCTCGAGGATGATGACATGTACAAAATGGTGTTTGAGGGTTCTGTTAGCGTGAGAGTGGGAGGCGGATTGTGAATGGGGGTAGGAATGTCCTCTGGTCCGAGCGAAGCGGCCTTGAATTGGTGGTACATGTCCAAGGAGGAACGATACTCGTCAAGGCGGGGACAGAGGTGGGTGTAATGGCCGTGGAAATCGCACAAGGCACAAGGGTGGTTTGTGCGCAAGTGTTTGAGTTTTGGAAGGGAGTGGGGGATAGTGACATAGACTTCTGGGATATCAGAGTCGGGGAATGTCTCGTTGACCAGAAGCTTGAGGTGTGGCAATTCGGGACACATGTGAGTGGCATGACCGACGATATCACACAAAGCGCATTGGATGGCGGGCTTTGGTGGTCGTGGGTGGGTAAGAGGTGTCGGAGCGGCCTGGTCCTGATGGGTTGCCCCCTTACGAGCTTTGCCTTTCTTCCCAGGAGCCGTCGCGACAGGAGAAGGGTCCTGCGGAGGTGCTGGGGGCACAGTGGCGACGGAGGAAGCGAGGGGGACCGGTTGAACCGGTGTCAAAGCCATGTAAGGTTTGGGGTGACCAGGGGGGGTGGCGGCTGGGGGGTCAAGGTACCAAACCGGAATGCCCAAGGTCAAGTTAGGGAGAGATAGGGTGGCCATGACGGGGACAGAATATACTCCGGGAGGGGGAGCCAAGAAGGGGATCTGTCCAGTAGGGTAATGACCAGGAGGTACGGCTCTGAGATGGTTAAGGCCAGGGGGAACCGAGCCTGGAGGATAAAGAGGTTCGGGGATACCAGCTGTAGGGGGAGGGCTAGAAGGAGGAGGTTCGACTGGCTGAGATGAATGGCTAGGCGCGGGTTGCGGAGGGCGGGGAGGAGGTGGCTGACTAGCCGAGGCAGGCCGCTTATGGGCAGCCTGAGACGATTGCATCATGCAAACATTCGACAAGCTGGGGTCAGTAACAGGAGGGGGGGGAAGATGAGGAAAAGTACCAAGCAGGGTGGAATCTTTATAGACGCCGGGGGAGACACTGGTCAAAGAATCGACGGTTTTCTTGTTGGCTACAGAAGAGATGGTGGTCTCAGAGGAGGTCTGAGAAGGAGGCTCATGATATGTCAACTGGTCAATGGTGACTATCTTCCCGTTATGTGGAAAAGACATCTTGCGGAAAACCGCGGATGGGACAGCAGACATGGCATAGGTGTAGCTTCGCCCCAATAGAATGTTGTAGTCTAGAGGGGCGTCAATGACTTCGACGTCAACGCAAACAGTCTTACCGGAGAGGGTGATGGGACAGTTACAAAACAGGCCAGTAGCCTGGGAGGCATGACCGTCCCACGCTCGAAGGGTGATTGTGGAAGGGGCCAGCTCAGGGGATTCGAGTTGCTTCCAAACCGAAGTGGACATCACACAGGTGGATGCCCCCTCATCAATTATACACCGGGATACAGTGGCGTTCCGGATTTTGACTGGGATTTGGAAAGCAATGGAAGGAGGAAGAGGAGGATGGTCTGATTGAGTGGCGTCAAAAACAATCATTTGGTCATGAGCAGGATCAACAGCGCCCACGGCAGATAGTAGAGCCTTCTTTTGAGAAGGGCACGACTGGAGGAGTTCCAGTGTGGAAATGGCAGCAGAGGATTGCGCCAAATCATCTACTATACGATACGATTGAGCGGCTCGACCGGAAGCAGCATTTCGGCGTAATGGGCCCTTTGGAATCTTTGGATGAACCTCAAATTTGGGTTGAGGGATGTGTAAGGGGCCACTAGATGTCGAAAGAGGCTCTGTAGAACCTGAAGATGGAGGCTCGGGAGCAGACTGAGCAGGAGGCTTGGGGTACTGGCGAGACCGAGTTTGAAGGTGAAGGTCGACGGAAGGGGAAGGATCGGAGCGCATCATAAGGATCTGGTAATCAGAGGAACCAGAAATGGACGAGGGGGTGGCTACATGGCTGTCGGGGGGTTGGGTAGCCATGAATCCCTGTTGAGGGAAAGGATCAGTGAACACAGCTGGCTGGGTAGTGGCCACATTAGGAGGAGCGTGAGGGGAGGCGTGTTGTCCACGCAATGTGGCTTGAGACTCCCACATCTGTCGCATCTGGGGTAAGAGAGGACAATCGTGAGTGTAGTGGCCGTAATCACTGCAACACGAACAGGGCTTGTTTGTGCGAAGCGACCTGTCCGGCCTGGGCGGGATGCCCTGAGGCTGGTTGCTAGTGTTAGGGTCCATACCAGAATTGGGTCCTCGGTTACCGGGGGCAGATGGGTTCTGGTTGCCTCTTCGCCTTCTTTGAGAAGAAGGGGGATTAATCGCACCCTGCTGTGCAAATACTTGCCCTGGAGGGGGTTGTAAGTGCTGTTGCAGGTTGTGAGGAGGCAAGGGAGGCGGAAGCGCATATGCTGGAGGAGCTGGCGCACCAGGCTGTGGATAAAGGTAAGGGTTGGGTTGGGCGACATTGAGGTAAGCGGGAGGTTGGGCAAAAGGAGGAGGCATGCCGTATCCTGGATACATGTTGCCGGGAGGGGGAAGAGTGCTTGAGGTGCTGGCCCCTCCCTGGGGGAGACCATAGCCCATAGGAGGGTGAGCAGATGGGTGGGAAAGAGATCCAACAATACCGTCGGCGGAATGAGATGCCCCCGGGGCGTTAGCGCCACCGGGCCTGGGGATGTCAGGAAGAACGGTATAAACATAACCAGATTGAGCGTAGATCGGGTCATATTTTAAAGCTATTTGGAGGGCGGCTTCTTCAGATTGAGGAAAGTGAGAGGCGACATCTTTGCCGATGGGAGATGGGAGGGTGCGAAGGAACCGGTCCATGTAAACCCGATCTTCAAAGGGAGGGGCTCGACATAAGCTCCGTCTTCGTCGCCATTCCTGAACATGGGCAGAAAGGCGTGTGGAAGAGGATTGCTTAAATGAAGTCAAGAGCTCCGTACCAGTGTCGTATCGGAGAGGGAGCTGGAAGTACGACAAGAAGGCTTGGGCAAGAGTCTCGAACGTGGTATGGGAGGAAGTGGTCTGTTCGACATACCATTTAGAAGCTTCGCCGGTAAGCGTGCGTTGGAACAAACGAAGACGGATGGAGTCATCGGTAATGGAATTGGAGGAACACCACATGTGGAAAGACCGGACGTGATTGGTTCGATCTTCTCCATTAAGGCCCTCGAACTTAGGAATATCAGAGGGCGGCTTGGTGGGCATAGCGGGCCAGGTAGCATTGTGGTGAATAGGGTCATTAATCAACTGATGGAAATCGGGGAGGCTGAGGCCTGCAATGTACGGCAGCACAGGGGTGGCCGGGGTAGTGGTTGTGGCGGTTCCGCTAGAAGTAGGGCCGGAATTGGGGCCGGGAGAACCACTAGCGTTAGGCCCTAGACCAGACATAGTGAAGGTAACAGGGGGAGAACCGGAAGGAGAAGGGGGACCCGATGAATCAGGAGAGGAGTCGGAGTGCGGACTCGAAGGTGGACTGGCTCGACGACGGCGGTGCGGAGCAGGTCGATCAACCGGAAACTGAGGGTGAAGGCCAAGAAGTCTCCGGGAAAGGCGCCTTGGGGGCACAATGATGACAGGAAGAAGGAAACCGACAGGGGCAAAAAGGGGACAGAATCAATTACGGTCAAGGGCAGAAAAGGTGCAGTGACAATTGATTTTAGAGTCTTTGCCGGGCGGTGTTAACCAGGCGCTTCTTCACTTAGGGTCAGTGTGTGGCGTGCGTTAATTTTAATTTTTAAACCCTTTCCGTTGTTGAGAGCAGGAACAAGTGTGCTGCGTAGCTAAAAATAAACCTACAGAGAACAGAATAAAATGCTAAAATAACAGAGAAATAACAGCTACGTATGCCATCTATCTAACCCAAGAAGGTGGGTCTCTCACAACTATGCTGAAAAGAAAGGGAAAAACTATGGAAACACACACAAAGGAAGCTCGACAGATCTAGGGTCAAAGGGGACAGAGATCTGGAGGAGAAAGCTGCAGACAAGGGGTGCAGATCACAGCCAAGAGACAGAGGCAAGGTGGCTGGAAAAGGGAAATCAGCAAAAAACCGGGGGGCAAGGCAGAGGCCTTCAGAGGAGGTCCAAACAAAACGACAAGAGGTGATTTGAAAGGAAAAGAGGCTGATTTCAATGGATCTGAAAGTAAGGTAACAGATCTGGAAAAGAGGGGGCTGAAGCTCTGAAACCGACGGCTGAAACAGCTAAAACTCTTCCACAAAAAGTGGAGGGTACTAAAGCCCTAAGGGGCTGGGTTCCCACTTAGATGAGTAAAAACAGATCAGATCTTGGTCGAGGCGGGCTGAGACAGAGGCTGGAAAACCCTGGCAGAAGCTGCAGCAGAACCCAGAAAAAGTGCAGAAAATATGCTGGAAAAAAGGCAGGTCGCAGTTCCCGGCTGATGCGAGGTGCGGTGCGAGGAAAACAGGCTGAAAAGTGCGACCTGGAGGTCCAGGTCGCGGGTTTAGGGCCAAAAAGTGCGACCCCCCTGTTCCGGTTGTCTCGGCGGCAGATTTTCAGAAAAGTTGCCGTCTCAGTTGCGGCTGGTGTCGCTTACCTGCGCAATAGGGCCAGAAACACACGGAAGTTAGAAATTTTAAGTTTTTAGGGTTTTATGTGAGAAAATGACATAAAAAGAGGAAAACTAAGCAGCTGAAAAGAAGCCCTAGGGCCTGAAGTAGCTGGATATGCAGGAATATGAAAAACGACAACGGTCGTAATTTAAAACCCGTGTGGAGTCGCCATTTGTTAGTATGAATTCTTCGTCGAAGTGTACGAAAAAGAACCACTTTAGCTACGCATAACTAATAGCCCTAACAACAATAATGGCTGCAAAACATCTTCAGATCTGCAATTAGTAGTTAAAGTGCTGCAACAAACAGATCTATAAATGGAAAGATATTAAGCAGAAAAGTAAAGAGTTTGCTCCATGCATCCAACAGACAAGACAAGAACACGATTTTTGAATGAATTTTTATATTACGGGGCACCTGGGAGGAAACAAGAAGGTGTATCCAGATCTCCTCAATGGGATGGGTTCTTTGTAGTCCTCAGCACTTCAGATCTAAGCTTTCTCTCTCTTGTAGATGTAGAAAACCCAATGTAGAAGATAGGGCTCAATGGGAGCAAAATGGTAGAAATGAGAGCAAGTGTATAGATCCAGAGTGATCTAGTAGGCAACAAAAGGTGAAGAATGATGGGGAAAACCCTCCTATTTATAACAAAATATTGGGTCATTCTAGATCTTGGTGCATGATTAAAATAATGTTAATCAAATCTAGATCCACATCTATGGAATATTTTATTATTATTTGTTGGAGGGAAAGGGTGTTTGACTTAGGTCAAATCCCTTGATTAGTGAAGAATAAATAAATAAATGATTTATTTATCTTTTTAAGGAAGTGGTTGGGATATAATCAAATAAATAATGATTTATTTAATTAATGGTGGTTGATTTGGTCATATTTAACAAGGAATATTATTTAAATAATTATTCTAGAAAATAATAAGATAACTATGGGTTTATCTCATTAATTTCTTTGTTTTTGGGTTAAACATGACTGGGAATAATAATTAAATTATGGTTTAATTAATTATTCCTTTTGGGGTCTCCTAATTAACATGGTGAAAGCAGTTTTACTTGGGGTAAAACTGGTCTTACATGGTGTACTTGGGTCCATCTAATGATGAAAGGTTAGATGACCAAAAAAATGGTGTAACACTTAGAAACTAATTCCAACTTAGGCTCCATCATTAATTCTAAATAATCTAGAAACTAATTTCTCTCACATTTACAAATTCTCACAAATGATTAATTAAAATATAATTAATCACTCAAAATATTTACATTTCTTCAAAACATGAAACCCCCTAGCTTAGATAAAATATAAGGCGTTTTTCGGAGCTGATGCTCCTGCATCAGCTGATAGAGTGGTGGTTAATAAGGCTGAAACAAACATTGTAAAAAATCATATACCTTTTAGTTTGGAACAAGAAATTGCCAAGATCAAAATCTCTATTCCTCTCACTGAATTAGCCACCCAAGATGTATATAGATCACAAATTTTGAAGGCCTTCAACATAGAAGAAAATAATGACACTGTTAACCTCAGCGATGACCAACCAGAGCTTTTATTTGGTCCAAATATTGAGAGAAGATACCAAGAAGGGCCAATTCCTCCATTCTATGTTAGTTTGAAAATTCATGACAAAATTCTACACAATGCTATGCATGACTCAGGGGCTTCTCATAACTTAATGCGCAAAGCATTAATGGAGAGTCTAGGCCTTGAAATCACTAGACCATACAAATATCTATACTCCTTTGACTCGAGTAGAGTGAAATGTTTAGGTTTGATCAAAGACCTTTGTATAAAATTAGCTCAAATTCCAGCCAAGTGTTTAGTGATGGATATTGTAGTGGTTGATGTACCCCCAAGTATGGTATGCTGTTATCAAGATCTGGGGGAGCTAAGTTACAAGGAACAATGTAAATGGATATGACAGATGCTACCATCCCTGTTTTCAATCAGACTAGAAGACTTTACCGGGAAACTCACATGCAATACATGGTAAGTAGCCAAGAGAGACCAGAGAACTCTCCTCTTTATTCTGTACATATAGGCCTTGACTCATTTATACTCTTCAATAATTAAACACTCAATGAGCAAGAAACCTTAACTGATTTAGTGGCCACTTCTCACTGTAACATAGTGGCAGACATAGAAAAAGAGGAAGACAAGACAGAACTATCAAAACAGTTGGTCAAATCATAAAATTTCAACAAACAAATCACAGGTCTTGAGCTACAAAACTGTCATCCATTGATTGTAAACTTTGACAGTCAAGAGAATAATCCTCAACTTAATGAAGAACATGAGGAACTAAACCAAATTCAACATAGTGCTGACTTCCAAGAACAATCCAAAAGCACATTAGATAAAGAGGATAGTAGTCAAACTAGTGAATCTGAAACTAGTCCTCTTTGGAGTATGAACTTTGATGGGTCTTGCACTAAGAGTGATGCAGGTGCAGGAGTGTGGCTTCACAATAAAAACAACAATCATACTGAAGGGAACTCATACAAATTGAACTTTCAATGCACAAATAACATAGCAGAGTACGAAGCTCTCCTTTTAGGCCTACACTTATTGAAGAAATTAGGGGCCAAAAGGATAAAGGTTCATGGAGATTCAGAGTTGAATATTAGGCAAGTGAATGGGGCATACACTACCAAACAATCCAGACTTAGAGTCTATAGAAATGATGTCATGGACTTATTGAAAACATTTGATGAATTCCAACTTATTTTTGTCCCAAGAAACCAAAATATCCAAGCTAATGGTTTAGCTTTTACTGCTAGAACATGTCTAACACCTTATGAAACCAAACAATGCACCACCCAAATAAAATTTAGACCAGATGTCCCTGAAAATGAAAAATAATGGCAAGTATTTGATGGAGACAAACAAATAGAAGACTTCCTAAAGTACAGAAATGAATTTGAGTTGCCAAGTTCAGATTCAGAGTATGAAAATGACTGTCCTATTGAAGAAAATCCACTTGATGAAGAAGTAAAATCTCCCTGGATTGCTGATATAAATCTGTTATCTAATAAACTTGTACATACCACGGAGATTAGTGCAGATTTAGAAAAAGAAGACTTAGAAACACTGCAATCTAACACTCAAAGTTTGCCAAAGGGTCTGGTCCCATTAGAAGAGTTGTTTGATTTCAATGATGTTTCCAACAAACCAAAGCTGGAGCTTGTTGAAACTGAAGTAGAAGAGTGTAACATAGGCAATGAGCTAAACCCAAAAATGATCAAACTATCTAAAACTTTACCAGATCACATCAAGATGAAATACATTGAGTTGTTTAAGGAATTTTCTGATGTATTTGCATGGAGTTATGAGGATCTAAAGTCCTATGACACAAAGATAATTCAGCACAAGATACCCCTTAAAGAAAACCAAAAACCTTTTAAACAAAAATTGCGCAGAATAAACACTGTTCAATTACCTTTGGTTGAGAAAGAAATCAAGAAAATGTATGAAGTTGGAATTATTGTCCCTATTAGATACTCAGAGTGGGTGTCTAATCTTGTGTCAGTGAGGAAGAAAACATGAGAAATAAGGCTTTGTATTTATTTTAGGAACTTAAACAAAGCCTCATTAAAGGAAAACTACCCTTTACCCAAGATGGATCACATTTTACAAAAGGTAGTTGGTTCTAAAATATTTTTTTTGCTAGATGGCTTCTCAGGATACAATCGGATATTAGTACATCCTGATGATCAAATCAAAACAACCTTTACCACACCTTGGGGTACTTTCATGTATGTGAAAATGCCCTTTGGTTTAATGAATGCTGGTGCCACATTTCAGAGAGCCATGGATATTGCATTCTCAGAAGAATTAGGCTTTTTCATCATTATTTACCTTGATGATATCACTATTTTTTCTAAAACAGATGAAGAACACCTAGAACACTTGAGAAAAGTCTTTGAGAAATGTAGAAAGTATGGGTTATCTTTAAATCCAAAGAAAACAATGTTTGGTCTCCAAGAAGTTAAACTACTTGGACACATCATATAAGAAGAGGGGATAAAGATAGACCCAAAGAGGATTGATGGTATATTGCAAATAAACCATCCTAGAAACATCAAGGAACTTCAATCTTTCATTGGGGAGATTAATTTCTTGAGAAGGTTCATACCCAACTTAGCTGAACTCCTTAGAAACATCACAAACATGCTGAAAAAGGAAGGAGTCAAATGGACCTTAGAAGCAAAGAAATCATTTGAACTGGTAAAACAAGCATTAACCAAAACACCAGTTCTCATTAGTCCTAATTTTACTAAGGATTTCTTCATTTTTTCATTTGCATCAGAACATATAGTGGCTACTGTCCTATTACAAAAAAACTTGAAGGGACAAGAGCAGCGAATTGCATTCTTTAGTAAGGCATTGAGAGATGCACCTCTGAAGTACAATATCATGGAAAAACAAGCCTTTGCTTTAGTCAAAGCCTTGAAAGACTTCAGAGTTTACATTTTACATTCCCACATAATTGCATTTGTGCCAAATTCAGTTGTAAAAGACATTTTAACACAGGACCCAAATGGCAAAAGAGGAAAGTGGATTGTTGTGATACTTGAATATGATTTAGAAATCAAGCCCACTAAGCTCATAAAAGGCCAAGGACTAGCAAGATTAATGGCTGAGTCTAATTTTGAAGCTCTTGATATAAACATGATAAATGAATTAGAGCAACAGGAGGAGGTTTCAACTCCCATTATTGAAGATCATTTTCTGTTTTCATCTTGGTATGCTGATATTTTATATGTTTTGCTCAATTTGAATACACCTCTTGGTTTGTCTAAAACAAAGGCAAGATTTTTAAAGTTAAAAGCTGTTAATTACTGCATTTTGGATAAATGTCTATATTGGAAAAATGCTAGTGGATTATTGCTTAAATTTTTGCCTGAGAATGATGCAGATAAGATCAAGCATGAGTTCCATGAAGGAGAATGTGGAGGCCACCTCTACTGGAAGACAATTTCCAATAAAATCCTTAGCGTTGGTTACTATTGGCCCACCCTCTTTCAAGATGTCCATAAAATGATTATTGCCTGTTACAAATGCCAACTCTTTGAAGGCAAAAGAAAATTGCTTCCCTTACCCTTGCATCCAATCACTGTTGAAGCTCCTTTTCAACAGTGGGGTATAGACTTCATAGGGGAAATCCATCCACCCTCATCTGCCCAACATAGTTGGATTCTCACTGCAATAGAATAATTTACCAAATGGATAGAAGCCATCCCTTCTAGGCAAGCCAATGACTGTCATTATAAAATTCCTTGAAAATCATATCCTATCTAGATTTTGTTGTCCTAGGAATATTATCACTGACAATGGTGCTGCATTTGGATCCAAAAATATGGTTGAATTCTGTCATAAATATCAGAATACATTGGGTCATTCTACTGCTTATTACCCTCAAGGTAATGGGTTAGCAGGATCCTTAAACAAGAGTTTGGTGAACATAATAAAAAATTTGCTGGAGGACAATAAGAAATCATGACACACAAATCTAGTACATGCTCTTTGGGCTGACAGATTAACACTTAAGAAATCAATTGGAATGTCACCCTACCAGCTTGTCTATGGAGCAGATGAAATTTTTCCAACCAGTCTAGGAGTGCCAGTCATGAAGCTGATCCAAGAAGTACAGTCTGAAAATAATGGAATGATAAGAAGAATCAATCAGACCATACATCTTCAACAAACCAGAGAGGAGGTCTACAACAAAGCATTACAAAAGCAAGAAAGCATCAAGAAGCTGTTTGATAAAAGGACAAAGGCCAACGATTTCAAAATTGGTGACAAAGTTTTAAAGTGGGATTCCAGGAGAGAAGATAAGGGCAAGCATGGGAAATTTGATAATTTATGGCTTGGCCCTTATCTCATTCATTCTACTATTGGTAACAATTCTTTTTTCTTGCAAGAATTGAATGGAGCTGAACTCTTTGGAATTCCTGTCAATGGAAAGATGCTCAAACATTATTTTTATTAACCATATCAGCTTGAAAGCCTTTTTATTTTTTCCTCATTGTGAAAATCATATCCATCATTGCATTCAAAGTTAGAATATGAAAAAATTCAAAAGAAATACGAAAGAGAAAAGAGGTCAGAGTAAAAAGAAAGAAAGGTACAGCCCCATATCAAAAAGAGAAACAAAATCTGAAAGTGTGCAAGCTCAAATGCCACTTCTAAGAAACACGCTTCTAGTTAGTCATACAGTCTAATCATGACTAATTAGTTTTCAATTTACTGATGATAGGTTAGTGAATTATATTTGCCAAACAACTCAATCTTGGCTTATCAGTAAGGTAGATTAGGATAGAAAAATGAAGGTTCAAACAAGCTCAATATCTGAACCCATGAGTTTCAAAAATAAGAAAGGCTCTAATCTGTTCAAATATTGAGCCAAAGATAGAAGAACTGGTTCTAAAAAGATCAAAACTTGAACCAGAAAACAAAGAGAAAACAACTCAAACAAATTCAAAATCAGAGCTGAAAAGATAATGAAGGATGTTTTTTTATAGTTTTCAGATCTTAAGCCTTCACCATTTTGCTTTACTTTTCTGCAATTTTAGTCTATGTGCAGCTTGTTTTTATGCCATAGCTCAGCAACAAGTTAGACTGTTCAATCCTGGCTTGTCTGCTTTTAAATTTCTTGTCTTAGAATTTAGAGAATAAAATCTATCAGACAGTCTAATCCTGACAGATAGTAGTTAGGTAGAGAAGCTTATGAACTCAACTGTTAAATCTGAGTTCATGGAGAAATAAGAGTAGACTTAGATCAGTTTTATGTTTAAAAAAAAAAAAAATGCCGATGAAAAGAGTTTTCCAATCCAAATGCACTCTGAAAGAAGAAAAAATGTTAGGATCATTAGGATTGGGTAGGTAGAGATATGTTTTGATAGAATTCCATTGGTTTGAATGGCTGCAAACATTGTCAGATCAAAAGAAGACCAACAAAATAAAGGAAAATTGCAGCCCAATGGATAAGGCATTGATCAGCTTCTAGAGAAGACTTGTCTAAAGTTCTTGACATCTTCAAGAAGATGCCATCCCCATGTGGAGCCACCGTTAGCCACCTATAAAATTTTCCATATCAAATGGTGGCTAAATTTTTTTTTTGGCCTTTAAGAAATAATTTCATGACCAAATTGTTAGTTCTTAAAGTCTTATGAAGATCTTTTTCCTTTGAATTAATCTTCACTGCTGTTTCCCTCTTTATCCTTAAGAACCTGCTATTCACCAAGAGAAAGACTGCTTAAAACTCCACCTTTCATCATTTTTACCCCTCCTTTCACTCATAAATAAACCCCATTTTTCCCATTTTTTTCCTTCATAAAATCCCTCCATAAGCCTCATTTAACCTTCAAAACCACTCCAAAGTCCCTTTAAAACATTATAATCTCCCTTATTTGGTTTTAAATCCCCTTGTTTCCCCTACCGGAACCCTCAATTTGCCTCAAAAATCACTATTTTGGACCTAAAAATACCCTTTCTGCATATAAGGTTTCCTAAGCCCCCGAGGGATTAACTCCTGTAACCCTCCGCCTCATAAGACCTTAAGCCCCGCAACCGGGTGCTAAAGGGCTTAAAAACCTCTCCAAACCCTGTCATAACCCTTAATTCCTTTTATTTCTTCATTTCTTAATGAAAACATTAAATTAAATGTGGACCGTTGATCTTTGCAGATCAATGATCATCGTTGCGCCCGATCTCCGCATTACCCTTTCCATTACCTTTTCCTCTTTTCATTTTCTCCGCCCTATCTTTTAATCTGCACCGTCCATGAATAAAATCCCACGGTTGGGATTCAACTCGATAGACCCAAATATTTTGGGGCCTACCTCTAGCCTCATAATAAACCTACCCACTCACGCGCTGCCACATGTATTCCATTATCGCCTCCCATCCATTTAGCTTTCCCATCGCAATTTTTCGACACTGTCAGATCTGGGCCATCCGATTCGATGACTTACATTCCATTTCACAAAAGTTTTGTGCCTACAGTTTAACACCAAAAAGTTTTGTGAAATGGGAAGTATTCGGGAGGAAACGCATCAAGAGATGTATCGAATTGCATTGTTTTTTGTGAAACCCGCTTACCACCCAAATAAAATTCGAAAACCATTTCGGTTTTCTGCCATACCACTTATCTCCACTGCATTGAATTTTCACCTTTTAAATCCTGGCCATCGATTGTTTTGATTCGACGGATCATGTTATTTCTCGATCCCAAGTCATTCACCCTTCCCCTTTGCTCCCGAACACTCCATCAAAAGATCTTAACCGTCCATTGTTTTAATTTGATGGTCCATATTACATTTCAACCCCGGATCATTGCTCTTCATTTTCTCCCCGAGCAATTCACCAAATATTTCTCCGCCATCGATCTCCAAAGATCGACGGTCCCGATTAAAACTTCTCCTCCATTGCATTTCTCCACCATCTAAACTCCCAAATGAACCCATCGTTTAATCCCGACCGTTGGTTGTTTTCATCCAACGACCACGATTTAACCTGGTACCTGAAACCTCCAAAGCGGCCTTAAATGATTTTTTCACGGGATTTTCTTAATTTTGTGTGTTTTTTGCAGGTTATAAAGGTTTATTCACAGTTTTAAAATAATGTTGAGGGCAGGGATGACGATCCCCCAGGCCACTATCCGAGAAGAAAGTCAATCCACAGGGATCAGACCATGATCTTACCCTTTCCTCATGAGCATTGGTGATCTCATGAAACTTTTCCACGCACCTGCAACACTGCAAAAACATAGTCAGAATCCATTTATTGAAGAATATCAACATCGAAGACAGGAGATCAAAGAATAATCAGAAGATTAAAGGTTTTAAGCAGAGTTTAAAGGGATTAAGGTAGAAAGCTCAGAAATCAAAGGCCTAATCCACAGATAAAGATAGTATGAAGGCCAAAAATGAAGATCAAGGCCTAATTAGGCCTAAAACACACACCAAAGCAACTTAACAGTGTTTTAAGGAAAAACATCAGTCCGAAAGGCCTCCACTGCCACATCAGAGGCTAATCGAATCCTCTCCAACTACCAAATAGCCACCTGCAGCCTCAAAGAAATCAAAAGAAGGCATTGTTATTGCCTATTCAGAAGATATTTTCCTAAAGACAGCTGAACAGTTAATTCAACCAAAGGAACTTATTACAAACTGTCAGCAAAGTTATTACAAAGATAAGAAAGAGCCTTGAAGTCAATATTTTCGTCCATTAAGCCTTAAAAACTGAAACAGAGTTATGAAAGAGAGTTTTAGATAGAATGCATTCATGCCTTATGCCTTGCATGGTTTTCAAAGCTAGGAATTGCATTTACTATGGAATTAATGATACTTGAACCCTAGAAACTCTTCCACCTCCTCATTTTCTTATAAAATCTCCTTGAGGAGCACATTGTAAAGGGTTGGTCTCTGGATATCTGTTGCATGTAAATAGTTTTGAAGCTGCTGAAGCCCTGTTTGTAATTGAAGATACATAAATTGAGATGAGAAGTTTGAAGCTGTAGAGACCCACTAGACTTGATGATTGTAATTGGTTTGAACATCAAATACAAGCTAATTTATGGGATCCTGGTCTATGTCAATGGTGATGTGTTTCTTATTGTAAATTGTTATTTTCTTTTTGTTTCCATTCTGTCCACTTTCTCTAATAAAGAATAGAAAATATAGAGCTAGGAATTACTCTTAGTGGTGCCCTACTCTCACTGATAAGCTTTATATTTATGTTTTCATCCAATTGTGTATTTAAGAATGACTTAAGTTAAGTATAACACTATCAAGGAATGTTGGTTTTTCCATGTCTTGAAGTGAAAAGCTTGAAAAGAAGTTCTTGAATGATATTTTTAGTTTATGCTAAGTATAGTTGAACTAGGAAAGTTTATGGTTTGCCCTGTCTTCTAGTTCTATCTCCAAAGGTTGTCTAAAAGTTTCCCTTAAAGAGTATACTGAAAGGAGGATAGGTTCAAAGTCCTTACCTGATCTTAGGTTATTCTTTGTTTATCTCAAATTTTGTCTTGAAAAGTTTGCTAATTAAAGATTGAACTAGCGAAGTCTATGGTTAGCCCTGTCCTCTAGTTTCTTCTCTAACAATTGATTTGAAAAATTTCCCTTTGAATATGCTGAAAGTAGGCTAAGTTAAAAGTCTTTACTTGATCTTAAGCTATTCTATGTGTTTTAAATGTTTTCTATTAAAAGTGCATCAAAAGCAGGCTAGTTTCAAAGTACTTACCTGATCTTAGATAACTTTTATGTCTTTCCTTAAGTGCATGCCAAAAGCAGGATAGTTTCAAAGTACTAATTTGATCTTAGGCTGCCCTTTGTTCCTTCATCTGTTTGATTTCCCTTTCTTATTGTTTGATTCCATAAAATCAACTTAAAGAGATCCTTTGACATAGATGAATTGCCCCATGGACCACTCTTGAACCTCGTTGTTTCAATTAAATCCTCTTATGACTCCATAGCCCAATGGATTGAAGCTTCTTTTTGCCTATCTTATTAGCTGAATCATTCCTTCACTTTCATACACCTTCACCCTTTATTTAAACTTCTCTCACCTTCATCATATCTTTGCCCAAACAAAACAAACAAAAACCTTGTTCTTCATAACTAGCCTAATATCATACTAAAAGCCTTTAAAGATAAATCAATCCTTGCACTTATAGAGAGATCCCTCTCTGGATTCAGGAGGGCTAGATCCTAGAATCCCAAAGTGGTTCATATGTAGGCTTTGTAGTTTGTATTTTCCAATCTTGCAAATTACAGAGACCTAACAGGTGGCATAAGTCATATCCATCTACATAGTACCTTGCAACTTAGCACCCCATGATCTTGAAAGAAGCATGCCATATTTGGGGGTATATCAGCCACTACAATGTCCATCACTAAGCTTTTGGCTGGAATTTGGGCTAAGTTAACACATAGATCTTTTATTAGGCCTAGGCATCTCACTTTGCCTGAATCAAAGGAATATAAATCTTTATAAGGTATAGTTACCTCAAGGCCTAATCTTTCCATTATTACTTTGGGCATGAGGTTATGTGATGCTCCTGAATCAAGCATGGCATTGTGAAGAATATTATCATGGATGCTCAAACTGATGTAGAATGGAGGGGTAGTTCCTTCTTGAAAATTTCCTTCAATCTTAGGACCAAACAGAAGCTCTGGTGTATCATCATTTAAGTTAAAAGTATCATGAATGTCTTCTATATTCAAAGCTTTCAAAACTTCACATCTATATACATTTTGAGTGACTAACTCAGTGAGTGGGACAAAGATTTTGATTTTGGCAATTTCACTCTCTAGGCTAAAGGGAATCTAATTTTCAAAATGTTTGATTCAGCCTTCTAAGTCACTGATTCATCAGAAAAATCAGCTTGCTGATTTCTACTATTTATAGCAGTCAAAATGGTTTTTTCAAGAGAAATAGTTGAAATGATAGTGCTGCTAGGGTCACCACTCTGTTTTTCATTGATTTGGGTGTTTTTTCCCTTGTTTGGATCAGAACTTTCAGCCACTGTTTTATGATTTTCTACTGTCTTTTTGGAAGTATTTACAGGGCTATTTTTGGCAGAATTATCAGAGGTTTTGTTCCTAGGAGTTTCTTGATTCTTTTTACTTCTTAGGTCATATTTTTTAGGTGATCCTATGATGGCATTTTCGAAATATTTTTCATAGTATTCAGTTTCTTGTCTTCTATCATCATAGGGGGTATATAGACCTTGTTTTCTTTTATGGAGGAAATCAGAATCCTCATCGCTTTCTCCCAACATGTTTATGTTATCATCCTCTGTTTGTTCAATTGTTTCTTCATCCTCATTAACATAATTTTGTTGGAAAGGAGGTCTGATCTGTTGATCAAAATCTCTTTGTCTATTCTGAGGTTGATTTCTTCTAAAGTTCTGATTTTGGTTTTGGGATTGATTTCTATTTTGAGGAGCAGTTTGGTTTTCTCTAGATTGATCTTTTTCATATATGCTCATCTTATTCATCATCTCCTGCATCATCCTTTCCATTTTTGAGTCAGATGTGGAAGGTGCAGCTTCATCCCTATATGATACCCTCTTCTCAGTCTTCATTCTAGCTCTCTTCTCAATCATATTTGCTTCCACACTAAGAACTCCCTTCTACATGTCTTCTAAAGTTAAGGGATCCCTTTCTCTTAGCTAATATGCCATTTCGGGATCAAATCCTTCAGGGAATTTGGCCAAAGCTGAGCGTTTTGGAGGTTTCAAATCTGGGGGTAGTGCGTTATAAACACTATTAAATCTAGTGCAATAATTTTGAACACTTTCCCCAGTGTTTCTCTTGAGGTTGTTGTAATATGAAAGTATTTGGAGAGGGTTCTTCCTAATTTCCCATTTGTTTATGAATGTTTGATGAAAATATTGGAGGTCATTAATACTATTAGGGGTTAAGTTTTTGAAACATTTTCTTGCTTCTCCCCCTAAGCTTTGTGCAAACAATCTGAGTTTAACGGTTTCATCATCTATCTCATTTCTATCAAAATAGTCATTCATCTTGTCCAGATGTAGTTGAGAAGCAGTAGAACCACTAGCATGATATAATGGAATCTTGGACTGATAGTCCTATGGAAAATTTACTAAAGGTAAAGGAAGGACTAGAGGAGCATACAATGCTGCCATGATAGGAGGTTGTGGAAAAAATGGGGGGTTTACAAGTGGAGGGTTTATGAAAGGAGGGGGAGGATGGAATGGAGTAGTTTGAATAGTGGGTGTATGAATAACAGAAGTACTTGGACCAGCAAGAGACTATTGAGCAGATCTAGGATGAGAGAAACCAAAGCTATGAATGAAATGTAGATCAGGTGGGGTGGTTTCTTTGCTATCAGTATGTGCACCACTATGTTGGGGTGAGTGTGGAGGCTTAAAGTATATCTGATCTATATCACTAAGTGACTTAGTTCTGGATGGGTTTCTTATGAATGGTAAGTCAACTTGTGTATCTTGCAGAGCTGAGAGATTTTTAGGGACAGAGTTAGCTCTATGAATTGGTCTGGCAACAGTTGAAGTCTTGGATTTAGGATATTTCCTAAGGATACTTTCTGGATTATCAACTATCTCAGGAGGATTTGGGTTAGGGTAGGCTCTAGTATAAATTCTTCTAGAAGCCACTATGCGGTGTTTTTAGACCTAATGATGAGAAAATTTCAGCCAAGTATGATAGTCTTTTAAAGACTAACTAATATTTTTCAAAGAAAACTCAATCCTTAAAGTCTTCTTAACTGGGTTTGAATGATGTTTGGAGGATAAAAGAATTTACCAGTGGAGTCTTAGGAAAAACCAGTGGGGTCAGCAGGCCTATTGAATACCAATGGAGTTTCCAGGTGAAGGATTTTTACTTGTTTTCAAGGTTTGGTTTTTTTTCACCATCAACAATCAATAATAACCAGTCTTGGTGACACTTGTCTCATTTAGAAATAGGGGTTCATTGAGTTGTGAAGTTATCTATTACTCAATAGTACCCAGTATGGTCGCCACTATGTTAGGGTCCTCATAGTTTGCAAGCTTGGCAAGAACAAATGCTGCAGGGCCTACATTAGAACCACTTTGGAATCTTAGGATCTAGCCCTCCTAGATTCAGAGAGGGATCTCTCTATTTAAGTATTTTCAAAGGATATATCTTTAAGGCTTATGATATAATATTAGGCTTATGAAGTACAAGGGGTTTGTTTGATTTTGTTGGGTAGGATATCATCAAAATAAAGGAAGTCTTTTGAAGGGTAAAGGTGTGAGTAAGTTGAGAGAATGGTTTAGCTGATAGGATAGGTAAGAGACAATATAAATCCATTTGGCTATGGAGTCATAAAAGGATTTAATTGCACAACAAGTTTCAAGAGTGGTCCATGGGGCAAGTCATCTATATCAAAGGATCTCTTTAATTTGATTTTGTGGTATGGAACATTAAGAAGTGTGGTGAAAGAAGAAAACATATAAGGAAACAAAGGGCAGCCTAAGATCAGGTAAGGAATTTTAACCTAGCCTGCTTTTGGCATACTCTGAAGGGAAAACATTTAAGATAAACAAAGAATAGCCTAATATCAAGTAAGGAATTTTAACCTAGCTTGCTTTCAGCATACTCTCAAAGGAAAACATTTAAGATAAACATAAAAAGTAGCCTAAGATCAAGTAAGGAATTTTAACTTAGCCTGCTTTTGGCATACTCTTAAGGGATATTTTCAAAGCAAGTGTTGGAGATAAACTAGAGGAAAAGGCTAACCATAAACTTCTCTAGTTCAACTTTAATTAGCAGAATTTTCAAGAACTTTCAAAGAAAATATCTCAAATTCTACTCAGGAAACATGGGCTCACCAACACTTCACTAGTTATACTCTATTGGATTATCCTCAAAGAAAAATTAGAAGAAAACATAAAGATAAATATTATCAGTGAGATTTAGGGTACCCTTAGAAGTAAATCCTAATCTAAACTTACTGTTCTTTATCAGAGAAAGTGGACAATATGGAAACATAAGAAAATTAAAAACTATAGTAAGAAAAACATCACCATTGACATAGACCAGGATCCCATCAATCAGCTTGTATATTTGATGTTCAAACTAGTTACAATCTTCAAGTCCAGTAGGTCTTTACAGCTTCAAACTTCTCTTCTCAACCTATCTTTCTTCAAATACTGATAGAGCTTCAACAACCTCAGCAACTATTTACATTCAATAAGTATTCAACCAACAACAATACTAGTATCCTCATATGATATATATAGGTAAATTGAGGAGGTGGAATGAAAGGAAGGTCTAACTATTCAATTAATACAGAGTAAATTCTTCTCGATCTTTGGGAGGCCTAATGGAGAAGATATATAATGTCTTAACTCTGTTAATTGAATTTTTACATTAAGTTTCATCAACTTCAGTCACTTTTGTTGACTTTTGAGGCTTTTGGTAGGATGGCAATTACTTTTTGAGCTGTCTTTGAAAATATCTCTAACTGTGCATTGAATTTGTATTCTTTTGAGAAAAATAAAATGGCAGGTGGCATTTCTAAGGATTAATTGCCTCACTGATGTGGCAGTTGGAGGCTTTCCTTACTGATCTGTCTGCTTTGTGGCTTTAAACACTGATTTGCCTTTGATTATGCTTTAAGGCTTTCTTTATCATCTTTCTGCTTTATACTGTGTATTTATATTTTATCTTCTTGATTAAGTCTTTTGATCTTCAGGCTTTTGACTTTAACCTTTATCCTTTAACCTTTTAATCTCTGTCTTCATTGTTGGTTGTAAAAATGGCTTTGGCACGCTGGAGGGCTTGATCGCGTGACCAATGCTCATGAATCATTGGTTAAAACATATAATTAACCTTGCTAGTCCCTTTTTTGCCTTTGTTTGGGCCATGAAGGTCGTCACCTTCGACCCTGTCAACATTTCTTGACTGTGGGATGGCTTTGATACCTCTCCATCATGAAACTTGCAACACACACAACCTATTACAAAAAACCTACCAATTTTGGGCTAAATTACTAACAGAGGGCTTTGGCGCGGGTGGTGGAGCAGTGAGAAGGCAAGGTGAACGCAGCAGGGAAGGGTTTAATCATGGCGGAGATGAACCAGGGTTCAAATTTAATTATGGCGCAAAGATTTGGAAAGGCGGTATTGGAAAACCACCAATGGTTTTTGTGCAAGGGATGGGTGGTAAACGATTTTCAGTATATCGAATGCGATACACTTCAGGCATTGACACGCGTCTCCTGCAAAACCGCCTGTTTCGTGCAAAATTTGCACGTTGGAGAGACTTTGGTGATTGAGCGCGTCAGCCGTCCGATCTGTAGGGATGTAGATCAACAGTGGTAAGCGAGCGCAATGGGAGGAAGATGCTCGGTCGAGGAGATAGTGGAGGACAGGTGGCGGGCAGAGAATGGGCCGACGAATGGTTAGTGGAAGGTGGGCCAGCGGGTGACATGGGAAAATTTGTCGGGAGGTGGAAAGGTGGGGATGAGTGATGGCCGTTGGATCTTTGAAGATCAATAGTTGTGAATCTGTTGTGGGGGGACTATAGAGGTATGGAACAACTTTAGGTTAGGTGCCTCCATAGTGAATCAGCGCCGTCCGATCTGGGAGAGATCAATGACTAAGATTTGGTGAGGAGAAACATCGTCGCAGAGGGAATAGATAAGAAAAGGGGCTGGATAATGGCCGTCGGATCATGAAGATCCATAGTGGAGATCCATAGCGGGAATACGCAAAGAATGAATGAGTGAGAGCATGGAGGATGGGGAAGAATGATCACCATTAGATTGAGCTCGATCAATGGCTGGGATTCATCCGGGGAGAACATAATGCGGGGGATGAAAATAAGAAATGGAGGGGCCAAATGAAGCGGAGAACTCGGTCTTGTGGGGAAAGGAAAGGACCCGGAGCGGAGATGAAAAAAAGGATTAAGGCTTAGCACTTTGGTCTGCCTTGGTTTTTATGGAGGAGAAAGGCAGAAGGCTTGAGCCCTCAGGGGCTTCAAGCCTATATATAAAAAGGTTGGAAAACAAGCTTTAAAAGGTGGGTGTTTTTAGCCTTTTTAATGTTCCGATAGGAATAAAAGCGGGTTTTTAACCAAGTAAAGGGTTTTATAATGGTTAAAAAGGGTTTTTATAAGAAAATGAGGGTATATGAGGGAGAGAAAGGGGTTTTTTGGGGAATAATATGGATTTTTAGGATAAGTAGTAATGAATGGAAAATGGGTGGAATGGAGGGACTTTGGGAGGAAATTGTGAAGGTGGAAATGATGGAGAAAAGGTCTGAGAACAGTCTTTTTTGTAACAACAGGGCTTTTCTTTGAAGGTTTTTTTGAAGTGAAGATATCAAAGAGGTGGATGTTTTTGCCAAGGTCCACAACAAGGCTTCAAGAACTCACAAATTTTGCATGAAATTTGTTTCTTTAAGACTAATAGACTTTTTTTAGCCATCATCAGTTAAGACAAAATTTTATTGATGGCTAATAGAAGGGACATTGCCTCTACAACAACATCTTTGTTTCTTAATGAGGAGGGCCATGAGATGTATGGGATGCCATATGGTGGTAATTTCTTGTCCATCATGTATGATATGGCTTGGGCTAGCTTGATTCACAGCATTGGGAGAGGGACCTTTGGAGGTCTAGCTTCCTTCTTGTCATTTGAGGGCAACATTATGGCAGCCCAAGATCAGAAAATTCTCTGCACCTATCTTAAGTGGAGAGGAAGGCAGTGTGGGGTAGGCTAATATGTCTACCATGACCAGAATTTCAGCCCACCTACTTTGCCGGAGCTTCAGGTGGAGGATGATTTGCATGAGTTACCAATTTGGAGGGTGACTCATTTTGCTTGGTTGATAGCTTGGGGAGGAGAGATTCAAAGGGGGATGATGAATTCCAATTTATATCAGCCCTCATGCTTCGAGAGGACCTTCAAACAGCCCATTGTTGCTTCCATAGATGTTTCACTGTCAGCTATATAGATAGCTTACACACTTGGGAGGAGAAACTTGGAGATATATTGATGATGTAGCACCTTGATCCTTGGGAGATTCATCTTATGAGGGAGCTATATGGGAGAAAAGGATTTTCTTTAGTCCTATCCTTGCAGTTGCTTAAGGACAAGCAACATTTGGGAGGGGAGGACTGTAATATTCCAAAATTTGCAAACAAGCAAATTGGAATATTAGATTTTGATGCTTTCACATAGGAGAGGAATAAATGGGAAAGGAGGCCCATGAATAATAAAATATGAATAAATTCCACCTTAGTAAGGAAGGAGATCACCTTAGGAGCTGGTTTTACACTTCCAAGTGTGAACAAGGGAAAATTAGATGGAGACATAGTTAAGTTTGACTAAGTCAACATCCATTCTTGAGGAGGAAAAAACACTCAAGTAAAATAGCTCAATGTGAATTAGGATCAGCCTAGACACACATATGAGAAGCAGATTGAAGATACCTTAGTGTGAAAAGAGGAATTGCAGGTGGATTAGTTCCATTTGACCAATTCAACAACGTTGTTACAAAGAGGAGGGAAACTAGCTAGGGAAACACAGTTTTGAAAGAGGAAGCTTCACTAGGAAGTCACCTTAACATTATGTGGGGTCTGGGGTGAGGAGGATCACCAAAGATAAAAAGTAAGGCATAGCATCAAAGGGGGGGATTCATGTATTCATCTATTTTGGTCTTGTGACTACTTGCAAGCTTCATATGTTTAGTCGGAGTTACTGCATTGCTTAGTGCAAAGAATTCCTGTGTGGGAATTCCATCCTCTCTTTGGATCAGCTTGCTTAAGGGATCAAGAGGGAAGGATTTCAGCTTCATTTCAGCATTTGACTTGGGGCCATTCATATACATTCAGCCACATCGTAGTTCCCTTCAGTAAAATGCGTCTTTTATGCAGGGGCAACAACAGCAGGGTTTCACCCTTGATTTTATGCTAGTCTTTTAGGAAGAGGTGCTTATTTCCCTCTGGGAGTCCTATTAGAGAGGCCTTTGGCCATTTACTATATTATTAAGCTTTAATATGTCATATTCAGCCATTTTTAATGCAGTGTTGCAGTAGACTGTGTTATTTTCTGCGGTCCTGCCTTTTGTACATGTATCTTGCCGGAAACCCTTGCCGGGTGTCTTTTTCTTTGTATAAAAGAGGTTAAACCTCAATTTCTCTGCTATTTAATTAATATAGACTCCATATCAGACTTATTTCATAATTTTTTTTAGAAAACATCATGGTAATTATGCTCTCACAGTATTCAGAAATTCTGTTGTAGAGAAGTCATGGGATCATGGTGTTTTAAACAATATTGAGCCGGGGAGATCTGTTTAAGGTAGCTAGTTTCATTTTTTTCATCTAAAATTCTGAAAATGGGTTATATATGATATAAAATAAGGGATCCAAGTCCCAGTATCCACTATTATTGCGCAATTTTCTTAATACATTTTTTTTATGCTCTATATTGCTGCATTTCCCCACCCGAGAAGGAGAATATAGATCATCTTGTTGCTGAGGTTCTTTCATCTGATGGTATGATGCTATTAAAAATCTAATGAGATGCTCTAAATTTCCATTCTCATGATTTTCTGAAGCTCCACATTGGTAATAACTCAAATTATTCCCAATAGTGTAGCTGTTCCCTTTTTGGGATATTACAGTAAAACCCAGAGGGTGGAGACTTCATAGGCCTAGGAATCCCTTGAATAATAATGGTGGGATGAAAAATAAATACAAGAGGTTATGACAGATAAATTACTCATATTTTAGGTGGAGATATCCAGAGGAATCCATGCTTATTTATGGCCTAGTGATCAGGTGAGGATTGTGGTAAAGCCTGGTTCTATTGATGAGTGTGAGGTGGTTTAGCCTTAGGAAGCCTTCATTGGTTTGTTTGGTTTTGAGTCCCACATTCATGCTTGGAATATGGCATGGGGGTGATTGGCTTAAGAGAGATTTGGTTTAGCCAATCTATGGTCGGGTGGAACATGGAAGTACCAAACCTGGTTGGATTTTGCATTAATTAATAAGATTTCCTTTCTTTGGTATTTTATGTGCAAATGTACTGGTTCATATGTGGAATTTATGGTTGTTGTATCCTTATTATTTTTGGTGTTTATATGTTTGTTATGAGTATGTTTTATGACAACGATGATGTATGAATCTCATCATGTTTTGATTTATGAATGAATGAACAATGCATCTATGACCTAATAGATAGTAATGTAGTTATTGTGATAAGGCATCAATGCTTCTTAGCTATTCTCGTATAATTATGAGACCCCTATTCTCAAATATGTTATTATGTCCTGTATGATGCATTTTTGTGACAAGTTTGACAAAATGTTTGTCATGGTTAGTAGGGGTCAAGTCAAGTATTTGTATTTACATAATTGTTTCTATGTACCTTTCCATTTCTAGAGGTTTCATGGAGTTTTGGGTAGTGACTGGGCCCTAGCCCTGGACGTTAGCCTTAAATATCATAGTCGTAGGCATAACACTGGTAGCAAAAGGCTATAATCACACTCAGGAAGGATCATGGGAGTGACTAGGGATCTCAGTTGCATGGAGGCCTTGGCAAGGGAGTGACTAGGGGTTTAATTCATTGAAATGTTGAGTTCCCTCAGGGGTTGGTCACCTGGAAGGGTGGGTTAGCTCACAGAGTTTCTGTAGGATGTGTAGAAGGTCATATTGGTTGTGTTGTGTTAGTTACACTTCCTTAAATATAAATAGGGAGTTGAATAAGATCATAGTGTCCGCTTGTCACATGTTTATCCTTGTTGGTTGGTTACTTGGGTAGATGTGGGAGGAGGGTGTTATAGAGTGGTATCAAAGCATGGTTCACCCCTTGGAATGGATGGATGGTTTTTTTGTCATTTATTAATTTTGATTACATATGTGTTCCTTATACTTATGGTCCATGTGCTTGTTTCATATGCAGGGTGGTGGTCATGGTTGTAGTGGTGTAACCATGTGAAAGTTGATGGGGCTGTTGTGGAATGTTTCTTCATGAGTGAAATGATGATTACATGTGACTTGATTATGTTTATATATATATGTGTGTGTGTGTGTGTGTGTGTGTGTTGTGCTAATCTGGTTGGTATTACATATGAGATATCCTCCCCAAATTATACTGAGGGACACTGGTTTATTTATGATTTGGTTTAGCTGACATAGAATGCCTTGCAAGAAGAGATCAAGATGACTAGAAAGATGGTAGACTAAAAATATTATCCATATGAATCAGATGAGAAACATGGTGGTTTTCACTCTTCTAAATTAGCAGACACATTGAGGAGTTTTAAGGAACAAATAAGGAGTTTCAAAGAATATAGTGAAAGAATAATGTAGGCATAGGAGAAACAAGCATAAGTCAATGCAATATTTCTTCAGAGTTTTTTAAAATTGTAGAAAAGGGAACCACTCCGGATCAAATATGGACATGAGGATGGGACTAATGGGGCATATGGAACTAGGTATCATGATGGTCATAGGTAAGATAAAGATGACACGATTAGATATGGTAGATTCTTGGATACTCCAGATAGGAGAGGTGATAGACACATGTACTATTCTAGTTCTAGTTCTAACAAGAAATATGATCATCATCCCTATCACCCTTATAGGAGGAGGGACATGGGATACTTTCCAGATCAGTTTAGGAAAGCTAATTCACCTTCCTTTGATGGATATTTGAAGAATTCTTAAGATGCAGAAGCTCGGTTACTTGGCATGAAGAAGTTTTTTGAAATGCATGAGTATACAGATAATATGAAGGACAAAATAGATATCTTCAGCCTCAAAGGGAAATCATATATCTAGTGGGAAAATGTAAAATGTGTCAAAGAAATCAGGACAGAGGAGTTGCGTTTGCATGAATTCAACAGAGTCTTTAGAAAGAAGTACTTGTTGGAGAGGTACTACTATAGCGAAACAAATGAATTTTATGAGCTTAAAATGGGATCAATGACATAAGAGGAGTATATGACTAAGTTTTGTGAGCTATTGAGGTATGTGCCATGTATTAAATATGAAAAGGCTAAAGTTCATATATTTTTCATTGGATTTATGTTAACATTTAGAGATCAAATTGAGTATGATGAGCCTTAGTCACTTGAGGAAGTTATTAGGAAACTGAAGCAATTCTATGAGCAATGAAAGTGTAAAAATAATCTTAGCAATGATAGAAAGGGAAAGAAAAAGGTCAAGGTAAATATTAGCTGAAAATAATAGGGCCTCAGAATACAAGAAATAAATAGAATGTTGCACCGCATAAGAAGTTCAATATAGCTAGAAGGGGAGTACATAGGTCACAAAAACATAATAGAGGTGATGGTACAGGATGGTTGGAGTGTTGGACATGTGGTAAGGAGAATCTTAAAAGTGATTTTCCATAGAATCAGGGTGGTAGGCATCATATCTATAGTGCACAAGAGGCATAAACTATTGGGGATGTTGGGAAGAGCATTCGTCGTATCTATGTAGCACTAGATAATAGGCAGATCATTAGGCATCTATAATTGAGATGGATGGTAATATTTGTGATCGAGTTGTTTCTATTTTGATTGATCCTAGATCTAATTATATTTATGTTAAACCTGAGTTGGTGGATAAGTGTGGTTTGAATAAATAAGTGCATTCCGACTCTTGGTTAGTGCAACTGGATACACGTACCAAGAAGAGATTTCATCATTGGGTAAGAGCTTGTGAATTTGAGTTGAATGGTATGCCTACGTCAAAAAATTTTAATATATTACCGTTGGGGTCATATAGTATGATTTTGGGTATGGTTTGGTTATATATTCATAGGACCAAGGTGGACTCTTATGACAAAGCCATTGAATGCTTGGATGAAAATGGAGAACATAGAGCATAGTCACAAAAAAGGGTGTGTATTATTTGCAGTGCATTTTTTTAGTGAAAAAGGTAAGGAAGTTGAGGATGTGTATGTCTTGAGTAGGTACCCAGTTCTACAATAGTTTCAGGATGTATTTCCTACAGAGGTTTTAGAGTTTTCGCCTCATAGGGAAGTGGATTTTTCTATTAATTTGGTACCAAGGGAAACACCAAAATCAAAAGAACCATATAGGATGAGCACTCCAGAGTTGGTAGAGATGACGTTGTAGTTAAAGGAAATGCTTGACAAAGGATACATTAGAGAAAGTGTATCACCATGGGGCGCACCAGTATTGTTTGAAGAAGGATGGTATTCTCAGGTTATGCATTGTTTACAAGCAACTAAAAAAGGTGACCATCAAGAAAAAATATATGCTGCCAAGGATTGATGACTTATTTGATCAATTTAAGGGAGCATCAGTGTTCTCAAAGGTTGATTTGAGATCCAGATATCATTAGGTACGCATCAAGGAAGAGGAAATCTACAAGATAGGTTTCTGGACCAGGTATGGGCATTATGAGTTTGTTGTATTTCTATTTGGTTTGACTAATTCTATAGCTACCTTTATGTGCTTGATGAATAGTGTGTTATGTCTGTATCTGGACAAGTTTTGTTATTGTATTCATTGGTGACATCTTGATATATTATAAGAAATAGGAAGAGCATGCTGAGCATTTAGCAACAATGTTGATATTTCTAAGAGAGAATCAATTGTATGCTAAGCTTACTAAATGCATTTTCTTTCAGATAAAGGTACATTACTTGGGGCATGTGGTCTCCAAGGAGGGCATAATAGTGGATCCATAGAAAATATGAGATATCATGGAGTGGGAAACTCCTAGAAACATGGATGAGGTAAGATCATTTATGGGGTTAGTAGGCTATAATAGTAGTTTCATAACGAACTTCTCCTGAATTGCATATCCTATTACGTTACTGCAGAGGAAACGTAAGAAAGTGTAATGGACATAGGAATGTGCAACAAGTTTTGAATAGTTGAAGCAGTTTTTAAAAAATGCTCCAATGCTAAATATTGCAGATCCAAACAAAGAGTTTATAGTGTGTACATATGCTTTCAAGAGAGGGATTGGTGGAGTTCTTATGATATTATGCAGGAGGGATAGGTAGTATGCTATGAGTCATAGAAATTGAATGAGCACGAGCATAAATATACAACTAATGGTCTTGAGTTGGTAGCAATAATTCATGCATTAAAGATGTGGAGGCACTATATTCTTGACATGAGGTTTGTATTGATGAGTGATCACAATGGGTTGAGATACTTGTTTGACCAGCCAAACCTGAATGCCAAGAAAACTATATGGCTGGCCATGATTAACGAGTTTTACTTTGATATTAGGTATATCAAGGGTAAAGAGAGCCTTGTTGCAGATGCTCTTAGCAGGTGGATACAGGTGAATCATATAACAACTACGAGTTCTTAAAAGAAAAACTTATAAGATCGGATCTTACATGTAGGTCAACAGGATAATAGGTACATAGAGCTTAGGCACAGGTGACAAAAAAGTACTGGCATAGGTACATGTACAAGTAGTGGTATGGGTATAGGTACATGTGAAGGTACATGTGCATAGGATGTGGACTATCGTCTCTCAACAGATGAATTGATCAGATTTAGGGACAGGATATATGTGCCATACAATAGTGAGCACAAGAATATTATCCTAAGGTATTTTCATGCGAAACCGTATTCATGTCACCCAGGATACCAAAAGACATTGAAAATAGTAAATAAGTTTTATTATTGGCCAAATATGAAGAAGGGAGTGGAAGATTTTGTGGCTAGATGTTTGAACTTTCAGCATGTAAAGGAAGAATGTAGGCACCTAGGTGGACTGCTATAGCCAATTGTGATTCCAAAGTGAAAATAGGAGGTCATTTTCATGTATTTCATTACTGGTTTGAAAAGGACATCTAGGCAACATGATTCCATCATGGTTGTGGTGGATAGGTTGACAAAGGCATCACACTTCATTCCAGTGAAGAATACGTATAAAACTAGTGATGTGGCACAGGTGTTCATTAGAGATGTGGTCAGATTGCATGTTTTTTCAAAGAAGATTGTGTCATACAAGGATGCAAAGTTCACTACCAAGTTTTCGAAGCAGAAATTTGTAGGTTTAGGTACAAATTTGGCATTTATTATAGCTTATCATCTGCAAACAGGTGGAAAAAAAGAGAGGGTCAATAGGATTTTGGAGGACATGTTGAGGATGTATGTGATGCATTAGTAGAGGATATAGGAGGAGTAACTTCTATTGGTTGAGTTCGCGTTGAAAAATGGTTACTAGGAGTCACTGAGGATGAGTCCGTTTGAGGAATTGTATGGGCGGAGTCGTAATACTCCCATCAGCTGGAGTGATTTGGTGAACATGGTATTGATTGGACCAGACATGTTAGTAGAAATGGAACATGAAATGCATGTAATAAAGAAGAATCCAAAGGCAGCACATGACAAGCATAAAAGCTATGCAGATCGAAACAGGTTGTTTAAGTAGTTTCAGGATGGGGAACATGTGTACTTGCACATCAAGCCCAAGAAAATATCCCTGCAAATTGGATCATGTTCCAAGCTGGAACCTTGGTTTTTTGGACCTTTCAAGATTCTTGAAAGAAATGGACCAATAGCCTATCGACTTGCACTACCCCCGACAATGAAAGTCCATGATGTTTTCCATGTGTCATTGCTTAAGAAGTATGTTAAATATGTTGATCATGTGATTGACTGGTCTGTATTGCAGGTGGAGCCATAAGGAGAATTCTAATCGGAACCAAAATGTATATTGCAGAGAAATATGCTCATGCTTTAGAACCACGCAATCGAGGAGGTTAAAGTGCAGTGGAAGCACTTTGGTTTCTATGAAGCTACATGGGAGATGTCAGATAAAATGTGGGCTATGTATCCTTATCTATTCACTGGTTGAGCGAATGTTTTTGGTATATGTACATATGTATATGGATGTAAATACCGCCAAAAGTTGTGTTATAAAGCTCCAATAAGTGGTATGGGTGTCACGTCATTATGGTTTTCATGTTGTTATATTTCTATGTTGGTTTTCTTCTCAGCAGGTTCATCATTGTAAATACTTCTCATCAGTCTTGTTGGTTCTAGGTGTCATTAAACACCGAGGATGGTGTTCCCCCACGGGGGAGGGTTCTATAACATCCTTAGTAAAAAAAACGTGTAAAAAAAGAGTTAATAAAGGAAAAATAATAACCACGATTATGGGACAATTATTCCAAGATGAATGTTGGGAAAAAACACCCTAGTGTGTGTGTTCATTTGGTTTATTATGGCTATGGAAATTGGCAAAGGAAATGGCAAAGGCTTTGGAAAGGAAAAGTGGAATTAACTGGCATTTTATTTATGAAAATAATGGAAAATAGGAGAAAAGGAAGGTGAAAGGTCACAGGTTGCATGTGAGGAGAAAAAGGAAGGAAAATAATGTAAAATGAAGAAAATAGAGGCCTCATTAATAAAAAGTCTTCTAAGGATCAGTTGGTACCTTTTTTTAGTGTAACTTTTTGTCACTTCAGTTTTGGAGCTCTCTCTTTATTCTCTCTCTCTCACACTCTTGGACACACAGAGTTTTCTTGGAGCAATTCAAAATTGGATCAAGAAAAACAAAGAAGGAAAAGAGGAAAGAAAATATCAATCAAGGAAGAGCAGAATCAAGTAGCTACAACATGATTACTTGTAGGTATCAATTTGCATGTATGATTTCCTTGCTAGATTTGGCATGCATGGCTATGCATGTGTGTTCTTGGTTCTCTTGTTGTCATTGGCATGGGTTTTTCTAGGTGTGACAATGTTCTACAACCTTGCCTTTCCATTTCCTAATAGCTATTGTGTGGTGGGGTTATCTTATATTTAGTTGCTTTGGATTGCCAGATGGACTTGAGGTTGCATGGGATGGTCTCAGGATTATTCACAAGGCCTAGAAATGGGATACACAATAAATCTTGGATGTGAACACCTCGATTGAGCCTAGGAATCCCTTGATCGTTGAATGGTGGGATACACAGTGAAGCTTAGTGGTGATTACTCTTGATTGGGCCTAAGAATCTGTTGATGCCTCGAAAATCGCTGCAACAACACTGGGGGATAACCACCCAGTCCGGACCTTAAACAGCTCCTTTTCCGTTTGGGATGGTGGCTCCGACTGGATATAATGGGACCAGTTTCCCTATAAAGAATAGAAAGGGATGGATGAATGATTGTTTTACTAAATGATAATGAATGGAATATTTAATCTATAAGCAAAATGTAAATAACTATTTATCCCGGGAGGCTTCTATCCTTAAGTGTAACTTTTGATGATCTGTGTTTGTTAATAGGCATATAGATGACGCTATTCAATAAACAAAGATATTCATTTAAATAATAATTACTTCATTCAACTAGTTGAATGAAGTAATTGATAAAACATTGTTACACTTATCTCAATTTATATTATTGACATATATATGATTAAAAGAAAAGCATACCATAAACATCCAATAGTGGAAAGAATATAGAAATACTGTTAAAACACATACATATATTCAATAATAGCAAAATTAATCAAACAACAATTTATATAAAAAGAATGGATTCAGACACAGATAATAGTACCATATGAGCTGCAAGTCATTCCCCAATATCAATCGCTATTTGTGATTCTTCTTTCAACGCAAAAATACTTTCACACAAAGACAGTAGTGCACATTTGCATAAAGGCTTCCTTGTCAAAATTAGAATAATTGGTCGAGTTTTATAAAAGAATACGCCTGAAGTACAATAGTGCAACTCCAGGTTTTAAGTCATATACAAAACTTTACGAACCTTTCTAAATACCTGAAAGGGTCTATAAATACTAAATTTATCTAAATATCTATGAAACTGAAAAATCCTACTTAATTGGTATTAAACAATCTTGAATATCTTCTTCACGGCAATCTGGAAGTCGGCGGCATGAATCATCACAAAGGCTGTTCGTTTCTGGTCCTGAGCTGGCATATTGCAAGCATCGGCTCCACTTCTGGTGGTCGGTTAAGGCGAGAATTGAGTTGGGCATCATAGGTGGCATCCTGCATTTCGCGAATGATGCATCCGATTGCATCTGAGAGGCATTTGAGGGCGGCTCTCTGGCTGTAAGGTTTGACTAAGAACATCCAATAGGTGTCCCATGTCAAACTGTTAATTCCTGCGATTAATCTGCCAGTTCTCTCCAGCTCTGAGTAACATGACTGCTCCAATGTTTTAGCCGATGTCAATTTACCTGGGGTACATTGGGAAATCATGTTAGATAAGTAGAGAGTGTCATTAACTAATTCAACCAAATTACTTGTGGTTAATTTGCATCTGGAAACTGCCCTCTCTGCTTTGTTTAACTGAGATTGCCATTCTATAAACAATATCTCTTTATGTGATTCTAAGATCTTTGGCAATTTAGCTGACTGTCCTTCCTCACTACCTTGCCACTCAAGATAATTGGTCACTGTTTCATCGGCCTGCTCGAAGTCTGTTATAGCATCAGTTGATTTATTACTTAGAGATGTTGTTAAGTCACATAAAGGTTCTGCTTGGGCGATTTGTTGACATAACAACTTTATCTGTGTTAATAATGCTTTGTTTATTTGCAGTGCCTCTGCCCTGAATTCATCTACCTGTGGAAGATTCTTTGTTTTCTCAAGTTGGGCTGATAGTTGAGCAATCTGCTCATCTTTCATTTTCAACATTTGTTCATTGGCCACTTTGAGTTGTGACAATGCCTCTGACAACTCTTTCTGTTTTTGGACTGCACTCTGATCGATCCTCTGTTTCTCTTCCTGCAATTGTTGAGTTAATTGATTATTGGTTTGCTGTTGTGTTATCAATTGCAGTTCTGCCTGCTCTGCCTTCTGCCGTGCTTCTGATAGTTGTTCTTGTAATGAGAAAATATCCTGGTCTTTTGTTTTTAATAAAAGACTCACCTCTGATGCCTTATTTATTGTTGCTGCCGAATAGGCTCCAGCAAATTCTGATAGTTTTGTTAGGTCATCAGATGGGTCTAATTCCTCCTTCCAAATTATATTGCCCGTCACTGTTTCTTCTGGAAATAGGGAAGGCTGATCAGTTCTTCTCCTTTTCCTTTGTCGTTTTACCACAGCTTTATGTTTCGGGCTAAAGAAGACATCCAAGGGATGAATTTCTTCTATTTGCAAAATAATTTGATTGGAGGGATATTTTGGGATTATCTCTACTCTTTTAGGACTGGGTAGGCCGCTGGTTTCACCTGAAACTTGTTTTGAACTGGTCTCCTGTGTGTCTGCTACTCTTGATGTTTGGGCTTCCTTTGAACCTTCAGGATTGTTGATAATTGAATTGAATTGCTGCCATTCCTGGAGAAATTCGGGATCAATTTGAGTATCTTGATTTACCTTTATAGTGCTCTGTCCCTGTTCTCTCGACTGGGTTTCCTCTTGCACTTTCTGCTGTTCATTTGTTATAACCAGAGGTTCCTTAGTATGTCACTGTTCAGGCTCGCTTGATCCTGCTGCTGGGCTTGTTGCTAACAGATCTAGGGGCAGAGTTTGCAACCTCTGTTCTCTAAGTCTGTTGAATTCAACTAACCCTTCATCTTGATATTTCGTTCTGGCCCACGATCTAACTTGAGACATTGACTCGGCTGTGGAGAATATATCATCAAACAAATCTTCTTTATGATCAAATTTTGCCAATTTGGCCTGTTCAAGGGCATTATAGGCAACTTTGTCGGGATCGAATTTCCTATTAGGGAGAGTTGCTAGGGTTAATGATTTCATCTTTGTAGCTTCTTTCTCTGCATGTTTGAGATCATTCAAGGTGTAGACACCACATCTAAGAGGAAAAGACGGCCAGACCTGCTTTTTATTTCTCTTTAGAGTTTGTGTAACACCCTCGGAAATAATCTGATAGGCTATCTCCCTAGCCAGCAGTTTATCAGGTATGTACAAAGGAAGAACATGGGGTTTGGCTAGGCTACCAAAAATTCTTATATAAGTAAATTTTTCCTCTGCAAACCATCTCCCTAAACCAGTTAAATCAATCCCTGCTTGGTAGGAAATCTTGGGAGCAGGTTTATCAAAAATAGAGTGATGAATGGATAACATGAAGCCATTGCAAATTTGGTATAAATGGTGCCTATGGGAGGATTTCCACAATTTCTGATGGTATATGTGAATTGGCATGGGGTTTTGTGGAGTCCACCTCCAGCCAAGCACGGGAAATTCTGAATTAAAACACAGAGTGTCCAGGATATAGGCGCTGTAGTAAAATGGGGGAATAAGCCTTTGAGTAATGCGGGTTTGGCCTCTGAAATCAATAACTGCGGTGGCTAACTTGTCAGACAGTATAGTTTCCCAATCCATAATTTCACTATTACACGCTGCCTCTATCAAAGGAACCATTTCTATAGTAAAATTAGAGGAGTCATGCAAACCCCATAATCTACACATCATGATCCCAGCATAACAATAAGGAGAACACAGAGAATCAACAGAATACATACCGGAAGATTTATGTTTGTGTTTTGCTGGATTCTGCCTCCAATTCCGAATGGGTTCGGATTCAGTTTCATTGTCATCTTGGAATTTCTCCAGAAATGCCTTGTTGTACTTCTTCTCTGGCTCAGGCAAATGATACATTTGCCTCAAATCATTAGCTTGGAATGAACCGAAAATTCTCCCATCTCTGGTGCAGAAGGTTCTGTCTGTAATTGGGAGTTCCTCAATTTCCCACCTTACTACATCCGTATATGGGAGAATTTGTTCCCGAGCTGCTATCCGATGAAGGAAAGAGTTGGCTAAATCCTTTAAAGTTCCTTCAGATCTATGAGTCGTATCTGCTGTGGCTTCTACTTTTTTCACTTCGGGTTCTTCAGCTTCTATCAAATTATAGGTACTCTGCCAGGAAGTTTTGCCAAGACCTGAACATGTAGTATCAGATATCAACCCTTTCTTTTTATTTCCTGGATCAGTGCTGGCTTGTTCTTTGGCTGGCGAAGCGGAAGCGTTTGCAGTTTTCTTGGACTTCTTCCCCATTCTGCTTATATCTATCAACTTGGACGAATTCTGCACAGGAGTAAAAAAATAAGCGTAACACAGAGAATTGGCAGTGAAAACCAAATACGGGGGAAATATATTTGATTAATGCATGATGAAGAATCTAAATGTGGCCGTGGATCCAATCCGTGAAAAGATTTAGACTTACTATTTCATTAAATGGCCGCAAAAACCTGTCAATCATTTAAATGTCCATCACGTCGTTTATTGGTGAAATGATTAGTTTAAGCGTGCCTTGGCCGTTTTGGCGGTTGAGCGCAGGTGAATCTTCATTAGAAAGATAAGGCTTTTAAATACGAATTAATCGTAATATCCCCGTTATAACATTTTCCTTGGAATTCGTGTTTTGACTTTATAGCATCGCATCGGGGCGAAAAGGCGCTTTTCTTATATTAGCATCTCTTAGAATCTTCGATCGCCGATAGCGATATCGCATCGCATCGGGAGCATTGACCGGGGCTCTTTGTTAAAGCATGCATGGTTGTATTGCCGATCGCCGATTGCGTGTTATCGCATCGGTGCAAACCAATGGTTCCATAAGTTATGTCTCCTCTGTCATTGCGATATGCGATCTTGCGATCGCTTTATCGCAATGATAAAAGATTTAATTATTTATATCCCAAGGCCATTATTGGTTTGCATATAAAAAAGGTTTCTTATAATGTTCTTTATTTCATGTTCGGTTCTTTTCCAAAATAATACAAAATTGATACCAATTTTAAAAGTAATAGGGTCCCATTTCATATTGTGGTATTGTGAATAAAAATTATATGAAATGGGGGGTTGTTGTAGAGGACAACAGAATCCAAGGTTGGGATACATGGTAAAGCCCAAAGGGTGGAGACCTCATAGGCCTAGAAATCCATTGACCGGTAATGGCGGGATACATGGTAAAGCCGAGAGGTTGAGATAGAAAAATTCCTCTTGGTTTAGGTGGAGAGACATGAAGGAATCCATGCGTGTTTATGGCCTACTAATCGAGTGAGGTTTGTGTTAAAGCCTGGTTCTATTGATGAGCGTGAGGTGGTTGAGCCTTGGGAAGCCTTGGTTGGTTTGTTTGGTTTTGAGTCCGACATTCATGATTGGAATATGGCACAGGGGTGATTTTATGAAGAGAGATTTGGTTTATCCAATCTATGGTCGGGTGGAACATGGAAGTCCCAAACCTAGTTGGCTTTTGCATTCATTAATAAGAGTTCCTTTCCTTGGTATTTTATGTGCAAATTTACTAGTTCATATGTGGCATTTATGGTTGTTGTATACTTATTATTTCTGTTGTTTATATGTTATTTATGAATATTTTTTATGACAATGATGATGTATGGATATCATCATGTTTTGATTTATGAATGAATGAAAAATGAATCTATGACCTAATAGATGATAATGCAGCTATTGTGATAAGGCATCAATGATTCTTAGCGATTCTCAAATAAGTATGAGACCTCTATGCTCATATTTTTTATTATGGCCTGTAGAATGCATATTTGTGACATGTTTGATGAAATGGATATCATGGTGTTGTAGCCACTACAACACCACCCAAAAATTTGGGTATATTCAAAATTTTTGGCCCCCCTCTGCTCGCTCAGCCATTAGGGTTTTGACCTGGCCTGTAGTCAGTGACACCCTCTTGACCTATTTACAGCCCCTCGTAAAATTTCTCACCATCATGACGAGATACTTTTTCTGCAGCCATGCCATGTGTGGGGGGATCATCATGCATACACTCAAATGGAAGATTTTCTATGTATTAAGTATGCCCATTAGAAGCACTTTCACCATAGATCATTCAGGCATTCTATCTACCAAGCTCATGGTCCCATGTAAATTATTTTTATGGGGACATCATTCTCTAAAAGGGTAACTATGAACTAATTGATATTATAATACTTCATGCAGGTTTAATCCTTGAAAGGTATACCCGATAATATCACCACCGCATTGGAGATTCGAGAAGGCGGGATGACATCTCTGGATTAGGATCGTTGTTCAACCCCCAAATAGTTTTAACTTGGACACATTGACAGAAGAAACAAAGGGGGCTTCATGGAGATAATAAAATCAGAGAGGGAGGTTTTGATGATGTATACAAGAGTATAACTTCCAAGGGCACAGAAACAACAGCAAGAAAGCTATCCTCCAAGTTTGCCCAATGGAAAAGGGTATTTATGAATAAAATAAAACTTGTAGCCAAAGTGCAGCACAACTACTTGGCTATTTCATAGAAGGATAAAAAAAGGTTGCTCGTTCAGGAGTACTTTCCCACTAGCTTTCGCCACACCATCTGCATCTTTGCAAATACAAAAATCATGTTCTAATTTACCTGGAGGGCCTTCTTCGTCGATTATTAGTGCGGAAGGTGAGGGTAGTGTCTAAAGCTACCGGTTCGTCAAACGCATGAAGAATTTTAGTGATAAAGGTTGAGGGACGCAACATGGTCATCAAATGCTAGAGGCAGAGTAGTAACGAAGGTCTCCAAATCGAAGACGAAGCTGCTTATGTCCTTTACCAGCAGAAGCTTGTGCTGGAGGGAAAGTGCCTCACAAGAAGAAACACAATCAAGTTTGCAGTGCGAGCTTTGGCTCGTTGCGACCAGTCGCTGAGTCGCAAATACCGTAGAGAAATGATTGATGCGACTCCCCAACTATCTGACTATGCGACCTCTTATCAAGTCACAGATCTCCATAGGTGATAGGGTCGCAATCTTCAAGCATAAAAGCAATGTGCGACCCAACCTCAAATGCGACTATGCGACCCTTTCAAGTCGCAGATATCCATAGTTCGCAGGGTCGCAATATTCAAGCATGAAAGAAATGTACGACCTAGCCTCAAGTGCAACTATGCGCCCCTTTAAGTCGCAGATATCCATAGGTCCAGGTTCACAATCTTCAAGCATGAAAGCAATGTGTGACCCAGCCTCAAATGCGACTATGTGACCCTTTCAAGTTGCAGATCTCCACAGGTCGCAAGGTCGCAGTCTTCAAGCATGAAAGCAATGTGCGACCCAACCTTAAATGCAACTATGTGACCCTTTAGTAGTTTCTATCTTCGCCCAGGTCGCTAGGTTGCAAATGATCCAATGTCATAGGTCGCGAGTAACCCCTAGGTCACAGGTCGTAAATGGACCAAGTCATAAGATAACCCAATAGTCAGGAAGACCAAGAGTCAAGGGAAACTCAAAGGACATCTCAACCTATATATACAACTTCGGGAAATTGAGTAAAGGACTTTTAGCTTGGCAATTGAAGCCGATATGATAGAGGAATTATTGCTTAAGAGTTGAAGGCACTCAACTCTTGGTATGAAGTAGAGATAGAGGTAGCAAGGCTAGGGTTTTTGTATCATGCATTGAGATGAATAGCCCATGTTCCACTATTTGGTTTTGACGAGTTGTAAACATGTATTTGACATTGCAGCATCATTAAAAATATATATTCTCTTTTCCGACGCCGATTCACGTGCTTGTTTGTGGTGACAGTACTAGCTATCTAATTTTTCACTATGTTGTGCGGATGCTTTCATGAATGCAATTGATTATGAACTAATTCACAGTGGTTGCATGTACGTTTGCTCTCGAATCAATGTTTATTGGTTCCTTGCCACGTTGGTGATCTATTGTGAACTACTTTGCAGTTAACTTCTGGCATGTTTTCTTTCATGTATGTTTGACTGGTGTTCAGCTCACTAATCCCAGTCATGACATACCCCCTTTTTATTTTGCTGCTTAGACTTGCTTGTATCTTTGTTTATGGTTCATCATTCTTGGGCTGATTTTGCTTCACTGATTGGTCATTTCACCTTTGCCTTTGCTCCATCATCTTCTCCTTCAACAATCAAGAGTGGAAACACTTATGGCAGCAACCAGGCCCACATACCGGATGGGGCTCCTATCCAAAATGGTGTGAGGACTAATTGGGACCTTTCACTGGGGAGACCCCCTTGTTGTCGGTAGTAAAATTTTTCCCGTCAACAAAAGTGGCACTAGAAGGAGGTCCAGATGACAAGCTGAGGCCTTAGAGCCTGCAGTTAGTCTCATATCTATAGTGGCTCATCCCCAAATCATTCTCCTGATATTTTTATCGGATTTATCTGGTTCTCGATGCTCAATCCCTGATGAATGTATGTATCACTTGTCCCAGTTAAAATTCGATGGTTAGAACAGAGTTTCCATAACCGAGCACCTTTCGGATTTCTGTGAGTTTTGTAAGTGTTATGAAATTGACGATGAGGAGTTGGCTTGTGTGCTTTTCTCCCTCACTCTCAAAATTCGCGTTAAGCAATGGTGCCATACATTGCCGAAAAATTCCATTCATTCGTTCGAGTAGCTCGCCGGTGAATTTAAAAAATATTTTCACAGGTACGATTTTCAAAATGTATTAATACGGTTAAATGAGATTAGAATGGAACCTAAAGAATCTCTAGAGGAGTTTTATATCAGATTTGTTCATCTTTGTTTTGAGTTCCCTGAAAGGGATGTCGATTAGGCATATTTAATTGAACGGTTTCAACATATGGTTTTCGTTTCCCTAGAACAATTTCAATCAGAAACCAAGCCTGATCCCAGTGTTTGTTATAATGATCCTCAAGTTTCCAACTGTTCAGAATTTGTCCCTAATGTTTCCTTGTCTATCTCCCCGAGTCCAGAACACATTCAGGCCTCCCATAAGAATATTACTATTCCTCCTCCTGAATTTTTGTGTAATGGAGTTGTGGTCGCAAAAGTTCTGAGTGATGATAGACATATGCAAGAAAATAAAACCTATTGTACCACCTCTGAACCTTTCACGCACCCTGTCAAATTAGAGCTTGAAAACCATATTGCCCCAATAACTCTCCATGTTAATGAAACCTATCTCGAGTCCACTGAATGCTTACCTGGGCACAGTCCTAAATCTCATTCACATACTGATAATAAATTGAGTCTTGGCCCAGATAAAGTTGATTTTCCTTCAAAATCATTGGACCGTGATGGGCATGCAAGATCACTGGCCTCTCTAGATGACACTAATGTGCGAGATGAAGGCCCTTGTATAGTGGATGCCCCCACATCCGAATCATTTCATCCATTATTCCTTGATTCATTTCTTGAGCTTGCCACGCCGGTAATTTCTTCAAGTCTTTCGAAATCGTCTTGTAGTGGTGTTGGCAATAATCATGAGCACACGGGTGGTGTTTCACAATCGCATTACAAAATTGATGAATGTCTTATGTCTGGTATTTTTCATATGTAATATTTAAACAACGAAAAGAGTGACTGGTTGTCTCAGCAACCTCAAGAGGTTTCTTTTATTGATTCATCCCAATTGTTAACCCAAGGGGAGTCTAATATACCGGATGCCCAACCTAATAAAATTGATGGCTCCAATGATTATTATTTATTTGAAAATATGTTCACTCATGCCTCTGAGGACTTTCATTCATATCTATCTGTTGACCATACGAAGCCACCAAAATTTGATGATCCACTTTGTGATGACTCAAGGACCCATCAGGAAATTGAAGCAATTCAACTTCTACTGGCTGTTACCTCAAGTTCTTACGATCATGATGAAACCCCTGAAGCAAGCCAAACTAGGGTTTATTGGATTAGGTTTTTTGAAATGACAGTTCCCACGTATCACACTCCTCTTGGCATAACCACGTCGGATGTCAGATCATCTAGGCAAACCTTCCATTTGAGTGATCTTTCCCTGAGCATAGATTTCTTTTCCCCAACAGTTGGTATGTAACAACCGATATACCCTAATTTATTCACTGGAAGGAAAACACCGGCCATTGTCTCTAATATTTTCGGTTGTTTCCCAGCCAGTACTAGTTGCAGTTAGGAACAAGCATGTGATTTTTGGAAAACCTCTCTACTGCCTGAAAATATTCCGGTCAATTCACCCCATCCTGGGAAATATAAAGAATCTGATACATTGGACTGTCAATCGGTCAGTGCACAAACATTTGGCCAAATTGATAATAAGCCCACTGACATTTTGCTAATCACCACGATTAATTATCACATCCATTCACCAATTGATCTCACCAAACCATCAAAGTTTGGAAGCCCCCCGCTCGAAGGTCTGGAGTTTGTCCAGGATGGTGAGGAATTTCAGCCTCCACTGAAGGTTTCTTTGGATCCTCGCATCCTCGACAAAAGCTAGGGACGACTCTAAACTAGGGCTTTCAAAATTGTTTCCGCACTTGGGTTAATGAGTACCTCAAATTCGCCTTGCGGATGCTTATTTTTTCCATTCCATCAAATTGATCATCCTCAACATCATGGTGAGATGCCCAGCTGGTTTGATGGATCTTATCCGATGAATATACCTGCAAATAGGCGATGTCCTACCCTGCTTCTGTCGGACCTAGCATGGTGCGTGGATGGATGTGTGTCACTTATAAATGATTTTAGGTTTCAGGTACGTATTTCTATGTATTAGGATGAAAGTGTAATTCAAATCGAACCATCCATTCTGGCACGTTCTCTGGTAAGTAGCCATGACCTTCTGGTTGTCGCACATGCTTTTCAGGTAAGTCTTGGTGTCGGTGCACAATTTTGTATGATGGATCTGATTGCGAACATTGTTGTTCTTGCAGGGCATGAAATAATGTGGTGGCTACACTGGAAAGATGATTTCACATAACTCGACCGCTTCTTTGGTTAATCTAGGGTTTTAGGTTTAGGCTAGCTAGGATCTGTTAATAAAATTTTGTTAGTCAAGTTGTTAATTAGGTTTACTTGCTAAGGTTTTGCTTTATGGTTTAAAATTATGCTTACTGTTTTTTCTTGCGGTCAATAGTTTATGCATTATAATTTTCCACTGATGTTGCACTCATTTTTCTTCTAGTTTTCTTATTGTTGCATACTATTCAAATAATCACTGCATGTGATTTTCCTTGTTTCTTCACCTGCATCTAGTTGATCTTTATTGCACATGGAATTGAATTTCATCATAAGCTTCATTTGTTTCATCACGTTGTATGACTTCTTCCTCACATCATTTGCATTGGTTTTTGAGATAGCTGTGAAAGTTTCCATACATTTCATACCATTTCATGAGCCCTCATTGAACCTGGGGTCTTGAAACCCTCGGTGCCCAGACTAAATTTCTTACTCCCCCTTACACGGGTTTAAAGCCGGATCGATTTATTTTACCTCTTTGCATGCATTGAAATCCTGATGATCTTTATTACTTGTTTTTCCCTGATTTTTGAAACCCTAACTCCATTGTCGGTGTGAGGTTGCAGTGGTTACCTCAAGAGGCAACTTCTCTCAGAACAGGTCATCAAAGTCACGTTCTCACAATAATGCCTATGAGTGTAAATTAATTAGCCAGAGAGATAAGAGTCAGTGCTTGTGGGGAACCCTAATGAGTTTGAATGGCCTATATCTGCAACCTGAGTCTTGAATATCTTAATGATTTGTTTTTCATAGTTCACCTATGGGTGGGAGATGAGGTGAAGGCTTGGCACGAGGGAAAACCCAAATCAGAATAGCTTTCAGTTTTTTTCAAACAAGAAATAACCTCTCTTGCCTGTAAAATAAGTCAGGATCCCTCATTTTCCCATGCAAATAAGTGTCGCGAGCACATACAAATAAGTGTTACAAGCACATAAAAAAAAATAATGAGGGTAAAGGATTGAGAAAGGATTCTTGCGAGAGAGGTAATGCAACGACTCCACCAGGGTACTAACCAGGCTCGCTGGCAGCGGAGCAATGTTTGTGATTTCTTGAGGTGACTCCGCCGGGGTACTGTCCAGGCCTGCTGGCAGTGGAGCAACACCAGAAACTTATTTTAAAATTTTGAATATAATAATCCCACTACCTTTCTCTCCACATCATCATCAAACTATTGGCGTCCGTGACATTCTGCTTTGACGTTTTCTAATTAACAGGACCTAGCTGAGGCACAAGGATTGTGAATATCTGTAAAGGTCAACGTAATACAAAGAGTACCCACATAACCTGTTCAATATTCCTTTGCATCACTATTTGGACTTAGAGTATTATTGGGACATTGAAAGAGATGCTGGATTCTACTAGTGGTTCACCATTTGTTGTAGCCGCTACAACACCACCCAAAATTTTGGGTATATTCAAAATTTCGGGACCCCCTCTGCTCACTTAGCCATTAGGGTTATGACCCGGCCTGTAGTTAGTGACATCCCCGTGACCTATTCCCATCCCCTCGTAAACTTTCTCACCATCACGATGAGATAATTTTGTTGTAGCCATGCCATATGTGGGGGGATCATCATGCATACACTCAAATGGAAGCTTTTTTGTGTATTAAGTATGTCCATTAGAAGCACTTTCACCATAGATCATTTAGGCTTTCTATCTACCAAGCTCATAGTCCCATGTAAATTATTTTTGTGTGGACATCATTCTCTAAAATGGAAACTGTGAACTAATTGATATTATAATACTTCATGCAGGTTTAACCCATGAAAGATATACCCGATAATATCACCACCGCATTGGAGATTTGAGAATGTGGGATGACATCTCTGGATCAGGATCATTGTTCAATACCCAAATATTTTTAACTTGGGCTCGTTGACAGAAGCAACAAAGGGGGCTTCATGGAGATAATAAAATCAGAGAGGGAGGTTTTGAAGTTGTATACAAAGGTATAACTTCCAAGGGCACATAAACAACAACAAGAAATCTATCCTCCAAGTTTTCCCAATGGAAAAGGGTGTTTATGAATAAAATGAAACTTGTAGCCAAAGTGAAACACAACTACTTGGCTATTGCATAGAAGGATCAGAAAGGTTGCTTGTTCAAGAGTACTTGCCCACTAGCTGTTGTCACACCATCTGCATCTTCTCAAATACAAACATCATGTTCTAATTTACCTGGAGGCCCTTCTTCGTCGATTATTAGTGCGGAAGGCGCGAGTAGTGGCTAAAGCTACCGGTTCGTCAAAAACAGGAAGCAAAGCAGTGATAAAGGTTGAGGGACACAACGGGCTCATCAAACGCCAGAGGCAGAGCAGTAACAAAGGTCACCAAATTGAAGTCGAAGCTACCTATGTCCTTTACCAGTAGAAGCTTGGACTGGAGGGAAAGTGCCTTGCAAGAAGAAACATAGTTAGGTTTGTAGTACGACCTTTGGCTCGTTGCGACCAGTCACTGAGTCACAAATACCGCAGAGAAACGATCGATGCAATTCCCCGACTATATGACTATGCGACCTCTTATCAAGTTGTAGATCTCTGCAGGTTGCAAGGTCGCAATATTCAAGCATGAAAGCAATGGGCAACCCAACCTCAAATGCGACTATGCGACCCTTTCAAGTTTCAGATCTCCATAGGTCGCAGGGTCGCAATATTCAAGCATGAAATCAATGTGCAACCTAGCCTCAAGTGTAATTATGCGACCCTTTCAAGTCACAGATCTCCATAGGTCGCAGGGTTGTAATATTCAAGCATGAAATAAATGTGCGACCCAGCCTCAAATGTGACTATGCGACCCTTTCAAGTCGCATATCTCCACAGGTCACATGGTCGCAGTCTTCAAGCATGAAAGAAATGTGCGACCTAGCCTCAAATTCGACTATGCGACCCTTTAGTGTGGAAATTATATGCACTAAGCATGCATATGTCCAAGATCCACCTGATCTCACACTATTTAACTTTATGCAAGATACTGAATCTATTCCACTTGTTAATCTTTTGCGGAAAAATTAATTGCACACACATGTGAAGCATAAACAAAAATATTCAATCGCACATAATACGCTGAACCGGAAAGCCCTAAGTCGGAGGGAAACCCGTTGTATTATGTAACATGGAGATCAGATGACAATCTCATACAAACATACAAAGCTTACCAGAATCTCTCAGTACAGTACAATCGTCATACACTAATCAGGCCCAATCTTGAAAATCCATGCACCGATATTTGCCACCTGCTAGCCTGCCTCCACTGCGCAATCTCTGCTGAAGAATAGCTCTGAATGAATTCAAATTACTCTTGGATTGATTGCGCAATCCTCATTGGCATCTCCAATATGTGTGTGATGTAATCAATGCATCACTATAGTCAAAACAGATAGTCTATCTTGCCCTTTCACTTATCTCTCCACTGGTCTCCACTGAAACTGCCATGCACTGCAGTTAACTGCTGTATTGTTCAGTTGATTAATGAGTTATTATTTGTGAATTAATTAACTAATTAATTCACTCCACTCTCACTAGTGTATCAATCAGTTAGACTAGATACAACTAGCTCAACTGAGTCTAACCGAGTTAAATGAGTCTAACTGAGTTAGACTAAATACAACTCCATAAATACTTCTTCCAACTATGTCATAACTCTGCCACTTGAGTTCTAACTGAGTCCTCCATGCATTAGCTCCATTAAAACCTTAGGAATAGCGTAATTCCTTATGTCAGTTGATGTGCCACATCTGTGCACTGAACTAAAGTGCTCCAAGAGAATAAGTTGTTGTTTAGAGTCTGATTATTATTAAAAGCTAATTATAATCGACATGCATCTATTTTTAGATTGAAGATCTATAAATAGATTTCGCCTAGTATTCTAAAAATAGAATTTCATCTATTTTTCCAACTTGATCAACCATCCAAAAATAGCATCTCATAACTTCTGAAATATGATCGACATGTCTAAAAATAGACATAGTCTAAAAATAGACTTGCGCCAAAAATAGCCTGCGAGCCCACTTAGTGAAGGCGACTCTTTTCACTAAGCTCATCATCTTGTTGAATCTCAACATTTAGTAGTTTCTATCTTCGCCCAGGTCGCCAAGTCACAAATTACCCAAGGTCGCAGGTTGCGAGTAACCCCTGGGTCGCAAATCACAAATGGATCAAGTCACAAGCCAACCCAACAGTCAGGAAGACCAAAAGTCAAGGGAAACTCAAAGGACATCTCAGCCTATATATACAACTTCAGGAAATCGAGTAAAGGAATTTTAGTTCGGCAATTAAAGCCAGTATTATAGAGGAAGTATGGGAGTGAGTTGGGCTCTCAGTCGCATGGAGTCCTTGGCACGGGAGCGAATGGGGGTTTCATGTATTGAAATGTTGAGTTCCCTTAGGGATTGTTCACCTGGAAGGGTGGATTAGCTCCTGGAGGTTCTGTAGGGTGTGTAGAAGGCCAGATTGGTTATGTTGTGTCGGTTCCAAGTCCTATAACTATACATTGGGAGTTGAATCATATCATAGTAGCCTCTCGTCACATGTTTACCCCTATTGTCCAGTTACTTGGGTAGATGTGGGAGGAGGGTGTTACATCTTCTATTATATCCATGATTAAATGTTATATCTTTAATGTTTAGTTAAACAAATTCATTTCAAAATTCACTTTCAGGTGCTTTGCTATAAGTAACTAAAAATTTCAGTGGTTTTTTTTCCTCCATCATAATATCTAAAATTCATCCTCAGCTAGATGATATAGATATTATCAATTTCATTATTCCTATACTCACCTCTCTACAATGAAATTTGACAAAGACACCATCAAGGATTGCCTATCTTGCCCCTATCTAAGGATTCTTCATTTTCATATCATATCACTGAAAATATTTAGCTTAATTTGACTCCATTTTCCAATGGATTTTCCCTATCCCCTGCCATCAAATTGATAAAATTATTCTACCTTGATTTTATATACCTAGCCTAAAATCCAAAATATTTCATAAGTGAGAGGGTTTTGAAGGTCTAGATTCCAACCCTAAATATTGGTTTATGGTTTCCTTTGGGTTCCTCTCCTCATCTTGGAGGAATTATAAAGTGTTAACACTGAATATGCCCCCAGTGCTAATGGAGAGATGAGACAAGGGAATAATGATCCCAATCTCTTTCTTGGTAATATATTTTCACATTCTCTCGATCTGCATGTAGAAAAAATGGGGTTAATTCACGGTTACATGAGAAATCTAGTTTTTAGGGCCTCCAATGCAGGAAGGGTGAATGGTTAGTGGTATTGGGGCTTGTGTGATCAAGAGGCCCTGTCAGGAAATCCATCGCTTGCAAAGGTAGTAACCAACCTCTCTCAATGTGATGGATGGATGTGGAAAACTACATACAAAGGAGCGATCAAGCTCATTTTGACCTTGAATGCCCGCCTTTTTTGATTGGAAAGCATATGCAATGGAGAAAACACTAATATTTAGGGAATTTGATGTAGCTACCAACCCATGGGGCCTGTGAATAAAAATCCCAGATAGATCAACACTTGAACTCTATAATTTTATGGGCTCAAATACCATGCTAGTCTTAGGACTTATGGATCTGATGCAACCTATTCTCATGAGGGCTCCGTCTTCCAATGTGAGTCCCCTTCTTTATTCCTTCTATGTTTTAGCGAAATGAAAATAAATGAAAGGTATGGAATCATTCTAGATATTCTTAAAAAATATTAATGGGAAGGTTTATATTTTATGGATCAAGAGATCAGATTTGGTGGATTACTTGAAACATAGTATCCAATTTTTTTGGGTTATAAAGGTAATATCTCAATTATTTTTATTTTAAGGTAAAGTGCTTTAGGAATCCTTCCAGATGAAAGACTATGTGATTGTGTGTAAATCCACCATTATTTTAAATCTGAGGCTGCGTGGTGGAGCTCAAATGTCGAGAATCCCTAGTGGATCTGTCTCATTCAAGGATGCAATGCAAGGGAAGGCTCACATCACAACCACATATGGGACAATTCTTGAACTTGACATAGTGGAAAAGGAGGAATATCCACAAATTGAGATCAAGAACTCACACATAAATAATATGTTCTTCTATTTTCATAAAGAGGTTGTAATATGTAGATTTAATAGTTTCTGGCCTAAAACTGAAGATCTTTACGAATGGATCTATACAAAAAATACCAAAGAATGTGATGTATAATTATGCTATAAGGGTTTCTTCATAATACAACCTTTCTTAAAAGCTCTTATTAGAAAATTGTAGGGAAATTATTGTGGTTATAGGGTAGAGTTGGGTTATTCACTACTCCCCGGTTCATAAAATTCGATTCATCCACCATGGAAGTCACAAAAATGTATGTTTGTGTTCATATGAAAAACCTCCCACTTCCCTTCTGTAATCACCAGGTACTCGAAGACACTGGAAATGTACTATGCATATTCAGAAAAACAGATACTGAGAGAATAAAAAAGGGGATTTTCACATATGCCTACATTTGTGTGGAGATAAACCTTAGCAAGGGACTTCTAGATCGCATCCATCTGAAAAATGGACAATTCCATTGGACACTGAGTCTTGATTATGAATATACGGCCTTCATATTCCATGTATGTAAAAAAACATGACATTTAAAAGATAGTTTATCCTTGGCCAAAAATGAAGTAAAGAAAAGGAAAGGGTTGAGGACTAAAACAAAAATTTGGCAACACTACGAGCCCCCTTTTCCATAAAAAAAAAAGAGGAGGATCAAAAGGACCCACCCAACATATAAAATGAGGAAATTAATGAAACAAACACTTAGGTAAATCTTCCTCCACATACCATAGATACCTATTAAAACATAGAAATGGTCATCACACCAAATCTTGTAGTCATTCTAGAAACAACAACAAAGAGAAAAATAATGCCAAGAACCAAAATATTTCATGAAACATAGGTCTCTAAATATGCAAAGGAGCTCCCCCTTACAAAAAAATCAAGAGATACAACATTTACCATCATCATACTTTCCCCAAGGGTATGGAAGGAAGTAAAAAAGAAGAGAGGGAAGAAATGAAAAGTGGATGATTTCTACAACTATAGAATCCTTTAGGATCTCCAACTAGTTTTTTCTTTTATGCTAAGTTATGAGGGTGTTAATCCACCTTTGTGACGGATCCAAGTGATCCATTATCTTTGAATACAAGCCAAACATGTATCTACAAAATGTGATTTTATTTGATTTAGTTATTTATTTGATTTGATTTTTATTTTAATTTTAATTTTATTTATTTATTTTCTATTTTCCGAGGAAAAAAAATATCTGTTATGATGAATTTTTCTAGTGGAATATCCATGGAAATTTATGGATAAATATAGTCATTTTATGGAACATTGTAAAATCCAAATTCTAGTTCAAGCTCCCATGGAGAAATAATAATAGTGGCACCATGCCCAAAAGGGATGTAATAGTAAACAAGTTTCCCCATCTTCTATCATTGAACCATTATCCTCATAGATTGCTAAATAATACCTAGTTCCTAATGGGAATAATTATGTTGTTTTGTTGTAGATCAACAACGATCCAATAGTCCATGTGTGAATGTCATCCTAGCCCTAAAATCCAACCTTTGGTTATTCCTCCTCCCTCATATTCTCACTTAGAACTTTATCCCTTAGAAATTTGTCCCTTACATATTCTCTAAATTGAAATTAGAGAACAAGGTTTTCCTCCAGCTGTAATGCCTTAAAAAATATGGGAAGAATAATAGGAAGTATAAGGATAATACTATAGATACCCCTACCTAGAAAAGTGGGATTATCACAAGAAAAAAGGCCCAGTAAAAACATCGAAATGAGTTATAAGATCCTAAAGAAGAAAGACTACAAAAGAATTCAAGGAGAAATCATACAAAGAAAAGTGAGAGACAACAAATACAAAGGAAAAGTCATTGGGGATTCAGAGATGAATTGAGATTTCTTTTCGAAGCAAGGAGAGCATTCAAATAAAAACAAAGTATCTAATTAAATGAAAGAAATCAAAGCAACATGGTTAAAATGACAACTATACTAATCTCACATGTCTTTAGGGGGACCTCCTAAATATTACAAGATGCTAGGAGCTCAGATCACGAGTTTAAGATGACCAACAATGAAATTTAAATCACCATAACAAGAATGATATTAACTGAAGTGCTACAAACAAAGTTTTCACAATAAGTATATATGTCAAAGTATATCAAAGTCTGAACTATATTTTTTTTTCTTTCAAATGAAGTGTTTATATAAATTCTTCAAATGAAACAAAATAAGGATTCATTGCTTAATTTATAGAATCCAAAATTAAATCTCCTTGCCGTGAATTTTCTAAAGCATAACTCATTCCAACTTCTTTTTTCTTGATTGGGCGTTGAATGACACATTAACAAGCTCTTTTCTCACACAATTTTAAAAATATCGGTCCAAAGAACTAAGAATATATCCCAAAATGTAATGAATTTGAGGAAACCACCTATGCGAAGTCTGATTGGGTTGTTATTAAAAACAACCCATGTTTTTCATTTTCCCAAATTGTTTTCATTTTCTCAGAAACTACATCTGAAGTTGACTGGTCAAAAATTTTGTATTTTTCTTTTGATCTCATGTGGGGGGTTCACATGTGCGAGTTGGGTGAATTTTGACCAAAAAAGGGGGGTCTCCCTTATGCTTAGAGGGAATTCCTTAAAAATGCGCTCTAATCCTTTAAATCATCATTACCTCCTTTCTTAGTCCACACAAGGCTGCCACATTTTATTCTTGGAGAGTGTTACTTCAAAATATATTAGTTGATATAATCAATGGATTTTTATACCACCTGTAGTTTCTCCTTGCTAACATCATAAGAGCTTAAATCCTTGTTAATTTCTTGATTGCTTTCATAAAGTGAAGAATTTTTGTACACTTCATTGATGTCCACACCATGTCTCATCTCCATGGAAATAAAGATAACTTCCAACACCAACTTCTTTGATGCTTGACATTTATGTTAAGTATATCATTTTTGAAAGTTGAATGTGTTGATGGAAAAGGAAAAAATCAAATCAAACAAAAGAGGAATGCACACCATGAAAAAAAAACAACTCCAAGGAAGTTATATCTAATCCCAAAGTAGCTTCTCACAAAATTACTATTTTGGATTTTCCTTCTATTGTATCCATCTCAAAATTTAGATCACCAAACAATGTTGCAGTTAGACCATAAAATGTCTAAGAAATGTGGTTGAATCAATAAAACCATATCCACCACACAATAATTTTTTACCGAGGGACAATGAACCCACAAAACAGATTCCTAAAGGAATAAAATTCCGATGAAATGGTTGAAAAAAGGTGGTAGTTTGGGGTAATAACAATTGTCAGCATCCCAAAGTAGGTGAAGTACAAGAAAGTGAAAAACATAAAGAAGTGTAATTGAAAAAAAATGGAAGATGTCCACTCAGGAGAAATCATGGAGTATACCGTTACTATATAGATACTCAAATTGATTTTCATTATTGAAAAGGAGAAACAACTTACCATATCCAAGGCTTAACTCAATCCTTTGCAATGTGGATGATGTCCATTAACATGCTTTTGGAGGTGTGTCTCAAAGCCTTCTTTATACATGCTAAAATAGGGTATTAATGTATTTTGTTTGAACCTTATTAGTGCCCTCTATTGAACCTTGATGAGTATGCGCTGAATATGTAAAGAAAAGAAAGCAATTGTGTTGTTGCTAGTAATTCCTATTGCATTTTCTTTATGTTATCAAAATAACTTGCCATCGAATTTTTTTCACTTTGCACTCAACTCTTGTTCTTGTTTGCTGCATATATTCTTGCAAGGTATCATTCATGTGATATAATTATTTTAGAATAGAAAATGTGCAACAATTCATACAAAGCTAATGACAACAAAAACCTTGTCTTTAGTCTTCAAAAATGAACTTACATTTTCTTCTATCTCTCTCTCTCTCTCTCTAAGATATTTCATTTTTTGTGCAGACTTCAGCGTACCATTTGAATTTTATTTTTGTTGTTAAAATATTTTGTGAGATACAATTTCAACACATACCTTGGCTAAATCCCTCTCTTTCCTAGTAGAGGAGTCAAAATATAACAAATTTCTTTGACCTCTATTCTCTTCAACGATCTGAGAAAGGACTACATGCATCTATTTTTTTTCTTCATTAAAAACTAAAGAAATATATCTCCATCAGAAACAATAAAAAATGGATCAAAGCATCATAAAATAACACACAACAAAAGTGATGGCCACCAACCACTACCTTCATTCCTTTACAAGCATATGTCATCAATTATCCTTTGATCCAAACCCTTCAAATCTAACTTGGACCCAATTCTTAAACACATCATAAAGTAGTATATTAATATTTCACCACAAATATCAGATTTCAAACTTAGGGACTGTAAGAGATTCATGACGACTACTACTATGAATCATTTCCATGCCAAAATTTCATGCTCACAATATTTGCATGATGAATTTTGAATAGACTGCACATTATTTCTTGATGATAAATCTTATGGACCAAGCATAAATTTGGTATCATGGATAGGTCAATGATGGAAAATATGGTTGATAATAATGGAGTGCATGAATGGTAATTGAAGTGGTTATTCATCACATTTTTCTAATTTTTTAATAAACTAAAATGTATTCTACAAGTTTTACCTCAAGTTTACCTTTTAAAGAGCTTGGAATGTTGAAGTAGGAGTTGTAGGCATCGAAATAAAACCATTTTACCAACAAAGAAATTCTTGAATTTTGAGCTATTGTAGATTCTGATAATGACTTTTCACACACTCTAATTTTGCACAAAAACATATACCATGAACTCATTTTAAGGCTAAATTAAGTGCTTCAATGGAAACAATGTATTTTTACCTTTTTCACCATAACACATCCTTCAGAATCCCATTTTGACGAAGAAAAGGGACTGTTGTGAAAATATACCAAATTTTGTCCTAATTTGTGCAAATTGGTGAAAAATGAAAATCTTCCTTAAAATCCCACCAAAATTCCTTTAAAAAATGCATTTTTATGGAATTATTCTAGTGTCTTATAACTCAATTGATCATATTCTGAGAAAACCCTACATGCCATTTTTTTTTTGCTCCATTTTATTGTAATCTCTATGAAAAAATGCTCTAGAATAGGATGCTACAACATCTTTACACAACTATAACAAATTTCCATAGATATTGATGACTTTCCGCAACTGTCTCTATTTTTATTCTGGAAATTGTATTTTATGAGTCTGAGTTGTTGATTAGACAGTGTTCTGAGTGTTGAAGTAGAGACCATGAAATATGATACATGTTGACTAAAATTGATCTAATTTTATTGATTTTCATGGAAAATGAAATGAATGAAAAATATTTGTAGTAAATTTCATCATGTTGTTGTTGCATGGTAAATTTCATTAGAACAAAAGGCGATCATGCTGCTACAAGAAAATTGTAGAAGAAGAAAATGAACTGTTGAAAATTTTTTGTTGATTTCATTAAACCATATAGTCTTCATCAAAATTCATCAAAACTTACATCCATTGTACAATTCTTACCATGTGAATAAATGTCCCGAAGTCGAGCATGTAAAAAAATCATTGGATTTCCGATCACATATGAAAATCCCTAACCAATGCGAGATAACTCATCGATAATGTAAATGAGTGTCAAGGTATCTGAGTGCATCTTGATAGGGACGAATGAATGTGTTGAAGTCAATCACCTGCAAGATATGACAATCAAGAGACATTGTTGTATTCACATTGTTGTTAGCAAGGAGGCTTTCCATTAACATATGTAAGTTCCAAGGCCCTCAAAATAGTCTCTAATCTTGGTCCTAGATAAGGTGTTGAAGTTGATGGGACAATATATGATGGAATGTGGGCCTTGAGGAATCCCAGATCATCCAACTCAAGGATAGAACCAAAAATTATTTGAAGAACCATGATAAAATATTGAAATCATCATGAAATTAAAAAACTTATTGCAAATTTTTCTCCCTAGTTGTTTGGTTTTCAAGTAAATCTCATGTCCAATTGTGCAAGTGAACTAGTTTTCACAATAGGACTTATTATTTTTCTTTACCTTTTTTTTTATATGTCCTGATCTACTTTGAAAAATAAAACCTCCTTCAAGTATAGGAATACTTCGATTGGAACCGTGTGCGTAACATGATGACAAATAAACTCATATGCAAGTTTGAAAGATACACTTTGATATATACCAGAATATGAGAAACCGGGTGATTTGATTGAGATGATGTCAATAACTATTGAAGATGAGAGTGGTGCTCTAGCTCAATGATTGCTTGAAATAAAATTTAAATATAGTTATGATTCCATTGGTTCTCTTTCTCATATGGATCATTTTGTATGTCTTCTTGTTCCCTACCATTCAAATCTTCTATTATGGGATGGTTGGTTTCTTAGATGCATAAAGGATATGATGACAGGCATAGTAGAAATTTCTCAATCTTAGGTTCCAACTACTGCTCTCCATCATATGTGGTCCACAAATCTTAAGTCTCCTTTGGATCTTCTTCTTCTTCTAGACGTTGTTTCTCAAAGCAAACTGTGGATTTCTTTTTTCGCAACACTCTTACTGATATAAGACAAATATCATTTGGATCAAGAGGATTTGTTTGAAGCTTTTGTACCTCAACATCGTAAGTGGATTGAGGTATTTTATTATTGGGGATCTACAATGGTAGTGTAGGTAATTAAGCGGGAATGGGATTTTGGGATGCTTGCATAGGTGGTAAAAGGAAAGGTTCAATTGAAGCCAACTGAGGGTGAAAATGAGGTTGTGGTGGAGTTGAATGGTATGGATAACATTAATATTTGTATTGAGGATAGTGAGGAAAATATTGAGGATATGATGGATTTGTTCCATAAGGCCCTTGCCAACCTTATTTCCAAGATTTTTTTTGAGGTTGGGATTGAGATGGCTAAGGCTTCTAAGTAAAGGATGTGTTCCAATTAATTTGAGATTGTTGTGCGTAACCTTGAGATGGTGAATTAGGATCTTGCATTGTACCAAGTTGACAAGGCTGCCATGGTCTTATTGGAGCTACATAACAGATTTGTCCTGATGTTTGATTTTCTCCCTGGTAAACTGCCTTCAACCCTAGTAATGATGGGAAATATTTAGTAGTATGTGATTCTACTTAGATAACAAAAGTTTCAATGTTATCAAGTGGTAATTCAAGCAAAGGATGCTTCTTTGTACATTTAGGGAAAAATATAAATGAAGCAACACTTTCAAATTTTTTCTTTTTTTTCATTCTTAGCATATCAATATGTTCACTTAAATTTCCAACAATGTCTAGAAAATTGTTAAGTTCTGTTTGAATTACCAATCTTGATTCTGACTTACTTACTCTTACCAAAACTAGATCATGAGGGGATCTTCCATACTTTTCTTTTCCACTTGATATGTGCTTGCACAGTTCACAAATTTCTTGAAATGAAAATTGAGAGACATCTCCTTTACCCATCAGTTTAAGAATATCAATCAATTCATCCCATATATCTTTTAGTAGGAGAGTTTTTAATGTGTTTAATCCTAAATCATGCAATTTAGCTCTTTTGACATTATAAGTAAACCTCTCCATTAAATCTTCTAAGCTTTCATCCTCTTTTTGGTTCATCTTAATGACTTCATCTCTAAGGTTAGAGTGTATGCAATAATCTTTATATTTTTCCAAAATACTCTTTTCATATCATCCCATTTCCTTATAGAACTTGTTCCTAAACTCATGAGCCATTTAAAAGATATATTCTTCAATGTTTCTGGAAACAAATTAACTTTTGAGTGTCTAATAAGTAACCATAAGGTCTACAAAGTATTTCAAATTTGAAAAGATAGGTTTTCGGGTCTTCGGATCTCCTACCATGGAAGTTGGGAAGTACATATGGAGGGATGATTTTCATATGAATGTTTATATTAGTATCCTAAATGGGAATTCCAAAAATATCTTCCTCATTAACATCATCTCCATCCATTTCTTATACCTCCCATTTCACCTCGTGCAAAAATAATAATTCATTATGTGGAAGTGTGGCTCTTAGTGCACCACATGATTTAGTGGAGGTGGTAGGTGATTGAAGTATTTTTGAAAATTTTCCTCTAATGAATCTACCTCTAGAATTCACTTTAAAATGAATGAAATTTAAAGCTAATGTCTATTTATACTTCCTTAACAACGGTGCCAAAATGTTGGGTAATTTAATTGTCAGTTAAATTACTTGCATTTAATTGTCAAACTTGATGTTCATATCCTTGTGAATCATACTTGCACTATATATGCTAGGAAATTTAGTTTCAATCGAGCAAAAAAACTATTCCATGAAACAATCACAAAACAAAAAGGAAATTGATTTATGAAAATATCCAATTAAAAATACACACATGTTCTTTCTCTAAGACCATTAATTATTCAAAAAGAAATTCAAAGTAAGACTTTTCTATGAAAATGAACAAGTGATTCTAATATAATGAAATTAGAAAGCAGTTATGTTTTGTAGAAATTTAAATCCATCTATTTTATTGAGATTGAAAGTAATTTTCTAATTTAGAAAACAATAAAATATTTCAAAAACCAAGATTTAAAACTAAAGCTCAAAAAAAAACCTTTTATTACCAATGTGTCCATACAAAACTAGAACCAATAATGTCTATTCTAAATTTTCAACTTAAGTAAATGAGAGAGCAAGAAAGTAAATGTTTTAGTTGTTTTTGGACTTTTTACAATGGCTTGTCTTGTGAGAAAACACAACGCATGAGAATAAAGCGAAATGAAATTATAATTTAAAAAAACTAGAGCATTCAAATAAAAATAGAGTATTGAATTAAATTCAAGAAATCAAAACAACAAAATTAAAATGACAAGTTTACTAATATCGCATGTCTTCAAGGGGGCCTGCTAAAGATTAGAATATACTATGAGCTCAAATCACGAGTTTACGATAACCAACAATGATATTTAAATCACCATAACAGGAATGATATTAACTGAAGTGCCCCAAAACAGAGTTTTCACAATAATAATATATGCCAAAGTATATCAAAGTCCGAAATGTTGTTTTTTCTTCCAAATGAAGCATCTATATAATTTCCTCAAATGAAACAACCGAAGGATTCATTTCATTTCTAGAATATGAAGTGACATCTCCTTGCCACAAATTTGCCGAAGCATAGCTCATTTCAACTTATTTTTAATTGAATCGGCATTGAATGAGACATTGATAAATTGTTTACTTATGCACTCTGCAAAATAGGGCTCTAAAGAACTAAGAATATCTCCAAAATCAGGAAAATCACCTTGTGGAGGCTCATTCTACAATTAAACCCATGTTTTCAATTTTCCAAATTCGTTTTCATTTTCTTAGAAACTATATTCAAAGTTTACTTTTCAAAATTTCTTTGTTTTTCCTTTAATCTCATGTTGGAGGTTCACACATGCGAGTTGGGTGAACTTTGACAACCTCAAATCCGTATTAGAGCTCTTAGAAACTAAGTTCATGTGCTGGATTTTCTTCAACAAATGGTGTTAATACCTCGAACACAGAGATGGCCACAAAAGTTGGGTTGAGTTGTAAAAACTTGCATTGTCAAACTATCATTAGTAAAATCATGCATAATTCTTCTTAATCTACTAAAAATAAAGGAAAACGATGTTAATTAACCACTTAGGCCCTATAAAGGAAAAACATGGTAATTTGTGAAGAATTACGGTAAACATGGTGGTAAGTGAATGAGATGGTGCAATGAATGGTTGGAAGTAAAGGTTTAGTGAGTGAAAAAGATAAGTGAGAATAATGAAAAATCATTAACCCAACAAGATGAAACAAATTTTATAGATGTTTCATTCAAAATATTCACAACACTAGCTCTTTGTAAGCTTTGTGGATCAAGGAACTAAGGGAAAAAATTGAATATTTAATGTATATGCACATGCTCACCACAAGGAAAAAGAGCAATTTTGGGTGCAAACTCTCATCATCATGAAGGATATAGAGTATGCTAAAAATAATATAGTAGCTAGAGATTTTAATATGATTTTTTTTTTAACAAAGAGAAGAGTGTAACATCCACCTTTTTTAACCTTGCTCTTTGAAATAATAATGGTGACTACAATACTAGCATGGGGGGGGGGGAAACCACGACTAGTTGAAATTTTGGTGAAGCATTTTCTAATTGTAATTTAAAATTAATTAATTAAAAACACCTGAAGAAGGGAAAACCTTATGGATCCTTGGCGTAAGGGAAACTTGCTTGCTCACATGTCTTGAAAAGTCTTGAACCATACCCAACCGAATTAATTTTTGAAGTTACTTGAAGTTGTGAGAATCCATTTACTAAAAAATTTCACTGTGATGAGGTTGGAGGTGAACTAGAGTTGAGTGTACGAATAGTCATTTAAGGGATTGTACTAGGATGGTGGAAGGATAGGAGGTGCCCATTACTCTTTCCTTATTATAGATTGAGGATAAAACCTTTTGAGGAGAAGACATAATGAATAACTAGGAGATGCTCTCAAGAACACACATAGAAGGAAAGTCTCTCTCTCTCTCTCTCTCTCTCTCTCTCTCTAATTCTGGTGCATAGTGCGTTTAATGTATATCCTTAGTGATGTGGAGTTGCCAAGCATACTGAAGACTTAAGAGCTTTCCATGTGGTCAATGAACCACCAAGTGTTTGTTGAAGGGTTGAATAAGCCACTGGTGCTTGCTAATTGGTTGATGAACCACCTTCATAGTGGGTTCAATCCCTTGGAACTAAGTAATGTACTCTATAAGTTGGGTGAACCCCTATGATTTGAAACTCAAAGAATAAATGAGCCACTACAGTGCTTACTTCCAGAGACCAATTGATGAATCACCTAGAAAATGGACTCCATCTCCTAATTTTTTAAATAATCCATTGGTGTGAATTTCCCCTGCGCAAGTGTTGGTTTAACGGGGCCTAGACCTAGGTTCACTTATGGTTGCCCAAACCAATAAAACCCACTATTACTGGCCCTTTCAAAAATGATCTGTTGCGCAGACCGAAGTATCACTTGAGGCAATATTAGGGGATGTATCTATAGGAACTATGGAGTGTGGCTTTAGGGATTATCTTCTCTTTAATACTTATCAGAGCTTTGCAAAACAAATATGCTAACTATGCAGTGGCTGCTCAATACTTCTAGTTAACTAGCTTTCAGACTGTGTGGTTCTACTTTGACAAGCATTAATCAACATAAGAAACCATAACCCAGACTTCGCAATGTAAATATGTATACAAACCCTAAATTTGCACATATAACATCAAAATACAGATAAAGAAAACATATAAGGAAAGAACACAGATCATTCTTCAAGGTCTTCTTTTATTACTTCAGATCTTCTTAATACAAAAATTTCTGCCCTTCGTACTCAGCTGCAGGGGTCTACACACTCAGCTGTAGAATTTCTAATGTCTTCGTGCACTCAGCTGTATACTTTGTAAGGTCTCCGCGCACTCAGTTGCAGGAGCCTTCCCTTTCACACAAAACACAGAATACAAACTCAATACAACCTTACATCCAAATGCATTATATGATAAAAGATAGATCTAGGACTAACTTCAATAGATATCCATAGAATCATTATATAGTTTTTCCTTTTACAATACCATGGTCCAAAAATCGTGGGCGAAGTTCAACGTATAAAAAATATCCCCTTCCCTTTACAAAATAAGGGACTTTGACCTGCCCCAAAGCCCCTAAGACTCTATCGTAATTGTGTGCAGCACGCTTCGCTCCTCAAAATGCGGATTATTTTATAAAAACATTGATCTAGGGGTACCCTGTCTAACAGGCCCCCAACACAAATATGTTACCTGTCCCGAGTCACTTTGTTGGTGCACCCTCAATATTTTCTTTAATGCTGCGCACTGCATCCTTCAGTGGTGGAACTGTCTCGGTGCACTTCTTCTCGAATTCTCGTACTTCAGTCAACAACTTCTCTGTGAATAGCCTAACTTTCTTCTAAGAAATTTCCTTTTGCATTTGGCGCAGTGCTTTCAATCGTTTCTCCAGAGTCTGCGATAGATGACTATCTTCGGCTTCCCATGGCTACGTTCTGGCTGTGATAAGTTGTCCCTTTCTGTGCAGCTCATCAATCTATCCTTGCAAAAAATTACCCTCTTGGAGACAAGTATACTGCATTACCGGTGCTAGAGTCTTAGCTGTAACCTTAATATGGTCCATTTTTTCCGATTTATCGCACATTTCCACTTCAATCTTCTTCACATGAGGGTCCTCCTATAGTGAGGCTCATATTTCCATAATTTCTTCAAAGACTTGAATGCACTCATGGACTACAGATTCAATATTGGCAGTGAAATCCTTAATCTCCGCTATGTGCTGCTCTCGGACCTCTGGTGGAGTAGCGAGTTGTAATTGCAACTGCAACTCAACGACTTGTTGCTTTTTCTGAGCCAATTTCTTTCATTCTCTCTTAACATCCTGGATAATAAAAAAGGCTTGTTTCTAGTGGATCTACAAATCTTCTCTGACGCTCTTGTGGAACTCATGCAATGCCTTTAAAGGGAGTGTAACAAGGTTGAGTCTAGTGTTTTTCCAATGTGATGCCTACACCTGATTCTCAACAGTATCAAAGTGTAGGGTACTTGTAGGGATCTGTACTGCATGAATTTTAGTCGTGATGGCTAGCTCTTGTCTTGTTGTACTCACACCTATTGTTGCCTCGCTCGCTTGCATCATGCTCGTTTGCACTCCACCTATCTAAACATGTAATTTCTTGAGGCCCTTGTGGACCTCTTCTAGTACGCTCTTATATTGGTCCTCAATATTTCCCCACAGATGCTTGGTGACGTGCCAAAAAATTTCACCAATATCATCGACATCCTCCTCACTGAGGACCAAATATTCTGGGCTAGCAGACTTGTCTCACTTCATCTTCTTCCGCACACCTCCGCCACCTAGTGTATGCCATCTCTTTAGAACGTAGGGTGGGGGGGAGGGGTTCTGTTGGATCAAAAAATGTATCATTTCCTCCTTGATCATCTCCCCCTCCTGTCTTTGGAGCATCCTTCATTTTCTCTCGCTCTGCTTCTTTTTCAACCTCCTTATCAGTCGTGAATGTGATTTCCTTGGGCTGCTTCTTAGTGTCCTTCTTCCCTATCTGCGTGCCGAAGGTATTGGTCTTTGCACCACTCGTGACTTCCATCTCTGTCTCGGATGGAGTTAGATAATAACTTGGTGATTCACTCTCAATGCGCGCAACATCATCCTTGGTCACCAGGTACAGAAGCTCATACCAGAAATCTGGAAGGTCCTTCACGCAGATGTGCACATGGTGAAAATCTGCCTTAAAATCAGTGACCTAGCGATATTCTACAAAAATATTTGGTTTAATGGGGCATAGAACCAGGTTCAAATATGGTTGCACAAACCAACAAAACCCACTATTAATGACCCTTTCTGCAACAATGTGCTGCGCAGACTGAAGTCTCACCCGAGCCAATATTATGAGATTCTAGAACAAGGTTTCTGCATCTAGAGGGAATATGGAGTTTGCATGTAAGGCTTATCTTCTCTTTAACACTTATTAGAGATTCGCAAAACAAATATGCTAACTACACAGTCGATGCTCAATACTTCTAGTTAACTAGCTTTTAGACTACACAATTCTACTTTAACATGCATTAATCAACATAAGAAACCATCACCCAGACCTCACAATGAAAATATGGATACAAACCCTAACTTGGTAGAGATGACATCAAAATAAAGATAAATCAAACATATAACTAAAGAACATAGATCTGTCTTCAAGATATTCTTTTATTACTTCATATCTTCTTAATACAACACTTTCCGCCCTGCGCACTCAGCTGTAGAATTTTTAATGTCTCAGTGCACTTAGCTGTAGGAGCCTTCCCATTCACACAAAACACATAATACAAACTCAATACAACCTTACATCCAAATTAATTATATGATAAAATATAGATCTAGGACTGAATTCAATAGATATCTCTAGAATCCTTATATAGTTTTTCCTTTTACAATACCATGGTCCGAAAACCATGGGCGGAGCTCAACGTATACAAAATATTATCTTCCCTTTACAAAATAAGGGACTTTGAACTGCCCCAAATCCCCTAAGACTCTATCCTAACTACACGCACCGCACTTCACTCCTCAAAATGTGGATTATTTTATAAAAACTTCGATCTAGGGGTACCCTGTCCAACAACAAGAATCTCCTCAAACACTAGATATGGCTTGGGGTGGCAATTGAAAGAAAGTTTGTAGTGTAGTTGGCCTATGGTTGGGTGGAGAGTGGAAGTCCCTTCTTCAGTTTCCAACTAATATAAATCACTTAGATACATATAATGGTTTAAGAATATTTGAGTATGAGTTATGACAATTCTTGTTATGTTATTTCCTGATGTGTAGTTTTTTATACATCATGAATGAATACCTAAAATAATTGTATATTCATGCTTGACAATTTATTCTTATGTATTTGGTTATGTGAAATGTTTTTTATTGTTAATTTTTTTGTCAAACTCAAGATTTGTAAGTTATTTTTATATGTTATGATTTAAATGGATATCTAGTTAATGTTGAGGATACTTAGTTTATGAATGAAGTGGTATATATGTTATTTGTATACACTTATACTATTGTTGTGGTTGATAACTTTAATTAGCTATAACATCCTGAGATTTCATTGTTTTAACATGGCACAATACCTCTAAGATTATTTTCTCAGAATCTTGATCCGGACTTATGCAGGAACATAGTAAAATACTGAAATACACATAAACACAGAGATGCAGCAAAAATAAGACTTCATTTCATTAATATCACATAACTAAAATATGCTTATAGACATAATGGAAATAAACTAGCTAGGGCACTTGTAGCTTATCTTTGAGAAGATATGTGGCAGCTACAGACCTCTGAACTATGTTACAATGAGGCCCTAAGGCCTATTTATTATTGAGAAACAATGGAAAACCCTAAACGTCCAAAAACCTAACCCTAGGAGATGAAGTGCGAAAACTATGGGCCCTGTTTAGGTAAATTGGTACATCAACTTCTCAGGGACATAACTTTGGAATACAATCTCTGTTTGATCTGAGCAATACCTCATTAGAAATATCTATCTGAGGACTACAACTTTTGATGTGTGCAACATTGGTAAAAGCTCCATGTTGCTCCCACTTTTGCCAAAAAACGTCGTTTAGGGCCTCAAAATGGCTCTGGAAGTTTAGGACCCGAAAAAACCTGCTAAAAATAGTGAATTGTGCTACAATTAAGGAAAATGAAAAATTGAAAGAAACAATGTTGGGGCCCCAAGTGGAATAGGTGGGTGGATTCCAATATCCACCTAGATCATTCCTTCCCCCTTAGGAAGCAATGGTCCCCATTGTGTTGAGTTCCTCATTGAGATGAGGAAATTTCTACTAAACTTGGTCCTTGGTGAGCCACTTGCCTTGGTGGAGGAGTTGGACAGCTTTGACAACCTAATACAGTTGGATCTTCTGCTGGCGGTTGTTCTTGATTTAAGTGTCCATTATACGATCCATGGTGGATTGTTCCATGCAGTCTAGGTTTAACTCTGTTGGTGTGAGTTGTTCTGCAATGTCGGAGGTGTCCAGTAGTGGTGGGAAGTAGGGCCAAAGGCGCTCCACATTGAAGACTGGGTGTAGACCAAGGAATGGTGGAATACTGAGCTTGAAGGCATTGTCCCCTATAGCCTTGGTGATGGTGTATGGCCCATATCGGAGTGGGCGAAGCTTACGGTGGGGTCCAACGAGGTGCTCCTTCTGCAAATGTAGCCACACTTTTTCATCCACCTTGAAGTTGTTTGGCACACGATGTTGATCATGTCACTGCTTGTACTTGGCATTGGCTCTGTCCAATATGTCATGAACATGTTGGAGGATGTGTTGAATGTGCTCAATGAAGTTGTTCGCCTTGTCAGCTTCAGACTAGACATGAGTTGAATCAACCTGAGTAGCTGCAAATGGCATGGCTACATCAATGGGACGTAGTGGCTGCAATCCCAAGCCCACCTGAAAGGGGTTGTGGTCAGTTGAGCTATGGAGAGCCCTATTATAGCTATTTTGTACATAGGGGAGGATCTCATGCAATGTGCGTGGATGCTTTGAGTTGTACATGCGAAAAATGTGTATGATCATCCTGTTGATGACTTCTGTCTGGCCATCAGTTTGGGAATGGAAAGCTGTGGACTTGGTGAGCTTGGTTCCAAGCATTGACCAAAGGCTAGACTAAAATGTACTGAGGAACTTGTTATCCTGATCTAAGATGATAGACCATGGGATCCAAAAGTTTACCCACACTCGTTTAAATAATATTTTAGCAGTGGCTTCGGTTGTGATATTTTTCTTGCAAGCTTCCATAATGGCCATCTTCGAGAATTTGTCAATGACCATGAAAAAATACTCATTGCCATGTTTAGTAGAAGGAAGGCCCGAAATTTAATCCATGGAGAAGGATTCCCAAGGTCGACTAGGGGTAGGCTGCGAAGTATAGAGACCTTGATGGTCGGTTTAGCAATGGTGTAGGCAGTGCAGGATCTGATGTACTTCCCGAAATTTAGTCAAAGGTTTGGCCAGTAGAAATACTTCTTCAATACTACCACTATTTTCTCGACCCCGAAATTCCCAACGACCCAACTGTGGTGCGCTTCCAAAATCATCTTGGCAGACTCGCTTGAAGTAAAAAAAAGGTGTCCCAGGTGACATAGCAGTGCATCTTGGAGGTGAAAATTTGGAACTTTGCTACCCTCTAAGAGCGTCTTGTATGTGTGGCCGAATTCTAGATCGCTCTTGTAGAGAAGCGGCCAATCAGAAGTTTCGTGCCCACAAGAGTTGAACACGGTGGTTAGCGCCACAATCGATGGTCGGCTGAGGTAGTCTGCAACATTATTGGTGCTTCCCTTCTTGTACTTGATGTTCAAATGAAAATGTTATAGACATGTGGAACACTTCTAATGGCGATCGTTTTGCAGCGTCCCTTGTGTCTATATGAACTGCAGGGGTCGGTGGGATGTGTGGATGACCGTTTCCTTCCCCAAAATGTAATGCTTCCATTTTCGGCAAGCCTGCAAAATGGAATACATCTCTTTATCATAAGTGGGATACTTTCAGGCTGTGTCGGATAGTGTCTCACTGTGATATGCCACTGAATGCCCCTATTGAATAAGAATTTCCCCAATAGCATAGTCTGAGGCATCTGTTTCGATCTAAAATGGTTTTTGTAAGTTTGGAAATGTGAGCACTGTGGCAGAGCAGAGGCAATATTTCAATTCGAAAAACACCTTCTGTTGAGATTCAGTCCAAAATAATTTTTCTTTCACTCGACCCTTTATGACTTGGCTCAAGGGCCAAGTGATATGTCAGACTCCCAACACTAACTTGTGGTAGAAATTGGCAAGACCCAGAAAGTTTTGGAGCTCTGTTAGAGTGGTTGGGGTTGGCCAAACCCGAATGACTTGGATATTGGTTGGATCCACATGCACCCTGGGTCATGCCAAAAGTGCACTTATTCAAATTGGCACACAAATTTTGTTTCCATAGTGTTTGGAGGACCTGTTATATGTGGTGGAGGTGATCTTCCCAAGTCTAGATGAAGATGAGGATGTCATCCAATTACACTACTACAAATGTGATCTAAAGCTCCTTTTTTAGCTAAAAATTGAAAGTGCTCGAAATTGCTTCAAACCTGAACGACTAGATAGAGTTCATCACCAGGATTTTGGCATAACGTGTTTCATCAAAATCTGAGTTCATAAGTCTGAGTCATCATTGTTGTGGAGGTAAATCCCCTCTGTGGACAGAGGTGATCCCACTAGCCCTAGAGTGGGTCTAGCAACAATCGAAACATGCAAAGCTATTGATTCCTAGTTACAAAAGATAGAATCACGATAGATCGCTTACCGTGATTCCTTCATTGCTGTTGTCGAAGAAGAACTGGTGCTTCCGTTCTTAGCTGGGCAGGTCACGATCCATGAGCTTGCTGCATCCAGATACCTGTGCACATTCAAAGAATAGAGACAACATGCGACGTAATATTTCACACTTTATAACTATCGATCAGTCAGAGAGGAACGGATGAAACTGCATTATATAATGGACAAACACAATCATGGAACCAATAGCAGAGTCATGTATATTAAGATACGAGAGAAAGATTACAACCGATGCTCTGACATCGTGATCTTCCTTTGACAGGATTCCAGCGGGACATTTCTCACAAAGCTCTTCAGGGATTTGACAAAACTCTCTCTCTCACAGGGTTCTCCTTAGCTCTGATCTTGATTGTCACTCAGCTATAATTTCCTTCCCAAAAATTCAGCTTCCAAGCGTTCAGCTAGCTTGCAAATAGAGAGTGAAGGATTTTATAGAGGGAGGAAGAGAAGTTGGGATCCCTATAGTCATGGGATAGAGTCCTATCTCTTAGGAAGGTTCCCTGAGAGGTGGAAAACCACTTCCTAAACAAGGAGATCCGGAGCCAAACAACCCAACCTCTTTTTGATGATTCATTCTGAAGTTGTTAGAACCAAACTTCTACCATTTATTTTTTAAAAAACATTCCCAAATAGGCTTGGCACGGGTGAGACACAGGGATAGAGCACCAAGTGGCATGAGCCTAGTTTAACTTTTCCAGGTCGGCGCGAGTGATGAACTGGATACTCGCGCCAAGGCTAAAACATCTGTTTTCAGGGTTTTTCAGAGGAAATGTTCTTGAGGAGAATTCTTTCCCTTATGCAGAAGGATGCCATCAAGGTGTTTTGAGGACATTTTACTATCCACAGGTCACAAGAATAGTCCCCCAATGTACGAGACGAGGGATTGCAGGGACGGTGAAAAAATGTTGTGTAGCAGATGCCCCCTAAAGCATGAGGTCCGAGGAAGAGGGAGGGGTGAAATTCTTTATGAGAACACGTTCTACTGAAAACACTGCCGTCAGAAGACCTGCGAGTACAAATACAACTGATATCTATGATACATGATATGTGGTATGGGTGTAGCCATCCATAATAAAGTGTACAAAATGAGATCCAAGGTATGGACGCAGCCATCCAACAAAATAAGGTTCAACAAGTAGACTCAGGTATGGTCACAACCATCCAATCAAAAGAGTCATGTAATAAGTCATAATAATCCACAAAGAACCCACATCCTGGATGAGATGAGATGTCCCCAACCCGACATGAATGCAGACAAGTGCCATGTTCAAGAGCAACATACTGCCGATACGACTATGATATTGGTTCCATTTTCCCCCACCATTTCTGGCGAGTACCCCAATTATTTTTGAAAACAAGCTTGAAGGGGATAGCATATGCTTGCGATGTAAGTTTGTCCTTTAGAAAAATCCAACCTAGTACATTTTACGAGCCCTAGGAAGGAGGAACTCAAGTAACGTCATTACGACGGAGTCCGATGTCATTAGTTTTTAACGAGTTTGACAAAGGAAGAACTCGGCATATTTTCATATTTAGAGAGTTTGAAAAGACAGTGGAAAAGAAAACTCCAACAGTCCCTTTTCGTAGGTAGTCCCACAGATCCGAAAAGGTAGAAAACTATGTCTGGGAGAATCTCCTAGTCGCGATAGGCTAGGGTATTCCTTTATCGTAAATAATCTATCCCAACCCGAAAAAGGGGTAAACGTATACTAGGTAGATGTCGTTTCACAGCCAATTTAACGAGCTCAAAACGACAAGTGACTCGGAAATCTTTTCAGTTTTAGAGAGTCAGAAAAGAGCTGAAAGGTGACTCCAATAGTGACTTTTTCGTGTTTTTACCGAGTCCGAAAAAGTATAAAATACAAGTCTTCTCTTTGTCAAAACCACGTGAAAAACCTGTTGCTGCACAAAAGGCCCGTGTAAAACATATTCGATGAAAAGAATGTAAAAATATGTCGACAAACATGTTTAAAAACCCATTTAGGACTTGAAAAAGCTATAAAAGACCAACAGTGGTAAAAAATATTTACTTTTCACTTTTTACCTCTTTGCAGAGCAACAATGACCCTTTTGTGCTTCGATCTTCAGGTGACGAGTGCGACCAATCCAGTGGACCAAATTGAATTCCGTCCAGTTCATGTAAGAGCCAACCTCTTTGTCCATCTTTTAAGTTACATTTTATTGTATTTAATCATTTTTTGAGGTCCTTTAGGGAAGGATTTTCAAATTTTAGGGCTCCGCAGTTGGCGCGGGTTCCGGGCACGGACCCACACCAGCCTGCTTTGTTTTACACGGAGGCCGCACCAGCTGGTGCGACTATTAGCTAAACAACTGTGCCAATGACGCAACACAAAATCCGGCTACAATTACTCAAAAAAAAACCAATGAAATGTGATTTTGAATACCCAAGGAGGTTTATAATGTTCTTATGATTGATTGATGTAGGTATCTAGCAAAAAGGATGGTCATTGAATGGAAAGAGAGAGAGCATAGCGAAGAGGATGAATTGGCAATGGGAAATGAGCATTGTATGGATGCTCTTCGAAATTGCGGGCTGAAAAAATTCTTTCTGACGCTATTTCTCTGGGCTCAGCCTAAACTACTATAGTATATCATCAGAATTTTGGTTGAGGATGAGGAGAAATTCAAACTTCAAGACCAGGAACTTGAGCTCAAAGTATCAGATGTATACTTCATCACTGGACTATCACGCAAGGGTCCAGTCCCTATTCTGACCGGTACCAGGCCTTCAGGAGAAAACATGACAATGGTCATGAACAGGGTGTGCCTAGGGGCACACAAAGGAACGGGAAGCGGGAAAGTAGACATTCAGACCATCCATGATCTAGCACTAAGAGTAGTGCTACACACCATTACACGGGCTGGAGGATCGCAGGCACCGCATGAGGCCAAAAAGACACAACTACTGCTTGCATCGGAGTGTATGAACCCAACTATGTTTGACTGGGCCATGGATGTGACCATGAACATTAAACGACAACTCACAAAATGCAAGTAGACCAAACTGAAACAGTTTGGATATGGGTCGATTCTGGTGTCGTTCTTCCTAGAATGATTACCAATTTTTTAGCACCAGGAGGTCATAGTCCCGGATCCACCACTGAGAGAGCCACGGATGGCTCGATGGGCGGCATTGATGCCCAAGGCAGGGGGGCGGCCAACAGATGTCCTGGTGGCCCGAGTTCTTTGACTGGCTCCGACGACAGCTGATTGTTGTGGAGGACTGGCCCTATACGGGCACCGATTTTACTGGAGACCCAGACCTTCCTCTCTGAGAGGGAGAGGACTGGGACGAGGAGCTTGGTAAGAATCTTTTTAATTTTATGAGTTTTATGATTTTTAGGTATACATGCATGTTCTAACAGCAAATCCTGTATGTATGCAGATGTTGGCCCAGAGAGGTCTGTCGAAATTTCACCAATAGTGAGGAGGACCCCTCTCGCTCATGACCCTCAAGGTGAGGGGGGCGAGGGGGACGAGCTCCCACAGAACCTAGAGGGGATTTCTTGCGGAGTTCCAGATTATGCTCGTTTAGCTGATGTTCCCCTAGCTTATGGCACACCGTAGGGGTGCTGAGTCGTCTCCATCGCTTACTGAGGTGGTTGGTTCAGGCAGTGACGTGCTACCACGAGCACCATGCCGATTAGTCACCTAGGCTTTCTATTTGCATATTTTATGAGAGACATGTCGTTTCCAGATGTAACTGAAACAAACATATATATTTTTGGTTTTATATGATGCACACGTTGCAACCACTCGACATATGTATATATCTATTTTATACATGGATCTTGCTTTACATACGTGATGATGTTTTATATGTTATGCAAATGTCTAATACAATGTTATCTAATGTATCAGCTAAATAATTTGCATAAGTAACAACCCAATGGAAAAGTTAAAAGTTCGCAAAATGCATCAAACCAACATATTTTATTTTTACACAAGCTTAAAAGCACAAATGCAAACTATGCTTGAAAATGAGTTTTATGTTTTATGCAAGCTTAAAATGCAAATGTAAACTATGCTTGAAGATGGGTTTAATTTTTACACAAGCTCGAAACACAAAGTAAAGTATGCTTGAAATGAGTTTTCATTTTTACGCAAGATTGAAAACACCAAATAAACTATGCTTGAAATGACAAGGAAAACCGGGCGTGCCCCCAGCATGGTGACTCAATTCGAGGTGTACATGCCCCCAAAGCTTCAGTCCATATGAAAAATGGAGTGAAGGTTCAAATTATGAGTTCAAGTGAAAGACTCGACTGGGATTTTATGAGATCTAATCAAAGCCTCGAATTGAAGAGGGAACTTGTTTCATTTTTTTAACGAGGTTGACACATTAAAAGAACCATCCTCATGAGATAATTCATTTCTTGACGAGGTTGACATAGAAAACGAACCGTCCTCAGAATGACCTTGTTTCATTTTTAGGGAGCTTGACACAAGCAGACGAACCATGCTCCAACAGACCTTTTTTCATTGTTTAAGGAGCTTGACATAAGCAGATGAACCATGCTCCGAAATACGTCATCATAATGGATAAGAAGTCATAGTTTCCAAGGGTTGCCCGTCTGATGGAAGGAAAACATCTTGGAAGTCTGGACCCAATGCCCCCAGCACATGATGTACAATGACACTATCATTGAATACGAGCACAGGACAGGTAGTCACATAATTGAAATGTGACGGGGATGACACAATCAGCAGATAAAGATCCGGAAGGCATGATGTTGGGCTAGCTACCATATTCGGACCAAAGAACGCAAGTTGATCAATGGTCACGATCCGACCTTGGTGCAGAAAACACATCACATGAAAGAGGGAGGAGACAAGTGCTCCCATGGCATAAGTATAATCACAGCCCAAGAGTAAATTAAAGTCCAAGGGGCCAGGAAAAACCATCACTTCCATATGGATAGTTTTCCCTCCCAAAGTAACAGGCAACTTCGGAAGGATCCCTAACAGTTGACTAGTTCCTCTGTTAAACAACAACAGATTCTACGTAATAGGCACAAGCAACGACGAATCAAAAGCTTGCCAAGTAGTTGAGAATAAAATACTAATAGACGTGCCTTAATCTATAATGGTGCTGGGTACAACCAGATGGGAGGCCTGTACCGTGATCTCAAAGGGCACATAAGAAGGAAGGCAATAACCTGCAAATCGACCCCAATCGAAGGAAGCGACTGAAATACTTGGAGGGGCTACGATCGAACCGAGATGGTATTCCCCTGGTGTTACGAGAGAAGAAGGAGCATCCTCTGCCACCTCCATCATGGAGGTAGAAGGAGTATCCTCTGGGACCTCCATGATGGGAGGCAGAGGAGTAACTTCGAGAGGTACAAGGACGGGAGAATATTTCACCAAGTCCGAGGAATCTGAAGAAACAAGAAGAACGTGAGGGATGTGAGATCCACTCTCAACAGAAAATACCTGGTGCACCACAGATGGGGCCAGCTCAACCGATCCCACGACCAATGGTTGGTCAGGGATGGATTCATTATGGTGAATTTTTGGGGGAGCGGGATCAAGCAAGGATGAATCTTGACTGATCATTGAATCAACTGGTGAAGGACTCAAAGAAAGCTGTTTGTAACCAGCTGGAAGGCACGGTGTAGAAACAGTCGATTTTTCCAAAACTCTCTCGGCTTCATCCATATACAAACAAAGGTGAATGGTATGATGCCCTTCACACAAATTACAGGGATTGGTGAGCTTACCCTAAATCTTAGGAGCTTTACTAGCACTAACTGAAGACGTGCCCCCAACTTGACTCTCGGAAGCCAAAGGAAATGGCGGACGACCGTTCGACCATACTTCGAGCACCTTGGGAATGCCAGGGCAATCTTGAAGAAGATGGTTTCCCTGGCACAACATGCAAGGGAACTTAACTTTCCGCAGAGGGTTGGAAGGTTCATCGAGAGCAGGTGTTTTAGAAGCAACAACTGCAGAATTAGCCTCTCGCTTATCTGACTTCTTCTTCTTAGTCTTCTTCTTCTTCTTCTTAGCTACCTGGGTACTAGAATCCAAACTTTCACCAGGTGAAGTAGAAGATGAGGACGAAGAAATAGGTTAAGAAGGGGAGAGTTCCACCTTCGAATCAACATGGTGTTGCTGAGGTGGAGGAGTGGATGGTATGGTAGCCGGAAAACTTGAGACTACAGAGGTTAAAAACAACCAAACAGGAAACCCAACAGTTAACCCAGGGAGGGATAAAACGTCCATATAAGGAGCACCAATATTTCCCAAAGAAGGAAAAGGACTAGGACTCCCTTAAGAGGGGACTCCTTGATTGGAAAACTCCCGAAAAGTTTCCATCAGAAAAGACCTTGAAATAAAACACTAAGGACAAAAATTCTAACCAAGAATATTTCGTGGGCGATTAATTTTTAATACACTAAAACCAAACTTTGTTGCTTCATATTTTAAGAGTCAAGAAATAAGAAAAAGGTGACTCTATCGCTTTCAGGTTGGACACGAGCTTGAAAGAACAAGAGCTCGATCATATTTTTAGTTAAAAGAGTTAGTAAATATCATAGTGACTGATCTGGTAATCTAGATAAATGGGTGTACCAGATATCCATGAACTGCCATATACACCTTAGTAAAAATGAAAGAGAAATCAACCAAGGACTTAACGTATGTGCAGGTAATCTCCCCGAATGCTGTGTTCGGTGTATCATGGGTAAGAGGCGGCAGACTTGGCTTCCTATGGATAAAGGATTTTCAACCTAATGGGGTCTCCCTTTATATACGTGATGGTACGGGGAGCACAAGTCCGTACTAGCGATGTCTGTAGCCAGATGGCGAGCGACAGCTACTAGGCTTAAAGATGCCAGAACACGTCTCTACCTTAGACTACTAGATGTTTCATTAAGTTTCAATGCTACCTTAGGTTAATTCAGTAAATTTTAAAGTTTATCTTCAATTTACGTTTCGATTTCAAGGCCCTATTGAATGTTGGATCTCATAAAACCTCTAGATTCAAACTACATGCCACAAAATATCATTCCGTTCAATGAAGAGCTATCTATGGGAGAGTTGAGAGCTTTCAAATGATAGCGAAATAACACACAAAAACATCCACTACCAATTTCAATGCAAGCTAATTAAATTGGAAATCTTCTCTCTAGAATTATAAAACACTAGTAATGCGAAAGAGTTTTCAATTTTCACTATGCCAATAAAAAATGCAAAAGATTTTTTTTTTTTTGTATTTTTCAATATATTAGAGAAAATGCACTAAATAAATTAAAAACTAATGAAAACACCAATTTGAGAATGATAAAGAGAGATCTGAAACAAAACAAGTTCGCTCAACTCAAACAAACACAATCAAGACTCAAACCGATGACGAAATCCCTCAAAGCGAAGAAGAATCTCGAAAGAGACTCAAACAAGCCGTGTGATCTAGGCTTGGAGCAACATAAAGAGAAACTGAATGAAAGAGAGGACAATCACTCAATAAATTCAATGACTCAATTGGAATCAACAAGATGAATGCAAAGAAGCAGAGACAAAGTTGAACGAGAAAGCGAAGACCCAAAACTCCCCACGGGAGGCTCAGCACACTGAAGCACCTAGAAGCCCTAGGGCTAAAATGAAAAAATGATAGAAAAGGGCAAACAACCAGAGGAAAAGGGCTAAACACAGTAAAAAATGACTTCAAAGAACTCAAACAATCAGAAAAAACAAACCAGGACCAAAACTCAAGCTCAAAGAGTCCAAAAACTGGAAAACCCTAAAACCAAGCAGGGTTGGTGCGCCTGTCTGGCTGTAATCTGCGTCAAATAGTGGATGGCGCGGGTGCCTAACTAGCAACTCGCACCCTTCGCCGTGATTGTTAGAGGAATAATCGCGCCAATCAGGTTTACCCTAGAAAATTATGAAAATGAACTAACAGAGACTAGATCTAGTCTTCTGGGGGCTGAACAAGGTTTTAACACCAAGGAAGGTGAACCAGAAAAGAAGACTAATAAAAAAAAAAGCCAAAAAAAAACCTAATGGAGGAAGGAACAACTCCCACTGATCCCCAGCGGAGACACCAAATTGTTGTGGAGGTAAATCCCCTCTGTGGACAGAGGCGATCCCACTAGCCCTAAAGTGGGTCTAGCAATAATCGAAACACACAAATCTATTGATTCCTAGTTACAAAAGATAGAATCACGATAGATCTATGTGCTTGATGATTATGTGTTGATGTGATTTTTTAATTTGCTTAATTACTTGATCTACACACATTAAGCTTGTTGATTCATTATGTATCAAGCTTCTTATGAACTGAAGGTGTAATTGAGTTGAATGAATTTTTTTTTAAATGTCCATGAATGTGCTAAATCGATTCACCCCCCCCCCCCTCTCTCAGTTTAGCTAAGATTTCATCAATTGGTATCAAAGCAAGTTCCTTCTATATCAATTTAACAACTGGAAGGAGATCCTAGGTCCCCAAAATTGGCAGCCTAGAAGGATACTCAACGAATAAAGCCCCTTTTTTTACTGGCATAAACTATGCCTTATGGAAAATAAGAATTAGGACATACATAATGTATCTAGGAATAGATGTTTGGGCTGCTGTGGAAGAAGGATATGCTCCAAAGGATACTGACACAGAGAAAGAAGCCAAGAAAAATTTCATAGCTAATGCAAAAGCCATGAATGCTCTCTTAAGCAGTCTGTGTGAAACAAAATTTATCAAAGTAATGCATAGTGAGACTACTAAAGACACCTGGGATACACTAGAGAATATTCATGTGGGAGATAAAAAGGTAAAGATGGCCAAACTGTAAGCCGATAGAGCTCAGTTTGAAAATGTAAAAATGAATGAAGATGAAGATATAGCTAGTTTCTTCTTAAAGGTTGCAGAAATTGTGAATAACATGAAAGTTGTAGGAGAAACCATTAAAGAATGTGTAATTTTGCAAAATATATTGAGATCTTTACCATCCAGGTTTAACCCTAAGGTTTCTACCATAGAAGAAACAACAAATTGAGAAACATTGACCATGAACCAATTGCTTGGAAACTTGACGGCCTATGAGATGAGACTTCCAAAGGGGAAGTCAAATGTGAGGGAGGCAGCCTTTAAGGAAGATAAGTGCAAAGAATAAAAGGAAGATACATGCTCCTACTCTGATGAAGAAGAGGCCAAATTTGTTAAGATTGGATAGAGGCACATGCAAGTATAAAGGTAAAATTCCATTTAAATGCTTTGATTGTGGAAGAGTGGGGCACTATGCATCTAAATGTCCTCATAAGAAAACAAAGATCCAACCACAAAAGACAGAGAAAACCAAAATAAATAACTGGGAGAAAGGGAAGAGATTCAATAGAAAATCATTTTATGTTCAGAAATATAGCAGTCCATTTGAAAGCTCAGATGAATCCTTAAGTGAAGAAGGAACCTCTAAATTTGTGTTGATGGCCAAGGAAGAGCCTGAAGGATTCCTTCTAGAATATTAGGAAGAAGGTGAGGTAGATCTCGAAGGGGAGCTAATGAGTGCCCTGGAGGAAATAGACAGACTTAAACTCAAGTGCAGAAAATAGAAAGACATTCTCTTGAAATGTGTAAAGGAAGAACCAAATTCGGAAAACCTCATTCAGTAGAAAGTAGAACTTGAAGAAGCTAAGAATGTGGAAGACATTATGCTAAAGAAAATTAAAGATAAAAATCAGGAGTAAGAGAAATTGGAAGAAGAAGTAGTATGCCTGAGAAAGAAATTAGAAAATGCCCAAAGGGAATTATCTATGAACACTCCACGAATGAAAAGCTCTGAATAGTTGGAAAAAATACTAAATTCTCAAAGATCTCCTCTCATAAAGGCTCGGATAGGCTACAAAGGAGAAACCAGTAAGTCCAAGGCAGAAGATAACATGAATATCATTTTTGTAAAAGCTATAAAGGATAATGAAGTAGCTCAAAAGATTCCTACAGAAGTAGAAGCCAAAAAGAACATGATTTGCAATGAATTAAACAGAAATAAGAAGAAACCTCAAATGAAAAAGAACGAAATGAAGAAACAGTCAGCTGAAAAAGGCTCATACACTCCTGAATATGAATTGAATAAATTCGGAAGCTATCAAAGGAGGTTCTTTCCTCCTATTAGAATTATCACTTGTTTTTCTTGCCACAAACCTGGACATATTGCGGCATACTGTAAGACTAATCAAATCCAGTCCAACCAACTAAATATGCAACCAATGAAAGGACTACCTCAAGCAAACAAATGGAGAAGAAAATCTACCACCAGGTACACAAATCATTTCCATGGCTACTGTTTTCCATGCAATAAATTTGGAAATAAATATGTTGAATGTAAATTGTGTTCAAAAAGGGGAAAAGCTCAATCTTACTTAGGTAAAATAATATGCTATTCATGCTACAAGCTTGGTCACAAAGAAAAAGACTTTAAGTTGCCATATGCATTAAAGAACCCTAGACAGATGATGGAATCCAATCAAATTAGAAAAAACTATGAATTAAAAAGAAGTGCAGAAATTATGAAGAACCCTAATAAAGTATGGAAGGAAAAGAGAAAGGGGGAGACTGTTACATCAATAACATAATGAACCCATCATAGTATCATGGGGAGCTACTCTAGGAAGCAACACAAATATCTAGCCAGTAATAGATAAGAAGCAACATCCTAGGGGAACAGCAGTCCATAAATAGTCCCCATAAAAATTAGTCTAAGAAGAGCTCCTTGGAATAAGAACAGCTAAAAGTTTAGGAAGGGAAAGGACAATTCCTCTGAATGATAACTATAGAGGAAGAAGGATACCTGAAGCATTCAATAACCAAAAGGTTGATGGAAGGAGAGAAGGTAGCAAGCAACTATGGTGGTAGAGGGAACATCAGCCATGAGCATGTAAGCTAAGAAGACAATAACACACTAAGTGATGAATGGTTAAAATCACAAAAATTATGTTTCACACTTTAGAACTAGAAATATCCATAGAGGATGATCACACTGTGCATCACACTACAAGAGTTAACAATGAAACAAAATTAAGAAGGATGATTAAGAGAAACATTTATCATCATTATATCATTACATCACTCATATATAGAAGGTCCCCTTGGAGGAAAGCAGTTTAATGAGTGATTAAACCATGAGTGGTCTGCCCTTGTAGATTCCAAGTAAAGAAAGTGAAGATGTCTTCCCGAAGATCATTATGTTAGAACAATTGAAGTGTATATAGAGCAACAATGATTCTGGAGCAGTTCTAGAAAGGAATATGCAGTGATATTCTTTTAAAATAGAATGACAGAATAAGAAAAAGGTTAATGATGCCAAGATCAGATTCAGTATATTGATGATTGATGTGGAGAGCTCAACAGTATAAACTATGAAGGTTGTCTTAACTATGGGTGCATGTGTGAGCGAAGTGAAATTACTGCATGATTTATCAAATTAGTATCAATTGGTATTTGGAACAAGAAGCCTGCCTATCAGCAGAATACCAAGTGTTATCAGTGGAGAAGTGGTATGGTACAGGTCCTCATGATCAGAGTATTATGGTAGAAGTACATCAAGGTAGTATTCCTAGTGTTATCTGCATTATTAAATCATGAAAAGGTCAATAACAGTGCTAAAGGATCATTATCTTGTTTAAACTTTAAGTATTATATTGAGCATTGAAGTAGTATCTATTTCTAGATATAACTGCATGCCTTTCTCAAGTCTGTATAGATATATCTTCAAGGCCTCTTTATTAATATCATTCATAAAATTGTGTGAAGTCTGTTTTCTGAGATTTCAATTAAACAACAGGAATATGTTTTGCTGAAGATCATCATGATAGAACAATTAAAGTATCTGAAGTATGAAGGACTAGTTGTGTTAATATTACCACTTGAAGCTCAAGAGTCTTTTATTGATTCATATAAATATTACTTCAACAAAAAGGAATTTCTGGTATTTCACCATTGTAGAAAGGTTAATCATTGACATACATACCCCCTTATGTCATAAATAAAATTGTAGAGTTGATAAGTGAGATTGACCAATGCATTGAATGTATCTAGGCTCAAGGGCTTGTTTTTGAAAGTACTCTGTACAATATTAAAGTAATTTGGTCTCTCAGATTGAAATATGTTGTCTAATATTACAATAATTTGCAAGTTTTGGTGTGATTAAGTGTTCACATCAATATCAAGGGCCTTTCGATTGTTAGTGTATTATCCCTGTTAACAATCTAGCACATATCACCAACAACATGCAGTAAAGGTGAACCACGGCTACAAAAGATATATTGGCATCATCATATTTGAACAGATGTGTATTGCAGATGTGTATTGCAGATGTGTATAGCAAAAAAATACATATTCCATCTACAACCTTCCTCAAAAGATACGTATCTCAGATGAAGATCATAATATAGACTGAAGCCTATTTGAAGCAGACTTTATATGTCATATGGAGCATTCTCAGTACTTGAGTATTATTCCAATGATGTATCTCTGATTATATAAGATTGGTACAATTTTTTCTATGAAGTGTCCTTATCATCACTGTCAACTTTATACAAGTGCAGGGAGTCCATGCTTTAGGATGGTATAATCTTACTGTGTATATACATACATTTTCAATGATTCTAAAAGTGTTCTCCCAACAACTCTTGTACACAAGTTTGGATTAGCAAGGTATAAAGTCAGAAGAAGAAGGTCTAAACACAAATCAGAGAGAGGAAATGAAAATATAGAAACTGCACTGGGAAATGTGCAACCCCTTTCCATTGATGTCAAAGGGGGAGGAAAAGCAAGTAGAAGAAGAAAGGCTCTTCTGAAAACAAGCAGAGGAAGAAAGACACTTCTTAGAATGAAAGGGGGAGAAAGTCCTAGATGAAGTATTGGAGTATTGGTGGATGTGTTTCCATCAATGCCAAAGGGGGAGATTGTTGGAAATATTATCATTTATGGAAAATGAGCACAAATAAGCAGAGGTAACAAAGAAGCAAAGAAGTAGAGGCAGGAGAGGCAACAAAGGTAGAAAATGAAAGCTTGAGACGGTGTAATGGTTATATGAATAAGTAGAAGAATAGGCTCAGGAGAGATTCACAGAAGCGGCAAAGAAGCAGAGGAAACATATGCAGCAAAGAAGCAAAGGCAGTGAAGGCACCAGAGGTAGCAAAGGCAGCAGAGAAGCAACAAAGGCGTGCAATAAGCGTAAGAATCCTAAGTCAGAGTGAATAATTAATAGAAGAACAAGCTCTGGATAGATCAACGCATTTAAAAACTGAACAAAGCTCAGGAAGATAGCGGAGATGCAGAGGAGCGATGACAACTGAAAGAAGGAAAATTGACTAAAGCAGAAAAATCTTAGAAGAATTCCAAGGGAGGCGATCGGATGACAAAGATCGAATCACAAAATCAAAGTATTAAGAATTAATGACAAATATTAAAGTGGGCGAAAGAGATGAAGAAAAGCCGCGTGAAGGATGAGCGGATAGTCAGGATTAGATCATAGAAGTGAAGGCGAGAGATGAACGACGAAGATCAAATTGCACCAGGAGAGATTTCACAACCTACAAATTTTAAGATATTAGTGTTAAGGCGTCGCATGGTAAGTTAAGTTGGTTGCATTGTGAAGTGAAGGAGCCACGTGTCAGCACTGCGCATGAGCGCACATTGCAAATCTTAGAGGATACGATTAAGAGTTTGCACGGTATGGTAAATTGTATGCGATGCGATGAGGGAAGAGACACGTGTCAGCACTGCACATGAGCGCACATCGCAAATATTAGAGGATACTTTTAAGAGTTCGCATGGTATGATAAATTATATGTGATGCGATGAGGGAAGAGCCACGTGCCAACTCTACGCACTAGCGCGCATCGTAGATTATATGGGTTAGTGATATCCATGAGAGTTAAACTTGCAGGTAAGTGGAGTGCGATGTACTGTGATTGGTGGAAAGTGTTGTGGGACCCTCTAGTAAAGAAGTTTCACCTGTATATTATTTTTTTGGGTTTTATGTTTAATTAGGCTTAAAGTAACATTTTGGTATTTCGCGCGTATTCAAATATTTGTGCAAAACGTTAAAGCTCGCGGGCAAGTGAAGTGCGATGTATTGTGATTGGTCTAGGATTGTGGGACCAAAACCCTGTTCCGTGTATATGCAAGGGATGTCTATTATATGCGTTATGTTATAAAGTTTACACTGTTTGATCACTAATGTATGTATGTGGAATAAACAATGATGTTGTACTTAGCTGTGTTAAAAAGGATTTATGTGGGCTATAACCCATAGGTAACAGTGTTATGCAATTGTGGATATGTAATAAAGGGAAAATTATGAACACAACAAGTAAAGGCTCGGGCAAGTAAAAGGACCAAACCTCATTCAGAGCAGTGCAACAACATGGGTCGAGTTGGGAAAAAAGGGAAGTTATGCAACATAGTTGAAATATAACTGCAGAAACAGAAAAGACAAAGAAGCAATAAGAAGAAGAGGAAATACACACATCAAAGCTAAGAAGATGAAAGCTCTGAATTGGAATATTATTGTAACTGTAAATGTATTAATTATTTAGTATTGTTTATGATGCAAAGGAAAGTCTCCCAGGCAGAGAAAAACTCCATTTGATACTGTAATAATTGTACATATTGTTGTAACATTCAAAATATGCTGAGTGAAGAAATGAGTGGGTGAAAGGACAGATGAAGATAATGGGTGAGCCAGGGGAGGCTTGACTGCGTCCACATGAATAAGTTGAACAAAAATATTATAAATGTAAAGATGACATAAGAAGGAATTTCCCTTAACTCAAATTGTGCTTGGCTAATATATGTTTCATATTTTATGAATGTGTAAATAATGAGAAAAATAAGAAAAGGGGCATAATAATGCCCTTTCATTTGAATGGTTATTTGTTGAGAACCAACATAGTAGGAGGATAATTGATTTATTCATTCTATTTTTTTTAAAGTATGGTGATTGTTTGAATGGTATGCTAATTGCTATGTTTCAGGTAATGTAGTGAAGTTACTTGATAGATCCCATGTCACATGGAATGCCCATTGAGAAAGTGTGCAAGAATGATTTCTTGTTGTTTACTGCCATGATTAGTTTGCATATGATATACTTGGTATTATAGGCTTGGTCATGTAAATATTTGAAAAAAATAGAGGATAAAATTTAACTTTAAAAATCACAGGTTAGTGTCATAATTGGTAAAATGGATACCTAATGCAAATACCTTTATGAAAATTTCATTGAAACTTGTAAGCAGTAGAATTTATATAGAGTTGTGACTAACATGTGAAGTTGATATAATTTTAGGGGCTATTGAATGTTGTAGTAGAAAGTATGCTACAAGTCAACTGATCTCTTTCAAAAGGCTTCAGTTGAAATTTCTTATCATGGTAGCCAAGTGAGTGAGGCAAGTAGTGAGCAAAGGTAAAAAGGTAAAGACAATTAATTGGGTAAGAATTCCTTTCAACTGAATTTGATATATTTTGCTTCCAAATGATTACATGTATTGCAAGGATTCCTAGGAAGGTTTATTGTTAAGTCAGGTAGCCTTCAATCTGAAATATGGCAATGCCTTTAGAAATGCATGAAAAAAATTATAGAACTAAATCACTCATGAAATTAAGATATGTGTTTCTCATTTCTAACTCGTTAGGGTGTTGAAATAAAAAGTTGATTTTATTAAGAAATTCTTAGGACGAATTTGGTGCACACACATGAAAAATTGATAGTTTCATTTTAATTTATTTGAAATTAGATGAAGGTAATGGAATTTTTAAAACTGCAATAATTCCAATAAGAGTTTAGGATGTTGTGAATTTGTCAATTAGGATATTGTATGTATAAAAACTAACAATTGTTTGGTTGAATGAAAGTTGAGATTGGTGGTAGAGTGTTGGAATGGGATGTGAGATAGAAGCCACCGTAATGAAATAAAATCACTTGAAAAGGAGCCTAATAGAATTCCTACAAGTCTAATTCTTATGAGATATAGCTTCTGAATGAAGCAAAGTTGGGCAATTAAAATTTATGATTTGAAATTTTTGAGTATATCTCATGGAAACTAAATGTGGTGGCACAGGTGAAATTATAGAGCACAAATATTAGGAAGAAGACTATTGCGATGTAATTATAGCCCCGTGACACTTTGATTACCTCATGGGAGTAAGTCATAACTAGTACCTTAATCCATGAGTAGTGTAGTGGAGCACACCAGACATATACTTAACCATAAGACTCCATGCACATTATATTAGAGCATGGTAGGTCAGCACTTGTCTATAAGACTTTAACGATTAACCCATGCAAGAAAACACATGGAAAACTAGAATGCCAGGAATAGGGGTTTCCTAGGCTCATATAGGTGATTAGGTGATGGGGGACCATGTAAGAAATCCCTTCGATAAATGTGTCATGTTGTTAGAGAAATAAAAAAGGATTCCTTGGATGTGAGACTCCATCAAGACTCTTCCTATGTGAGTAAGCCTTTGTTGAAGTCCAACAAGAAATTGCAACACCTACACTAGTGTGGGACTAATAGGTCCTAGCAGCACCTACACTACTATAGGCTAAATTTTGCGCAGTGTCTAATTTAATTTTCCCTTAATTAAATTGGACAGTAAAATGTAATATTATCTCACGATCACTTGTAAAAGTTAATTGAGTATGATAAAATCAGTTAGCTCATGTGTTTTGAGTTGAGGGTGTTTGGTGAGGCATGCAGAGTAATTCTATTATTTATGGAGTTCGAATTGCAGTTGGTGCATTAGTTTGATGCATGAGTAATCAGTTAACTCAGTTAGGTGAGTTAGAGTCAGTTGAACTAGTTGTAACTGTTTGTTGCACTAATGAGAGATCAAGTGAATTAATATTATTTAATTCACAATCAATGATCTACCATGAAACTGATGATTTACTATTAATAGTTGCATGCATGTCAGTTCAAGTGGAGACCCAGTTGAGACAAAGGTTAAAGGGATGTTAACTATCATTTGTGTGATTAGTAGGTTGACCACCTGCAACTAGACATCCATTGGATTTCCCATGATCCTTGTGCAGTTTAGGTAGGCCAAAATTCCTAAATAATAGGGATTTCATTCATTAGGAATTGCGCAAGAAAGACAGGCTGTTTAGAGGTTGAGAATTGGCTAAGTGTTGGTCAGTTTTGTCTAGGACAATGTGAGACAGTTAGTAGAGTGCAGAAGACTCTTGTGAGAAGAGTTCATTTTAATTTTTTCATGATTCCATGGTTAATATACAATAGAAGATAGAGGGGTTTTGAGCAACAAGATTTCCCCAGTAAATTATCTGTGTTGTGGTTTGATTTGATTCTTATTTTCTTCATGTGATTGGAGGTTGTGTTTAATTTCCGCAATTGATTTGTAGAAGTGATTCAGTATATAGATTTAGTACATTGTTAGATCGGATTGAATCCATTGATACACATATGTTTGTATAATTTCTACATGGTATCAGAGCACAAGAAATCACTATAAGGAGGAGAAGTTGAGTTTGTGACTGAATATAATTCGAATTTGCAAAAGATATTCCTAGTGCTACAGGCGATTCAGGATCAAAATGGCTTTCAATGGATTGAGATTGGAGTATGCACTCGAGGGTAGCTCTAAATATATTGCTTGGAAAGATAGGATGGAGGCATTACTGGAGGAAAATGGGTTGAAATAATTCATTGACAATGATGTTTCCAAACTTGCTATAACAGAGGCTGCAAATCTTGATGCTTGGCAAAAGAAAGTTGCAAAGGTGAGGAGGATATTATTGGAGGGTGTACGAGACCACATTGTCTCAAGTATCCATGGCAAAGTGAAACCATACGTAATGTGGAAATATTTTACAGATCTATTTCAAAGAAATAGTGATCATAGAAAATTGGCACTGAAGGATAAACTCAGGAAGATCAAAATGGAGAAAGGTGAAGCCATGCCGAAATATTTAACAAAGTTTATCCAATGTCGAGTTGAGCTTGGGAGCATTGGAATTACTATCGTTGATGATAATTTAGTGAGCCTGGATCTTCTAGGACTTCCTAAGAGTTGTAATAGTTATCAGGAATTTGTTAATGGAATGGAAAAAATGCCAGATTGGGAACGAATTTGGTTGGATTTGGTGCAAGAATAATTTAGGCGGAATACTAGAGATGGATCTTCATATAAGAATGAAGATGAATAATATTGTGCTTTGTCTGCCAAGGCGAAGAAGGGGAAAGGAAAGAAATTCCATTCCAAATATAAGTCCGATAAAGATGGATAGAAGCGCGACATGTGCAGAGTGATGTGTTTTCACTGTCACGAGCATGGAAATTATGCCACTAATTGTCCACAAAAGAAGAAGAACAAGAAGGCTTTAGAATCTGCAGCTCGTGAGGCTTTGGCCTCACAATTTGAGCTTGAATTCTTACTTATTTAATGCATGGTTTCAAGTGCAATGGGATCAGTGTGGTACGGATAGTGGTGCATCCTTACACAAGGAACTTTTCAGTATCTTGGAGAAGAAGGACCTCTAGATGCATATCGAAATGGGTGATGATGAGCGGTACAATGGTACCGGGATTGGTACCATTACCTTTGAGAGATAGTCAGGTAAACCATTTCAACTAAAATATGTAATACATGTACCAGGCTTGAAGAAAAATTTAGTCTTAGTTTCAATGTTGGAAGATAGAGGCTATGATGTTATTTTCAGTGAAGGAAAATATTTCCTGCGACACAAAACAACAGGACAAGCAAGGAATATTTGGATTCAAGTTAAGAATATCTATAAACTTGATGTAGATGGATGCGTAGCATGATGGGTAAGGCAAAAAAAGTGGTGATCCAGGATGAGGGTTAGTTATAACATAAGAGATTAGGCCATGTTCACCACAGAGCCTTGAAGGTCATGCAATAGATTTCTACGGGTCTTCCCAAGGGTACACTAGAATAGTAAAACACATGGAAGGGATGTACTATGGGGAAGCATGAAAAGGTAAATTTTCATGAGAAGGAGAACCGAGCTTCTGAAATCCTTGAGAGAGTTCACTCAGACATGTGTTGTCCACTCTCTGCTGCTTCGAGAACAAAGTGATATTTGTTGACGAATTTTCTTGAAAGTGTTAGATCTAATTCATGCAGAATAAAGATTAGATGTTCTCAAAGTTTCTTGAGTTCAAAGCATGGGTGGAGAAAGACACACAGAAGCATGTGAAGGCTCTTAAGAGTGAGAATGGTTGTGAGTACATTTCCAATGAATTCAATAACTTCTGCAGCAAAGAAGGAATTCAGAGAGATCTGATTGTGCCTCATAACCCACAGCAGAATGGGGTTGCAGAAAGAAATAACATAACAATTGTGGGTGTAGAATGAGCGATGTTGCATGATCAGGGCCTACCATTGCATTTGTGGATGGAGGTATGCAACATAACGGTATTTTTTCAAAACCGTTGTCCTCATCGGATACTTGGCATGAGTACACCAGAAGAGGCTTTTACTAGTAAGAAACCTAATGTTTCATATTTTAATATTTTTGGCTCATTTTTTTATGTGCATGTGAGCAAAGACACCAGGAAGAAGCTTAAACCAAAAACTAATATTGGGATATACTAATATTGTGATATTTTTGGGGTACACTAAAACTCCCCACAACTATCGGGTGTCTTTGCTATAAAAAATAATAACTGTTGTGCGACGGGATATAAAATTTGATGAGGAGAAAGCCATGTGATTGTCCCTTGAGAGGAAGCTGGATTTGCATGTAGAGGAAGAAATATTGGTTCCAAAGGATGAGCCTCAAGATGTGGAGTAGCTACATGCAGAGGATCATGGAGTGGGAGAAAAAACTCATGCAGAGCCATCCACCAGAAATGGTAGAAGGCACACCACGGAAGCTGATAGATTGAGACTTGATGCAACATAGAATGTAGGAGCCCCTACTTCACTAAGCAGACATAAACAGTCTCCAGGAAGGTTTAAAGGATACATGGCTCTTATGATCAAGTGTATTGTGATAAAACCATCTTCCTTTCAGGAAGTAGTGCAACTACCAATTTGGGTTGATGCTATGGTAGAGGAGTATGACTCCATCGTCAAGAAAAATGCATGGGAGATTGTTCCAAGTCCAGTCGACAAATAAGTGGTTGGATCTAGATGGATCTATAGGGTGAAGAAAGCTACTGATGGGAGTGTGGAGAAGTACAAGGCTAGATTTGTGGCTCGTGGATTCTCACAATTTGAGGGGATTGACTATGAGGATAATTTCGCACCAGTTGCAAGGTACTCTTACATTATATATTTCCTTGCACTCTCGGCGCAGATGGGGTGGAGAATTCATAATATGGATGTAAAAACTACATTTCTCAATGGAGTTATTGAGGAGGAAGTGTAAATAGAGCATCCAGAAGGTTTTGAGATCTGTGATAGTGAGTCGCATGTGTGTCGACTCAAGAGAGCACTATATGGGCTGAAGCAAGCACCTCGTGCTTAGTACACTCTGATTGAAAACTATTTCACCAGGTTGGGCTTCACAAAAAGTGAAGCTGATGTGAAATTCTACCAGATTGTGGTTGATGGTAAGCTCTTTATGTTGATGATCTAATTTTGACAGGTGATGAGCAACTGATACATCCTTGCAAGGAGGATCTTGCAAAAGAGTTTGAAATGAAGGACATGGGACTCCTTCACTATTTCCTTGGTTTGGAAATATGGAAGCGGGATGGTGAACATTTTGTTTCTCATGGAAAGTATGCCAAAGAGATACTGGGTAAGTTTCACATGGACAGCTGTAAACCCATGGACACTCCTCTTCTAGGAAATTTGAGGAAAGAGGATGCTACTTCTGGAGAAGTAGTGGATGCTACTGTCTACAGGCAGCTAGTAGGTTCACTAATGTACTTAGTGAACACCATACCAGACATTTTCTACGCAGTTAATCAACTGAGTCAAGCTATGGTTAAGCTGACCAAACTATTTTGGAAGGCGAGGAAGCATGTCTTGAGATATCTCAGGGGCACTATAGAGGATGGATTATGGTACATATGGATAGAGGGAGTGAAGATTCAAGGCCTCATGGATGCAGATTGGGCAAGCAGTCCATCAGATATAAAAAGCACATCAAAAGGGATATTCAACATAGGATCGACAACAATTTATTGGTACATCAGGAAGTAGCAATCTGTGGCACGCAGTTTAGTTGAGGCAGAGTACATGGAAGAAAGCTAAGCTGCATGTGAGTCCATCTGGATGAGAAAGATTCTGGTTGGCTTGTTTGGTTCTCAGGTGGATCTGATAGTGATACATTGTGATAACTAGAGTTGCATTAAACTCTTGGATAATTCGATGTTTCATGATAGGTCCAAGCACATAGAAATCTGGTACCACCATCTCAAAGATTGTGTTCATAGGTGCATAATATTAATTTAGTACATTCCCACGGAATATAGGGATGCAAATATTCTAACGAAGGCGCTCACCAGGAGAAAATTAAAATACCATAGAGGCATGATCGGGGTGGTAGATATCCATTTCTTGTTAAGATGGAGTGTTGAAGTCCAATAAGAAATTGCAGCACCTACACTAGTGTGGGCTAAATTTGGTGCAATGTCTAATTTAATTTTCCCTTAATTAAATTGGACAATAAAATGTAATCTTATATAATGATCACTTGTAATAGTTAACTGAGTGTGATAAACTCAGTTAGCTCATGTATTTTGAGTTGAGGGTGGTTGGTGACGCATGCAGAGTAATTCTATTGGTTATGGAGTTTGAATTTCAATTGGTGCATTAGTTTAATGCATGAGTAATCATTTAACTTAGTTAGGTGAGTTAGAGTCAGTTGAACTAGTTGTAACTATTTGTTTCACTAGTGAGAGAACAAGTGAATTAAATATTATTTAATTCACAATCAGTGATTTGCCATGCAACTGATGATTTACTATTAATAGCTGCATGCATGTCAGTTCCAGTGGAGACCTAGTTGATACAAAGGTTAAATGGATGTTAACTATCAGTTGTGTGATTAGTAGGTTGACCACATGAAACCGGACATCCATTGGATTTCCCATGATCCTTGTGTATTTTAGGAAGGCCAAAATTCCTAAAGAATAGGGATTGCATTCATCAGGAATTGCGCAAGAAAGGAAGGTTGTTTAGAGGTCGAGAATTGGCTAAGTGTTGGTCAGTTTTGTCTAGGACAGTCCGAGACAGTTAGCAGAGTGTAGGAGACTCTTGTGAGAAGAGTGCATTGTAATTGTTTCATGATTCGATTGTTAATATACAATAGAAGATAGAGAGGTTTTGAGAAGCAAGATTTCCCCAGGAAATTATCTGTGTTGTGGTTTGATTTGATTCTTCTTTGCTTCATGTGATTGGCATTTATGTTTAATTTCCGCAATTGATTTGTAGAAGCGATTCAATATCTAGCTTTAGTAAATTATTATATTGGATTGAATCCATTGATATACATATTTTTGTATAATTTCTACAACCTTTCCAGGGAATGGATCACTCGAGGGACTAGGCAGGAAGAGAAGGGGATGCCTGGACTTGGAAGGTGTGTGATTGTAAGGAAGAGGAAAATCGAGTCAACTAGTTTTAAAGTATTCATGTGCATTCTAATTGGGATTATAAATTCATTAGGTGTGTCCCAGGAAGGAATTAATTGAATATGTTCCCTATGAAAGTGTTGAGGATAATTAACTACATGGATGGACATGATAATTCAGACATGAAAATAGTCATTGAAGTAAGAGTTGTAGCTATAAATCTTAGATATTTTTATGTTATTTTTCATAGAAATTTAAGTATGGTGTTCCTTTAAGGGTTTTGGGTTTGTAACACCCCCATATTATACCCCTTCTCTTTGTAATAATAATTGTGATTGCAATCTCAGCATGGGGGAAAACATGACTGGTGAATTCTATGATAAAAAATCTTCTATTTATTTTTTAAAATTAATTAATAAAAAACAATTGAACCAGGGATAACATTACAAATACTTGGTCTTAGGGAGGCTTTCTTACTCACCTATTTTAAAAATCCATGAACTATACCTAACCAAATTAAGTGCTAAAGTTACTTGTAGCAAAGAGAAGCCATTTACATTTTTTTGTTGTTTCAGAGATTGGAGGTGATATGTAGTTGGGAGAGTTTTTTTATAGTCATTTAAGGGATTGGTCTGGGGTAGTGGAATGGAAGGTGGTTCCCATTTCCATTTCCTTCTCATATATTAAGGATAAAACCCTTTTAGGAGAATATGCACTAAATAATTAGGAGACACTCTCAAGAAAACACAGAGATGGAAAGTGTTTCTCTCTCTCTCTCTGATTTTGGTGCATAGGAACTCTTATATTCTAGGATAATAGAGTGCGTTAAAGTTAGATCCTAAGAAATGTGTAGATGTGGAGCATAATGAACACTTAAGTTCTTTTCATGTGGCTGATGAAACATTGAGTATTTTATAAAGGGTTGAATAAACCACTGGTGCTTGCTAATTGTTTGATGAAACACCTTCATAGTGGATTCAATCCCTTGGAATTGAGTAATATATCCCTATGGAAGTTGGGTGAAACCTTGTTACTTGAGACTCAAAGGGTAAGTGAGCCATTATGGTGCTCACTGATAGAAAATCATTGATGAACCCCATGGATAGTGGACTCCATCTCTTAAGTGTTTGACCAATCCATTAGTGTGATTTTTCCCTGTGCAAGCATCCCCTCAAACTTTGGATCTGACTCAAGGGTGGTCAACTACAAGAAATATTTTAGTGTTGCTGGCCTATGTTTGGGTGGAGAGTGTAAGTCCAACCTTCAATTTCTAGGTAATATAACTCACTCAGATAAGTATAATGGTTTAAACATATTTGATTATGAGTTATGCCAATGCTTGTTGTGTAGTTCTATATGCCTCATGAATAAATACCTAAAATCACTATCTATTCATGGTTGATGACTTCTTATTATGTCTTTAGTTATATGGAATGTTTTGTATTGTTAATTTTGTTATCAAACTCAATATTTAAAGGTTATTTTATATGTTATTATTTCTATTAATGTATGGTTAATTCTTAGGATACTTAGTTTATGAATGAAAAGGTAAATATGTGTTTGTGCACACTTATACTATTGTTGTGATTGAGGACTTTAATCAATTTTAACATCCTAATATTTCATTGTTTTTGTAACACCCTCCTCCCACATCTACCCAAGTAACCAACCAACTGGGGTAAACATGTGGTGAAGAGTTATTATGATATGGTTAAACTCCCTATGTATCAGTTGAGGAAGTGGAACCGACAGAACACAGACAACCTAACCTTCTACACCTACAACAGAACCCCCAAGAGTGACCCAACCCATCCAGGTGACCAGCCCCTGAGACAAACTGAAATTTTGTTGCATTAAAGCCTCAGTAACTCCCTTGGCATGGGCATGCATGTGACTAGTACAATCCAGTCACTCCCACAACAAGGCATGCATGTGATTAGGGACTTTTTTGGGTAGCTTTGTGCCAGAGACTCCAGATTTTGTGCAACATTTTCAGGGCCAAGACTCAGGCCACTTCCCAGAACTCCATGAAACTTTCAGAAATGAAAAATAACATCAGAAGAATGATATAAATGTAAATAATTGAACAATGAATTGAATGGAACCATATTAGCCATGACATACATTTCGTCAAACATGTCACAAATATGTATTGTATAGGTTTAAACAATAAACCTGAGCATAGGGGTATCACACTTATCTAGGAATCATTAAGAAGAAATGATGCCTCATCAAAATAAATTCATTACCATCTATTAAGACATCCACTCATTGTACATTCAGTTTTTACCAAAACCTGATGAGAGCCATACATTATCATTGTCATAAATCTCAGTCATAATTAGCATATAACCAACAAAAATATCAAGGATATAAAAACCATATAAACCACATATAAAAAATTATATTTACCCATAAAATACCAAGGAGAAAGAGCTCTTATTGATGACTACATAGGCCGTCCAGGTATGAGATGTCCATGAACCACCCGATCATAGACTAGACTAAACCAAATATTTCTTTTAGTGAGTCACCCCCGTGCCATATTCTAAGCATGAATGTGGGATATCGTAAAACACATCAATCAAAACCAAAATAGGCATTCTAGAGGCCAAACCACCTCAATCCTCAACTGATAATTCCACCTCATAGTCAGACATCACTAACCATCACTAGATTTGTATCTACCCCAGGTTGTACAGTGCTATAGAGCATTTGTTCCAACCAAGGCTTCCAGGACTAGTAACTCAACCCACAACTGTCGTCGGGCTTCCAAAGAATTTTTCCAACCAGAGATTCTAGGGCTAGTAACTCAACCCACCAAGGTATTCTAGATAATTTTTCCAAACAAGGATTCTAGGACTAACAGCTCAACCGAAGTTGTTACAGGAATTCTAGAGCATTTGTCCAACCAAGGCTTCCAGAAACTAATAACTCAACCCACAACCAAAGGAATATGAAAAAAAACTAGAAAAGAAAAATTAAAACCCACAACACTATGACTATCCAAGAAATGGAAAGGCTAGGCAAAACCAATGTTAACACAGGAAATCCTCCATGCCAAACAAATCATAACTAAGAAACCACATGCATGTGACATGCATGCAAAAACTAGTAAGGAAATCATACATGAAACTCAATACTTGTAAGAAAAACCCACTGTAGCTGCTTATCCTGATGTCCTCTTGTGCTTTCCTACTTTTCCTTTTCCTTCTTGCTCCAAATCCCAAGTATGCCACACTCCTCCAAGAGTGCTCCAAGAAAATCTAAGTTTCCAAGAGAGAGAGAGAGAGAGAGAGAGAGAGAGAGAGAGAGAGAGAGAGAGAGAGCTCCAAACTAAAGCTGAAAAAAGTCTGTAACTGATCCTCAGAAACATTTTTATTAATGATGCCTCTAATTTTTTCAATTTTCCATTATTTTCCTTCATTTTCCTCCTCATATGCAGCCTGCGACCTTTCACCTTCATTTTCTCCCATTTTCCATTATTTTCATAAATAAATTACAATAAATGCCACTTTTCCTTTCCAAAGCCTTTTCCATTGCCTTTTCCAATTTAGATAGCCATAATAAATCATATGAACAACCAAACTAGGATTTTTTTCCCAACCTTCAATTTGGAATATGAATCCCAAGACCAAGGTATTATTTTACCTTTATTAACTTTTACATGGATTTTTGACCAAGGTTGTTACAAAACCCTCCCCCTTGGGGGAACACCGTCCTTGGTGTTCAATGACACCTATAACTAGCAAGACTGCTAAAAAATAAGGCATACTTCCCATGGAGCTTTATAACACATCTCGTTGCAGTATTTACAATGACCACTACTGAAAACATGACAAACATACCTTTTACTAGAGCTTTATAACATATCTCATTACAGTATTTATAATAAAAACACGTATATACTCATACACATTTTCTTCAACTAACACATAACCATAATATCTATGGATCTTTATTAATCCATCTCGATACAATATTTACAATAATATACATATGCATGTTTTCTCAACCAACAAATAAAAGGATATGATGCTTGTATCAACAAGGGAATCCATAGGCTCACACTTCCACCCTCAAAAGTAGTACTAGGATTCATTTCCTTTCCAAGAAGTACATAATCCACTGCTAATGCCAAATTTTGCATCCAATGTCTATCTAAAATCATGCACCACTTTTCCTCCCAATGAACAGTTACTGGCTCATTATTCTAGGGCACACTCCCAACATGCATCTAATTCCATCTGGCAATGATAATGGCCAAAAAAAATCCATCCCTAACATTCCCTTCTCTTTTACACAATCCGTCAGGAAATCCGGTCACCCCCTTCCATGTAGTCACACACCTTCCAATTTCTGTGGGAATTCCCTTCTCTGCTACATATTCCTTCGGGAAACTCCTCCCTTGGCAAGGCTTCCTCACATCAGAAGGTCCAAAAAACAAGGCATATCCCTGGCTCAAAAAAATCATATCACTGATAGCATTCTCATGGAAATTAATGGACACTATTGGGTACCAGTGTCCCACAATGGCCCTACTCCTAAAGTTCTTTACCAACATACTTCTACATGTTTCAATTCTTTTTCGGTGCTGCTGCTAATTATTGCAATAAGTTCCAATTAAGTGGGCATTCCATGCTCCCTGTACCAAGAAAATAATTACCATTAGACTCAAACAAATTTAAATAAACCCAAATCATACTCATCGATAGCTCATAAACAAGGTACACTTGAAATCTTGTTCACTTCTTGTCACAACAAGTCAAACTAGTTTTTTGTTCAATCATCATGGATAAACATATCACATCTAGTTAGCTCAAAATGAAAACATCATAAATCAAAATCATATATTACATGTAGCCCTCATAAACTAGAGTCATAGATCACACATAATCATCATGAGTTGGAATCACATATGACATGCATAATAAAACTGAAATAAAATACCTATACTTATACTTCATCGGTCCTTACTTTTTCCTTTGTTTTTTCTATACACACACTAGATCAGTTGCCACACCTAGCAAGCACCCAATGCCTTTCTTCTCTTTAATCATGTACACATACACACGATGTACATCACAACATGTACATCCACACATGGTGTACAACACCACATAATACATACACCTACACTCGGTGTAAAACAAAACACATACACCTACGTCCGATGTATAACACAATACATATACATACAAAAATTAAAACACAATGAATACACTTGTCATGATACCACGACTACACAATGCACATAAATAGTACCGCATGCTCGCAACATAACATGTACAACATGCACACAATACCACATGTATACGAATACCATATGCACAACATGTACACAGTATCACCTGTACACAACACCACCTGTATAACATGTGCACAACATCACATGTACACAACACCACATGCACAACGTGTACATAATGCCACATGCACACCGCACCATCTATACAACATTCACAAAACCACATGTACACAACACCACATGCACACATCACCACATGTAAAATCATGCACACAACACCATATGTACATAACACCACATGTACAACATGCACGCAACACCATATGTACATAGCATTGCATATACAACATGTACATAACACCATATGTACACAAAAATGCATATCCAACATGCATATAGTACGATATGTATACAACACCACATATCCAAAATTTACATAGCACCATTTATTCCCATCATTGCATATGAAATATACACACAACACCATAGGTTTAATCACTGAATGTATAATATGCACAACATATACACAACAATAGCACTACACATCCAAAACCACATCATCTCTAACAAGCAACCTTGCTTCCAATGTCTCTCTGTTGTGAAACCAGCTCCAAAAAGAGAAGAAAAGAGATATCAATGCTTTAGAAATAAGCCACTTCGAGGGGGAAACCTCCAATACATTACATGAATGAAAAATTGTTGGATGATACAAATTAAAAAACCTCCTTTCTATATATAGGAGTCCATGGGGCCACAATGTAATCCTAGTGGGGCCATAATGTAATCCTAGCCGACCTAACAATAATAATTTAAGGGCACAATAATAACGATATGGGGGTTACAGGGGTACAAAAATAACAATAAGGGGGGCTACACTAACATAATAAGGGACTAAATAGGGACTTAACATGCCCCTCTCCTTCAAACAAGTGTTGTCCTCAACGCTTGATTATTTCTTGATGCTTTTGTATAAAATTCTCATCCTCCCATGTTGGAATATTCTACAATAAAGTTCTTCCACTTGATGAGATAATCTGAAATTGATCGTACTTGTCGAGTTCTTGTTTCTTTGACTGCTTTAGAACTTCTTTCGATGTGATTTTGATCTTCCTATTGTTTCATTATATTTTGCACCAAAGTCAGGTTATCCTTTGAGAGTGGGAGAACTTTTTGTTGATGCTCGATGTGATCTTCCACTAATTCATCATCCATATTAGCTATTATTTGATCCTTCAAACCATCCAACTTAGCCTCCATTTCTAATTTTAAACCATCTATGTCATCTTCGGTTTCTCTTTGTAAGATCGAATTTTTTTGCACTTGGTACCGTAATTTTGATATCTCATACTGCAATTCTTCCTCTTCATGCATCATAGTATCGCTTTTTGAGGGCTTAATGGGTATGGAATTATTTTTTGGAGGCATTATAGAACCCAATACGAATAAAAATTCTAAAATATGCCCTTGGAATTACTTCAAACTGCTTTTTCAAAAAAATGTTATGCAATTTTAAAAACCAAATACACACCTTTTTCTTGCTTTTGAGGAGCTGGATATTGAAACTGAATTATCTATGTGATTTCGGATCTTTAATATCTGAAATTTGGTACTAAGGTAGCCCTCTGAATTCTCTTTGGAATGCCATGGGTTTGACCTGATTTATATTCTTGAAGACAAAGTTGTGCCCAATATCCTACGATGACCTAATTATGGACTAGTTCAGTAGAGAGAACTTGTACGACTTGCCACGTGTCACTGTTTCCTCCTTCGGCTTTGAAATTTATATGAAGGAAAATATAGTCTGTGTACTTCTAATCACTTTTTATAGAATTCCAATCCGATGCTTAGAGAGAGAGAGTTATGAATATTTTCCCACGATCACCTCTTTTATATGAAATTTAGGAGCCTGAAAAAGACCTAACTTCCACAGATCATATATCCGAAAATATTGTGAACCAAGCTCTGAAATTTTGCGAGGATGTTCCTCAGGATTTCGGCTTCTCTCTCTAAAATTTCAGCTTCTGAACATTCATAGAATAAAAGTTATAGAGAAAATTGCGCGATGACCTTTTTAAGTGAAATTCATGAGCCTGCAAAAATCCCTAACTTCAACAGATCATATCTCCGAAAATATTGCGAACTAAGATCTGAATTTTTTCGACAATGTTCCTCAGGATTTTGGATTAACACTCTAAAAATTTCAGCTTCTGAGCCTTCATATAAAAAATATTATAGCAAAAATTCCACGATGACCTATTTGGAGCAGCGAAAACCTTGAATCCAAAGCTCTGATACCAAATGTTGTGAGACCAGCTCCAAAAAGAGAATAAAAGAGATATCAACGCCTTATAAATAAGCCACTTCGAGGGGGCAACCTCCAATACATTACATGAATGAAAAATTCTTGGATGATACAAATGAAGAAACCTCCTTTCTATATATAGGAGTCCATGGGGCCACAATGTAATCCTAGCCGACCTAAAAATAATAATGTAAGGGCACAATAATAACAATATGGGGGTTACAGGGATACACAAATAAAAATAATGGGGGCTACAGTAACATAATAAGGTACTACATTATTAATATAGGGAATTAGCACTGTCTGCCATCCATGCTTATCCTAGCATGCCACAAATCACACTACTTTCATTTCGATGATGTATCCTTTAGTGGTTCTGGTCATAACATAAGCATAGGCATAGTAATAACACATAATATCAAATCATATCCACATGATACTTGCCTCGTAGATTGTCAGGACTACTCTTCCCAGTTGATTCCCCATAAGACATGAATTCTTTTTCATACCATTCACCTGCATAAGAAATCTTTCCTCCAAAATAATGATTCTTGATGGCCCTATCATAAAATGACATACATACTGTTAGGGTCCAATAATAATAGGGATCATAATTTTGAATTGGCTATGTTAATTCTTGTAATATTGTACATACCTTCGCATTTCTGCAAAATTTTTCCATATTAAAAGATGAAAAGAGGGTATGTCCTAAAAGAATAATCAAACGACCAAAAGAAAGAAAGAAAGAAAATATTATGAACCCCATAAAAGAAGAAAAAATAAATTCTAAAAGTGTTGCACATTCAAATTCCACTACTCTTAGTTTATTTTACTTCTGCAAATAAATTGTGTGCATCTTGTTCGAAATGCCACAATTCATGATGATCATGCAATATAATCTTGATCATTCATGCCTTCAAATTTTATGTTATGATAGTTAGAGAATAAATATCTGACCAAACCATTTAATCTTGGTAGATCAGTAGTTAGGTAGAGAATAAAAATGAGCTCATAAGTTTAATCTGAGCCATTGGAAGATATAAGGTTAGAAATAAGTTAGTTTTCTTATCAAAATAAAATAAAAGGGTCAGCAAGCTCAAAGGCACCCAATAAAGGAAAGGAAAAATGTTAGCATGAATAAAAGGGCAAGTAGAATACTTTCAAAAGTTCTCTAAGCATCATTATGCTTATCACTTAAAAGAGAACTGTTAAGTCTCTAGAAAAGAAGGAGAGACAAAGATTAAGAACTGCTAAAGATGAAAACTTATGAAATTTTCTTACTTGAATCAATGAAGAGAAATTCATTAGTTAACCCTTTGTCCTCTTTTCCCTCTTCATTCCCCTTATCCTAACCCTTTTCCCCTCTTCGAAACCAATTACCCCTTCCCCTTGCTAAAATCCCTTTTTCCCCTTTGAAAACCCCCTTACCCCTTTAAAAAACTCCATGTTTTCATAAAAATACAAAAAAACCCACTTTTTAAAGGTTTAAAATGCAAAAATATTAAATGGGCCCCGCTTTGATTTGACACCTCTACTGTTTTATAAACCCGACCTCACCATTCAAAGCTATTTCGTAACTTATCCTCACCTTCCCTCATGATCTCATCACAATCTTTCAATCCGACAGCTCATGTGACTTTTCGGGCCCCCTCTGCCATCCTAAGTTTATCACTGGGGCAATACGAAAAGGACTATTTTCCAAAACCATTATGAACATATGTGTTGGCCTCACAGGAGTTCGGACCCCCCAAGCACAAAACCATAAACTGCCTTACCCCCCCTCAAAAACCATTTTCTAAATCCAGCCTTTTGAAATAATCGTTTCCCTCTGCAAAAAATCCCGCTCGCCTCCTTGCAAAACCTTTTTCTCATTATAGGTTGCTTTATTTTGCTGTGCAGGTGATTAAATGAACCATGAGATGGAGGAGAATCTTGATACTAGTTCCATCATGCTTACTCTAGACCCATAGGATAGGAATTCGAAAGGTCTAGAGAAGAAGGATTTACTCAACAAAAACTACATCTGACAATAAATTCAAGATTTTGTACATGAAAAACAAACCTATCATGGTTACTTTGGAAGAAGTTACCATTATTGCTATCCCCACAGTATCTACATCAGCACTAGCATCAGCAATACCAACAACGCATCCCATTGATGAGGCCAACATATTAATCAAATCAATGGAAGATATGTCCATTCATTCTACAAATATTAATAACCTCAAGGAATAGGTAAACAACTTAGAGGATGAAAAGAAATTGGAAGAAATCATTCAAAAGTAAAATGAAAAATTCTTTTACCTCCAACATGAGGTAATTCAAATTTTTGTAAATAAGCCTACATTTTCCAGATATTAAGAGGCAGATAAGATTTATTGTAGAATGATGAAAATAAAAATCCCAGATGAAGAAACATGGGAGAAGTGGTATGATTTACTATAAAGGGTGAAAGAACATATAGATGAAAGAATAGACTGGTAACAACAAGCAAAGAATCAGGGCCAGATATCAGATAGTTGAAAGGTGTCACTATCTTTTTGTATAAATATATTTTTCTTTCCTAAAATAAATCCTAGTCGGTTGACAAGATATTTCTGTAATATGTTGTATAAATACTTCATCATTTGAAGTATCAAGTGTGGATTTTCTGAATATTTCAGTAGCTGATGATCTCTTGCCTGAGGGTTATTGTACCAATTTCCAGTCGACAGACTGAACAAGTTATAAAGAGACTTCGTTACAGGATTCATGTGTTGAGTTATCTCAGTGAAGTATAAAATTTCAATTGTTCATGTTTTGTTTCTAAGTATTCCATAAACTTAAAAGTGTTCTAAATCTTAATGTTATAACAGGAGTATTATTGCAAAATTTTCTTAAATATTACACTCTAATTTTAACTTTTATACATTTCTGTGTTTTCTTTTGATATATGGATTAGAGAATTCTTAATTGCCCTTTGTTCCCGATTTAATCCTTCACCCTTCATCATTATCCAGTTTAAGTAATTCTTAATTGCTCCTTGATCCCGATTGAAAGATCACTTCACCATTTAGCCTTGAGATCTGATATTGCTCACCTATCTTTCCCTGTAACACTTTCTTTCAAATTTTTTTTTGTTATTTTCCAAAGCATTTTGATTCCATAGCCCAATGGAAATTAGAAAAAAACCTATTCATATAATTCATTAATCACACCAACCAATCAAAACCAATCCAAATAAGCATACATAACTAGCCTAATATCCATTAAAAAAAACAAAGTTAAATCATATAGAGAGAACCCTCTCTGAGTTTAGAAAGTCTAGATCCTAAGTTCCAAAGTAGGTTTGTTGTTACCTATGATAATTTCCTTTTAACACTAAGAACAACATTTGGAAATTTCAGAGTGATAACACATACATAAATAGGTACATATAAACATTAACATAAAAAATTCATGATCCCTAACGACCCTTTCAGACAACTGCATACATACATACATATATACACATGTGAACACTATCAAAAAACAATCCTAATGACCCTTTCATTCAACGATATACATAGATACATACATACATACATATATGCATATATAAAAATAAACATAATCATAGACACAACACACTTACCAAATATCATAAGGCCAAGGTTAAGAGGTTTTCCTTTATCTATGCACAACATGCACAACATTGAGAACCAAAGTTCCCAAGTTAGCCAAGGCATCTAACTCCTCAAATCAATTTACTTAACATTACATGATTACCTTTCTCATGTTTTCTCTACCATCGTCCATTTATCCAAATGAACCCCACTAGTCCAACCAACTGTCATATTCTTACCTTCCGCTGCCCTTATACATGCATCGGGCTTCATATGAGTCTTACATTACCTATTAGGTTCCAGTCATCCCTTCCGCTACCCTTATACATGCATCGGGCTTCATTTGAGTCTTACATTACCTATTAGGTTCCATTCATCCCTTCCTGAGATTCATTAACTTTCCTCTTTCCCAAACCAACCCCAAGACTCTTAAAACATAAAAGGCAAGATTAAGAAGCAAACAAGAGAAAACTATGAAAACCAATAGCAATATGACACCACAACAAAGTGGCAAGGCCTTGCACCAAACATAAAAAAAACTACAAATCAAGTGCAAACGAATAATAAAACATCGAAAGCATAAAACAAGAAACAAACACGAAGACTCAATCTCCATGGCTTCCCAATGCTTCCAAGGGAAAGGTTAACTTGAGCCTTCTTCAATATTTCATGGCAATATCTTTTTCCATTCAATTACCTATATCATACTTCCATACACATATAAGTGTCAGTGTGTAAGTAAATATAAAAATATACCAGTTACCTTATCTTGATGTTCCAAGCACGTTTCCTTGTAATTGAACACGTCCATGCCATATCTTAAGGGACTCCAATTACCTTGACTAATCCAAACATAACTGAAAACTAATTTCTATACTTTTCAAATACATGTTCACGAATATAACACATATCCACATAATGTCAAACAAAATCAAGGTTAAGAAGACTTCGTTTTTTCAAAGCACTCATTCATTTGGAATTGCACTTTACAAACATAGTGAAAGGAATTCTCACCCAGTTCCTTTCTTTTACCTTTTTACATTGCTACAATTAAGTCTTATTATGCATTGTCACATCACCCAACTGTTAGTTATATAAACACATCAACTGTTACCTTGTCATGCTAATTCCAAGCATGTTTCCCTGCAACTGTTCACAAATGTCAATCACATGTTCCAAACATCAATACATCATGTCTATTAATTTGAAATCAAACATTACAAGGACTAAAAATTATGTCATAATCAACATTCGACTCATAGTCATTATACATAATGCTAAAACTATCACCCACTTACACTCAAGTACATATTAGCTATCTCAGCACATATTGTGTTAGTACAACAGTCTTAAAACAAAATATTTCCTTCATGAAATCTTATAGACACATATTCATATCATGCAATTAATAAAACATTCAATAAAATTGTAAACATACCATGCTAGATAAACCAAATTGATGACATAATCAAACTCATACCTTAATGTATATTAGGGGAGGCTATCAGATCTACACAAGTTTGTCTAGATTAATACAACACACCATCACAAGTATACCATCTCATACATGAATGTCACAACCATAACCATCTACATAGCACAATCTAGATCAACACGATACATATAACATCAATATATTAATACAATTTCCCTAATCATCAAGTTAACTAACATATAATAACAACAAGTTAACATATAACATACACATAAACAACATATAACATGATCATTGTTAGTATGAATCCTTTGTCGATGTGTACGAAAAAAGACCACTTTAGCTACGCATAACTAATAGCCCTAACATCAAAAGTGGCTGCCAATATCTTCAGATCTGCAGTTAGTTGATCAAGACAAGAGCTGCAAAAAACCAGATCTATGCATAGAAAGACATTAAGCAGTAAAAAGAAAGGTTTGCTCCATATATCCAATAGACAAGACAAGAACAATTTTTGAAAGAATTTTTTGTATTAAGGGCACCTGGGAGGAAAACAAGAAGATTTTTCCAATTCTCCTCAATGGGATGGGTTCTTGGAAGTCCTCAGCACTTCAGATCTAGCATTTCTCTCTCCTGTTGGTGTAGAAAACCCAGACAAAGATAGAACTCAAAGGGAGCTCACACAAAAAATAATGGAAAATATGACAATGACAATGGCTCAAAGTCAGACCAAGAGTTTAGATCCAGAGTGATCTAATAGGCAACAAAAGGTGAAGAATGGTAGGAAAAACCCTCATATTTATAACAAAATATTGGGTCATTCTAGATCTTGGTGCATGATTAAAATAATGTTAACCAAATCTAGATCCACCTTTTATGGAATATTTTATTATATTTGTTGGAGGGAAAAAGTATTTGAATTGGGTCAAATCCCTTTATTTGTTAATAATAAAATGATTTATTTATCTTTTTAAGGAAGTGGTTGAAGGATAATCAAATAAATAATGATTTATTTAATTATTTGTGGGTGATTTGGTCATATTTAACAAGGAATATTATCTAAATAAGATTTAAATAATTATTCCTAGAAAATAATAAGACAAATAAAGGTTTATCTAATTAATTTCTTTGTTTTTGGGTTAAACATGACTAGGAATAATAATTAAATTATGGTTTAATTAATTATTCCATGAGGAAAATTAAAAAAAATGGGTTTGTTTAATATTTCCTTTTGGGGTTTCCTATTTTGACCATAAACAACCTAATAAATGTGGTTTATTAAGTTATTTTACATAGTGAAAGAAATTTTACTTAGGGTAAAATTGGTCTTACATGGTGTACTTGGGTCTATCTAATGATAATAGGTTAGATGACCAAAAAATGGTGTAACAGATTGCCCCCCAGCGTGCGAGTGTTAGGAGCAAATTGTATGACCGAAGTACGTTGTAAGAACTCAATCACCATACATCAAGAGGGAAGTCAGAGAGAGAAATGTGAGGTAGACTAAGGTGCGAAAGAACTAGACCTTGAGGAGACGAGACTTACAGGTGCAACAAGTCTCTTTTTATGAGAGAGTACTTGTGCTAAAGGCGGCGGGGGAGTCATACCTATGCCCGTCGAGACAAAGTACAAAAGAATAGTGTGTCCAGTAAACAAGGGACCGAACCATAAAGTACAACCGGCATAATCATGAGCCAGATAAAAATACAATGAAGAATCCCACATACATGTTGTGCCTGGGATAATAGCCAGGACTTATACAACAATATCCGAGTACATGAGGTACAAATACAACCCAAATGCCCCCTGTAAATGGGGAAGGGCTCACAAAATCTGACTGATACATGCAAATCAAAGAGGCGCTGCAAGCGGCTAAGGCCGACATCATCAAATATATGGAGCTACATCAAGGGCTGCAATGAAGAGGTCATCCGGGCATGTGGGGGGCTACCTGCAGGGCCACCCCCTCATGAGGGCTGAGACATCTCACACACACCCGGGAATCACCAAGAGCTGCTGCTGCATCACTGAACCATCAAGTCTACGGATCTCGATCATGCTGAGAGGAGCTGGAGTGGAGAAACAATCAAGTCAAAGGGAAATTAGAGATCCCTTTGCCTGATCCGAGGCACCGATTCACAAGAGTGGAAGCTGGGACCAAGGTACACCTTCCTCTAGACCTGTCTTCTGGAATGAAGAAGCTGATGTCGACAGAAGGAGGTCCACCATAGGTGAGGCAATGAGGGATCCTCAACTAAGGCACGAGAGAAAATAGTAGAGCGACGGATAGACTAATACCAATGATGATGGTGGAATGGAGGGGACTGAGTAGCGAATGGACGACTTCCCTTGCTAGAGCATAAAGGGAATGAATGACATGGTAGCGACTGACACAATATCATCAGGGATAAGGGACAGTGGGACTGAAGGCCATAATGTGCGACACAAGAGAGAAACCAAGCAATGAGGGATGGAGGACTATAGCGGGGTACAAAGGGACTCGAGATAGACTCCATGAATGCAATGATGACTCCACTTGGATGCTCTAAACAAGGGCGACTCGATGGTGCTGCCACACAGTAAAGGTCCAATGGGGGACCATGAAAACATGAGTACAGGATTGTAACTCGCGACGAAAATCAACACGAACAAAGACAAGTAAGGAGGCAAAGTGGTGCCCCAAGTACAAGTGTTGTAAGTGAGGAAATTCGATTTTAAGGGGAAGTGAAGTGATCCTTCTTGGAAAAAATGTGTCCTAGTGAAGTATCAAAAACAAAAAGATGCTGGCTATCTAACAGAAAGTAAAACATGCATTTCAGAAGGGAAATGCTAAGGGTAATATTTCTTAAGATAGAGTGCATTGCGAGGATTAAGAAGGGGATTGCCTTCGAAGTCCTCTAAGAGGTATGCCCCCTTACCAAGATCCTTACTGATGACGTAAGGGCCTAGCCATAATGAGTCGAACTTCCTGTGACCGAGGACATCATGGGCCTGGTCATATACTAGAACAAGGTCGCCTTCGTGAAAAGGACGAGGCTGGACTTTTCGGTCATACTGAGCTTTGGTGCGTTTCTTGGCCGCTTCCATGGTTTGCAATGCAACACGGCGGTCTTCGGAGGCGCACTCAAGCATGATAAGTCGTTGTTCTAGAGGTTGGGTGTCAGGGAGAAGTTCAACGGCCAGATGAAGGGAAGGGATTTCACACTCGATCGGTAAGACTACCTCCTCTCCAAAAACGAGGTGGAAGGGAGTAAACCCGGTGGCGGTTTTAACAGAAGTTCGATAGGCCCACAAAGCGGGGAAGAGCATAAGATGCCAGTTGGTTTTGTGCTTATTCACCGTTCGTTGAAGCATGGTCTTGAGGATTTTTTTTATTGCTTCAACTTGGCCATTACCTTGGGGGTAATAGGAGGAGGAATATTGGTGCTCAAAACCCAACAGTGAGGATAGTTCATGCCATATCTCATCTTCAAAATGTCGGCCATGGTCAGAGACCAGTTGTTTCGGAACTCTGAATCGAGCAATAACATGGTTAAAGAAAAAGAGGGTGGCAGTAGCGGCCATGTTGTTAAAAGTGGGCATAGCCTCGGCCCATTTGGTGAAATAGTCAACCGCCACAATGATATACTTATGGTTACCAGCGGATGGAGGTCGACACTCCATAAAGTCGATGGCCCATTTACAAAAGGGACCAGTTGTGACGACAGGATGGAGGGGAGTTGGGGGAGCTCGTGCCTTAGGGGCAAAGTGCTGGCAATTGGGGCAGTGTTTGACTGCCTCAATGAAATCACTGAAGAGAGAAGGCCAAAAATACCCAGCGCGCATGACTTTCTGGGCAGTAAAAGACTGGAGAGGTGGCCACCGCAAGCGCTGCTATGGCAGGCATTAAGGACCTGTTCAGCTTCAGCGTGTGTGAGACAACGACGAAGGACAGTATCTATACCACGACGATAGAGGTCGTCACCAATAAGAAGGTATCGGGGAGCCTGGTGTCGGATACGTCGGCGAGCCTCACAATCAAGGTGGAAGGCGAACTTTTGGGTTCGCAAGTAAGTAAGAATATCGCTGTACCATGGGTCGTCTGAAGTAATGGCGAATAAGTGTTCATCAGGAAAATCATCATTAACTGGAGGGTCCTGCGATCCGGTAGTTAATTCAGAAATGAGCTCAGCGAGGGCTAAGCCTTTCTTACTTTTTGGTGTGACAAATTCGAGGTCGAATTCCTGAAGAATAACAACCCAACGGGCGTATTTCCCAGTGAGGATGCGGCGACTCATTAGGAAAGCCATGGGGTTGGAATTAGTCACAACCTTGGTGGAACACATGAGGATATAATGACGAAGTTTTTGGACTGAGAACACGACAGCCAGTGCTAATTTTTCTTCATGCGAGTAGGAAACAAGAGGCCCTACAAGGTTCTTACTGACGTAATATATCACATGCTCGATACCATTGTCATCTTCCTGGATCAGAACTCCAGTGACCGAATAGGTGGAAGCGGAGATGTACAGGATGAAGTCCCTATCAAAATCAGGAGGGCGGATCAAGGGAGCGGATGTGAGGGCCTGCTTGAGGGCATCAAAAGACTCATCAGCATAGGTATCCCATACAAACAAGATGTTAGAGTGGAGGAGTCTAAGGAACCCATGTGCGGTGGTGGCATAGTCAGGAACGAACCGGCGAAGAAAATTAGCTTTGCCTTGGAGGCTTTGTAGCTGGTGTAAGGTACGAGGAATGGGAAGTTCAAGAATGGCTTGAACTTTTAATGGGTCAAGAGTGATACCATCTTTGGATACGATGAAACCTAGGAGACTGCCGGTAGGAATGCAGAAGACACATTTCAACGGGTTAAGGCAGATGTTATACTTGCGACATCGGAGGAAGACTATGCGCAGATCGTGGAGGTGTTGTACCCGATGTTTAGAACGTGCAGTGAGGTCGTCTAAATAAGCAAGGATAATATGAGCTAAATCATGGAAAAAATAAGACATGGCCCGTTGAAAAGTGGCGCCGGTGTTTTTAAGGCCGAAAGGCATGACTCGGTAAGAAAAAGTTCCCCACGGACTGATGAACGCGGTTTTAAGTTGATCAGCAGGACGGATAACAATTTGGTTGTATCCGGAGAAACCATCCATAAAGGATAGAACCTCATGCCCCGCACACTCGTCAATGATTTGGTCAATGAACGGTGTGGGGAAGTTGTCTTTGGGACAAGCTTTGTTCAAGTTGCGAAAGTCCGTGCAGACACGGATGGTGCCTTGTTTCTTGAGGACAGGAACCGGGTTGGATACCCAAGTGGTGTATTCAATAGGGTAAATGAAACCAGCCTGCTTGAGCTTATCGATTTCGGCTTTGATAGCATCACGTCTGGAAGGATGAATGGGTCTCAAATTTTGACGGACCGGATTGGCATCAGGCCATGTGTCGATATGATGTTCAATGATGGCGGGATCGAGTCTGGGCATTTCGGAGTAGGACCAGGCGAAAATATCACGGAATTCTTTGAAAAGCTTAGTGTAAGCTTCGATTTCTTCCGGGGTGCATTGGGCGCCCAAGGTGATATATTATTCGATTCCTGGTTTGACCGAAATGTCAATTTTAATGGTCGGAGAGATGTTGGCCATGTTTCCTTCTTCGAAAGCATCAGGTGCAGGGATGGGATTTTTGAACCAATCGACTGCATTGGGAATGAAGTCTTTGGTTTCCACAGCATATTGGTCATGGGACTGCTGTGGGAGGAAGTATGCGCGATGGTGCATGTCATCCCATGGAAAGTCAGGGATGGTCATGGCTTCCATAATGTCTTCATCGGAATGGAAGATGGGAAGACTGGAGGAAGGATGATCACCTGATGATGTAGTGATGTGTGACTGGTCATCTTGTGGAGAAGGGCTCACATGCGCAACATCAACAGATCCAAGGTCGTCTGAGGGGGAACCGAGAGTGTCTGCAGGTCGAAGGTTAGGTGAATTATCTCTCAAGGATGAAGATAGGTAAAAAATGGTGATCGAAGGCTCTGTTGGTTCGATAGCGGGAGGAGGAATGTGAATGGGAGTAGGAATATCCTCTGGTCCTATCGAAGTAGAACTCGCAGAAAAGTGAGAAGGTATATTTTCGTGCGTAGCCTTGAATTGGCGGTACGTGTCTAAGGAGGAATGATACTCGTCAAGGCGAGGACAGAGGTGGGTGTAATGGCCATGGAAATCGCACAAAGCACAAGGGTGGTTTGTGTGCAAGGTTTTGAGTTTCGGGATAGAATCCGGGATAGTGACATAGACTTTAGGGATATCAGAGTCGGGAAACGTCTCGTTGACCAGGATCTTGAGGTGCGGCAATTCAGGACACGTATGGGTGGCGTGACCGAAAATATCGCACAAAGCGCATTGGAAAGCGGGCTTTGGCGGTCGAGGAGGGGTAGGGTTTGTCGGGGCGGCCTGGTCCTGATTGGTTGCCCCCTTATGAGCTTTTCCTTTCTTTCCTGGGGCTGTCACCACAGGGGCAGGGTCCTAGGGAGGTGCGGGGGGCCTAGTGGTAACGAAGGAAGCGAGGGGGACCGGTTGAACCGGTGTCAAAGCAAGGTAGGGTTTGGGGTGACCGGGTGGGGTAGCGGCTGGAGGGTCAAGGTACCAGACGGGTATGCCCAGGGTCAAGTTAGGGAGAGAGAGGATGGCCATGACGGGGACCGTATAGACTCCGGGAGGGGGGGGCAGGAAAGGTATCTGACTAGTGGGATAATGACCAGGAGGGACGGCTCCGAGATGGTTAAGGCCTGGGGGAACCGATCCAGGGGGATAAAGGGGTTCAGGGATACCAGCTGTAGGAGAAGTGCCAGAAGGAGAAGGTCCAGCTGGCAAAGATGAAGGGCTAGGAGCGGGTTGCGGTGGGCGAGGTTGCATCTGAGGTTGCTGACTAGCCGAGGTGGGTTGCTTAAGGGCCGCCCGAGATGATTGCATCATGAAAACATTCGATAAGCTGGGATCATAGAGAGGAGGAGGAGGGAGACCATGAAAAGTTCCAAGCAGGGAGGAATCTTTGTAGACGCCGGGGGAGACACTGGTCAAGGAATCGACAGTTTTCTTATTGGCTACAGAAGAGATGGTCGTCTCAGGGGAGGTCTGAGACTTGGGTTCATGATACGTCAACTGGTCGATGGTGACTATCTTTCCATTGTGAGGAAAAGACATCTTGCGAAAAACCGCGGAAGGGACAGCAGACATGGCATAGGTGTAGCTTCGCCCCAATAGAATGTTGTTGTCTAGAGGGGCGTCGATGACTTCGACATCAACGCAAACAGTCTTACCAGCAAGGGTGATAGGACAATTGCGAAAAAGGCCAATGGGCTGGGAGGCGTGGCCGTCCCATGCTCGAAGGGTGATCGTGGAAGGGGCCAGCTCAGGAGATCCGAGTTGCTTCCAAACCGAAGCGGACATCACACAGGTGGATGCCTCCTCATCAATTATACACCGAGAAATGTTGGCATTCCGGAATTTGACTGGGATTTGGAAGGCGACGGAAGCAGGAAGAGGAGGATGTTATAATTTATGGGCGTTGAAAACAATCATTTGGTCATCAGCAGGATCTACAGCGCCCACGGAAGATAGCAGAGCCCTCTTTTGGGAAGGGCACGACTGGAGGAGTTCCAATGTGGAAACGGCAGCAGGAGATTGCGCCAGTAACCATCTACTATGCTATACGAATAATGAGCAAGCCGACCGTAGTTAACATTTCGACGTAATGGTCCCTTAGGAATCTTGGTATGAACCTCAACTTTGGGTTGAGGGATATGTAAGGGGCCACTGGATGTCGAAAGAGGCTCTGTAGAACCGGAAGAAGGGGACTCGGGGGCAGACTGAGCGGGAGGCTTGGGGTACTGGCGAGACCGAGTTTGAAGGTGAAGGTCGACGGTTGGGGATGGATCAGAGTTCATCATGAGGATCTAGTAATCGGAGGAACCAGAAGGGGAAGGTTGAGTGGCGACTTGGCCATCAGGTGGTTGGGCAGCCACAAATCCTTGTTGAGGGAAAGGATCAGTAAACACAGCTGGTTGAGTAGTGGCCACATTAGGGGGAGCATGAGGGGAGGCATGTTGTCCTCGCAATGTGGCTTGAGACTCCCACATCTGCCGCATTTGTGGTAAGAGGGGACAATCGTGGGTGTAATGACCGTAAACACCGCAACACGAACAAGGCTTATTTGTGCGAAGAGGCCTGTCCGGCTTGGGCTGAGTGCCCTGTTGCTGGTTAGCGGTGTTAGGGTCAGTACCTTGATGATTGGGTCCACGGGTACTAGGGGAAGATTGATTTGGATTGCCTCTCCGCCTTCTTTGAGAAGGGGGATTAGTCACGCCCTGCTGTGCAAATACTTGCCCTGGAGGGGGCTGTAGGTGCTGTTGCGGGGTTGGAGGAGGCAAGGGAGGTGGAAGCGCATATGCTGGAGGAGCTGGCGCACCAAGCTGCGGATAAGGGTAATGGTTAGGTTGGGGAAAAAATTGAGGTGTCAGAGGTTGGGCAAAGGATAGGCGTGTCAGATCCCGGATTACATGCTACCCGGAGGGGAAAAGTGCTGTAGGTGCTCGGCCCCTCCCCGGTGAAGACCATATCCCATTAGCAGGTTGAGCGCACGGATGGGAAAGGGCTCCAACGATACCGTCCGACGGAATGAGATGCCCCCGGGCGTTACGCTCCGACCGGGGAGGTCAGGAAGGACGGTATAAACATAACCAGACTGAGCATAGATCAGGTCATATTTCAAGGCTATTTGGAGGGTGGCTTCTTCGGTTTGGGGGAAATGGGAGGCGACATCTTTGCCAATGGGAGCTAAGAGAGTGCGAAGGAACCAGTCCATATAAACCTGATCTTCGAAGGGGGGAGCTCGACATAAGCTTCATCTTCGTCACCATTCCTGGACATGAGTGGAAAGGCGGGTTGAAGAGGTTTGCTTAAAAGAGGTCAAAAGCTCCGTACCAGTATCGTATCGGAGAGGGAGCTGGAAATAAGATAAAAAGGCTTATGCAATGGTTGCAAAGGTGGTATGGGAAGAGGTGGCTTGGTCAACATACCATTTAGAAGCTTCGCTGGTAAGCGTGCGTTGGAACAACCGAAGACGGATGGAATCATCGGTAATGGAATTGGAAGAACAAGACATGTGGAAAGATCGGAAATGATTGGTTGGATCTTCTCCAGCAATGCCTTCGAACTTAGGGATGTCGGAGGGGAGCTTGGTTGGCATAGTAGGCCAACCAACATCATGGTGGATAGGGTCATTGATCAATTGATTGAAATCGGGGAGGCTGAGGCCTGCGATGTACGGGAGCAAGGGTGCAGCCGAGGTAGTTCCTATGGCGGTTCCGCTAGTAGTAGTTCCGGCATTAGGGCCAGGATCACCGCTAGCGTTAGGCCCTGGACCAGACATATTGAAGGTGACAGGGGGAGAACCAGAAGTAAAAGGAGAACCCAATGAATTAGAAGAGGAGTCGGAGTGCGAACTCGAAGGAGGACTGGCTCGACGACGGCGGGACGGAGCAGGTCGATCGACCGGAAACTGAGGGTGAAGGCCAAGAAGTCTCCGGGAAGCGCGCCTTGGGGGTGCAATGATGGAAACACAAACATGGCACGAGGGGAAGAAGAACGACCGACGAAGGAAGGGAGGTGCAGAATCAAGTGATTACAATGTCGAAACAAGGGTGAAAAGGTGCAGTGTCAATTGATTTTAAAGTCTTTGCCTGGCGGTGTAAACCAGGCTGTTCTTCGCTTAGGGTGAGTGTGTGGCATGCGTTAATTTTAATTTTTAAACCCTTTTCGTTTTGAGAGAAAGAGAAAAAGTGTGCTGCGTAACTAAAAATAATGCTGCAAAAACAGTATATAATGCTGAAATAACAGAAAATTAACAGCTACTAGTGCATCGATTCAACCCAAAAAGGCGGGTCTCTCAAAACTAATCTAAAAAGGGAAAAAATCTATTCAAAACACATTAAAAAGAGGCCAATAGATCTAGGGTCGAAAGGGACAGGGATCTAAAGGGAAAAGCTGCTGAAAAGAGGTGCAGATCACTGCCAAGAGGCAGAGGCAAGGTGGCTGGAAAAAAGGAGGAAATCAGCAAAAAGCAGAAGGGGAAAGGAGGAGGCCCTAAAAGTAGATCCAAACAAATCTTCAGGAGGTGATTTGAAAGGGAGAAGAGCTGATTAAAATAGGTCTGAAAAGGAGGTATCAGATCTGGAAAAAGGGGGGCTGAAACACTGAAAAAACAGACCTGAAACAGACAAAAAATATTCCACAAAAAGTGGAGGGTACTGAAGCCCTAGGGGGTTATGTTCCCACTTAGATGAGCAAAAACAGATCAGAACCAGGTCAAAACGGGCTGAGACAGAGGCTGGAAAACCCTGACAGAAGCTTTAGAAAAACCCAGAAAAATTACAGAAAAACAGCTGAAAATTTGGCAGGTCGCAGGTTCTGACCTGTTTTTAGTGCAGGTCACAGAAAAAGGGCTGAAAAGTGCGACCTGGAGGTCCAGGTCGTAGTTTATGGGCTGAAAAGTGCGACCTGAAGTTCCAGGTGTCTCGGCGGCAGATTTCTGAAAAAGTTGTCGTCTCAGTTGCGGCTGATGTTTGTCACCTGCGCAATCGAGCCAGAAACACGCGGAAGTTAGAAATTTTAATGTTTTAGGGTTTTATAGGTGAAAAACAACATGAAAATAGGAAAAACAAAAAGCTGAAAAGAAACCCTAGGATCTGAAGTAGCTGGATATGCAGGAATATGAAAAACGACAGCGGTCGTAATTGAAAACCCGTGTGGAGTCACCAATTGTTAGTATGAATCCTTTGTCGATGTGTATGAAAAAATACCACTTTATCTACGCATAACTAATAGCCCTAACATCAAAAGTGGCTGCTAATATCTTCAGATCTGCAGTTAGTTGATCAAGACAAGAGCTGCAAAAAACTAGATCTATGCATAGAAAGACATTAAGCAGTAAAAAGAAGGGTTTGCTCCATATATCCAATAGACAAGACAAGAACAATTTTTGAAAGAATTTTTTGTATTAAGGGCACCTGGGAGGAAAAAAAGAAGATGTTTCCAATTCTCCTCAATGGGATGGGTTCTTGGAAGTCCTCAGCACTTCAGATCTAGAATCTCTCTCTCTTGTTGGTGTAGAAAACCCGGACAAAGATAGAACTCAAAGGGAGCTCACACAACAAATAATGTAGAAAAATGTGACCAAGTGTATAGATCCAGAGTGATCTAATAGGCAACAAAAGGTGAAGAATGGTAGGAAAAACCATCCTATTTATAACAAAATATTGGGTCATTCTAGATCTTGGTGCATGATTAAAATAATGTTAACCAAATCTAGATCCACCTTTTATGGAATATTTTATTATATTTGTTGGAGGGAAAAAGTATTTGAATTGGGTCAAATCCCTTTATTTGTTAATAATAAAATGATTTATTTATATTTTTAAGGAAGTGGTTGAAGGATAATCAAATAAATAATGATTTATTTAATTATTTGTGGGTGATTTGGTCATATTTAACAAGGAATATTATCTAAATAAGATTTAAATAATTATTCCTAGAAAATAATAAGATAAATAAAGGTTTATCTAATTAATTTCTTTGTTTTGGGTTAAACATGATTAGGAATAATCATTAAATTATGGTTTAATTAATTATTCCATGAGAAAAATCAAACAAATATAGGTTTGTTTAATATTTCCTTTTGGGGTTTCCTGTTTAGACCATAAACAACCTAATAAATGTGGTTTATTAAGTTATTTTACATAGTGAAAGCAATTTTACTTAGGGTAAAATTGGTCTTACATGGTGTACTTGGGTCTATCTAATGATAATAGGTTAGATGACCAAAAAATGGTGTAACATATTGCCCCCCAGCGTGCGAGTGTTAGGAGCGAATCGTATGACCGAAGTACGTTGTAAGAACTCAATCACCAGACATCAAGAGGGAAGTCAGAGAGAGAAATGTGAGGTAGACTAAGGTGCGGAAGAACTAGACCCTGAGGATACGAGACTTACAGGTGAAACAAGTCTCTTTTTATGAGAGGGTACTTGTGCTAAAGGCGACGGGGGAGGCATACCTATGCCCGCCGAGACAAAGTACAAAAGAATAGTGTGTCCAGTAAACAAGGGACCGAACCATAAAGTACAGCCGGCATAATCATGAGCCAGATAAAAATACAATGAAGAATCCCACATACATGCTGTGCCTGGGATAACATCCAGGACTTATACAATAATATCCGAGTACATGAGATACAAATACAACCAAAAGGCCCCCTGTAAATGGGGAAGGGCTCGCAAAATATGACTGATACATGCAAATCGAAGAGGCGGCTATGATGACTAAGGCGGAAAAAGCATCATCAAATATATAGAGCTGCACCAAAGGCTGTAATGAAGAGGTCATCCGGGTATGTGGGGGGCTACCTGTAGGGCCACCCCCTCATGAGGGCTGAGACATCTCACACACACCCAGGAATCATCAATGTCAGCTGCTGCATCACTGAACCATCAAGTATACGGATCTCGATCATGCTAAAAGGAGCTGGAGCTGAGAAGCAATCAAGTCAAAGGGCAATAAGGAGTCCCTTTTCCTGATTTGAGGCATCGAACAAAAGTGGAAGCTAGAACCGAGGCACACCACCCTCTAGACGTGTCTTCTGGAATGAATGAGCTGATGTCAACAGAAGGAGGTCTACCATAGGTGAGGCAATAAGGGATCCTCAAGCTAGGCCTGAGCCGCCCCAGGGGGATCCATCCTCCTAAGTTTTGTAAGGAACATAATTAGAGAAAAGATGGGGACTGAGGTACAACAATAACAATAAGGAGCTACACTAACAAAAATAAGGGACTACCCTAGTAATATAACGAATTAACATGCCCCTCTCCTTCAAAAAAGTGTTTTCCTCAATGCTTGAGTAGTTCTTGATGCTTCTGTATAAAATTATCATCCTCCCATGTGGAATCTTTAGTGGGAAAGTTCTTCCACTTGATGAGATACTATGAAATTGACTGATTTAGTAGCTTTTGAGTTCTTGTCTCCACGACTGATTCAGGTTCCAATATGATTTTTACTTCCTCATCAAGTTCTGGCAATATTGTTTGAACTGGAATTTTGTCAACTATAACCTTCTTTGAGCATGAAACATGGAAAACTAGGTGCACTCATGAAGAAGCGGGAAGCTCCAATTTGTATTCCATAGTACCAATATTTTCCAACACCTTGTAAGAACCATAGTACTTTGGAGATAATTTATTATCCTTTTTAGCTTTCTTGAGGGAAATTTGTTTTATCATTGTAGCCGTAAAAATACCATGTCGCCTACCTCAAAACTTCTCTCGTTGCAATGTTGATCTCCCTGTTGTTTCATTCGATTTTGTGCAAAATTTAGGCTATCCTTTCAGATTTGGAGAACTTGTTGTTGATGCTTGATGTGATCTTCCACTTCTTGAACCCGAGATTTTTCTCTTAAAGATGATGTTATGGATGGTGGATGATATCCATAAAGTGCCATAATGGGGTCATTTTTGCTGCAACGTGGAAGGAAGTGTTATACCACCATCCAGTTAAAGGTAACCACTTGAATCATCGTGTTTTTTTATTAGATATAAAGCAACGAAGATACAATTCCAATTTTTTTTCACTATCTCAGTTTTCCCATCAGATTGAGGATGATAATATGAGCTATGAGCTAGTTGAGTACCAAAATAATAAAATAATTATGTCCAAAAATTTCCAGTGAAAATGGGATCTCTTCCGCTTACAGTAATATTTGGGTTTCCATGTAGATTTTCAATTGTTTGCATAAATTTAGTAGCAAATATAATCGCTTTAAATGGATGATATAATGCACAAAAGTGTACATACTTGGTAAGTCTATCAACTACCACCATGATGACAGTATTTCCTTTGGACTTAGGTAAACCTATGATAAAATCCATTAAAACCTCCTCCCAACGTTGAATTGGAATGGATAAAGGTTGTAGCAGACTTGGGGTATTAATTGTCTCAAATTTATTTTGTTGGAAAACCAAACATTCCTCCACAAACTTTTGAATATCAGATTTAAGGCCATCCAAAAAAAAGTATTTCTTCACCCTATGGTAATTTTAAAAAAATCCCGAGTGTCCTTCTAAGGGATAGGTGTGCAATTCCAAAAGAATATTTTGTTTTAGTTGGGAATTCTTACAAACATATACGTGATATTTGTACCACAAGGAATCATTTTTCCAACTAAATGTATGATATGTAGTGGGATCTTGATGCAACTTTTGAATGAGTGTCCACACTTCTTCGTCATTCTTCCATTCCTCCCTTCCTTTGGTTATCCAATCTGGTTGGATAATAGAAATAGAGCAAAGCAATGCTTCCACATCCTCATCATTTCTTGAGAGTGCATTTGCAAAAACATTTAGCTTCTATTTTTTGTAAATGATTTCAAATTCATAACCCAACATCTTTGTGACCCATTTTTTCTACTCTTCTGAAGATAGGATTTTTTCCAAAAAGTATTTAAGACTATCATGATCAGTTTTTACCTTCAACTGTCTTCCCATTAGTTAAGGTCGCCATTTATTTAGTGCATGTAGTATTTCCAACATTTCCTTCTCATAAATAGATTTATTTAAATACTTTCCCTTGATTGGGCGACTTTCAAAAGAACGGGTCTTCCTTCTTGCATTAAAACAACACCAATTCCATTTCCTAAGGCATCACATTCCATAATAAAGGTTTTGTGAAGTCTGGCATAGCTAAGACCAATGCTTGGCACATTGCCTCTTTAAGATTTTAAAAGGCTTTATTTTATTCAGGAGTCCATGAAAATTCATATTTCTTCATTAATGTTGTTAGAGGTGTTTCTATTCTCCCATAATTCTTAACAAACTTGCGATAAGACCCTGTTAACCTGATACATCCTTGCAACTGATTTATGGTTGTGGGGACTTTCCATTCCTTAATGGCTTTAATTTTTTTAGGGTCTACCTTAACACCCTCTTGAAATAAAATATGACTCAGAGATTCCACCTCTTGTACTCCAAAGAAAAATTTGGAGGTTTTGGCATATAATTGTTTCTCCTCCAATAGTTTGAGCACCTTGTCAACATGTTGAACATAATCCTTCCAAGAGCTGTTGTAGATTAGTATATCATAAGAAAATACTAACACAAATTTTCTAAGGAAGGGTTTGAAAATGGAATTCATCAACCCTTTAAATGTAGAAGGTGCATTGGTAAGTGTTACAAAAATTTTTGTCACCGTCCTTGCATTCCCTATTCTGAATACTGGAGGACCATCATAGTGACCCCTGTGTACTATCACACACCATAATGAATGGCATTGCGTCCCTTAAAATTTTAGGAACAAAATCTCTATGGACCATTCCTGAACTAGACCCTTAAAACATGTAATTTTGGGTCGACATTGTGGTATGGTTATCTCCGTGTGCCCATGGCCAGATTTGCACTAGGCCTCGCGGCGTGGTCACATTTTTTTTGAAGAACCCCCTATGCCGAGCTAGTTTTAGAAGGTTTTTTAATATGGAAATGAAGCTTCTAAGATCTAACAACTTCGTGGGTGGAATCAAGGATGTTTGTTTGATTGGATGTGGCAGAGTTTCTCCCTTTGGCTTTCTAGTTACTACAAAAATGCAACTTCCCAAAGGGATAGACCTTTCCTCCACCGTAAGTGGATCCCAAAGCTCTTCCTCCACTCCTATAAATTCCTCTTCGTCCCATTGATTTTGCTAGCTAGAATAGACCAAGAGCTGGTGTGTAGAAGATAGCAGAGAATAGTTCATAGTTGTGAGAGAGAGTTTGAGCCTTTTTCCTCTTTGAGCCGAATCGACGAATGAATGCTTTGAAGACATGCCCGACTGAACCCGTCAAAGGAGGTCTATAGCATCAAGACACAGGTTGTAAACTCCCTTTTATACATTAATATGACATGACTAATTTCTATTTCCATCTTTGTCTATGTTAATATTCAAAGTTTCTGACTCTCCTTGACTAGTTAAATAGTCATAAATGAATATGTATGCTCATATGGTTTTAGTGTTTGCTTGATCTTTGTGCAGGTGTGTAAATATTGCTACCAATGGAGCATAAGGCTTGAAGAACAAAGTTCAAGAGATCATTGCAATGTACCACGTCAAGAGTGTTGGATTGAGGTAGGTAATCTATTCCAATCTTCATTTCGTTTATGAACTAGGAATTTAGAAACCAACATGTTCCCTTGTTGCTAGACCCACCCTAGGGCTAGAAGGATCACCTCTTTCCGCAGAGGGGATTTTCATGCACAAGTTGGCGACTATATTGGGGATTTAAATGCCTGTTGTTTCTTACTGTTCATTTTGAATTTTTTTATTGTATGTCCAACATTGGCCAAATTGTCATTTCTCTGCTGTTTCTAGCTTGTTTGACTACTTCTATCCATTTATCATTTTTTCTAGAGTGATAGGTCTTGTTTTTCTTAGAAATCCCTTTGTTTTTTCCTTTATTTTCCTTTCTCGGTGCTGCTGATTGTTTGACAGTCATGTCCATCTGTGCGAGTGGTCATTAATATAGGTGCGATTTTGCCTGCTCGGTGTCGAATGCTTCTGAATAGCTGTGCCGATTCCTATAAGATTAAATTTTGGGCCTTTTGCACTGAGTTTCCAGTGTGTCTTATTCTTTAGGTTGGTTTTTTTGCTTGGATTGATCCATATGGATCTTGTTTCCTGACTTGGTTGTCTCATTCATTCTAGTTTTGTTATCTCTCATTCGAACATTGTGGCTTATCCATCCTAGGGTTTCTAGGTGTTTCGAACCATTCGCTTGGTTGCATGTTTGTTTGGTGTATGATCTGTTTATGAGTTAGTTTGGTTGTTTATTTTCAGACTTTTGTGTGGTTTCTTGGCTTTTTCAGTGGATTGTACATGAAGTAGGGTTTTCAAGCTTTCATTTCGTGTCTATTTGATTTCCCCTCCATCGCCCCAAGCATAGATCACATTGCTCATTGAGTCGACTAAAAAGCCATTTATTTTTGTAAGGAAATGTATGCCTAGTTTTGAGTGTGTGTTTACATTTTCTTGGAGTTGATCTCTTCATATTTTGACGATCTTGTTCGAAGCTACTCGAAGCTACTATTTTTTTTAAGTGTAGTATTGCATTGTTGCTTATCAATTATACAAAAGAACAAAAAATTGCATTCTTCCTTCTCATTTGGAAATGAAAAGTACTATTTGCGTTATTAGGTTCCCTTTTTCATTGGAAAGTGAAAGAAAAAAGGAAAATTTTCGTTTTCGGTTTTGGCTGTTTTAGTAGAATAGGGGAAAGTTTCATTCTTGCATTTTCTTGAATGTGACTTTGTTGTGAACCTCTATCTTTCACTTAGTTAGCTTTTCATTGAAATGGAACAGTATATTTTAGGTAACATTCGATAGTGCCTTGAAACTGAAACCTAAATTCAAGATAAACCATAAAATTAACTCAATCAACCTAAGGAAGCATTGAAACTTAGTGCTCACACTTAGAGGTCTAGGTTAGTGACGTGTTCCGACATCATTAAACCTAGCAGCTATCGCTCGCAATCTTGCATTAGACAATGCTAGTACAAAATGTTTCTCCTAGTACCGTCTTGTATATAAAGGGATACCCTTTTAGGTTGCAATCCTTTATCCTTAGGAAGCTAAGTCTGCCACCTTGTAACCATGATACACCAAACACAACATTTGGGGAGACTTCCTGCACGTACATTAAGTCCTTGGTAAATTTATTAGCCAAGGTGTATATTTCAATTCATGGGAGCTTGGTACACCCTTTTTTCCTAGATTTACTGAGTAGTCATTTTGATCTTCCCATGACTTTAAATTTGAAAAGATCATCAAGCACTTGTCCTTTCGAGTTCCTTCAAACTAAAAGTGACTAGAGTCAGCTTTTGTCCTTTTCTCGACTCTTAAAACATGAAAAGGCAGAGTGTTGTTTCAATGTTATAAAAATTAATTTCCCACGATTACATCATGTGCCCATTAAGCTATTTATTGGGCGTATCATGAGTAAGTCCTCAATGATTGTTGTCAAAGCATCAAGTTAATCCTCTCTTTTCTCTTATTTTTCTGAGACAAAGTCACCATGGCAGAACCACCTGTTTCAACCTCCTATTCATTACCTCGTGGTCAAGAGTCTCTCCCTAGAGTCTCTTCTGAGACACCCCCGTCTGTTGAGACCCAAGACCTCAAATGTGTTGTCATCCTGAGAATTCAAACTTTTGCCTCTCGGTAGCCCCATGAGGAGCTTTTTGATATCAATTGGAAACCCCCAGATCCTTTTTCCTTTCTAGGAGAATATTCCCCTCGACGCTTGAGCCCGCTTGTGACACCATTGTCACATGCCTTTCCCTCCGCCATTCGTTAGCTTTTCCCTGACAACATGTCTTCATCCGACATGGATGCCTTGAGTCTTGTTAGTAGTGAAGAGACTCTCATTTATATTGGGGAATATCAATTCCCTCCCAAAAATTTTCCTTATGAGACGTCTCAGCCTTCTTCTCAACCGCTCCCAGCTGGTTACCATACTTTGGGACAGTTGATTTCTAGTGCTTCATCTTTGTACCAGAACCTGATATGGTTAAGTACTAGGACTCCTTTTTTATGTTAGTTTGTGTCAGGTCCATCCTCCAGGACTCCCATTGTTCAGAAAACTGTCACGACTGTCCCAACCCAGGCCACTGTTTGTGTGGCTTACTCCACACCATCCGTTAGTGTGGTTACATCATCTCCATCAGTTACTACTATTCAAGGAACACATCCCAATGCTTTCGCGATGTCTGTTGGATCCATTGTGAGTGGATAACAACCTCATGTATTGGGAGTTAATAAACCTATTGGTAGTGCGCCTATCTCTTCTAATCCTATTCCTGGAGGTTTTTCGTACGACCAATATATGATGGTTGTTCAAAATTAAAACTACCTCCCTCAGGGTTCTCAACAGATTCAGGCTCCAGCCAATCCACCACATTTATACAATGAGTTCGAGAATCACGTATATTACCATGGGCATGTCCATAAAGTTCCATTTTATGTTCAAACAAATCAACCTTTGGTTCGTCAGAATTAGTTCACGTACCAACAGGGACAAACCTATGGCCCGAAAGGACAACCCTACCATCTACAGGGACAACCTTTGGCCCAACAGGGACAACCCTACGGTCATCCAGGTCAACCATACGTTCAACAGGGGGCACCTTATGTTCATTAGGGGAAAACCTACCCACCTCAGGGAAAACATTTTGTACAACAGAACTGGCCTTACATTCAACAAGGCCAACCTCTTTTACAACAAGGTCAACCCTTCGTCAGCTAGCAAGGTGAACCTGGTCTTTAAGGGCAGCCTGGCTCTCTCAACCTTCAGGCCAACCTAGCTTTTAGGGATAGCCTGGTCAACCTTAGCATCCGGGCCAACCCAGACCCCAAGGATAGCCTAGTCAGCCATAGGGCCAAACTTTAATTCCTCAGGGACAGCCGTTGGTTTCCCAAGGTCAAAATTTGATGGCACAAGGTCAACCCCAAGGAATTTCTTTCATCCCTCAATAGAATCCATACATTGCTCAAACTGGACCTCATTGGTTTACTAAAAAACAGTATCCTAGTACCCAGCTAGGATATGGGAAGAATTTCCAAAATTATACCCCCTATGGAAAAAATCCTCTAGGACAAAACATATGGGATCAAAATTTCTCCCGACCTGGTTGGAACCCTAACACAAGTATTTATCAAAGGCTTCTGATGTGTTTTAACCCAAAATTTCCATTCCTTTCTACATTGGAACTGCCCGATGTGTTGAAGTTAGCTAATGATCCTATTCTTCATAATCCATATTGGCCCCCAGTTCCCACCAAGATTCCTAGCAATTGTCCCAAGTTAGAAGGCAAGTCTGGAGAAGACCCCCAGGTGCATGTTATGATATATCACCTATGGTGCTCCTTTAACTCCTAGTTTTATGATTCTATTTGTTTACATCTTTTCCAAATGACTATGACTGGTACCAATGCAAAGTGGTACATTGAACTCTCTCGAGGAATATTCCAAGATTTCAATTCTCTTGCAATGTTGTTTCTCACACACTTTTAGTTCTTGTTTGCTATGAAATAGGAACGCACCTCCTTACATCCTTGAAACAAGATACGACCACACATATCTCTAATCACATTCATGAATGGAGTCAACGTCATTGTTTGATCACATTTGAAATCCCTGATCAACTTATGATTGATTGGTTCAGTACCTCTTTTGTTGGTCTGATATAAAAGGACATTGCTATGTGGGCATGTGTCACCGAAGAGCATGCCATTGCTCATGCCCAGTACCTCGATCTGTTTTACTCCCAGTCTAGCATGCTTTATGATCTCCTGCCCAATTCTCCATGAGCTGGAACTTCCAAAGCACCAGTGACACCACCTGTCGATGGTATCATTGGTTCTATTTCTCAGACTTCCCGTAAGTCTTCTCCTGCTCCTGCGAAGCAAAAATCTACCCCTTCTACCGATACTGCTTCTCAGCCACCTTCCAATCCTGTGAAAATTGCGTAAGTGAATGTCATCTAGTCAACCTCAGAAGACAAATCTTCCAAAGGAAAGAAGAAGAGTAAAGGAAAAGGCAAAGCCGATACCCCGAAACAGGATTCTCCAAAACCAACACTGATGATGGCTCAAAGCACAAACCTAAGTACCCTTGTCTTATATGTGACGATGATCACTTCACCAAAGACTGTCCTCGATGGTCTGAAGTGAGTTGATTGCTTAGAAGCACTCAAGGGGCCCCAAATTTCCTAAAAGAGCCTTTCCCATCCCAGTAGACTCAGATGGTAGACCAACTACAATCCTCTTCCTCATCTGGTTCTCAAGTGTTTATCTGTAGCACTATACCCGTGAACATGGTGACCAGGTCAAAGGATTACACTCCATTGGTTGGGAAAGAAACTACCGATGCTCCTTCTACTTCTTCCCCACCTCATTCCATCCCTCTTCATATCGAAAGGCCTAGTAACGATTATGTTGTCCGACTGCCTTCTAAAGGTGTGCTTCGAAAATCCTCTTACAATCCTAATGCTTGAGTAGCTCAACATTACAATATTGTTGAGGATTTGGCCCAAGATCGTTCTGCTATGTTGGCATTGGAGATTATTCAAATATGTCCTACACAACAGAAATAATTGCTATCCGGCATTGGAGGAATCGATCCAGCTAAATCTGACCTTATTACTTTCGATTTGGAGAACCAAGTTCCGCATCTGCCTCACCATATTTCTTTTCTTATCTAGGTTATCATTAAATCAAAGATCATTCATCGAACTATAATCGGTGAAGGTGCATCTACATGCATTATGTCCATATCTTGTTGGAAAGCCATTGGTTCTCATTCTTTGAGTCAATCTCCTATTACCTTGGAAGCTTTTGATGGAAGAGTTTCTCCTCCATTTGATATTCTCCCCAGCTTGCTTATCACATTGGAAGGCAAGATAGTCAACGTAGAGGTAGAGGTTGTTGATGCCAATCTAAATTATAATCTTCTACTTAGACGAAGTTGGACCCATGCTATGCATTTCATGCCTTCCTCTCTATTCCATGTGCTTTGTTTTCCCCACCAAGGGAAGATAGTCACGGTCGACCAATTGTCTTTCTTCGCTACCACTCCCTTTGAAGGCAATGTTCTGTATGTGGAGCATACCAATATTCCATATGAGAGTGTGGGAGTAGGTCTTTTTAAAGATTCTACCTTAATGGGTATTTTCAACCTCTTGCCTCCCAACGTCACCTCTATCAATACGATATTTGTCAAATCAGATCTGTGGCTCATTCGTTCCCCCGATCAAATGGATTCCTTCAACGAGGTTAAGCCATTAAGCCTCGCTAGAATAAACTATGCTAAATTCTCTCAGCTTCGGCTTCTCCTTTTTATCATACTTCTTTAAGTATGCCTCTCGATACGTATTCTCAATCCCCTTGGCTCAGTGCTTCGGATTCTCCTGATCCCTTGAGACGTTTTCAATTGATGAAGCCATCGTGGAAACCATGTCTCTAGAGGATCCTCCCTGGTATGATAATAATCATCGTTCCTCCTTTTTACCTAGTCTTGGGAAAATTTCTTCCTATCTTAAGAATTTTGCTTCCTGAGCTCCTTCCCAACCACTTCAAATGCCTATTTTGACACATGAAATTTTTGTGGAAGGAAACATGGGAAATATCACTCCGACGATGGCTATTGACATCTCCATTAAACTAAGGGTTTTCGAGAAAATCCATATTGGGGTGACCTATTCTCTTGATGAGATTGAGGTCTATGCTAGCCTCTTTCACGAATTCCAAGACATTTTCACTTGGTCCTATGAGGAAATGCCTGACATTTATTTTAGTATAGTAGTACATGAGATACCCGCTTACCTTGACGTGAAGCCTGTTCACAAATGTCTTCATCCCATGAAGCCTAGAAAGGAAACTGCCATAAAGGGAGAAGTTGAAAAACTTCTCAAAGTAGGCTTCATTTATCCAATCCCGTTGACAGATTGGGTCTCTAACATTTTCCCTATTGCAAAAAAGAAAGGCACCATTCAAATTTGTGTGGATTACCATGATATCAATCGTGCTTGTCCCAAGGATAACTATCCCACTCCCTTCATCGACCAAATTATTGACGAGTGTGCTGGCAGTGATATTTTCTCCCTTATGGATGAGTTCTCTGGTTATAACCAGATTAATATACTATCGACTGATCAACATAAAAATTCCTTCATTTGTCCATGGGGCACTTTCGCATATAAAATGCTCCCTTTTGGCCCGAAAAATTTTGGTTCCACGTTCCAATGGGAAATGTCGTATACTTTTCACGATATTAAGAAAATTGTTCAACCTTACCTGAATGACCTCTCGGCTCATTCCGCTAAGCGCCAGGACCACTCGGAACACCTCTGTCAATGTTTTCTTTGTTGTAGACATTACAAAATTCAGCTTAATCTGCATAAATGTGTCTTCTGCGTGGAATTCGACAGACTCCTTGAGTTTGTTGTTTCCAAAGACGGTATTCATCTCGATCCTCTTAAGGTTGAAGCTATCATTAATCTCCCCTCCCCTTCCTCTTTACACCAATTGCAAAGTTTGCAAGGGAATGTTGGATATGTGTTATATTCTTTTCGCGATAAGTCGCATGCGTTGGGGGGGGGGGGGGGCACTTGCCCCCCCTGTTCGAGGTCTGGGGTAGCGCCCCGAGAAAAAAAATTTGGACCCTATTTTTTGGTGGGGAGACCCACCCATGGTTTTGTGCATGGGCTTGCACATGGTTTTGGGGCATGATGGTTTTCGACCCCTGGTATTTTGTAGATCCGGTCAGGGGAACTACGGTTATGTTCTAATCTAGGGTTAATGGATTGGGGTTTATGTATGCTTTGACATGTATATATATGTGTTGTAACACTAAAAGGAATATAATGAAAAATCAAGCGAGTAGCCCCAATTTGGGATCCAGGGGAAAATCTCTGTGTATATCTATTTTATGTTTTATGCTCTCACTAGTGTTTACTTTATGCTTTTAATATTCATTTGCAAATAATTTATGTACAAGGTTAAAACCTACATTTGGTATCAGAGTTGTTTTGGCTTCAAGGGAATGCCTTAACTGCTAAGGGGTTTTTTTCTCGGGCCTGTGGTAGACCCTTTTTAGTGGGAGATCTGCGGGATCGATTATTGAGGTGAAAGAATATGGCGAGTAGTGGAAAAATAGAGATCGATAAATTTAATGGTAAGAGTTTTGTGTTGTTGAAGTTCAATATGGAGGATCTGTTGGTGGATAAAGATCATTGGACCATGGTAGATATGGGTACTAAACCAATGGCAATGTTAGATGAGGATTGGAAGAAGCTGGCTCAGAAGGAAAAGAGCACAATATGGTTGTGTCTCAAATTTAGTATTATTGAATGTATTTGGGGAAGCTACGACGAAGGCTTTGTGGGACAAGCTAGGGAATTTGTACCAATCTAAGTCTCTGGTGAATAAATTTTTCTTGCGGAAAAATATGTATAACCTGAGGATGAAGGATGGAGACTCGGTGACAGAACATCTGAACGCATTCAATACTATGTTAAGTCAGATGTTATATGTTGATATTAAAATCTCATATGAAGACAAGTGCATCAGTTTTTTGTGTTCTCTACCAGATTCATTGGACAGTCTAGTTATTTCAATAGGTATCAGTACAAATACCTTCAATTTTGATGAAATTGTCTCAGCCTTTCTATCGGAGGAAATGAGACAGCGAAATATGGAGGGCGAAAATGGAGATATCTTATATGTACGAGGAAGGTCCCAGAACAGAAACAATAATAATGTTTTGAGTGGGATATCTAGATCTAGAGAGAGATCTAAATCTTCAATAAAGTTTGTAAAGGTGTGCTGGAAATGGGGAAAGCAAGGGCACTACAAAAAGGAATGCAGATATAAAGCTCCTGAGAAAGGAAAGGGATCTGATGATGCTTCTTCTGCAGAGGAAAATACCACCTCAGATGAAGGTGGGGATGTGTATTTGGCTTCCTCCTCAAATAAACATGTAGATCATGAGGCATGGTTGATTGACTCAGGTGCATCCTTTCACTTCACTCCCCATAGGGAGTGGTTCTATGAGTATGATAAGTATGATGATGGCAATGTCTTTCTAGGGGATGATAGGAAGGCCAAAATCATCGGACGTGGAAAAGTAAAGCTGAAGCTGCAAGGTGGAAGGATTGGAACACTTACTGGTGTTCTACATATTCCTACATTGGCCAGAAATATAATTTTTGTAAGCAAGATGGATGATGTAGGTGTAAAAATAGTGTTCGAGAAAGATACCTGCAAGATGGTTCGGGAAGCACTGGTATTAATGCATGGAGTTTGGATTAGAAATTTTTACAAGCTTTAGGGTAGCACTTTTATTAATGGGTGAAACAGTTTTGTGGTTCCTGAAAGTGGAGCGGAAAGCTTAGTGGTCTCTGGAGAAAAGACCATGCTATGGCATCAAAGGCTTGGACATATTGGAGAGAAGGGCCTTCGGATAGTGCATGGAAATGGTATGGTAGAAGGTATGTCTAATTTATCTCTAGATTTTGATTTCTATGAACATTGTGTATATGTGAAGCAGAATCAGGTGAGTTTTCCTTTTGGTGCTAAGAGGGCGAAATATATTAGAGCTTGTGCACAGTGATGTGTTTGGACCTGTGTCGGTTCCATCACTGGGAAAGTCTATGTACTATGTTTCATTCATAGATGAATTCTCTAGGAATAAATGGATATATTTCTTGAGGAATAAATCTGAAGTCTTTGACAGATTTAAAGAATTTAGGGCTTCGGTGGAAAACTAGACAGAGAAGAAGATAAAGGTGCTGAGGACACATAATGGTGGAGAGTTTTCCAAGAAGGAATTTGAAGAGTTCTATAAGATGTGTGGTATATAAAGATAGAAGACTAATTCATACACACCTTTTCAAAATGGAGTTGCATAAAGAATGAACATAATGTTAATGGAAAAGGCAAGAAGCATGCTTAGTGGTACCGGGTTAGGACATAAATTCTGGGCAGAGGCAGTGGAGACTACATGTTACTTGGTTAACATATCACCTTTATCAGTGTTGGAGGATAAGGCTCCACATGAGGTATGGAATGGTAAGAAACCCTCTCTTTCACATCTGAGGGTTTTTATATTTGATGCATATGTACATGTTCCAAAGGGTAAAAGGAACAAGTTGGATAATAAATCTGAAAGGTGCATCTTTATTGGGTATAAGGATGGCTTAAAAGGTTACAAGCTTTGGAACTTAGAAACAAGGAAGGTTGTGTACAACTGAGATGTGGTGTTTAGAGAGGTTAAATATGTTGTTAAACATGAAGTCCTACCGGAGGAACCTGAGAAGATAGAGTTTGAGCTAAAGGATGATGAATCAAACTCTACAATAGAAGAAGATTCAGAAGAGGAAGAGCCACAAACTCCAGCTGTGAGAAGATCAGTTCGGGAAATAAGGTAGCCAGAAAGGTATAATCCATCTTCTTTATGTTCAAAATTTTATTTAACTATCACTGATAATGATCCCATAACTGTCAGGGAGGCAGTGGATTCAGAGGATGGAAAACTCTTGAAGGCTGCCGTGGTTGATGAAATGGCATCCTTGCACAAAAATGAGGCATGGGATCTGGTGGAGTTGTTGGCTGGAAGGAAGCCCATCAGGATCAAATGGGTGTTTAAGAAGAAGATGAATGTATAAGGAAAGGTGGAGAAATACAAATCTCAGTTGGTAGCAAAAGGTTATTCCCAGGTGTTGGGAATTGATTTTGGTGATATTTTTTCTCTTGTTGCCAAGGTTACTTCTATTAGATTACTTTTATCTGTTGCTGTTGCATTTCATTTTGAGGTAGAACAGATGGATGTGAAGACATAATTTCTTCACAGTGATATGGAAGAGGAGATCTTCATGAAGCACCTGAAGGGTTTGCGGTGAAGGGTAAGAAAAAATTTGTATTTAGGTTAAAAAAGTCTATGTATGGATTAAAACAGTCACCAAGGATGTGGTATCAGAAATTTGATACCTATATATGAGGACTTGGCTTCACTAGAAGAAAAGAGGATCACTATGTTTATTTTCAATTAATTGGTGACCGTGTTATTTATTTGGTATTATATGTGGATGATATGCCACTGATTGCAAATGACAAAGAAATTATTCAAGATTTGAAGACCTAATTGTTCTCCAAATTCGACATGAAGGATCTTGGTGCTGCAAAATATATTTTGGGCATGGAAATTAAGAGAGATCGGGAAAAGAGGAAGATATGGTTAAACCAAAGCAAGTATGTTGAGAATATATTGCAGAGGTTCAATATGCAAGATAGTAAACCGGTGATGGTTCCTATTCCTGTAGGTGTAAAGATGTCTGCAGAACAGTGTGCCAAGACACAAGAAGAAGAGGAGGATATGTCCCATGTTCCATATGAAAGTGTAGTGGGTAGCCTAATGTATGAAATGGTCTGTACAAGATGATACATTGCACATTTAGTGGGAGTATTGAGCAGGTTTATGTCTAAACTAGGGAAGGATCATTGGACAATAGTGAAGCTAGTTTTTAGATATTTGCGTGGCACTAGTGATTATGGGTTATGCTACCAAGAAAGACTAGGATTGGACAGGGTTTTGGACATCTGTACTTTTTTTGATGTAGACTGGGTTGGAGATTTGGACCAAAGAAGATCTACAAGTGGGTATGTGTTTAGCCTATTTGGAGGTGGAGTCAGTTCGATGAGTAAAAGACAATCTATAGTGGATCTTTCAACTACAGAGGCAGAATACATGGCAACCACTCATGCAAGAAAGGAATTATTTTGGTTTTAGAGATTGTGTTAAAGTATGGGGTTGGTGCACTGGGCTATAAGGATAGACTGTGATAGCCAAAGTGCAATTTTCTTGGCTAAGAACCTTGCTTAGCATTCAAAGACAAAGCACATTGATGTTCAATATCACTTTGTGAGAGATATGGTTGAGGATAAAAGGTGTTGCTGGTAAAGGTGGACACTTTGAAGAATGTTGCAGATGTATTGACCAAGTCTGTGAGAACTCAGAAGTTCTCTTGGTGTAGATAAAAAATAGGTGTTGCAGAGTTGGGCTAATGACTAAGCTCTCATGTGGTCCCTTGCAGAAAGAAAACAATAAGTGGGAGAATGTTGGGTATGTGTTATATTATTTCCACGATTAGTCAAACACGCGGGGGGGCAATAGCCCCTTTTTTACATTACGCCGGGCGCAGTAGGGTGTCATAGGGGGGGCGGTAGGCCCCCCTATTTGAGGTCTGGGGCAGTGCCACAGGAAAAAAATTTTGGACCTTATTTTTCGGTGGGCAGACCTGCACATGGTTTTGGGACATGATGGTTGTCGGTCCCTGGTATTTTGTGGATCTGGTCAAGGGAACTACGGTTATGTTATAATCCAAGGTTAATGGCTTGGGGTTTATGTATGCTTCGACATGTATATATATATGTGTGTTGTAACACTAAAAGGAATATAATGAAAAATCAAGCTGGTAGTCCCGATTTGGGATCTATGCGAAAATATCTGTGTATATCTGTTTTATGTTTTATGGTCTATCTATTATTTATTTTATGTTTTTAAGATTCGTTTGCAGATAATTTTTGTATAGGGTTAAAACCTACAGGGAAAGCTAATTTCCTATGTCGTTTCATATCGAACTATGCTGAGGTAGCCAAAGGTTTCACGTGATTGCTTAAAAAAGTCGTCCAATTCCTATGGGATGAGATTTCCCAAAGATCTTTCGATGCACAGAAGACCATTATTGTCAATGATTCTCTTTTATGTCCCCCAAATTATCATCTTGATTACTGAATCTATCTGGCTGCCAGTTTTAGCACTATCGCCATGGTTCTGGTACAAGACGATGACGACGGTAATGAGCATGTCATCTACTATCTCAGCCACAATATTTTTGACACTGAAATATGTTACGCTCATGTTGAAAAATTGGTGTTGGCAGCTGTTCAAGCCGTACAACTTTTCTTCCATTATATTTTACTCCGCACCACTACCGTGATTTCTAATTTTAACCCCATGACCTATATTTTAACTCGAAAGTTGCTGGGGGGCAAGTAATCTAAGTGGATAGTTATCCTCCAAGAGTTCGATTTGGAGTTCACTATCGCCAAATCAAAGAAATCATTGGTTTTTGTTGAATTGATCTACTCCTAACCCTCTGCCTCTACTCCTTCTAGTTCTGAGGAATGCATTCCAGATGATACTCTTTTTCTAATTAGCACCCTCGATCCATGGTACGGTGATATCATCGTTTATCTCCAAACTTCTACTTTTCGGTCTGATTTGATGAAAGATGCTCATCAATGTATCCTTCATCATTCACAACCCTATCTCATAGTCAGAGATACTTTACATCGCGTCGGAGCTGATTCTGTCCTCCATCGGTGTTTAAACCTCAAGTAAGCTAAAAAGGTTCTTAATGAATGCATTCTGGCACATGTGGCATTCACATGTCTGGGTATGCTACTGCTCAAAAATTTCTTCGTGCTGGGTATTTCTGGCCTACAATTTTCAAATATTATATCATCGATGTCCGTAAATGTCGTGAGTGCCAGATCTAACAGTGCAAGATGCACGTGCCACCCACTCACCTCCATATTTTCATTACCATTGGTCCTTTTGCAAAGTGGGGTATCGATTTTATAACATGTAACCCTCGCTCCTGAGGGACATGCTTACATTATTGTAGCAGTAGAATACTTCATGAAATGGGCCGAAGAAATGCCTACGTTCACAGCCGACGGTAACACAACCGCTCAATTTCTCTTCAATCACGTGATTTCCAGGTTGGAGTCCCTCAAGCCATTTTCACTGAACATGGCTCCCATTTTTGCCATTATATGATGGCTGAGATGATTACTCATTTGGGTTTGCGTCACGACAGCTCAATGTCGTACTACCCCAAGCCAATGGTCAGGTTGAAGCCGTGAAAAAAACTTTATTCAGTATGCTTCAGTGTACTATTGGGATGGACAAATCCAATTGGAATCTCATGTTGTTCTCAGCTCTCTGGGGTTGTGAAACCAGCTCCAGAAATAGAAGAAAAGAGATATCAATGCCTTATAAATAATCCACATTGAGGGGGCAACCTCCAATACATTACATGAATGAAAAATTATTGGATGATACAAATTACAAAACCTCCTTTCTATATAGAGGAGTCCATGGGGCCACAATGTAATCCTAGTGGGGCCACAATGTAATCCCAGCTGACCTAACAGTAATAATTTAAGGGCACAATAATAACAATATGGGGGTTACAAGGGTACAATAATAACAATAAGGGGGTTACACTAACAACAATAAGGGACTATACTAGTAATATAGGGACCTAACATGCCCCTCTCCTTCAAAAAGTGTTGTCCTCAATGCTTGAGTAGCTCTGGGTGCTTCTGTATAAAATTCTCATCCTCCCATGTAGAATCTTCAGTGGGTAAGTTCTTCCACTTGATGAGATACTCTGAAATTGATCGATTCCGTAGTTGTCGAGTTCTTGTTTCCATGACCGCTTCTGGTTCCAATATGAATTTTCCTTCCTCATCAAGTTCTGGCAATATTGTTTGAACTGGAAGATTTTCACCTATAACCTTCTTTAAGCATGAAACATGGAAAACTGGATGTACTCTCGAAGAAGCAGGAAGCTCCAATTTGTATGCCATAGTACCAATCTTTGCAACACCTTGTAAGGACCATAGTACTTTGGCGATAATTTATTATCCTTCTTAGCTTGCTTGAGGGACATTTGTTTATATGGTTGTAGCCGTAAAAATACCCAATCTCCTACATAAAAACTTCTCTCGCTACGATGTTGATCTGCCTGTTGTTTCATTCGATTTTGTGCCAAATTCAGGTTATCCTTTAAGAGTTGGAGAACTTCTTGTTGATGCTCGATGTGATCTTCCACTGCTTGAACCTTCGAATTTTCCCTTAAAGATGATGTGATGGATGGTGGGTGATATCCATAAAGTGCCATAAATGGGGTCATTTTTGCTGCAGTATGGAAGGAAGTGTTATACCACCATTCAGCGAGAGGTAACCACTTGACCCATTGTGTTTGTTTATCAGATACAAAACAACGAATATATCCTTCCAAATATTTATTTACTATCTCAGTTTGACCATCAGATTGAGGATGATAAGATGAGCTATGAGCTAATTGAGTACCCAAACAAGAAAATAACTCCGTCCAAAAATTTCCAGTAAAAATGGGATCTTTGTCGCTCACAATAACCCTTGGGTTTCCATGTAGATTTTGAATTGTGTCCATAAATGTAGTAGCAATTGTGATTGCTTTAAATGGATGAGATAATGCACAAAAGTGTGCAAACTTGGTAAGTCTATCAACTACCACCATGATGAGACTCTTTCCTTCGGACTTAGGTAAAATTGTGATAAAATCCATTGAAATATCCTCCCAACATTGACTTGGAATGGATAAAGGTTTTAGAAGACCCAGGGTCTTAATTGTCTCAACTTTATTCTGCTGGAAAACCAAACATTCCGCCACAAAATTTTGAATATCATATTTAAGGCCATCCCAAAAAAATTCTTTCTTCACCTTGTGGTAAGTTTTTAAAAATCCCGAGTGTCCTCCTAAAGGAGAAGTGTGCAATTCCAAAAGAATATTTTGTTTTATTTGGGAATTATTACAAAGATATAAGCGATATTTGTACCATAAGGAATCATTTTTCCAACTAAATGTATCAGATGTACTAGGATCTTGCTGCAACTTTTGAATGAGTGTCCATACATCTTTGTCCTTCTTCAATTCATCTCTTGCTTTGGTTATCCAATCTGGTTGGATAATAGAAATGGCACAAAGCAATGCTTCCACCTCTTCATTCTTTCTTGAGAGTGCATCCGCAACAACATTTAGCTTCCCTTTTTTGTAGATTATTTCAAAGTCATAACCCAACATATTTGTGACCCATTTTTGCTGCTCTTTTGAAGATAGTCTTTGTTCCAAAAAGTGTTTAAGACTATCATGATCAATTTTTACCTTGAAGTGTCTTCCCATTAGGTAAGTTCGCCATTTCTTTAGTGCATGCATTATTGCTAACATTTCCTTCTCATAAATAGGTTTCTGTAAATACTTTCCTTTGATTGGACGACTTTCAAAAGCAATGGGTCTTCCTTCTTGCATTAAAACAACACCAATTCCATTTCCTGAGGCATCACATTCCACAATAAAGGTTTTTGTGAAGTCCGGCATAGCTAAGACTGGTGCTAGGCACATTGCCTCTTTAAGATGTTCAAAGGCCTTAGTTGCTTCAGGAGTCCATGAAAATGCATCTTTCTTCAATAATGTTGTTAGAGGTGCTGCTATTCTCCCATAATTCTTAACAAAATTGCGATAATACCCCGTTAACCCGAGAAATCCTCGCAACTGCTTTATGGTTGTGGGGACTTTCCATTCCTTAATGGCTTTAATTTTGTTAGGGTCTACTTTAACACCCTCGTGAGATACAATATGACCCAAATATTCCACCTCTTGTACTCCAAAGAAACATTTGGATTTTTTTGCATATAATTGTTTCTCCTGCAATAGTTTGAGCATCCTATCAACATGTTCAACATGATCCTTCCAAGACCTGTTGTAGATTAGTATATCATCAAAAAATACTAGCACAAATTTTCTAAGGAAGGGTTTGAAAATGGAATTCATCAACCCTTGAAATGTAGAAGGTGCATTGGTAAGGCCAAAAGGCATGACCAAAAATTTATAATGACCCTCATGAGTTCGAAATGTTGTTTTCGAAATATCTTCAGTCTTCATTCTAATTTGATGATATCCTGAAAGAAGATCCAACTTGGTAAAATAAATTGCTCCATGTAATTCATCCAATAATTCATCAATCACAGGAATGGGAAATTTATCTTTAATGGTGAGCTTATTGAGCTCCCTATAATCGTGACACATGCGCCATGATCCATCCTTCTTGTGTACCAATACTACAGGAGCAGAGAAAGAACTTTGACTAGGTTGAATTATACCCGCCTCTAACATTTCTGCAATCATACGTTCAATTCCACTCTTTTGGACATAAGGATATCTATAAGGCCTGATGTTTGGAGGAACACTTCCTAGAATCAAATGAATAGCGTGATCATGATCACGAATAGGTGGGAGTCCTTTGGGAGTTTCAAACACCTTGGAATGATTGTCCAAGACTTGTTGGAGATCTGTAGAAATAGATGATTTTGATGTTGGAACTTCTAGTGAGCATAATTGTCCAATTACGCCTCGCTGTTCTTTCTTTAGAAGCTTTGTCATGACATTAGAGCTTATTATCCTTCCTGGCTTCCCCGCAATACCCCATAATTCGACTTCCTTTCCTTCTGAAAAAAATTTCAAGAAAAGTTCTTGAAAATTAAAAGCTACCGTCCCCAAAGATTGTAACCATTGTACTCCTAGTACAACATCAACACCTTCCATAGGAATGGAAAGCATTGGACTATTCAATACATATTCCCCCATGGTTAGCTTGATATTATGGCATTTTCCAGAGAAATTTATAGTTCCTCCATTTGCAACCATCACTTGACATTCTGGTGCTGGTATAGGAAACAATTCAATTCCTTGGCTATCTTACAATGAATAAAATTATGGGTACTACCTGAATCAATCAACACTACTACCTTTTTCTTCTTAACATGTCCTTACATCTTGAGAGTTTGAGGAGTGGTAATTCCTGCCAACGCATTACATGATATGGTCGGACTCATTTATTCCTCTTCTAGGGTTGGTTCCTGGTGTATATCCTCTTCTTGTTCATTTCTTCTTCCTCTTCACAATCTATGTAAAATAATTTATTCTCAGCACACTTATGACCTTTAGTGTATTTGCTATCACAACTGTAGCAAAGCCCTTTTTCTCTTTTTTCTTCCAATTTTTGTGGTGTAAACCTTGTAGGTTTTTGAAATTTAGGAGTAGCAACACTTCCCTCTTTATAGAAGTGAGTGGTAGGATTCCTTGTTGCCATAATTTTACATTCAATTTTTCTTGCCAACCTGAATGCCTTCTCCAATGAATCAGGTTCCAAAACGCGAACTTCATGTTGGATGTTATCCTTTAAAGTACCTGTGAAGAGATCAATCCTGTGTTCCTCTGGAATATCAGCTACCCTTATATTCAATTTTTGGAAGTCCTCAATGTGCCCCCGCACTAAACCCTTTTACTTGAGATTTATCAATTGGCTAAAGAAGGTGTTGCTCTTTATATCCTCATAATGTGCTATCATTTCCTCCATAAAAATTGACCAAGTGACAATTTTTTTATGGGAGCAAAGCCATCGATACCATACAAATGTATTTTTTTCTAAATGTAAAGTTGCAATGCGTACCTTTTATGTGTTTTGCACATTATTGAGATCAAAATATTGCTCCATATGTAGTATCCATGTTATAGGATCCTTTCCATCAAAATTTCTCATATCCATTTTTGGAATATGGTGGTTCTTCCTGCCAAAATTAGAGTTTATGAAATCACGATTAGCATTTATTTTGTTCTCATCATGATTTTCCTCTAGTATCTTTTCACCATTAGGAAGAATTTGTTGTATCAACTTTTTCAAACCTTCCATGTCTGCTTTTAGATCATTCTTCATGTTTTCATTTTTTCATCGATCTTAGCTTCCATGTCATCCATCTTAGATTCCATGCCAGCTTCCATGCTATCTATCTTAGCTTCCATGCCATTCTTCAAACCATCCATCTTATATTCCATGCCTTTCTTCAAACCATCCATATTAGTTTCCACGCCTTTCTTCAAAACTTCCATGTCATTTTTTGTTGCTCTTTGCGAGAGCTAAATTTGTTGCACTTGCTCTTGTAAATTTGATATGTCATGTTGCCTTTCTTTGTCTTCATGAGTCATAGTAGAGTCTTCTAAAGGCTTAATGGGTGTTGAATTATTTTTAGGGGCCATTTTAGAATCTAATACTGATATATATTCTACAATATGCCCTTGGAATCAATTCAACTTGATTCTTTAAACAAGACTCATGCAATTCGGGGAAAAAAATACACACCTTTTACTTGCTTTTGAGGAGCTCTATATTGAAATTGAATTATCTCTGTAATTGTAGATCCTCAATATCTAAAATTCATCGTTGTAGTATCCCTCTGAAGCTTCTTTCAAAGGTCATAGGTCTGACCTGATTTGGATTCTTCAAGGAAAAGTTATGTCCAATCTCCCACAATGACCCAATTATGGACTGTTTCAGTAGAGTGAACTTGTACGACTTGCCACGTGTCACTGTTTCTTCCTCTAGCTCTGAAATTGATAGAAAAGAAACTACAGACCGTGTACTTGCAGCCACTTTTTACAGCATTCCAATCCGATGCTCAGAGAGAGAGAGTTATGAATATTTTCCCACGATAAACTCTTTCAAATGAAATTCAGGAGCTTGAAAAAGACCTAACTTCCATAGATCATATCTCCGAAAATATTGAGAACCAAGATCTGAAATTTTGCGATGATGTTGCTCAGGATTTCAGCTTTGTTCTCTAAAAATTTCAGCTTCTGAAACTTCGTAGAAAAAATGTCATAGCGCAAATTTCGCGATGACCTGTTTAGGTTAAATTTAGGAGGCTGCAAAAAGCCCTAACTTCCACAGATCATATCTCCGAAAATATTGCGAACCAAGCTCTGAAAGTTTGCGACGATTTTCCTGAGGATTTCGGCTTTGCATTCTAAAAGTTTCAGCTTCTAAACCTTTGTAGAAACAAAGTTATAGAAAAAATTCCACGATGACCGGTTTGGAGCAGCGAAAGCCCTAGAATCCAAAGCTCTGATACCAAATGTTGTGAAACCATCTCCAAAAATAGAAGAAAAGAGATATCAATGCCTTAGAAATAAGCCACTTCAAGGGGGAAACCTCCAATACATTACATGAATTAACATTTCTTGGATGTTACAAATTACAAAACCTCCTTCCTATATATAGGAGTCCATGTGGCAACAATGTAATCCTAGTGGGGCCACAATCTAATCCTAGCCGACCTAACAATAATAATTTAAGGGCACAATAATAACAATATGGGGGTTACAAGGGTACAATAATAACGATAAGGGGCTTACACTAACAACAATAAGGGACTATACTAGTAATATAGGGACCTAACATCTAGGCTTACCGAACCTCGGTGAAGGATGCAACCGGATTCACACCATTTCAACTTGTTTATGGTCTAGAAGCTGCACTTCCGATTGAATGTGAAATTTATTCACTCAAGATAGCTGTCAAATTACTGCCGAATACTTTTTCAGAGGAAGAACATCTTCTATATTTGGAGAGCCTTGATGAAACTCGCCGCTTCACTGCTCTAGTCATAGAAGCATAGAAAAAGCGGGTCAAAGCCCAATTTGACCAGAAAATTTCCCCTCGTAGCTTCGTAGAAGGAGAATTGGTCCTCTTGTATGACTAGGTCCATGATAAGTTGGGTGTAGGTAAATTTGAACCCATGTGGCATGGGCCTTACATCGTTAAACGTGTTTTACAAAAAGGGGCCTATGAGCTTATCAATTATGAAGGTAATCCCATGGATCAGCCCCGAAATGGGCTGTATCTCAAAAAATATTATGCACGAGTTTTCTCGTGCATTTCTTCTGTACATAAGTGTGTTTTTCCATTTTTGTACATTTTTTTTGGCTTGGTGTGCTTTGCGAGCAGTTTTTCCTGCTTATTATGTCTTTGCTTACTGTGCAGATGTTTGTCACTCCTTATATCGGTTTTGCTGACGTTGCCTCCTGTAGTACCCAAAACCTATTCTCCACAGCTTAGGTAATTTAATCCTAACGGTGTTAGTGGACCTTCAAGGCATTTTTCTAGGATGTACAACTAACAATTCCATTGAATACAATGCAGTTATCGAACTTCTAACTGAAGTTATTTCCATCGACATTCTTGAATTAATTGTAAACCTAGACTCTTAGCTTATTGTTCTCCAACTTAATGGGCGTTATTCTTTCGAAAACCATCAGAATTTAAGGATTTATTTACATGTTTCTTTGTTAGAAAGGAATTTTTATTATATTACATATCATCATATTACCATAAGAATGAATACATTAGCTGATGCAGTAGCTAATCTTGTTTTAGATAGAAATTTTCAGAATTTGTAAAATCAATCATCATTACATAGTAAGATTTAGATAAGAAAATAAGTATATATATATATATTCGACTTGTACATCATAGTTCAGAAAATATGTATGTGTTTCAATTACATTTTGAGATGATATGTCTCTCAAAAAATTCCGAAATAAAATCTAAGAGTCTAATCAGAATGGTGCTCATGATAGTACGTCACTACTCGTACGACACATCTCAGCAGTCGATGAATGCAGTTAGAAACCCCCGTAGTGTGCCGCTGCTAAGGACGAGGAATGTCCTCAAATATCACATACTTCAGGATCCCGCTCATGAGTCCCTCCAGGTTATGTGCAATTTCTTCCTCGTTATCACCTCCCTCGCCATGAGGGGCCACTTCGAACTCTCTTTCGACCCTTCGAGCTATCAGAGACATCCTTGCGGGTCTCTCTAGTCTGAAATCTACAACACATGAGAAAATATCAAAACACACATATATATAAACCAAAAAAATCGTTATAGGGATAAAAAAGAGAGTTTTTACCTATGTCCTTGTCCCACTAGTCCCCCTCCAGAAGTGGAAGATCCAGATCACCCTTGAAATTGTTATCGGTATATGGCTAGTCCTCCACCGTGATGAGTTGTCGGCTCAACCAGTCAAAGAACTCTGGTCTCCATGAAATATGATGCCCACCCCCTGATTGAGGCATCAACTCAGCCAAACAGACCATTCGTGGCTCTCGTGGTGGTGGCCTAGGTCCAACTATGTCCTAACATTGGAATATCGGTAACCATTCCAGGATGAACGATATCAAAATGGACCCATACCCAAACTTCTTTAGCTTACCGTTTTCACACTTGGTCAGCTAACGTTTCATATTTATCATCACCGCTTCTTCCCAATTGAATATTTTTGGAGACATGCAATCAATGGATAATTGGAGTTGATTCTTTGTGGCTTCATAGGGAGCCTGAGATCCGAAAACCTGAATAATGGTATGCATCACTACCCTCAAAGGTAAGTTGTGCACGATATGGATGTCTAGTTTACCACTCTTACGTGTTTTTCTTGCTTTAGGACAAGCTCTCCCTATCAGCATGGCCATGCTCACTCTAAGGATCCGAGTACATGTCATTCGTGCTCATTGTCCCCTCCACAAAAATCTTGTTATGAAGTAGATATCAGATACTTCTATCTCCAATTCTTGTTGATGGGTGACAAATTTCTCTTTCTCAATGTCCCATACACTAATTAAGTATTGCAACAGATCTAATTGAGCTCTCAAACATGGGGCCATGAAAAATTTAAGGAGCCCACATTTCCTCAGAGAATATACGCATGCACGGTCCTCCATGGCCTGTGCACCTTCTACCCCATGCTCCCACTCTTTCCATTCTATTGCCATTACAACTACTGATTCTTTCTGAAAACAAAATACAATATTCCATAAGCCATATTGCTAAAAATAAATCGATTTTGATAAGAATTTTTGGAAATGACTTTGAAAAAACTTATGCACGGTGCTTGGTGCAGATGTTTTCAAACATTAGGGCCGAGCGGTGCTTTACCTATATAAAAAATCATGGAGGTCAGCACAGCTCCGTGCCGAGAACCGGAGCCGACAACTACGGATATGAGTTTTAAAACTCTTCCATAAAATGTATCGAAGCATGAAAACATATGAAAAATGTATGAAATTGCAGCAGAATTTCATGGCTCTTACTTGGAAGAAGTGGATTTGTCAATGGCCTCCTAGTCCGCCTACAGTCAGCTCCCCAAATTCACAGTGAAAACCGATGAAAGTTCTCACAAGAAAGTGAATAGGTAAAAGTGATTTTTTTTTACTACTAAGTTATTTTATAACCTTTTATAACCCTAATTAGGTTTTTAGACACATTTTCAGTTATTTTTTATTATTTTTTCTCGAAAATGGGTTTTACATTTGTTTCTTGTGTAGCAATAGGTCCTAAAACTGGCAACGATGAGGAAACATGTTGTATTTTATTACTTTTTCGGAATCGGTAAAAAAATGAAAAAGTCACCCCCTGGAATTATCTTTCAGCTCTTTTCTGACTCTCAAAATATGAAAATATTGCTGAGATCTTGTCGTTTTTAACTCGCTAAAGGCTACAAAACGTCATTTGGCCAGTATACGTTTACCCCTTTTTCAAGCTAGGATAGTTTATTTATGAAAAAGAAATACCTTAGTCGAACATGGCTAAGAGGTTCTCTCAGATATTGTTTTATACCCTTTCAGATCTGAGAGACAACCTACGAAAAGGGACCTTCCAAAATTATCTTTTCTGCCTCTTTTCAAAATCTCTAAACATGAAAAGACACTGAGCTTTCCCTTTGTCAGACTCGTTAAATCTAAATGAAATTGGAGCTATCACCATGACGTTACTGAGTTCCTCCTTCCTAGGGATCTTAAAATGTACTAGGATGGATTTGTGTGAAGGAAAAACTTACATGACAAGCATATGTTATCCCCTTCAAGCTTGTTTCCAAAAATAATAGGGGTTCTTGCCAAAAATGGAGGGGGAAAATGGAACTAGTTGTCAATTGCATCGGTAGTATGTCGCTCTTGAACATGACACTTGTCTATAGTTCGTGTCGGGTCGGGAACATACCACCATTCGATATTTTTCCTCCATGGGTTTGGGTTATCCGTTTTGACCTCTCATCTACTCTCTACTTTGTCACCATGACCTCAGATCCCTCGATGTCAAAATATTTCCCAAATTCCAGAGTCATTTCGCCAATATGTTTAAGAGAAGTTCCTTCTACAATTTTCAACCCTTGATCCTCTGTTTATTCTTGATTCACTATCATTTTATTACTTTGTCTCATGTCAATGATGTGGGAAACATTATGGCCCTCCTTCAACCAATCACTTCCTATCGACTTCAGCTCATTATCCAGGATGTTGATGCAGAGACTCCCTTCTGGTACCTTGGAGCTTGCATGCCTCAATGGCACATTCTTCGCATTCGATGACAGGTTCTCATCACTGGCCTTTGATTGGGTGATTTTGCGGATATTTGACTCCAGTTCATTTTTCACATTATTTGGATTGTACTAATATTACCTTGAGAACCATTGTCATTATTGGTGGTTGCTATCGTGCATGTTAACAACTTCCATCATCGGTTGGTAATCAGATGAATTTCTTGCATGATCTACTTCAGCTCATTCATTCACGTGCCTTAATTTGTATTTGTTTGGGTTGGGATGGAGCACAAGACCCTAGGTTTTGTCTGATGAAATCTAGGCTGCGGGGCGATTTGGTGTGTCATGAATATATACACAACTCTTCTGATGGGATGGCTACGACCATACCTTAGTCTATTTTATGATATTTATCATTGGATGGTTATGTCCATACCATGGATCTTATTACATGTTCTCTATTATGGATGAAAATTCCCATACCTCGTACTCATGTATCAGACATATCATTCGTACTTGGTCTTTTAGGTCCTCCGACGATAGCGTTTTGTTTTGGGCATGTTCTCGTAAAGCATTTCACCCCTCCCTCTCTCTCGAACTTCAAGTTTTAGGGGCCATCTTTTACACATAATTTTGTCACCATCCCTGCATTCCCTATTCTGAATATTGGAGGACCATCATAGTGACACCTATGTACTGTCACACATCATAATGAATATCATTGCATCCCTTAACATTCCAGGAACAAAATCTCTGTGGACCATTCCTGAAGTAGACCCTTAAAAACATGTAATTTTGGGTTGGCACTGTGGTATGGTTATGTCCTCATGCCCATGGCAAGATTTGCACTAGGCCTCGTGCTGAGATACTTTTAGAAGGTTTTTTAATATGGAAACAAAGCTTCTATGATCTAACAGTTTCGTGGGCGGAATCAAGGATGTTTGTTTGACTAGATGTGGTCGAGTTTCTTGCTTTGGGTTTCTAGTTCCTACAAAAATGAAACTTCCCAAAGGGATAGACCTTTTCTCCACCATAAGTGGATCCCAAAGCTCTTCCTCCACTCCTATAAATTCCTCTTCATCCCATTGATTATTCTAGCTAGAATAGACCAAGAGCTAGTGTGAAGAATATAACAGATATTAGTTCATAGTTGTGAGAGAGAGTTTGAGCCTTTCGCCTCTTTGAGACGAATCGATGAATGAATTATTTAGAGACTTTCCTGACTAAACCCATCAAATGAGGACTACAATGTCAAGGCACAGGTAGTAAACTCCATTTTATACATTAATATGACATGACTGATTTCTATTTCCATCTTTGTCTATGTTAATATTCAAAGTTTCTGACTCTCCTTGACTAGTTAAATAGTCGTAAATGGATATGTATGCTTGTATGCTTTTAGTGTTTGCTTGATATTTTTGTAGGTGTGTAAATATCGCTACCAACACAGTGCAAGGCTTGAATAAAAAAGATCAAGGGATCACTGCAATGTACTACGTCAAGATTTTTGGATTGAGTTAGGACATCTATTCCAATCTGCATTTCATTTATGGACTAGGAATTTATAAACCAACATGTTCCCTTGTTGCTAGACCCACCCTAGGGTTAGAGGGATCGCCTATGTCCACAAAGGGGATTTTCCTGCACAACAGTAAGGCCGAAAGGCATGACCAAAAATTCATAATGACCCTCATGAGTTTGAAATGTTTTTTTCGGAATGTCTTCAGTCTTCATTCTAATTTGATGATATCCTAAATGAAGATCCAACTTGGTGAAATAAATTTCTGCATGTAAATTATCAATCACATGAATGGAAATTCATATTTATTAGTGAGCTTATCGAGCTCCCTATAATCTAGAAATTGCACCATGATCCATCCTTATTTTGCACCAATACTACTGGAGCAGAGAAATAACTTTGACTACGTTGAATTATACCAACCTCTAGCATTTTTGCAATCATACGTTTAATTTCGTTCTTTTGGTCATAATTATATATGTAAGGCCTGACGTTTGGACGAACATTTCCTCGAATAAAATGAATAACATGATCATGATCACAAGTAGGTGGCTGTCCTTTGGGAGTTTCAAACATCTTGGAGTGATTGTCTAAGACTTTTTAGAGATTTGAGAAATAGATGATTTTGATGTTGGAACTTCTAGTGAGCATAATTGTGCAATTACACCTCGGTTTTCTTTATTCAGAAGCTTTATCATGACATTAGAGCATATTATCTTTCCCGGCTTCCCTGCGATACCCCATAATTCAACTTCCTTTCCTTCCAAAAAAAAAATTCAAGAAAATTTCCTGAAAATTAAAAGCTATCATCCCCAAATATTGTAACCATTGTACTCCTAGTACAACATCAACACCACTGATTTGAATGGAAAGAATTTGAATATTCAATACATATTCCCCCATGGTTAGCTTGATAATATGGTACTTTCCAGAGAAATTTATAGTTCCTTCATTTGCAACTATCACTTGACACTCTGGTGCTGGGTATAGGAAGAAATTCAATTCCTTGGCTACCTTACAATGAATAAAATTATGGGTACTACCTGAATCAATCAACACTATTAAATTTTTCTTCTTGATACATCCTTCTATCTTGAGATTTTTAGTAGTGGCAATTCCTGCCAATTCATTACTAGATATGGTCGGATTCATTTCTTCTTTATCTAGGGTTGGTTCCTGGTGTATATCCTCTTCTTTTGATTTTTCTTGTTCATTTTATTCCTCCTCTTCACAATATATGTAAAATAATTTCTTCTCAACAAACTTATGATCTTTAGTGTATTTTCTATCACAACTGTAGCAAACCCCCTTTTCTCTTTTTTCTTCCAATTGTTGTGGTGTCAACCTTGTAGGTTGTGGAAGTCTAGGAGTAGCAATACTTCCATATTTATAGTTTTGAGTGGTAGGTTTCCTTGTCACCATAATTTTTCTTTCAATTTTTCTTGGCAACCTGAATCCCTTTTCCAATGAATCAAGTTCCCAAAGATGAACCTCATGTTGAATGTTATCCTTTAAATTCCCTATGAATACATCAATCCTATGTTCCTCTGGAATATTAGTTACCCTTGTATTCAATTTTGGGAATTCTTCAATGAGCTCCACTATTGAACCCTTTTGTTTGAGATTTATCAATTGGCTAAGGAATGTGTTGTTATTTGTATCCTCATAATGTGCTATCATTTCCTTCGTAAAAATTGACCAAGTTACAATTTTTTTACGAGGGAAAATCCATCGATACCATACAAATGTATTTTGTTCTAAATATAAAGTTGCAATACGTATCTTTTGTGTGTTTTTCACATTATGGAGATCAAAATATTTCTCCATCTGTAGTATCCATGTTACAGGATCCTTTCCATAAAACTTCCTCATATCGATCTTTGGAATATGGTGGGTCTTAAATCCAATATCAGATTCTATAAAATCATGATTAAAAATTATTTTTTTTCTCATCATGAGTTTCCTCTACTACCTTTCACCATTAGAAATAATTTCTTGTAGCAACTTTGTCAAACCTTTCATGTCTGCTTTTAGATCATTCTTCATGTCTTCCATGTTGCCTTTCATTTTTTCATCGATCTTAGATTCCATGCCATCCATCTTAGCTTCCATTTTATTCTTCAAACCATCCATCTTAGATTCCACGCCATTCATCTTATCTTCCATGACATTCATCTTAGCTTCCATGCCTTTCTTCAAACCATTCATTTTAGCTTCCATTTCATTTTTGGTTACCTTTTGCAAGAGCAAAATTTGTTTCACTTGGTCTCGTAATTTTGATACTTCGTGTTTCACTTCTTCCTCTTCATGCATCGTAGTAGAAGTTTTATTGGACTTAATGGGTGTGGAGTTATTTTTGGGAGGCAATTTAGAACCCAATACTGATATCTCTTCTTAAATATTCCCTTTGAATCACTTCAAACTATTTTTCAAACAAGCACTATGCAATTTAAAAAAATGATACACACCTTTTTGTTGCTTTTGAGGAGCTCGCTATTGATCCTGCTATATCTTTGTGATTCTTGATCCCCAAGATTTAAACTTCGGACTTGTAGTATCCCTTTGAGTCTTCTTTCCAATGCCACATGTCTGACCTACTTTGGATTCTTCAAGACAAATTTATGCCCAATCTCCCACAATGACCTAATTATGGACTAGTTCAGTAGAGTGAAGTTGTACGACGTGCCACATGTCACCTTTTCATCTTTTTGTTCCGAAATCAATGCACCAGAAACTAAAGTCCATGCACTTGCGGTCACTTTTTACATAATTCAAATTTGAGGCTCATAGAGAAATTTATGATGATTTTCCCAAGGTCACCTCTTTGAGATGAAATTATGGAGCCTGCAAAACCCCTAAACTCCTCATATCATATCTCTGAAAATATAGCGAACCAAGATCTGGAATTTTTACATGAAGTTCTTCCAGATTTTGGCTCAAATGGTTTTTTTTTCAGCATCTGAAACTTCGTAGAAAAAAATTTATAGCAAAAAATTCCACGATGTCTTGTTTGCAATAGTGAAACCCTATAATCCAAAGCTCTGATACCAAATTTTATGAAACCAACTCACAAATTGAAGAAAAGATAGATCAATGCCTTAGAAATAAGCCTCTTCAAGGGGGCAACCTCCTTTACATTAAATAAAGGAACAATTATTGGATGATACAAATGAAAAATCCTAGTTTCTATATATAGGAGTCCATGGGGTCACAATATAATCCTAGCCGACCTAGCAATAATAATGTAAGGGAACAAAAATAACAATAGTGGGATTTTATGGGGCACAATGATAAAAATATGGGGACTACAGGGGTACAACAATAACAATAAGGGGGCTACACTAACAACACTAAAGGACTACACTAGTAATATATGGACCCTGATCCCTTGACATGGGAATGCATAAGATTGGGACCCTCTAGTCACTCCCACAAAAAGGCATGCATGCGATTGGGGACATTCCTAGGTAGTTCTATGCGAGTGACTCTAGATTTCGTGTCACTTTTTTAGGGCTAGGACTAAGGCCACTTTCCATAACTCCATGAAAATTTCAGAAATGAAAAATAAAATTGGAACAATTATACGAATGTAAATACTTGAACAAGGAATTGAGTAGACCCCTACTAGCCATGACATACATTTCGTAAAAAATTTCACAAATATGCATTATACAGATTTAAACAAAAAATCTGACCATAAGGGTCTCACACTTATATGAGAATAATTCATAAAAAATATTCCTCATCACAATAACTGCATTACCATATATTAAGCCATACATTCATTGTACATTCAATGTTTAACCAAAAAATTATGGGAGTCATACATTATCACTGTCATAAATCTCAGTCATAACCAATATAAATATCAAGTATATAAAAACAATATAAACAAGTATATTTACCCATAAAATACCAAAGAGAAAGTGCTCTTATTGATGATTTCATAGGCCAACTAGGTAAGTGACTTCCATGAACCACTCGACCATAGACTAGGCTGAACTAAATATTTCTTTCAATCAGTCATACGTGTGCCATATTACAGGCATGAATGTGGGATCTCATAAAAGAAATAAATTAAAAAAAAACTAAGGATTCCAAAGGCCAAACCACCTCAACCCTTAACCAATGATTCCACCTCATTGTTAGACATCACTAACCATAACTAGATTGGTCTCTACCCTAAGCTATCTAGGGCCCTAGAGTGTTTGTTCCAACCAGGGATTCGAGGACTAGTAACTCAACACACACTTGTCATCAGACTTCCAAAGTGTTTTTCCAACTAGGGCTTCTAGGACTAGTAACTCAACCCACCAAGGGATTCTAGAGTTATTTTCCAACCAAGGCTTCTAGGACTAGTAACTCAACCCAAGATATTACATGGATTCAAGAGCATTTGTCCAACCAAGGCTTCCAGGAACTAATAACTCAACCCACAGCCAAAGGAACATGAGAAATGATCTGAATGGATTATGTTAGTGTTGTTTTGCTAATTACTATTTCAGATTATGAATTCAATGTCTTATGTGTGCTTAAGGGTTCAAGTTCTCTTGCAAATTATCAAGTCTCATTAGTGTTTTTTATGTCAATTTAATGAACAATTTAACATAAAAACAAAGGCTGAACAACAAAAAATAAAGTACATAACATCACTATTCAACACATCAACATAGGTATTTGATAAAGGAGTTCACCCCTTCTGGGCTATATCTCCTTGGTCCAGATTCCATGGCTTGGGCCTCTATATTATGCTAAAATTGTCAAATTAACCTATTTACAATGCTCTTTTTCTCCTGTAACCTGCACCAATGAGTCCAAAATGCCCAAAAAAGGTCATCTAGCCTCTTTGTTCACTGCATTGGTCGAAAAATCCAAGAGTTATGACCATTTACATTTTCCCCACTATTTCATGCCCTAACTTAGCTAACTGGAGCTAAACCGGCAATCTCCGCCAAATTTGGGGGTACACCAACTTAATCCATCATTAAGTTAAGTAACATTTTAATGCTATCTAAGGGTTGTTTAGTGCTAATTCCACACTTAAACTAATCCAGAATTAAATGTGGATTAGGCGCAATTAAGTATATGATTAAGTTTTATTAAATATAGTTTAATTGTTAAACTTTCGCATTATGGTTTAAACTCTGCACTTTGGTCATACGTTGAGGTCTTATGGTTCGGGGGCTAGCTCAATCTTCCATCACCATATTACATTTGAAAGTTTAAAATAACGTGGATCACATAATGGTTAAGAACCATTAGTGTGGTGGAACGGTATGGTGTGGCCTTGGCCCATGGGGGGTCGTGGGGTCAAACCCCGACGCCTCCCCCCGGACCTTGAACCAAAATTTTACTCCACTATACATCCCATAGGGGCACGTGGCATCCCTAGGCTACACCACGTCTGCTCACCAATTGGCTCAACTTCAAACAAATAATAAATTTCAACGTAACCCAGAAATTCGATCAGTTTCATGCCACCACTTGGTAGTTCACCAATCGCCAGAGGAAAATTCCAAAATCGACCATGTATAGTCAGCATGCCACATCAGTAGTATGGACTGCTAACTAGGGATCTGTCTATCATTTAAAAAAAAAAAATTTTGCTTGTTTAGTAAATCGAACACAACTTGTTTCCAGGAGCATACAAAGTCCATTTTTCGTGAAATGAAGTGCGCCAGATTCAGAATGAAGAGCATTACACGGTCATTCAGGTTCTAAGCCATTATGATAACTTTTATTTTTGAGCATAAAATTTAGCCCCTCATCATTCCTCCCTACTGGAATCTTTTGGACCGCAAAATATCATATTCAGTTGTTGAACAGATGAGGGTACAATTTCCTCACCTGCCCATTTTCAATCCATTTGGCCTTTGAAGGATTTTTTTCCTTTAAGCCCCACTCGAAGATAGTCGACACTTCCTCTTGTCGATGTCCTTCTGCTCCTGTCAAGTATGGTGTATTTTTGTAGCCCGAAAAATAAAACTGGAAAAAAATCTTAAATAGATGGCTGTTGAACATTCTCTCCTTGATCTTCAATCAAAGGAGGCTCAAACAATCTCAAATTTTCAACATTAACAATTGAAAAAATTTGCATGTATGAAGGCAAATCAAGCTTGAAGGCCTTGTTACCAATCTTTTCTAGAATTTTGAAAGGACCATAATGGATTGGTTTCAGCTTTTTACCTTCTCCTTGAAGCCTTTCCTTGCTAATGTGAAGCCAAACTTCGTCACGAAATTGAAACTTATGATCCACTGGATTTTTTTCATGCCTCGCTTTTTACTTTCCTTGACGTTTTTCTAGTTGATCTTGCACTGTTTGATGAATCAAATGAATTTGATATATGAATTTCTTTTCTTTATCTATGTCACTATGTCTATCTATAACTACATATTTCCCAAAGATTAAATCCAATGGCGACTTTGGCAAGTAACCAAGTTTTTCCTCAAATGGCGATGTTTGAGTAGAGGAATGTTTTGCACGATTGTAATCATGTTGAATGTAATGCAACTATTCATACCTTAAATTAGGATGTTTGCTATAATATCCTCTAAGAAAATGAATGATTTTTCTATTGACCACCTCGGTTTGACCATATGTTTAAGGATGAAAGGTTTTACTCTTCTTCAACTTAGTGTCCATCAAGTCCCACAAACTTGACAAAAAATTCCCAACAAATCGAGAATCTTGATCACTTACAATAGATGTAGGCAACCCAAAATGAACCAAAACATTCTAAAAGAAAAGATGAGTTGTTTGTTCATTTGTAACTTGCTTTTTACATGGAATCAAAATACACATTTTATTGAACCTATCCACAACTACATACAAATAATCATGACATATTTTTGAAAAAGGAAGAACTCCTACAAAATCCATAGAGATACTCTCCCATGGACGTGAAGGAACCAGGAGTGGTGAGTACAATCCTAACTTCCTATTACTAGGCTTACTAACTACACATAAAGAAAAACCTTTAATAAAACGTGACACACTTTCAAGCATACGAGGCCAATAACAATACCTCTAAATATTTTCCATTATTTTTCTTACACCAGAATGTCCCACACTAAGAGAAGTGTGTGCTTCCCTTATGACATTCACTTTATCACCCTGTGGAATAGAAATCTTTCCTAAATGATACAACAATTTATTATGAACATGATAATATAATTCCTCAACTTAGCAAGCTTGAATCAAGTTTTCATAAACATCTTGAAATTCATTGTCAAATGCATATTGTTCAATGTAACTTTCATGTAAAGCCGAAGTATTCTTGAGTAAAGTAGTTGCATTAATAATAGGCCTAGAAAGCATATCAACAACCTTGTAGTATGTACCTTTATTATAGTTGATGACCAAGTGGAATTGCTGCAATAATCCCATCAATCAAAAGTGGCTTGACTGCTACAATTTAGTTTGCGATTGAAAGTATTGAAATGTTTGGTGATCAGTGCGAATGATGGTTTCATTTACCATCAAATAATTTCCATTTCTTCACACTTTTTACCAACACATATAGCTCCTTGTCATATGTAGGATAATTTTTCACTGCACCATTAAACATTTCTGAATGGAATGAGATAGGCTTACCATGTTGTAAGAGGATTGAGCCAATGGCATAGTCACTTGCATCCGTCTGAATCTCAAAGGGTTGTCTCAAGTTCGATAATGATAATATTGGGGCTGAACTGATATTCTTCTTCAAAGCATATAATTCTTGTTGCTGTTTGCCTCCCCACTGGAAGACTTTATTAACACTCGTAAATGCATGTAATAGAGTTTCAATAGAGGAAAAATCAACAATTAACTTCCTCCAATAATATGTTACTCCTAAAAAACTTCTTACCTCAATGACTGAATTGGGTATAGGAAAATTCACTATGACCTCAAATTTGGAGGGGTCTATCTTCAGCTCACCTCCTCCAACAATATGTCCCAAATACACTAAATAATTTTTATCAAATTCACATTTCAACATCTTCAAAAAGAATTGTTCTTTTCTCAAGACATCAAGAACCTTTCTCACATGCATGACATGTTCTTCTCATATTTTCTGAATATAAAAATATCATATAAGTAGACAATGACAAAATCATCTAGAAATGGTCTTAATACATCATTCATAACTCTCATGAAATTATCTGGAGCGTTGTAAATACCAAAAGGCATAAAAAGCCACTCAAACAATATTTGTTTAGTTTTAAATGCAGTCTTTTATATGTCGTCTTCAGCTATTCTAAATTCATGATAACCACTTCTTAAATCCAACTTAGTGAAATAATTTTCATACCTCAATTAATCAAGCAAATCATCAATCCTTGGGAGCGGATAACGATTCTTTATCGTGATTTTGTTGAGTTCATGAAAATCCACATACATGCATCATGTCCAATCCTTCTTGGGCACCAATACAATCAGTGAACGACATGGTGAGGTAGATGGACGAATGATACCTTTATTCAAAAACTCTTGGATTTTCTTCTTTATTTCTGCACTTTCCATTATCGACATGCGATACATGTCAATGTTAGGGAGTGGAACATCCTGTTGCATCTGTATCCCATGTTGGATTCCTCTCTTGGGAGGTAACCCCTTTGGCTCTTGAAACATATCTCCATGCTGAATTACCACATTAAACAAATCATATTTTAATCTATCATCACAACCTTCAAAATATTCAAAATCATTATCATTATTTTGTTTGATCATAAGAAGCACAAATGTTTTGCTTGAGTTTACTAGTCTCTTCATTTGACCAACATTAACCAAAGAGAGGTTTAGCCTTTTGCGATGAGCTCTCAAAATATATTCCACTCCATATTTGAGGAAGTGGTTCTTACTCTCATGGTGATAGAAGACTGCTTTCCTGTCATAGAGATATGGGCTACCCAAGACAATTCCATATATGTAAAGTGATACAACATCTAACTCAACTTCATCAATAAAGTTTGCGGTAATTGCAAACCGGAAAATGCATTTTATTATAACCTGTAAATTTTTTCCTTAGTTATCCAACCCAAATGGTATGGCTTATGATGAGTTAAGGTTTCAAGATTCAAATTATTGACTAAGTCTTCATCCATTAAGTTCGCTTGAGACCCACTATCAAATAGTGTGTCAATTTTTGTATGTTTTGAGATCACTCTTACATGAAACAACTCTATTCTTGATTCTTCACTTGGAGTGTTATTGTGGAAATTTGATGAAATAGAAATTTCTATGGCTTCTTTTCCCTTTGCGACCATGGCTTCAATTTTAGTCTCATCTCCTGAGTCGGATCAAAGATCCTATTGTATGGTAGCAGTTGTCTTTTGTTTCCACTTATTGTTGAATTTCTTAGGCCTCAATTCTTGATGAAGTTTCCAACAGTGGGCTTCATCATGAGCCTCTTTGGAACAATGTGTATGTGTGGTTTTCTCCTATCCTCTCTTAATCGATGCATTATTATTTCTTTTACCCTTGAAATCCTTTCCTTTTTCACCAACCTTGAATGGTTTCTTCTTACCCTCATATTGTACATTTTTCTCTCTTTCCTCAAGGTGTGTAGCTTGCACACAGACCTCATCTAGACTAGTGGGATTAAACATGAGGATGGTATGTTTCAGGTAACTTTTTAAACCACCTATGTACTTCAACAAATTTTCTTAGTTATGCAAATCAACTTCTAACATAATATCTCTTCTCCTAAATTCATGAGTGTAATCTTGCACACTTTGACCTTTCAATTGTATAAAATTTTTCCAACTCATAATATATTTTTGAATGTAAGCTAGAGGATATAATTTCCTTTTAATGGAAGAAATAAAATTTGACTAAGACATTGAGATATTAACATGTTTCTTGATCTCCTCTTGTGTATTTTCTTCCCACCATACAAGTGTTGAACCCTCCATTCACAAGGAATCCAATTGATTCTTTATGTCATCTTCTTGAAGGTTTTGAATTCTGCAATAAACCTCCAATTAAAAAATCCAATTATCTAGCTTCTCTACATTCAATTCACCATTACACATTGGAAGATAAAATTTAACATCAAGTTTAAGGGTGATTTACCAACTCCTTTTCGAGTGTGTGTATGAATAGATGGAAGAGTTGTGGTAGTGGAAGATGATGACGAGGAAGGTGAAGATGGTAGTGAGGATGATGGTGGAGTGGATGGTTGCTTCTTACCATCTCCATGGCCTCCTCCTCCTGGAGAAATCTCTCCTCTTGGAGGCCTTGAACTTTCTGCTTGCATCCTTAAATTCCTCTCCTCGTAGAGGACTTTAACCATCTCAATCATATCAAAGAATGCCTTCCTGAATGCTCTCTCATCTTCTGTCATGGTAGGTTCTCCTTCGTGAGACATGCTCATTGAAGAATAGAATTCAAATTGAGGATGTGATGGTTTTGAAGACTTTGTAAACCTTTCCCTTCTTCCTCTTGACCCAACTGCAGGGCTCTCAACCAGCTTCCCTTCTCCTCTTTTCCTTTTTAACCTTGTAAGCAAGACACAAACTTGCAAACAATTAGACCCCTTAGCTTCTTGCACAAAAAAACCCTAAAGAACCAAGGGCTCTGATACCAAAAATGATCTGAATAGAGTATGTTAGCATTGCTGTGATAATTAATCTTTCAAATTATGAATTTAATGTCTTATGTGTGCTTAAGGGTTCAAGTTCTCTTGCAAATGATCAAGTCTCATGATTATTTTTCATGTCAATTTTTAGCACAATTTAACATCAAAACAAAGGCTAAATAGCAGAAAATAAAGTACAGAAAATTACTATACAACACATAAAAACAGGTATTTTATAAAGGATTTCACCCCTCCTCAGCTACATCTCCTTGGTCCAGCTTCCATGGCTTGGGCCTTTATATTATGCTCAAATTATCAAATTGACATATTTAAAATCATATTTTTCTCCTGTAACCTGCACCAATGAGTCCAAAATGCACAAAAATGGTCATTTAGCCTCTTTATGCACCTGAATTGGTCGAAAAATCCAAATGTTATGACCATTTACATTTTCCCCACTATTTTATGCCCTAAATTAGCTAACTGGAGCTAAACTAGTAGTTTCCGCCAATTTGGGGGTCAGCCAACTTAATCTGTCATTAATTTTGTTGAAGATTGCAACAAGAAACAGTGAAGGAGGCATCCTAAAACATCTTTCCTGATCCTAGTTGGAAAGTGATCACCTAAACTAGGTGGGGGACCACACAAGTGATTTTTTGTCGCAAAAGTCTATTTTTAGACTATCTCTATTTTTAGACATATGGATCATGGTCTATGAGTTGCAGGATGCTATTTATGGATGATTGGTCGAGTTGGTAAAAATATATGGACCTCTATTTTTAGACATTGGGCGGTTTCTATTTTTAGACTGTCGAGCTAAAAATAGAACATTCAAATATTATTAACCCGTAATAATATTTAGACTATAAACATTATCTTATCCTCTTGGAGCACTTCAGTTTGATGCTTAGATGTGGCACATGCAGCTGTGGAAAGTACGCTTTCTAAGAGTTGGTGAGCTATTTCTGGTTAGCTTGATTTAGAACTCATGTGGCGGTGTTGTGGAGTTGATGAGGCGGTTGGTGGAGTTGTGTTCGGTTTAACTTGGTTGAACTGGTTGTATTTAGTCTATTTGAAAAATACACTAGTGATGAGTGGTGAATTAATTATTAATTAATTCACTAATTATTAACTCATAAATCAACTAAATAGCCCATGATTAACTACGGTGCATGGACGATTCGGTAGAACGATGTTAGAAGAGGTGGGTAGAAAGGAGTGAGTGTAGCTATCGATTTGTGACTATACTTGTGCATAAGAGATTTGCACATTGGTCAAGAGCTTGCCAATGAGTTACGCGGTATAGAATTTAGAGTTAGCTTGGATCAATTCTTGGCTCATCTTGGATTACTCAATGAGGGTAAACATCTGATGCAGAGAGATTTGAACTAAGACTTGATGGATCAGCTAGTTTGTGTGTAACTATTGGAGATAGTACTGAGTACTTATGAGGAGTATTGTACTATGATTGTTACATGTTCTCTATCATTATGATATACAGATAGTTGGGGGTTTTCAGCTGTATGCTTTCCCCATTACATACTGTGTTATATGTGTGCTTGATTATGTTTTAATGTGCGCATGCGACTGCTTCTATTTCCGCATATTGATGATCAATTGTAGAAGAGGTTATGTATTATGCATGAAGCTTAAATAGTGTGTAATCAGGATAATCTCAGTGAATAATTCAGCAAATTATTCAAATTTCTACAAATTTAAGTAACATTTTAGTGTTAATTAAGCATTTTTTAGTGCTAATTCCACTCTTAAACTAATCCGGAATTAAATGTGGATTTGGCGCAATTAAGTATAGGATTAAATTTAATTAAACATATTTTAATTTTTTAAATTTTGCATTAATATGGTTTAATCTCTGCCCTTTGGTCACGCGCCGAGGTCTTATGGTACGGGGGATGGCCCCCTCTTCCCCCACCATATTACATTCGAAAGTTAAAAATAATGTGGAGTGCATAATGGTTAAGAACCATTAGTGTGGTGGTATGGTATGGTGTGGCGTTGGCCTGTGGGAGGTCGCAGGGTCGAACCTCGATGCCCTTGACTGAACCTTGAACCAAAATTTTACTCCACTATATAGCTGGGGTGGGGGGGGGGGGGGGGGGGGAACACGTGGCGGCCCTAGGTTGGACCACGTGTCCTCACCCAATTCGCTCAACTTCAAACCAATAATAAATTGCCACGTAACCCAGAAATTCAATCAGTACCATGCTGCCACTTGGTAGGTCACCATTTACAAGAAGAAAATTCCAAAATCAACCCTGCACATTCAGCATGCCACGCCAGCAGTACGGACTACTGACTGGGCGTGTGTCTGCCTTTTTTTTTTTTTTTTTTTTTCCTTTTTAGCAAAGAGAACATATTTCGTTTCTGGGAGCGTACAGAGTCCATTTTTCGTGAAACGAAGTGTGCCAGATTCAAAACGTTGAGTACTACGCAGTCGTTCAGGTTTCAAGCCATTATGATATTTTTATTTTATTTTTTAGCATAAAATTGAGCCCATGATAAAGAACAAACCGAAAAACAAAAGTAAAAACCACAACACCATGGCTATCGAGGAAATGGAAAGGCTAGAAAAAACCACTATCAATCCATGCAATCCTCCATGGCAATGAAAAATCATAACCAAGAAACCACATGCATGTGCCATTCATGCCAAAAATAGCACGGAGAGCATACATGCAACTCTATACCTGCAAGAAAAACCCACTATAGCTCATGATCTCAATGTCCTCTTGCATGTTTATAATTTTCCTTTGCCTTCTTGCTCCAAATCCCAAGTATGCCACACTCCTCCAAGAGTGCTCCAAGAAAACTCTAAGTGTCCAAGAGTATGAGAGAGAGAGTATAGAGAGATCTCCAAGCTAAAGCTGATAAAATTCTGTGAATTGATCCTCAGAAGCCTTTTTATTAACGAGGCCTTTCATTTCTTCAATTTTCCATTATTTTCCTTCATTTTCCTCCTCACATGTAACCTGTGACCTTTCACGTTCCTTTTCTGCTATTTTCCATTACTTTTATAAATAAATGCCAATAAATTCTAGTTTTCCTTTCTAAATATTTTTCCATCGCCTTTGCTAATTTCCATAGCCATAATAAACCATATGAACACCCACACTATGATGTTTTTCCCAACATTCAATTTGGAATACCTAACCCATGACCAAGGTCTTATTTTGATTTTATTAACTTTTACATGTATTTTTTACCAGAGATGTTATATTTTTAACATGGAACAACACCTCTAAAGGTATTTTTTCAAAACTATAGTCTTGATCTTCAGGAAACTTAGTGTTCGATCTGATCCCTTTTCCATAGGAAATTTCCATAATTTCTCATTATTTTTCCTTTGTGATCATTCTAATGTGGAAATTCATGATCTAGACATCTGAGGGTTGAAAGGTTAAACTTTTTTATGTGGAAGAAATATCACTATGAGATCAAATCACTCTTGTATAACAATTTTAATCTGGGTATTCAGGGTCCAGGGCCAACAAGGAAAATTTCTCTTGAGAACAACCCAGATATATTGCGAGGCCATATATCCTTTTCAAAGGACATTTTTATGTGGTTGAATTCCCTTCTAAGTATTGTAATTGGGCATCCAACATCTGGTATTGGAAAGGGCCATCACCTATGTGCATAAGATGTATCTTATTTGGCAATATTTCCCTTATCCAACATGGCCCACATCCAATATTCAGGCATCTGAGGTGTGGCAGGTGCACTTACATTTGCGCATGACCAAATGCATCTGAGGTGAGATTACCTTATGGAGAATCCAGATATCTAGATGTGGAAAGGGTTGAATACAAGGGTGAAGGTTGGATAGATGAATTACATTGAGGTTTGGTTGCATCTAGGATTTGAGGATTCGAAACTAATGAGAGAGAAATAAATTTTGAGGAGCCCAATATATTTTTCTAGGTCCTACACTGAATACACTTCCCAAGAGATAGATCCAGAGATCTGGGGGCCCAAAAGGGAATAAAGGCTGATAAAATGTTGTAATATCAAACTAGGTGTAAACTAGATATAACATAAAACTACTGCAAAGAACAAAGGGGGGTTCAATTAGTACTAAGGATAAATTTAAATTTTATGCCAATTTATTCTTATCATTTAACCTTGGAAATATTTACTTGAGCAACCACCATCATAACATCCGCAAAAAATAAAATAATCACATAAACATTCATACACCATGAGAAGCATACACATGATACACTGAGGTTTAATGTACAAACCCTTATGGGAGAAAAACCATTGAACATTTGTTTGTATTATGATGTAAAATATGAGCTACTTCTATATATACATCAATATTTGTGAGCACCCACTCATAGGAAGCACCAAATCCCTTAGAATATCTTTGTTATCCACTACTAGCAGGAAGCCCCAACTTCCTTCTTTGTAGACACCTAATAAGCTTAACAGAAGCACCAAATTCTTGGATTTGTTGAAAGTACCAACTTGCAACTTCATGGATTTGTTTAAGGCACCAACTTGCAAGAGGAACCAATCCCCAAGGTTTCTTCAGACACCTACTCAAATGGAAGCCCCAAAATCTTGTTTTGTAGGCAACAACCCACATTCCATAACATGATTTATGCTCACTGTAAATGGCAACCATTATGCCCGATTTTATCTTTCTATATTAGCCAATTTTTGGCCCTCTTTTCTTCACAAAACATACAAAAAACATGCCCTATGTTCTTGGACTTCTACACACGATACACACTCAACAACACTTATATTTCAACCTTCAACACCTCAACAAGAACCATAACATTATATATTTTTTTCTCAGCCTTTATACTCTCCACACAGTCAACAAATCTCAACCTTTCTCAGCAATTATCTCACACACATAGAGCTCTCCATTTAGTTGACAATAATTCTACATTCACCCACTTTCGTAATTAAAATCCTCAGTTTTGTTCAATTGTTACAAGGGGATCAATGCTACAACTTATGTGCATTACATTGTCTGAGTTTACTACAATATCACTTACCATATTGTTATGTCTTGTTTCTCAACCATTTTATCTGTATTGAATCAAAGAAAGAGATTTAGAGTGTTTTTTCATGCTGAGAATTAAAACTCATTCCACCTAAACAGTCAAGGAGTATCTCAATAAAATTATATATATTTAATCAACAAAGCTCTCCTTTGTTGTTCTTTAAGACTCACATATCTCAAAATGTAATTTAGCATGACTTATTTGGGCTTTGTCTAATCACAGTATTCCTAGGTCCATTCTCATTAAATTCTTAATGGTGTGACTCGTGAGGGAAACTCAGGTGCGGCTTGCTTTGTTTGAACCAGACCCATAAATTCACTTTGCGAATTGTGGTCCTCTCTGACTCTATCTCCTCATTTGTCTACAGTTTCCATTAATTCATTCTGCAAATCGTTGTCCTTGTTACCTTGTTTCTTTGTTTGTTTGGTAAATGTTACCCTAAAGGTCTTGGGTTGATGAACCTTCATAGATCAGGGGCATGTCATTACAAGAAGGACTCACTTAACCAAATTTTATTCTAATAACTAGTATCTACAGGTTGCAGACCTTATCTAGATATCCCTCGGTTGTAGTAGATCCCGCGGGGTGAAAACCCCCTGAAACACTTTGTGCTCCGTAATTTGTAAATCAACAAAGAACAAACACAAAATCCTAGTTGTAAATCATATATATTTTCTATATTTTAGTGAAAATCATGCATAATATTATAAAAACAATATTAAATGAACAATATATGATCATTACACATGTATAAAAGATTATTGACACGTAAACATATGGAACAAGATGGTACTTCTGTTATTAATGACATGCACAGTAAAAAAATGTGGAGAGATCACCTAAAATCTTCCACGACCTTCGGACATACCGTCCTCTGGATCTGTCTAGCCGTAGCCTCTCAAGATTTATTCCAAGAATAGTGCGCAATGGATGTCACATAGGGTGGTGAGCATCTCAAGGAACCAAGGGTTTCCTGAAAATATCTGGGAAGTGCAGGAGGCACAAGAATATATCAGACTTGTATAGGGCTCCAACAGTGTATAATATCTATATTTATCTCTCTCTTCCCCCTTTAAGCCATTCCCTTGAGTGGATTTTATACTCCCTCAAATTAGTTTTTACAGTTGGGAACAATTATTTTGGCTGAGGGGTGGTTAGAGATTCTTGGAACAAGCTATCAAGCCACCTCTAAAATAGAATATATATATATATATATATATATATATATATATATATATATATATATATATATATATATATATATATATATATATATATATATATATATATATATATATATATATATATATATATATATATATTGTTTAAAATGGCATACGCGATTATATATGTATGGACTCGCGTATATACGCGAAAAAGTCTAAGCAGAGTCGTGTATGGGTTTTAAGATACTGTTTTTTGAGAAATATGTCCAAGTCTGAAGGGAAGGGTTGCCCAAAGTCAATGTATAAGTCATCAAGTCTAAGCTGGTGATAAATGATGCTATAACATATGTCCACTAATATATGAGGTCAGAGGGGGTACATGATGTCCGAAATGTATTATGTGTATAGAAAGAACCTTGCGAGGACTAGAGAGGACTTCACCAGATTTCAACCTACCAAAAAACCAGTGAGAGAGGTCAACAAGATAGCTTATGTCTGAGGTGGGCATACCCATGCTCAGTGAAAGAAAAGTATGTTTGCATATGAAGTATGCAGATCCAATATGTATACAAGTATAACTGAAATGTAAAGTACATAGTGAATCATCTGATCACTGCTCGGACGTACAAGTCAAAATCAGGTCCAAGTATCACATATAGAAGACTGATCAATGATGCTGCAACAGATATCTGATCACAAAAGTCACAACTGAATATCCAAGTACCAAATCATAAGTGGTGGAACAAATAGTACAACACGCAACTCGGGAGCCAACATATAAGATGTTGCTGTGATGAAACTGCAACATATAAGGGTGGATTGTATCACTGGTAGTAAACTGAAGGAGTTGTCAAAGTGAACCAAAGCATGCTAGTGCAAACCTGAGATCTTCACCAATCACCATGGCATAATTTTACACAATGGGAATAAATGAGCTGAAGTTGACCATGTGAGAAATTATTTGATTACCGGTTATTGATGTATACCATTAACAAATGCGAGACAACCCACCAATAATGATAATGAGTGTCAATGTGCTCCAGTACAATCTAGCAAGTGCGAATGAATGAGTTGAAGCCGAACACTTGAAAGAATCTATCAATCAGGAGGAAATGATGTATCCTCGTTATCGATAGTGAAGAGTCTTCCACTGATGACTGAAAACCCTAAGGTACTGACAAAAGGAATATAGACCTTATTCCGAGAGAAATGAGTCAGAGTCGATGGGAAAAGATCTGCTGGAAGGAAGTAATTAAGGCATCCCACATTAGTCTAGAACGAGTGTAACCTGCAGGCCAAGAATTGGAAGGAATCAAATGAAGTAGAGTGAAGTAACCAACCCGAAGTACGTTTCTGGTATGCACAAGATGAAGCTAGCGCATGAAAAAAACACTCTGAACCAACCAATAATGAAATCTGACAAAGAGATGAGATATCCACCGATAGGGTCAAATGGAAATCAAGGTATTGCACAAATCCCAGGTGTGATAATGTAAGCTGATGTCGAACAAAAGGGAAAGCACTCAGTCAAAGACCCATGATGATGATCAAATGCTAAGTACAATGTCACCTATCAATGATGTAAATAGGGCTAGGGTGCAGCTCTAGGTTTACTCTCAAAGCAATATGTCGTTGTTGATAAGAGACAAACCTGCCAACAATAAGTCAATGGAGACCTTCTCAAACCAGCTCGAGAAAAGGACCAAATATCTTATGTGATAGAAAAAGATACTAACAAGACTAGGAAGGCTGATTGAAAAATGAGTCAAAAGACACCGTAGAAAGGCAAACTCAGGGTAAATTCCCTTGAAAAAAAGCACAAATCATGTTTGACAATGGTAGCAAATGATAACTTTGTATAAGTTTGTCATGCAGGAGGCATAAAAAAACCCTTCATATGATTGGAAAAGATAACCAACTGGGGGAGTAATGACTCATAAAAGAAGGTTATGGCTTCTCCTAAGTCAAAATTAAAACCATCCCAAATGGAGAAAAGACTTAGCTTTTTTTTGTGCTTTGTTCAAGGGTGACACAACTGACACTGTAGCTGCCATCAAATATGGAAGTAATATCCCATTCTCGCTCTTTTTAAAAATATTTAATTTTTTTGTCTTTTTCATATTCAAAGCCTGAAAAAGAATAAAAGAATGCTATAGTACAATGGATAGAATGAGTGTCGTGACACAGATTCTCTAGTTCCTGGGATAGGAACAATCCTATATTCAATGCAAGGTGGTGAAAACTAGTAAGTGACACTCAGAGGAATTTTCCATCCATGGGTAAAGGTGTCAAGTTGCAGAAGCTAAGTGATTGCATAGTTAACTTGTACACAAATTCATGGTCAAAATATGGCTTAAACAGGAGTCCATATGAAGCTGGCTAAAGGCCAAGACAAACAAGTAGTCAATATGAAATGCAGTAATACAACTCGACAACATAAGGGAGCCTCTAGGGTAATGGCCAGAAAAATGATAGCGAAGAAGAAGAAGAATGAAGCTTCCACGCATAAGGCATGGCGGGACTAAAGAGGACTCTCGAGCATAAAGAAATTACAGCATGGGTGACAAATGCTAGCGTGGAACTAACTAGGAAGCCCATGTAAAGGAAGGCTCTACCACCATGTCATGATTAAAAAATCGGTGAGTGAAACGGGTTAAGTACTCATGACACGATGGGATCGACCCTATGGGAAGTGATCAGAATGGAGGCTAGTATGAAAAATGCAACAGAAATTGAATTCCCTATCCTATATGCCAGTTCGAAATCAGATACTTGCCATGATAGGTTAGCGGTCATGGATCCGAAGGAAAAACTAGGAAAATATCGAATTCAACAACATGTACCTAAAAAAATACCTTTCCCAACACTTATAAGGAAAACGGTTATACAACCTTAATCAAATTAGAAAAATAAGCACAATGAAAATTTGCAAAAAAATTTCAAATTTTGGACATAAATACACCATTTGAATCACATTTGGATCATTTTCACATTGCAGAAGTGGAGAAGGAGCTTTTGGGGAAAAAATTCCTCTTCTCAAATTCGGAGCAATCAGCCATCAAATCACGCCAAATCAGTCAAATAAGGTCTAAACTCAATCTTTTCATCAATTTCGTTCCTGTCTAAGGTAAAATTTTGGAAATTTGATCATAGAAAAGATATTTTTTGATGAAACCCTCTGCGCATACGCAGGTTCATCTGGACGGACCTACGTATCATACACGACTGTGTACAAGAAAGGTCATGTATGCGCAGAGCGAAAATTTAGAACTTGAATCTAATCAATAATTTAATGATTTTTCTCAGGATGTCCATTAGCTGGAGAGAACATGACAATAGTGCAATTAAAAATGAGGTGATGGAAGATCAAACTTCATTAGATGTTCTTCAAAATTATGGATTGCTCAAATTTTTCAAAATTTCCAATATAAAAAGCAATGTATGTTTTCTTCAAATGTTGGTTGATCATTGGGCGTCGTAACAAGACTGTTTCATAATTGATCAGATGCCACTACACATAGAAGTGGAAGATATATACTTCATCACTGGACTCTCTCAGAGAGGAGACCCAGTAGACTTACGCGGAAATCCTATTGCAGGGCTTACCATAGAGGATTATGTCCAAGTCTACTGTGTAGAGGATGCACAAAAGGTAGGAACTTAGATTCCTATCAGAGATCTGAAGGATTAATACATGAAGATCCTTCTCTTTACCATTGGTAGAGTAGCAGGATCTGCCTCTCTCCATCAAGCTTCACAGACATAAATGAGCATAGCAGTAGAATTCCTGATCCATCTCTTTGATTGGTGCACAACCTTGCTAAGAAATATGAAAAAACAATTGACTTCAATCTGGAAAGAAAAGACTAAATTTTTTGGGTATGGTTCAATCTTGCTGACATTCTTCTTTGAGAGGGTCCCAGGGCTTCGGCGCAAGGTGATCTCAACTATTAGCAACCTGAGAGATCCAAGAATAGCTCGATGGGCAGATCTGATGAAGATATTAGGGGGAAATGAAGTTCCTCGGACCACTTGGGATGATGAGTTCTTCCAATGGTGGGAAGAAAAAGTCATCGCAGTGGAAGATTATCCCTATGTTGGGATGGATTTTCGTGCAGATCCAGATCTAGTCCTACCACCTGGTGCAACATGGGGCACAATCAGTGAGATTGCATTTTTTTATTATGTGATTTTTATTATTATTTCAAAGTATGAAAATTAAAAAATGTTTTTGATTGGACTAAATGACTTACAAAATTATGATGATCATAATGCAGACATGGGACCAGTCATGCCTGAGGGGTACCCAAGGCACAAGCATCACAGAGGTGAAGCAAATGTTGAAGACCCTCACAGGACACTCCATGCAGTACAGAGGAACTTAGAGAGCTTGACTCGCCAAGTGCCTATGGCCGCTATAGAGGACCTACTAGAGGCTATCCAGAGACGGGTGGTAGGAGTACCACGAGAATAGGTGCAGTTATTCTGCCGTGTAGTGACTGCCATTTTGTTCTATAGGAACATGAATGTTGGGCAGGGACCTGAAGAGTAGATTTATAGATATGATCGAATGATTTTAATATTTTTTTATGATAGACATGATCGGGCATAAGCCCTAATTTTGTAGGGCATGATGGTCCAGATTTTGTATATTTTTTAACACTCTGACTATATATATATATATATATATATATATATATATATGCAATGATTTATATGATGTGATGACTCAAATGTATGATAATGAATTATGTATTTGATATATTGATTAATGTATTGAATGATTAATATGCTAATAAATTGCTTGATTAGCCAATAAGTCTGCCATCCAATTGACAGCTCAAGGAATATGAATGAATGTTATAAATTGAAACGATCTTTGTAAAAAATGCACCCTAAAAAAAATCGATGTAAAAATGGGTTTCAGACCCGATATGTGTTTTTCAACTGCGGAACCACCAGCTCTGAATCCAAGAAAACTACTAACGAATCAACACCCAAAAATATTGCCTCTGAGAGTAGATTAATCATTGTAGTGTATTCTTCTACATTGTTCGAAGCAGGACCAATGCAGACACCTCTTGAAACTAACAACTGACCAGATGGATAATGGAGTACCCAAGCCACGCAAGCCAAGTTCCGGGTATGTCTACTAGCACCATTGGCGAAACCAAAGTGACTCTTGTCATCCAATATTACCTGCCAAAAAATATCAAATTCATCAAAATCACACCAAAAATCGAAAACCTAGATATGTACAAAAACAAAATATATACAACAAAGCAAGATGCTAGGCCAAAGCGTAGGCATAATAATGTTTCAAATAGATCCCATTTTTCGGCTCTGCCAACTCAGTTTAATCAAAATCAATCAAGGCATAAGCTCCTTTATACAGGACCTTTTTGACGATGAAGGGGCCATACCACATAGATTTAAACTTACCTACCCCCAAGGCATCCATCTGTTGGGCATAAACCAAGACAAGGTCACCTTCAGAGAAAAACCTAGGTTTGAACGCCTTATTGTATGTTAGGTCCCTATATTACTAGTATAGTCCCTTATTATTGTTAGTGTAACCCCCTTATTGTTATTATTTTACCCTTGTAACCCCCATTTTGTTATTATTGTGCCCTTAAATTATTATTGTTAGGTCGGCTAGGATTACATTGTGGCCCACTAGGATTACATTATGGCCCCATGGACTCCTATATATGAAGGAGGTTTTGTAAATTGTATCATCCAAGAATTTTCATTTATGTAATGTGTGGGTTTCCCTCTCAGTGGCTCATTTCTAAGGCGTTGATATCTCTTTTCTTCTATTTTTGGAGCTGGTTACACAACATTTGGTATCAGAGCTTTGGATTCTAGGGTTTCACTGCTCCAAACAGGTCATCGTGGCATTGTCGCTATAACTTTGTTTCTACGAAGTTTCAGAAGCTGAAATTTTTAGGGTGCGAAGCTGAAATTTTGAGGAAGATTTTCTAAAAATTTGAGAGCTTGGTTCGCAATATTTTCGGAGATATCATCTGTGGAAGTTAGGTCTTTTTTCAAGCTCCTAAACAGGTCATCGTGGCATTTTCGCTATAAATTTTTTTCTGCGAAGGCTCAAAATCTGAAATTTGTATGGTGCGAAGCTGAAATCCTGAGGAAATTTGTTAAAAACTTTCAGAGCTTGGTTCGCAATATTTTTGTAGATATGATCTGTGGAAGGTAGTGCTTTTTCAGGCTCCTGAATTTCATCTCAAAGAGGTGATCGTGGGAAAATTTCAATAACTCTCTCTTTGGGAATTGGATTTGAGTGCCGTAAAAAGTGGTCGCAAGTACACAGAATGTAGTTTCTTGGCTATCAATTTTAGAGACAAAGGACGAAACAGTGACACGTGGGAAGTCCTACAAGTTTGTTCTACTGAACCAGTCCAAAATTAGGTCATTGTGGGAGATTGGACACAACTTTGTCTTGGGGAATCAAAATTAGATCAAACCTATGGCATTTGAAAGAAGCTTCAGAGGGCTACTATAGGGCTGAATTTCAGATATTGAAGATTTTCAATTACAGAGATAATTCAATTTCAATATCGAGCTCCTCAAAGCAAGTAAAAGGTATCAATATTGGATTCTAAAATGGCGCCTAAAAAGAATTCAACACCCATTAAGCCTTCAGAAGGTTCTACCATGACTCATGAAGATGAAGAATTGCAACATCATCTATCAAAATTACAAGAGAAAGTGCAACAAATTTCACTCTCACAAAGAGCAACAAAAAATGAAATGGAAGTTTTGAAGAAAGGCGTGGAAGTGAAGATGGACGGTTTGAAGAAAGGCATGGAGGCTAAGATGGATGGTGTGGAAGTGAAGATGGACGGTTTGAAGAAAGGTGTGGAAGCTAAGATGGATGGCGTGGAAGCTAAGATGGATGGAATGGAAGCTGGCATGGAAGCTAAGATGGATGATCTAAAATCAAACATCGAAGATTTGACAAAGTTGATACAAGAAAGGTTTCCTAATGGTGAAAAGGTACTAGAAGAACCTCATGATGAGAAAAAAATAAATATTAATCGTGATTTCATAAACTCTAATGTTGGGGGGAAGAACCACCATATTCCAAAAATGGATATGAGGAAGTTTGATGGAAAGAATCCTGTAACATGGATACTACAGATGGAGCAATATTTTGATCTCCATAATGTGCAAAACACACAAAAGGTACACATTGCAACTTTGCATTTAGAACAAAATACATTAGTATGGTATCGATGGCTTTGCTCCCGTAAAAAAATTGTCACTTGGTCAATTTTTACGGAGGAAATGATAGCACATTATGAGGATACAAAGAGCAACACCTTCTTTAGCCAATTGATAAATCTCAAACAAAAGGGTTTAGTGGGGCAGCACATTGAGGACTTCCAAAAATTCAATATAAGGGTAACTGATATTCTAGAGGAACACAGGATTGATCTCTTCATAGGCACTTTAAAGGATAACATTCAACATGAAGTTCGCGTTCTTGAACCTGATTCATTGGAGAAGGCATTCAGGTTGGCAAGAAAATTTGAATGTAAAATTATGGCAACAAGGAAGCATACCACTCAATTCTATAAAGAAGGAAGTGTGGCTACACCTATATTTCCACAACCTACAAGGTTGACACCACAACAATTAAAAGAAAAAAGAGCAAAAGGGCTTTGCTACAGTTGTGATAGAAAATACACTAAAGGTCATAAGTGTGCTGAGAAGAAATTATTTTACATAGATTGTGAAGAGGAAGAAGAAAATGAACAAGAAGAGGATATACACGAGGAACCAGCCCCAGAAGAGGAAGAAATGAATCCAACCATATCGTGTAATGCACTGGCAGGAATTACCACTCCTCAAACTCTCAAGATAAAAGGACAAATCGAGAAGAGAAAGGTAATAGTGTTGATTGATTCAGGTAGCACCCATAATTTTATTCATTGTAAGGTAGCCAAGGAATTAAATTGTTTCCTATACCCAGCACCTGAATGTCAAGTGATGGTTGCAAATGGAGGAACTATAAATTGCTCTGGAAAATGCCATAATATCAAGCTAACCATGGGGGAATATGTATTGACTAGTCCAATGCTTTCCATTCCTATGGGAGGAGCTGATGTTGTACTAGGAGTACAATGGTTACAATCTTTGGGGACGGTAGCTTTTAATTTTCAAGAACTTTTCTTGAAATTTTTTTCAGAAGGAAAGGAAGTTGAATTACGGGGTATTGAAGGGAAGCCGGGAAGGATAATAAGCTCTAATGTCATGACAAAGATTCTAAAGAAAGAACAACGAGGCGTAATTGCACAATTATGCTCACTAGAAGTTCTGACATCAAAATAATCTATTTCTACAGATCTCCAACAAGTCTTGGAAAATCATTCCAAGGTGTTTGAAACTCCAAAAGGACTCCCACCTATTCGTGATCATGATCATGCTATTCATTTGATTCCAGGAAGTGTTCCTCCAAACATCAGGCCTTATAGATATCCTTATGTCCAAAAGAGCGAAATTGAACATATGATTGCAGAAATGTTATAGGCGGGTATAATTCAACCTAGTCAAAGTTCTTTCTCTGCTCCTGTAGTATTGGTACACAAGAAGGATGGATCATGGCGCATGTGTCTAGATTATAGGGAGCTTAATAAGCTCACCATTAAAGATAAATTTCCCATTCCTGTGATTGATGAATTATTGGATGAATTACATGGACAAATTTATTTTACCAAGTTGGATCTTCGTTCAGGATATCATCAAATTAGAATGAAGACTGAAGATATTCCAAAAACAACATTTCGAACTCATGAGGGTCATTATGAATTTTTGGTCATGCCTTTTGGCTTTACCAATGCACCTTCTACATTTCAAGGGTTGATGAATTCCATTTTCAAACCCTTCCTTAGAAAATTTGTGCTAGTATTTTTTGATGATATACTAATCTACAGCAGGTCTTGGAAGGATCATGTTAGACATGTTGACAGGGTGCTCAAACTATTGCAGGAGAAACAATTATATGCAAAAACATCCAAATGTTTCTTTGGAGTACAAGAGGTGGAATATCTGGGTCATATTATATCTCACGAGGTTGTTAAAGTAGACCCTAACAAAATTAAAGCCATTAAGGAATGGAAAGTCCCCAAGACAATAAAGCAGTTGCGAGGATTTCTCGGGTTAATAGGCTATTATCGCAAGTTTGTTAAGAATTATGGGAGAATAGCAGCACCTCTAACAACATTATTGAAGAAATATGCATTTTCATGGACTCCTGAAGCAACTAAGGCCTTTGAACATCTTAAAGAGGCAATGTGCCTAGCACTGGTCTTAGCTACGCCAGACTTCAGAAAAACCTTTATTGTGGAATGTGATGCTTCGGGAAATGGAATTGGTGTAGTTTTAATGCAGGAAGGAAGACCCATTGTTTTTGAAAGTCGTCTAATCAAATGAAAGTATTTACAGAAACCTATTTATGAGAAGGAAATGTTAGCAATACTGCATGCACTAAAGAAATGGCGAACTTACCTAATGGGAGGACACTTCAAGGTAAAAACTGATCATGATATTCTTAAACACTTTTTGGAACAAAGACTATCTTCAGAAGAGCAGCAAAAATGGGTCACAAAGATGTTGGGTTATGACTTTGAAATAATCTACAAAAAAGGAAAGCTTAATGTTATTGCAGATGCACTCTCAAGAAAGAATGAAGAGGTGGAAGCATTGCTTTGTGCCATTTCTATTATCCAACCAGATTGGATAACCGAAGCAAGAGATGAAGGGAAGAAGGACAAAGATGTATGGACACTCATTCAAAAGTTGCAGCAAGATCCTAGTACATCTGATACATTTAGTTGGAAAAATGATTCCTTATGGTACAAAGATCGCTTATATCTTTGTAATAATTCCCAACTAAAACAAAATATTCTTCTGGAATTGCACACTTCTCCTTTGGGAGGACACTCGAGATTTTTAAAAACTTACCAGAGGGTGAAGAAAGAATTTTTTTGGGATGGCCTTAAATACGATATTCAAAATTTTGTGGCGGAATGTTTGGTTTGCCAACAGAATAAAGTTGAGACAATTAAGACCCCGGGACTTCTACAACCTTTATCCATTCCAAGTCAACGTTGGGAGGAGATTTCAATGGATTTTATCACAGGTTTACCGAAGTCCGAAGGCAAGAATGTCATCATGGTGGTAGTTGATAGATTTACCAAGTATGCACACTTTTGTGCATTATCTCATCCATTTAAAGCAAGTACAGTTGCTACTACATTTTTGGACATAATTCAAAAGCTACATGGAAGCCCAAGGGTTATTGTGAGCGACAGAGATCCAATTTTTATGGGAAATTTTTGGACGGAGTTATTTTCTTGTTTGGGTACTCAATTAGCTCATAGCTCATCTTATCATCCTCAATCTGATGGTCAAACAGAGATAGTAAATAAATGTTTGGAAGGATATCGTCGTTGTTTTGTATCTGATAAACAAACACAATGGGTCAAGTGGTTACCTCTCGCTGAATGGTGGTATAACACTTCCTTCCATACTGCAGCAAAAATGACCCCATTTATGGCACTTTATGGATATCATCCACTATCGATCACATCATCTTTAAGGGAAAATTCGAAGGTTCAAGCAGTGGAAGATCACATCGAGCATCAGCAAGAAGTTCTCCAACTCTTAAAGGATAACCTGAATTTGGCACAAAATCGAATGAAACAACAGGCAGATCAACATCGCAGCGAGAGAAGTTTTGATATAGGAGATTGGGTATTTTCACGGCTACAACCATATAAACAAATGTCCCTCAAGCAAGCTAAGAAGGATAATAAATTATCGCCAAAGTACTATGGTCCTTACAAGGTGTTGCAAAAGATTGGTACTATGGCATACAAATTGGAGCTTCTTGCTTCTTCGCGAGTACATCCAGTTTTCCATGTTTCGTGCTTAAAGAAGGCTATAGGTGAAAATATTCCAGTTCAAACAATATTGCCAGAACTTGATGAGGAAGGAAAAATCATATTGGAACCAGAAGTGGTCACGGAAACAAGAACTCGACAACTACGGAATCGATCAATTTCAGAATATCTCATCAAGTGGAAGAACTTACCCACTGAAGATTCTACATGGGAGGATGAGAATTTTATACAAAAGCACCTAGAGCTACTCAAGCGTTGAGGACAACACTTTTTTTGAAGGAGAGGGGCATGTTAGGTCCCTATATTATTAGTATAGTCCCTTATTGGTGTTAGTGTAACCCCCTTATTGTTATTATTGTACCCTTGTAACCCCCATTTTGTTATTATTGTGCCCTTAAATTATTATTGTTAGGTCGGCTAGGATTACATTGTGGCCCACTAGGATTACATTATGGCCCCATGGACTCCTATAGATAGAAAGGAGGTTTTGTAAATTGTATCATCCAAGAATTGTTCATTTATGTAATGTATTGGAGGTTTCCCCCTCGAAGTGGCTCATTTCTAAGGCGTTGATATCTCTTTTCTTCTATTTTTGGAGCTGGTTACACAACATTGTACTGAACCTTCACCCATTTTTTATGTGCCTCATTCATCGTAGCTGCATCTCGACGCTTCTCGTCGAGACGTTCCAAATGAAGGAGGCGTTCTTCGAGACTAGAAGTGTCAGGAAGAAGCTCAACAACTAACTTAAGAGAGGAAATTTTGCACTCAATAGGAAATATATATTCCAACCCATAAGCCAGTTGAAATTGAGTAAAACCGGTTGCAGTTTTGACTGACATCCGGTATGCCCAAAGTGCATGATACATCATAATATGCTAATTGGATCTGGCTTTATCAATCGTTCGTTGAAGAATTGTCTTCAAGGATTTGTTCACGACTTCAACTTTCCCATTGGCTTGAGGATAATAAGGAGACGAATGGTCCTGCCAAAAACCATATTTCAGAGGCAATTCAACCATCATGCTGTTCTAAATGTGACTTTCGTGATCAGTGAAAATCTCTTTGGGAATACCAAAATGAGAAATGACTTGATTGAAGAGGAAAAGAGCTGTTGTATCACCGTCATTACCAAAAGTAGGCATAGCCTCAACCCACTCCATGAAGTAGTCTACGGCTACTATAATGTACTTGTGACCATTAGCCGAAGGCAGGTTACAAGTAGTAAAATAAATACCCCACTTTGTAAACAGTCTGACAGTAACAACATGAAAGAGCGGTGTTGGATGAGCATGCATATTTCAAGTATAGACTTGACACGGATGACAACTTTTGACCGATTCCATACAATCTTTGAAAATCAAAGGGCAAAAGTATCCTACACGCAAGATTCTTTGGGCTGTAGCAAGCTTAGATAAATGACCACCACAAGCTCCACTGTGGCAATCATCTAGCACAACCTCAGCTTCTTCGAGAGTTAAGCAGCGTCTAGGGATCGAATCGAAACCACGACGATATAAAGTGTCAACAATAATCAAATAAATTTTGGCTAAGTGACATAACTTTCGATGCTCATCTTTCAAAAAATTCGAGGGAAACTTCGCAGTTTGGAGATAAACTATGAGATCCCCATACCAAGGATCCTGTGAATAAATGAGAAAAATATGTTCATCAAGAAATGATTCGTCATAAAAAATCTCTTCGCCACAGGGAAACTCATAAATCAATTCCTCAAAAACTAATGAATTCTTGGACTTGGAAGACATAAATTCAAGATCAAATTCCTTTAAAATGACAATCCTTCGATTGTATTTGCCCCCTCGCCTACTGAGAACAAACTGAAATGGATTGACCGTGGCCAAAACATAAGTTTTGCGAAGGAGAATGTAATTTTTGAGCCACTGAACAACATGAACAGCTGCTAAAGCAAGCTTCTCTATCGGAGAATACCAGAGTTCAGGTCCTACCAAGCCTCAATTGAGGTAGTATATAACATGCTTGGAAAGAGCATCATCTTCCTGAACCAGAACCATACCAATGGTATATTCTGTTAGGTCCTCGTAATTTGGCAGATTGGAAATGACCAAATGAACAAGGGTAACATCAAAGCAGTCTTTGGAGTCCTAGGACCTAGCCTTCTTGGACTCAGAGAGGGCTCTCTCTATAAATATGAAAAGGGTGTGATATTGATTGTTTTAAGGGTTTTGATTTTAGGCTAGTTATTAGGTTTAGGGTTTGTTTGTTTGCTTGGTTGGGTAGGTGGCTTATCAAGCATAATAAGTAGAGTGAGAGAGATTCAGACCATTGGGCTATGGAGTCTATAGAGGTCTTGAAAAGTTTAATAGTATGACAAGGGTGTATCACAGGGAAAATCTAACAAAGTCAAAGAGATCAAAAGGCTTATGTGAATGAAGGTGAACAAAAAATTGTGAACATAGTAGGTGCAGAAGGGAAGTTAAGAATCCTTCAACAAATACATCAACAAGAATGGCCTTTATTTTTACTAAGCATCAAGAAATAATCAAAGACAGGGCATACCAATAACTCTTTTGATCAAACCATAGCATGTAAGCATTAAGAAAACGATCCAGTGAACTATAGAAGGAAAATAACTTGTAAATCTTCTAGTGATTTCACTTTCAAGATAAGAAAACATATAAGATAAACATATAGTAGATATCAAAGAAGAGGGAACTCCTAGCTTCATCAATCAAGCTATTAAGACCTCCACAGTAGCTTTTTAAGATGAGCTAAATGACATGGAAAATCATAAACCTCATTAGCTAAACCTAATCAGCAACAATTCAAAGTGTTGGAATTGTTGTCATTGATGGCAAAGGAGATGAAAAAGGAGGAGCACCTGAAACATCATTCAAGGGGCAGAAAGGTAGCAGAGACATTAGAGGAAACATAGACAAAGAGAGATAGCAAAAGAGAGCTTCAGGAGCAAGGAGCAGCATCAGACAAGGAAAAGAGGCAGGCTAGGAAGTTGAAGGTTAGTAGAAAAGAACAGAGGAAGAGTACATTTACAGAGACAGGGCAGCATAAAGAGAGGCAGCAGAGAAAGCAGCAGGCAAGGAAAAGAGGCAGACTAGGAAGTTGAATAATGATTCACCAGTGATGTTTAAACTCTGGCCAACAAAAAGTTTGTAAGTTAATTCACTGTAAAATGAGGAAGCTGTTTCAGGATTATTGTGCATCTATCGAGTTAAACCCTGTGTGAACATATCAGTTCTGGATGAATGATAGTTGATTTATGTACAACCAAGTTGATAGTGATACTGCATGGGATTGGAATAAATTGATGTCAGTGAAATTATCTAGTATGCCTAGCCATACCTGTAGAGGCAATTAGAGGGATTGTTATTTATTGGGATAAGACTATGAAACTATATTTACCCTGGCGCCATAGTACACGCTTTTGTATATCTAGTGAATATTTAATGTTCATGTGAGGAAAGACAGACCATATCAGAATTGGTATGAATCCTCGTGAGGGATTATGAAGGTTCGTTCAAAAGTGAAGGAGACAATATAGAGGGAGGCATTTATGTCGAAGATGGAAGTTATATAACAGAGGCGCAGAAGAAATACAAGTGGGCAGAGTTAAGTCGAAATGGTGTATTGAGGAGTAGAACCGGAACCATGAGAGCGGAACTGTGACCGAGAGGAATAGTGAGCGTGGTTTGGGGTGAACAGTGGCGGCGGTTTCCGGTTTACATCGCACCGTTTTTGTGGAGCAAGCGGTTTTCCCCAATTTGCGAGCGATTCCATAGAAATATCGACACGTGGCATCGGGCGAAGTTCCAAAACCACTGTTCAATGCGCGCCATCATGCATTAACCATCGACCAAAGACATGGAGCGATATTGACACAAGCCGTCGATCTGGAGGGAAGCGATCTGACGGTGATCATATTGGGAAGTAGCACGGATTTTAACCAAAGGTACGGGCATATGTATTCCATTGAAGTCCCGCCAATCGTATATGTGGGCCCGAAGCCAAAGGAATGTTATAAGCGGTTCAACTGAATTATAACTCGAGATATATTTAAAATTTCCATGGTTCGAAACATATATATGTGCTGATATATATATATATATATATATATATATATATATATATATATATATATATATAAAATATCAACCTGTATGATGCATCCATATGATTTATTAACCATTGAATGAATATAAGTGTTCAACGAGCAACAAAGTCTGTATTAAAGATGTTTATTTGAGGGTTGTTGGGTTATTAAAATAGGGTGGGGAGATTAAGGTTGGAAGGTGGCGCATTCGTACTGTAGACGAATTGTACTGTGGGGAATACATTGAATTAAAAAGTTGTGGAAAATATTTAATTATCTACCGGAAGAAATGTGGAAGACCTGGGGAAAATGGGACTGTGCAGAGTTACCACTATCAATGAGTTGATAATTAAACTTTGTGTTTTCTGTATTTACCAAATTTGGACTTCTACAAAAAGGAGCTATTCCTTGTGACCCGAATCCTTACAATTGTATTGACAAAAATTCAGCATGCAAAGGTTGCCACTGCAGAAAATGAAACTATTGAAATTGCCCAGAAGTGATATTAAAAAATAGTTATATGTACCACAGTTATACAACTGCAATGAAGAAGAGAGCCTACAAGAACGAAAGGGAGAGAAACAACAGCAGAAAAGACAAATCCAGTCAAACCAAAATCCAGAAAAGAAGCTGATTGAAATTGAAGTGTGTAACTGAAAATATGAATGTAAATGTTGTAATTAAATTTTTTATTGTTTTTGATGCATTGGCAAGTATCCTAAGGAAAAGAAAAAAATTCCACTGTGGCATGAAAATCTGTACATATTGTTATTAATCTAAAATGAGTTAAATAAAAGGAATGAATAGACAGAAGCCAAAGAGTCATGACTGTTCACTCAAAATTCTTTGTGAAATACAAACAGTCATGTGAGGAACTCTATATATGACATGAAAATCTATATATGACATCAACCTGATATGCATATAGGATGTTAAGATAGAGATAACAGGGAGAGGCACAGGCGCAGGCGCAGGTCACTGTTAAAACAAGAGCAGTAAGCCATGCACGTGTCGATATATGAGGTAAATCAACAAATATTCAATGGATAAAATCATAGTTGAGCATCCTCATCAAGGTTGTAGCTTTGGCAGTCGCCGCTGTAGCCAATCGAGGCTGAGCTTCCGTAGGCTGTATACATCGTAAATTGAAGGGGAGTCTTAGCTCTTTCGGTTGTAGCTGCGTAACTGAGTAAGAGCCTTACAGGTTAAGTCGCAAAACAATGGTGAGAGGATTTGGAGTTTTGCATCACAATAATTAGATGTGTATTTCCTTATGGGTTTCACTAACTCGTCGTCTTTATGTGTTTAGAGTGTGTTGATGTGATTCTTTCAATCAAGCATTCTTGTCGCTCTCAACATAAGTATGGTGTCACATTAATTTAATATTAGCTGCAACATTTTAAGACTGTTCACATAGTAAGCTGTAAATAAGTTTGGTGAAAATTTTAAAAGGCTTATGTATGTATTAAACTGATTCACCCCCCCCCCCTCTCAGTTTAATTAAAGATTCAAAAATTGGTATCAGAGCGGGTTCCTTTGTACAAGTCTAACAACCGAAAGGAGATCCTAGGTTCCCAAGATGGCTAGTAAAGAAGGATGCTCAACCAATAAAGCCCCTTTCTTCACTGGTGAAAATTATGCTTTCTGGAAAATCAGAATGAGGACATACATAACGTCTCTAGGAATAGAAGTCTGGGCTGCTGTGGAATTAGGATATGCCCCGAAAGCAACTGACATAGAGAAAGAAACAAAACAATATTTTGTGGCTAACGCAAAAGTTACGAATTATCTCAATGGGATTGTGGTAAGTAGTTTATTAAAGTAAAAACCAAAGACCGCTAAAGAAATATATTACTTTTAAGAACATACATGAGGGAGACAAATAGGCAAAAGACCGTCAAACTTCGGGTTTACAGTAGCTCAAATGAGAACTTAAAATGAATGATGACATCATATTGTCAAGCCTTTAAAATGACAAAATTTTAAATAACATGAAAGCTCTAGGAGAAACCATAAAAGAATGTGTAATGGTTCAAAAGATTCTAAGATCTTTACCATCCAACTTTAATCCCAAGGTTTCTGCCATAGAAGAAACAGCTGATTGGGAAACTTTGACCATGAACAAATTACTTGGAAATCTACTAGCTCATAAATGAGGCTCCAAGCGTACAGCTGCTACTTATGGAAGCAACCTTTAAAACAGAAAAGAAGAAAGAAGAAGAGGGAGACATATGCTCTTGCTCGGATAGTTTGTCAAGAAATTGGATAGAGGCTTAGGTAAATACAAAGGTAAAATACCCTTCAAATGATTTAACTGTGGAAGAGTTGGACACTATGCTGCTAAGTTTCCTCACAAGAAAGTAAAAAATCAGGCTCAAGAGTCAGAGAAAAATAAATCAAAGAACTGGCAGAAAGGAAAGAAGTTCAGCAGAAAATCATTCTATGCTCAACAATACAGCAGTACATTTGAAGATTCAGATGAACTCTCAAGTGAAGATGGAACCTCTGAATTTTTATTGATAGCTATAGAAGATCTTGAAGGTCTCCTGCTAGAATATGGAGAAGAATAAGGTGAAGTCGACCTTGAGGGGGAGCTAAGAAGTGCTTTGGAAGAGATTGATAGACTCAAACTGAAATGCAGAAAAAAAAAGGACATTCTCCTCAAGTATGTACGAGAAGAACAGAATTCAGAAGTCCTGTTGCAGCTAAAGATAGAGCTTGAAGAAGCCAAGAAGATAGAAGACATATTACTTAAGAAAATCAAAGAAAAAACTCAGGAACAAGAAATGTTGGAAGAAGAAGTAGTATGTCTCAAGAAGAAACTAGAAAATGGTAAAAGTAAAGTGGTTATAAACTCTTCTCAAACAACAAGCTCTAGTAAGTTGAATGAAATTCTGGTTGCTCAAAGATCCCCTATGATAAAAACTGGAATAGGCTATGAAGGAGAATCAAGTAAAGGCAAAGAAAAGGTTGACAGAGAGATTATTTAAAGCAACAAGAATGATGAAGTGCCTCAAATAACTCACAAAAGACAAACAGAAACCTTGCAGAATAAGGAAATATTTAGACTTAAGAAACCATTAGTAGCAGAGTATAATAAATACAAAGACTCGAGTATGTAAAAAGACCCGACCCCCAAAGGAGATTCTTCCCTCCAAATGTGAATAATGCCAATTATGTCCTGCCATGTCAGACACATTAAGCGTATATTGTCATGTATGAGGAGTAATTCAACCAAAATAGCATGCAAACATCAAGAGACAACTTACATCGTAGATGCAAATAGTTTTTATATTATCGCTATTGTTTCACCAATGCTATAAAATCATTGAGTGAATGTAGGCAGGACAATATTGATTCATTGATGTTTAACACCTCAAGAAAGTTTATGAATCAAAGAAATTCTGTTCATACTCATAATTCTACAAAAATTATGATCAAATGTTGTGTATGCAATCAAGTTGGACATATACCTTCCAAATGTCCTCTAAGAAGATGTAGTTCATCACCTCACAAAAGATACAAAACAAAAGGGTGCCTCCAGTGGATAAAGAAGGTGAATAAGTGTGACCTGGCTCTAACTGCTCAAGATCTGGAAAACCAATGGTATTGGACAGTGGCTGCTCTAAAAACATGACAGGAGACAAAAGTAAGTTTATAACTCTTGATGAAAAGAAATCTGGAAATGTTACTTTTGGCAATGATAAGTCAGGAAAGATCAAAGGAAAAGGCTCAGTCAACATAGACAATGGCAGAGGAAAGGCCCAAGATGTACTATTTGTAGATGGGATGAAAGAAAATTTACTAAGTGTCAGTCAGATGTGTGACAAAGGCTGTGAAGTCAAATCAGGCACCACAGGTAAGACTCTGCTCAAAGGAGTTCAAACAGAGAGTAATGTTTACATTGTGAAAGAGGAAGATGAAGCATGTCATCTTAGCAAACTAGAAGAGTCATGGTTATGGCATAAAAGAGTGGGACATCTCAGCTTTGATCACATCATTAGACTAAGCAAGATAAAGCTGTCAAAGACATGCTAGAAATAAAGAGGCCTTCTAATACCATATGCAAGCCATGTCAATTAGGAAAACAGACCCGCACATCCTTTAAGGCTAAAGATGAATTATCAACAAGAAGACTACTACAACTTGTGCACATGGACTTGTGTGGACCTGCAAGAACAAAAACACCAAGTGGTGAATCATACTTTATGCTGATAATAGATGATTTCTCCAGAATGACATGGGTTTCTTTTCTCAAGAATAAATCAGAAGCTCTGGAAAAATTTAATATATTCAAAGCATTAGCAGAAAATCAAACAGGATGCCAGCTGAAATGCATCAGATCAGACAGAGGAGGTGAATTCACAGATTATGACTTTGCTGACCTATGTAATGAACATGGGATAAAGCAACAATTTACTATTGCAGGAACACCTCAGCAAAATGGAGTAGCAGAGAGACAAAACAAGTCTATACAGCAAATAGCCAGAGCCATGATGCATGAAAGGAATATTCCTCAAACCTTCTGGGCAGAAGTGGTACACACAGTAGTACATATCCTTAATAAAGCTCACTTAAGGCCAAGTAGTGACAAGACTCCCTACGAACTATGGCATGGAAAGCCAGCTTCAATCAAACATTTCAGAATCTTTGGAAGAAAGTGTTACATAAAGAATAATGATGAAAATATTGGAAAATTTGATGCAAGAGCAGATGAAGGGATATTTCTAGGATATGCATCCAAAAGTAAAGGGTACATGTGCTACAACAAGACTCTTCAGAAAATAGCAGAAAGCATTGATGTGAGATTTCATGAAGAACTTCCAAACAATACAAGAGATACTGACTGCTGCAATCCATCAGACAACCATGAAGAAGAAAACCAAGATGATGAGGAAACAAGCAAGACAACAGAAGATATAGAGCTAAGTTCTAAAGCTCCCTCAAGATATACTCAGAAGAACCATCCTGAAGATCATATCATTGGAGACAAGAGAGTATGGGTCCAAACAAGAAGGCAACTAACAGAACAAACTGAAGAAGTATACATAGCCATGTTGTCACAAATTGAGCCAAAGAGATTTGAAGAAGCCAGGAAGGAAAAGTCTTGGATAAATGCTATGAATGAAGAATTGGACCAAATTGAGATAAACAATACTTGGGAATTAGTTCCTAGACCCATTGAGAAGAATGTCATAGGCTCAAAATGGGTATTCAAAAATAAAATGAATGAGCAAGGACAAGTAATCAGGAATAAAGCCAGGCTGATCTGCAAAGGATACTCACAAATTGAAGGACTTGATTATGATGAAACATTTGCCCCTGTAGCCAGAATGGAGGCCATCAGAATGTTTCTGGCCTTTGCTTGCTACCAAAACTTCAAGGTATATCAAATGGATGTAAAATCTGCATTTCTGAATGGAGACTTAGAAGAAGAAGTCTACATGGAACAACCAAAAGGCTTCTCATTAACAGACAAAGAAGACTATGTATGCACACTGAAGAAGGCTCTGTATGGACTGAAACAGGCTCCTCGTGCTTGGTACTCAAGACTAGATAAATATTTGCAAAAACAAGGCTTTAAGATAGGTGGAGTAGAAAACAATCTATACATAAAAGCCCATGAAAATGAACTCCTGATTGTTGTAGTATATGTCGATGGCATTATGTTTGGAAGAAACAGAGATGAACTTGCAAAAGGGTTTGTTGAGGAGATGAAATCAGAGTTTGAGATGTCCATGATTGGAGAACTCAGTTTCTACTTAGGACTTCAAATTCAACAAAAGAACACAGGCACATTCATCTCTCAAGAAAAATACTTAAAAGAAATGCTGAAAAAATTCAAAATGGAGGACTGCAAACCTGTGACAACTCCCATGATCACGGGATGAAAGCTGTGTGCTGATGATGGGTCTACAGATATAGATCAAAAACTCTATAGATCCATGATAGGAAGCCTGTTGTATTTGACAGCATCAAGACCAGACATCATGCTAGCAGTAGGACTAGTGGCTAGATATCAAGCAGCACCTAAACAAAATCACCTTCTTGCAGTAAAAAGAATATTCGTATATTCATAGGAACAACTTAGTATGGACTTTAGACTTCATATCCTAAAGGAAAAGCTACCTTGACAACCTACGTACGCAACATTCTGAAACGTATGGATGATGAAATCACAAGTGAGGAAGTCATTCATAGGGGAGAAAGTCTCAGTGGCACATAAGGAAGAAACAAACATTCATTCCTCTCACAAGGCATTACATAACCGAAAGATGTTGGCACACAAGTCATGTGGATGAAGTGTACTCTTCAAGACATGAAGGCGAATTGATGAACCCATTTCAATCAAATGTGATAATACAAGTGCTATAAGTATATCTAAAAATCCTGTGCTTCACTCAAAAACCAAACATATTCCAATCAAGTATCATTTTCTCCGAGAACAAGTGGCTCAGAAGATAGTAAAACTGGAGTATGTACCAACAAAAGAACAGACAGCAGATATATTTACCAAACCACTTGCTAGAGAGCCATTTGAATATTTGAGAGATAGACTAGGGGTAGTATCTGTAGATGCTACTCTCTAATATGAAGAGAAAGCACAGTTTCAGGGGGAGAACAGAAACAAAAATATCATTCCAGGGGGAGATCAGCCAACAAGGAAAACATGAAACAGGTCCTCAGGATCAAAGGCTTATGGAAAGAATACATCCATCATACATGAGTCAATGAAAAGGCTAAAGGATCAGAATTTTAGATTTAATCCAAAGTTTGGAGCAGCAGGGTACAAATTCAGAAGATCTCAGAGAGAGGAAATGCAGAAAGCAAACTAGGAAATGTGCAACCGTTTGCCATTGATGTCAAAAGGGGGAGGAAAAGCAGATAGGTAGAGGAAGCATAGGATTATTGGTGGATGTGTTGCCATCAATGCCAAAGGGGGAGACTGTTGGAATTGTTGTCATTGATGGAAAAGGAGATGACAAAGGAGGAGCACCTGAAAAATCATTCAAGGGGCAGAAAGGCAGCAGAGACATCAGAGGAAACAGAGACAAAGAGAGATAGCAAAAGAGAGCTTCAGGAGCAAGGAGCAACATCATACAAGGAAAAGAGGCAGGCTAGGAAGTTGAAGGTCAGCAGAAAAGAATAGAGGAAGAGTACATTTACAGAGACAGGGCAACAAAAAGAGAGGCAGCAGAGAAAGCAGCAGACAAGGAAAAGAGGCAGACTAGGAAGTTGAATAATGATTCACCAGTGATGTTTGAACTCTGGCTAGCAAAATGTTTGTAAGTTAATTCACTGTAAAATGAGGAAGCTGTTTTAGGATTATTGTGCATCTATCGAGTTAAACCCTGTGTGAACATATGAGTTCTGGATGAATGATAGTTGATTTTTGTACAACCAAGTTGATAGTGATTCTGCATGGGATTGGAATAAATTGATGTCAGTGAAATTATCTAGTATGCCTAGCCATACCTGTAGAGGCAATTAGAGGGATTGTTATTTATTGGGATAAGAGTATGAAACTATATTTACCCTGGCACCACAGTACACACTTTTGTATATCTAGTGAATATTTAATGGTCATGCGAGGAAAGACCGACCATATCAGAATTGGTATGAATTCTCGTGAGGGATTATGAAGGTCCATTGAAAATTGAAGGAGACAATATAGAGGGAGGCGTTTACGTCGAAGATGGAATTTATATAACAGAGGCGCAGAAGAAATAAAAGTGGACAGAGTTAAGTCGAAATGGTGTATTGAGGAGCAGAACCGGAACCATGAGAGCAGAACCGTGACCGAGAGGAACAGTGAGCGTGGTTTGGAGTGAACAGTGACGGCGGTTTCCGGTTTACATCGCACCGTTTTTGTGGAGCAAGTGGTTTTCCCCAATTTGCGAGCGATTCCATAGAAATCTTGACACGTGGCATCAGGAAAAGTTCCAAAACCACAGTTCAATGCGCGCCATCGCGTATTAACCATCGACCAAAGACGTGGAGAGATATTGACACAAGCCATCGATCTGGAGGGAAGCGATCTGACGGTGATCATATTGGGAAGTAGCACGAATTTTAACCAAAGGTACGGACATATGTATTCCATTGAAGTCCCGTCAATCGTATATGTGGGCCCGAAGCCAAAGGAATGTTATAAGCGGTTCAACTGAATTATAACTCGAGATATATTTAAAATTTCCAAGGTCCGAAACATATATATGTGTTGATATATATATATGTAAAATATCAAATCTTGTATGATGCATCCATATGCGGATTTATTAACCATTGGAACCTTAGTTATAAGGTTCAACGATAGAATAAAAGTCCAGAATACGTTAAATATGTTTATTTAAGGGTTGCTGGGTTATTAAAATAAGGTGGGGAAATTAAGGTTGGAAGGTGGTGCACTCGTACTGTAGCCGAATTGTACTGTGGGGAATACAATGAATTAAAAAGTTGTGGAAAATATTGAATTATCTACTGGAAGAAATGTGGAAGACCTGGGGAAAACGAGACTGTTCAGAGTTACCGCTATCAATGAGTTGATAATTAAACTTTGTGTTTTCTGTATTTACCAAATTTGGACTTCTACAAAAAGGAGCTATTCCTTGTGACCCGAATCCTTACAAGTATATTGACAAAGATTTAGCATGCAAAGGTTGCCACTGCAGAAATTGAAAGTATTGAAATTGCCCAGCAGTGATATTAAAAGACGGTTATATGTACCACATTTATACAACTGCAATGAAGAAGAGAGCCTACAAGAATGAAAGGGAGAGAAACAGCAGCAGAAAAGACAAATCCAGTCAAGCCAAAATCCAGAAAAGAAGCTGAGTGAAATTGAAGTGTGTAACTGAAAATATGAATGTAAATGTTGTAATTAAATTTTTTATTGTTTGTGATGCATTGGCAAGTATCCTAAGGAAAAGAAAAAATCCCACTGTGGCATGAAAATTTGTACATATTGTTATAAATATAAAATGAGTTAAATAAAAGGAATGAATAGACAGAAGCCAAAGAGTCATGACTGTTCACTTCTAATTCTCTGTGAAATACAAACAGTCATGTGAGGAACTCTATATATAATATCAAATGGATATGCATAGGAGATGTTAGAGAGAGAGTAAATCTAGAGAAGGAAGAATATAGAAGTGTGAGGCAGAGAAGATTAAGAAAAGAAGAGCAGAAAGAGAAGCTACAGAACAGAGCTGATATCTGAGGTAAATCAGCAAACATTCAGTTTGATAAATTGAGGAAGTTGGAGCTTCCCTATCAAGTTGTAGCTTGATAACTGTCAGTTGTAGCTGACTGAGGTTGGAGCCTCCTGTAGGTTGGTGCATGCAGAAAATTGAAGGGATTTGGTGCTTCCTTGCAAGTTGTAGCTTGCAGAATTGAGGTAGGAGCCTCCTGTAGGTTGGTGCCTGCAGAAAAACAGTGGTGAGAGGGAGTTGGAGCTTGCCTTGTATCACAACAATAATTAGATGTGGTTTTCTCCCTTTATGGGTTTCCACTTAAATCTGCTGTCTCTATGTGTGTTTCTTATGTGTTGATGTGATTCTTTCAATATTATTAATTGTTTGCTGCTCTCAACATAAGTATGGTGGCACATTAATTTAATATTGGCCGCAACATTTTAAAATTGTTCACATATTAAGTTGTAAATAAGTTTGGTGAAAATTTTAAAAGGCTTATGTATGTATTAAACTGATTCACCCCTCCCTCTCAGTTTAATTAAAGATTCAACACAAAGTAAATGACCTTAAAAACAATGTTTAAGTAATAGAAAAGAGCAGGGCTAACCATAAATCACTTTGAAACTTGCTTCATTGAATCATTTCTAAGATAAACAAGCATAAGTGGATCTAGAGAGCAACTAAGAATTCTCTAAACTGACCTAGCATAAGAAAACATAGAAGCAGTGAAGGAAAAACAGAACTATGGTGCCTCTAAACAACATTTCTTAGCCTAAAACTTCTGCCCTACTGCAATAGAAAGATGAAAAATATGATAACATAAGGAAACATGAACTAAATAGGAACACACCACCATTTAAGCAAGCCTTCTCCAATGTCAAACAATCCAAGCCATTCACAAAAATCAGAGCCAATTTGTCTTCAATCTCCAAGCCTATGTATTACTCTCAATAATTGACTAATGAACAAAATACAATAAGACATCCATGCTCTATTTAACTTTCATTGGAGGGTCAAAACCCTAATTAGGTTTTTGAAAAACCATCAACTACTCATAAATGTCATTTATGTGCCAAGAGACCATGCAAGGCCCAAGACACCTAAAATCTAAGGAAATAAAAGAAAAATATATTCTCAACCACATTTGGAAAGAAAACTGACATTTAAACTCCCAAAAACTCCCAAAATAACTTCCAGCGTATTCCGCTGACTTTTGTGCAAGGGCGCATAAGTGAGGTCCAAGGGCGCAACGTCTGCACGATAAAAATGGGTCACCTTGCAGCCAAGTTTTTAAGGCCTTCCTGGTGTCAGAATGGGCTCTGTGATAGCTCTTTAGAAATACCATTATGGTTTTCCAGTTGGACTTCATTTTCCTATCCAAATAAAAACTCCCATGGCTGGTAAAGGCGCAGCGCCAACCTTGAAAACATGGCAGAAAGGTGAAATTTTAGGTGTTTTTGACCCTTTTAGAGGACCAAATCAACTCAAAATGACCTGAAATTTGGTGTGAATGTTGCAATTGACCTAAAATATCCAAAAACATAAAATATTTCTCCTGAGGATGCATGTAGAAATAGCACAGTGCCAAGGGCGCTGCGCCCTTGGTCCTTCAAATCAGCAAAAACTCAAAATTTCCAAAAAGTTCCCAAAATTTAGATTTGCCTTGATTTTTATGTCTGGAATGCTTGTATGGTAGCATCGGCAAGAATTTCAAGGTTTTCTTGGTCTTTGGCCTTCTTGAGTGCTTGAATTTTGGCAAGGGCTCCTTTGAGCTTGGCCCTTGCAATTTGATTTCTCAAGGCATAGTGCTTGGCCATCTTTTTCTGTAGGCCGAGGTCCCTTCGTGTCTTCTTTAGCTGTTGTTTTCAACCTTATAATAATTAATGACATACTTTTCCATGCCAAGATTTCTTTGTAGGTCTCTGATCGAAGCATCCTTGCTTTGGAGCAAGATGCTTGTAACCCTCTCCTCATATTCATTTTCACTGTCAAGGTCAATGAGTTGGCACTCTTATTTAGTTTGATGCTTGCCTTTCTTATCTCCAACAATGACCTTTTCCTTGCCTTTTTCAAGCTTCTTTTTTGATGTAGAAGGCATGGCCCCTTGCCTTTTAGAAGCAGCAAACAAATTCCTTTCTCCTCTTTGGTATGTCAAGGAAGAGGCGCAATATTGTTTACCTCAGTGCCATATGTCTTGCTTCTATCTATGTGATCATCTTTGTTTGGCTCACTTCTTCATTTGTATCCTTCATGATATCATAACTACTTTTTCCTTTTCTTCTCTCTATAGTGATTTTATCCTCTTCACTACCTTCTTTATTGCCTTCAAAACTGCCTTGAAACTCACTGTGTTCCATATCATCACTGCCTTTTGAATTGCTCTCTGCACCATCATCATTTCCACTGTGAGCCTCATTTTTTTTACTGTCCTAATGGTCATCATTACTGCTATCATGACTGTCACTGCTTCCCTAATTACGAATGCTTACATTATTGCTGTGATTTTCACTGTTATCATCAGCCTCTTCATTCTCTTCATTTTTATCATCACCCTCACTGTTTTCACTGTCATGGTAGTCATCATGGATCTTTTTTTGACTGTCATGCTCTTTGATGTGTTCCTCCTCATTTCTAATTGCCTCATCATTTATAACATCCTCATTTTATTCCATTTCCATTCTTTCTGTAGTTCCTTCATCATTTGTTTCTTCCATGCTGACATCACTGCCCTCTACCTCTTCATCTTCAACATCATCATTGCCCTCGAGTTCCATGTTTTCTGCTTCATCAATGACCTCTGCCTCTTCATTTTCTTCTTCTCAATGTTTTTTTCACCATTATTTCTTAATTGATGATTACCTTCACCTTAATTTTCCCTTGATGGTTCATCTTCATTTCCCTCATTGTCTGATGCATTAGGAGAGGGTGAGGAAGGAGGGTTGTCTTGAGGTGAAGGAACATGTGTAGATGGTGAAACATGATCATCAGGAGATGATGGAGGAGTAAGGACGGGAGGATGAGATTATGAGGGCACATTTTGCTGAGGATGGGGTTTTGGGTTTGAGAAGACCTCATGGGCAATGAAAACCTCCCATGGAATACCCTTTTGCTCCAATTGATGCATCACTACCATATTGATGAGAGAATGGTGAAAAAGGCTCTGCATTTGTTGTGAAGGGTCTCTCTTTCACACAATATAAGACATCTTGTCAATATTCCTGTAGAGATAGTAGGGAAAATGCAACATCTTAACCCTCGTGAAGTGCATGAGAAATATTATGTGGTAGGAATAAATCCTAGAAAACCTTCCCTCACATGTGAAGTATTTCATAATGACCTTCATCATGGGTGCATACCTCTCAATAAAATGTGAAAAAGGGAATATAGATTTATTGTAGTCTTTCTATCTGGGCTTGAGGAATGGATCATAGTGGCTTATGTCTAAGCTGGCATGTTTGAACCACTTTTCACCAACACTAGGTATCCCAGTGGTAATATAAATGGCATATAATGACAACTCAAAGTTTACCCCTGCTAGAGTGTAATATTAAAAAAATTTAGCCTTCAAGCTAAATGGAATATTAGAGTTGTTTTATCACTAGGTAGGTGAATAAATGGGTAGGGAGGCCCATTAACCTCTTTATAAGGATAAATAACACTCCTAATGTGAAAGGAGGAAGAATAAGTAGCTAATTTGAGCACCCTTGGGTGTGAATAGAGATGGGGTCATGTTGATTCAGCCAACTTTGACCAAGTCAACAAAGTTGTCTAGATACATTGAATCTCCTTGATGAACATCATAATTTTGGTGGAGGACAACTTGCATGAGCTTGATGGCACATATGGATGGGACCCAATGTGAAGAGGTTCACTTGCTATATATGGAGAGGATGGGATCCTTTGTTATTCATGTTTTAAGATCATCATTTGATATTGGTCTTTTTAGACTTGGCTTCCTCTTGTTGTTTAGCAAGGTTGCAGTGCTTTTTAGCACCGGGTGTTCCCGAGTGGGAATCCCACCTCTTCCCTTGAGAGGACTCTTGGGAGAGCTCTATACTGTATTTATCCACATCCAGGCTTGAGGCCAAGCACCATTCTCCAGCCTCAACATTATTTCTGTAGCAGAGTATTGCTGTGTTGTAGGGTGTTGCAGTGGAGGTTTGATAACTCCACTTCCGGGTTTGTTTCTTAGTAGAGGGTGCCTTCCTTCACTTAAGAGATTAGCTAGGAAGGTTTTTGGGCTGAATTCACATCTTAGAAGTTGGCCAAACTATTCCTCATCTCCTACAACGCAGTCCCTTGCAGGAACTGCATCATTTTGCATAGAGTTACTGTAGCAAGGTTTAAGCCCTTGTTTTTGAGCTAGTCTCCTAGGGAAAGGGCCAACCCTTCTCCCAGAAAGCTAGAGGAAGGGATTCTCATCCCTATTTTGTAATTTTCAGATAAATTTATATAATTTTGCAGTAATACTACATTTTTCGGAGCTGGATATTCAGATCTACACTTTTGTACATCAAGCTTTCAAGAAACCCTTGCCGGGTTATCTTTATAATGTATTAAGGAGGCCAGATCTTCATTTTCTTAGCATATTGTTCAATAAAACTCTAGATCCATGATTATATATCATTATGTTGCATAAAACCTCATAAAATAATGTTATCATTTGCTTCAATAAATTCTGCATAGCTTAAGTCATGGGGATTGACCATTTTTAAGATGATTTGAGGCCGGGAGGTCTGTCTAGCTTATCAAAAGAGATTTTTTTCAGTTCCTTTTTTGTATTTAAAGGCCTAAGTCTATATGGTAAGGGAAACAAGCATTATTTCTCCCATATGAAACACAGATCTCTGGAAATAGCATTTTTAGGGTCTATTTGCTGCATTTTCCCCACTTGGGAGGATGTAGAAGTGCTTCTTTTTGATGCTGTTTAATTCATTTGATGGATATGTGTTTCTAAACACATTTTATGACTTAATTTCACCCTTCTATTCCATTATTGTGCTTATGCACTACTGCATTCCCATTTTTGGATATTACAGTGGTATCAGAGCATAGTCTTGGCTCAGCTTGTGGAACTCAACCATGATGCTATCAAGAGAAGGAGAGATGAAGAGAAAGAAGAATCCATTATGTAGAGGAAAGAATGAGGAGAGGCTCTCAAATCTTCTTCCAAAATCTATGCAGAGCATCAATGAAGATCTTAAGAAGAAGAGAGAGGAGATGGAATCTCCAGGGGAGTTTGAATCTAGAGCCAGATCTAGATTGGCACATTATAGGTGTGAGCATGCAGCTACACCCTATTATGCACATCACAGTCAAACGCCCAGATCTATCATTTGAGAGGTAGAAGAAGGAGGAATGCCTAAGAGGAAAACTCTTAGTGATTTTCTTCAGGAATATGAATCTCAAACTGAAAGGTTTAGAGATCATGTCACTTTTCAGGGTTTTGAAACATCAAGGTGGAGAGGAGTAGGCAACATGACAAGGATAGATTTTCTCTATCTACTTTTGATGGATCACCAACATTTTCAGCCAGAGCTTGGGTGGAAGAGCTACATACTAATTTGCAGCAGCACCAAGTTTCTAAAGATGAAGCCATCAGAGTTGCAACACTACACTTTGAAGGTAAGGCCTATGCTTGGTGGATGTTTGAGTCATTTTATTGAAAAATGTCAATATTTATTCTTATGCAAAGTTCACTAAGATATTAGTGGAGAGGTTTGATGGGAGGCATTGTAAAACACTCTTGGTAGAGCCAAACAAACCAAAACTTGTGCATGGGTTGGAAGAACCTAAAAAATCAAAACCACTTCAGAAAACTGTTGGAGAAGCTCACATCTTGCATAACACCTTGATAGAGGAAAAATATCTGTCTCATATCTTTGGACAAGAGGGCATGCAAGTTACTTTGTCAAAAGAGGATCCTCTTATTGAGCAGGAGACTCCCATACATATTGAAGAGGAAGAGAAGGATGGGGGTTACAACGCTATTACATCTAGAGCATATCTAGTACCTCATGTAGAGGAAGGAGGAGTACATGCTCCAACAAGAGGAGTTCTTGTGTCATTGCAAGATATTCCCCAGGATATCACATATGGAAGACAAAGCACAATCAATGAGCAACATGATTGTGAGATATTACTGATGGAAGGAGGAGATAGGGAGGAAGGTCATCATCATTTGATGTGGAGCACACACCCCTATCCATTTCAGAGAGCTAGTGCAAAGTAGAGGTAGACTGGTTTGCGCTGTGAGGGCAAGGGTAAGGTTGCCCAACCATATGTACAGTCTACTCTTGACATTGATGTATCACTACATGGAGGCATTCCACCTGGGAGGCCACCAGATCTGGAGTTGGTGAGAGGCATATTTCAATGTGGTTCACCCCTCTTAGATTCTAGATAGGTGAAGACTTTGGAGGAGTCTAGTACAACGCAGAGTGTTTGGGATAAACTCAAGGAGGAAGGGAACATCCTTCCATTTTCAGCATCACCCACTCTCACTACACATACTGCACTGACAGAAGTTGCTGCAGTGATGGAGGATGGCACCTTCATGGTGCATGGGAGCTGCTCCATGGATTTGGAGAAACATAGGGTACTTCATTTGAGGAAGGAATCCTCCATACATTGGAGTAGATGGAGGCCACTCATGCTTACATTGGACAAGATTGGGAGATTCTTTTTGGATGAGAGCTTCTCATGGGAGGCCAACTTCCAAAGATTCCTACTTCTTTTTTAGCATGAGAAACTACATGATGGGCATAGCAGCAATTTGGAGGATGAATTTGGCATGAGGGATGTCAAAGGAAAATACAACAACATGCGGGGAGCTTCACATTGTAGATCATCAACGATGTCTCTTAGGAGGATTGATCCATATTGGAGGTCTCAACTCTTGGTAGAGTACTCCAAAGATCTTGGTGCTTGCATGATTGTTGATGACCCTGATGGAGATGATAGATATATGGTGGATGATGTGGTCATCTATTCTTATGGAAGAGTCTTCTTGACTAGAGCTTCTAAGCTCAAGGAGAAGTTGCTACATGCAACACATGAGGACTTCTTTTCCATGCACTTTGATTCATATCTTTCCTTGGTAGAGGAGTTCATTTGGGAGGGCATCCAGCATGATATATTTCAGCATATGGAGAGATGCATAGCCTGGATGGTGATAGAGAGGATGTCACAACCACTTCCCTACTCTTTGGAAGTAAGGGAGAATTTTCAGTTGAGCCATTTCAGCTCAAGGTCCCAAGTACATGGTGGAGAATGTATAATTCCACATTATATTTTGTACTTATTTACTTTATATGAGCAGAATGTTGTACCAAGAAGTATTATCCCTTCTTTCATATTGTATGATGATGTACTTGAAGCCATTTGTAGCATTGAGATTGGCTATCTTAATGATGGTTTGTGGGGGAAGCCACATGATTTTTGGTGTGTACCATTGACACCACTTTGTACTTTCATGTTTCTATCTTTTAAAATGATTGTAGTAGAAAAAAAGTGGATGGAAAAGCACTTGTTATTTTTTGATTTTATGTAGGAAAAGGATGCATTGTGTTGGTTCCATGTGTGGGACCTTAATCCACTTTTCCGTTGTCATATGACAACTTGTTTATATTGGGTTTTGCTTCCATGTATTGCTGATATTTTTATGTTAATGGGGAGCTTTGTTTGGAGAGTGGTATGTGAGTTGGAGATGCCCATTGGGAGTATGATTCTCCCTAATTTTCATGATGCACGTTTTAGGAGAAGCAATGAGCAGCCCATGAGATCCAAACTACATCTCTTTTCTTCATGTGGGAGGAGCCATTTGAAGAACTTGAATTTTTGGAGGGGGCACTTCATGGCTTATTTTTTTGGTGGGGTAGATTGGGCCACTCTTGAAGGTCATAAAATTTAAGCCCAAGATAAGCAACAGCCCCAGACTTACCATAAATGGAGAGAGAAACCACTTGGATGGGAGGATCCAATCTCTCCATGCAGCCCCAACACATTGTATGAACCAGGGGTTGAGGATCTTTTCAAGCTACCTAGATTGGCTCATTTCATTTGGATGATAGCATGGGTGTGAGAGTCACTCATTGGGAATAAGATTCCCCATGTTTGTCATCACTCCTACCTTGAGGAGGCAATTGGACAACAAGAAGGTTTCCACTTACACCTTCCACCTTTTCATGATGTGAGCCATTTGGTTTTGCATGCTTTGGAGGGATTATTGGAGGACAAATTTATTGCAGATTGTTTTGAGTAGTGGTGGGGAATTTTGATGAGGAGGCCACAAGAAGAGGAGGAGAGGAATTTTTCTCTCCTTATACAATTTCTTGAGGACAAGAAACTTTTTGGAGGGGAGGACTGTAATATTCCAAAAAGTTAGTCTTCAAGCTAAATGGAATATTAGAGTTGTTTTATCACTAGGTAGGTGAATAAATGGGTAGGGAGGCCCATTAATCTCTTTAGAAGGATCAATAACACTCCTAATGTGAAAGGAGGAACAATAAGCAACTAATTTGAGCACCCTTGGGTGCAAACAGAGATGGGATCATGTTGATTCAGTCAACTTTGACCAAGTCAACAAAGTTGTCTAGATACATTGAATATCCTTGATGAACAACACAGTTTTGGTGGAGGACGACTTGCATGAGCTTGATGGCACATATGGATTGGACCCAATGTAAAGAGGTTCACTTGATATATATGGAGAGGATGGGAGAATTTTTTATTCATGTTTTGAGATCATCATTTGATATTGGTCTGTTTAGACTTGGCTTCATCTTGTTGTTTAGCAGGGTTGCAGTGTTGTTTAGCACCAGATGTTCCTGAGTAGGAATCCCACCTCTTCCCTTGAGAGGCCTCTTGGGAGAGCTCTATACTGTATTGCTCCACTTCTAGGCTTGAGGCCAAGCACCATTCTCCAGCCTTAGTGTTATTTTTGTGGCATAATATTGCTGTGTTGCAGGGTGTTGCAGTGGAGGTTTGATAACTCCACTTCCAGGTCTGTTTCTCAGTAGAGAGTGCCTTCCTTATCTTGAGAGATAAAATAGGAAGATTTATGGGCTGAATTCACATCTTGACAGTTGACCAAAATATTCCTCATCTTCTAAAACATAGTCCCTTTCAGGAACTGCGTCATTTTGCATAGAGTTGCTGTAGCAAGGTTTAAGCCCTTGTTTTTGAGCTAGTTTCCTAGGGAAAGGGCCAACCCTTCTCTTGGAAAGATAGAGGAAGGGGTTGTCATCCCTATTTTGTATTGTTTAGATATATTTCTGTAATGTTGTAGTAATACTATGTTTTTCAGAGTTGGATATTCATATTTTCACTTTTGTACATCAAGCTTTCAAGAAACCCTTGCCGGGTTATCTTTATAATGTATTAAGGGCTAATAATAATCGACATGAATCTATTTTTAGATTGACGATCTATAAATATAATTCACCCAATATTATAAAAATATAATCTCATCTATTTTTCACATTTTACGAACCATCTACAAATAACATCCTGCAACTTATAGAATATGCTCACCATGTCTAAAAATAGACATACACCTAAAAATAGCCTGTGGGCCCCACTTAGTGAAGGTGCTTAATTTTCACTAAGCTCATGATCTTTTTGAATCTCAACACTCCCTCTCAAAAAGATAGGGATTATCCTTCACCTCAATCCTGCCTCTATGGTATTCTAGTTTTCTCCTACTGAGCGCCTTCATTAGAATATCTGCATGCTGATCTTCTGTAGGAATGTACTGAAGCAACATGATCTTCCGCTGCACACAATCTCTGATATGATGATACCAGATATCTATATGCTTAGATCTATCATGAAACACATGATTAATCAAGATTTTAATTCAACTCTGATTATCACAATGCATCACTATAGGATCTAAATGGGAATCGAACAAACTGACAAGGATATTCCTCATCCAGATAGCCTCACATGCAACTTGACTTGTTGCCATGCATTCTGCTTCCGATGAACTGAGTGCCACAGATCTTTGTTTCCTGCTGTACCAAGAAACTGCTGTAGATCCGATACTAAAAACCCCTCCTGATGTGCTCTTTCTATCCGTTGGGCTGCCTGCCCAATCTGCATCCGTGAAGCCATGCAAACTCAATTCATTCGTCTGTCTGTACCATAAAACATACTCAGATGTGCCCCTGAGATATCTCAGGACATGCTTGCCTACCTTCCAAAAGAGTGTGGTAGGCTTAACCATCGCTTGACTAAGCTAGTTCACCGCATAGCATATGTTTGGTCTTGTATTAACTAATACATGAGAGAACCCACCAATTGTCGATAGACAGTAGCATCCACTACCTCTGCCGATGTAGCATCATCTTTCCTCCAATTTCCTGGAAGAGGAGTATCCATGGGCTTGCAGTCCTCCATGTGAAACTTACCAAGTATCTCCCGAGCATAATTTCCTTGAGACACAAATAGTTCACCTTCTCGCTGCCATATTTCCAATCCAAGGAAATAATGAAGGAGTCCCAAATCCTTCATCTCAAACTCCTTTGCAAGATCTTCCTTGCATGAGTGTATCAAATACTCATCACCTGTTAGTATTAAATCATTAACATAAAGAAAAATGATTAAAAGCTTACCCTCCACCACAATTTGGTACATGTTTTCATTTGCCTCACTCTTGGTGAAGCCAAGTCCAGTGAAATAGCTGTCGATCCGTGTGTACCAAGAACAAGGTGCTTGCTTCAGCCCATACAACGCTCTTTTAAGTCTTCACACATGTGACTCGCTGCTAAAGATCTCAAATCCTTCAGGCTGCTCAATGTACACTTATTCCTCAATGATCCCATTAAGGAACACAATATTCACATCCATCTAATGAATGTGCCAACCCATCTGCATTAAGAGAGCAAGGATGGTCCTTATGGAAGAATACCGTGTGACAGGTGCAAAGGTTTCTTCATAATCAATCCCCTCGATCTGTGAGAAGCCCCAAGAAATTTTTTTTTCCTTATACTTCTCGATGCTCCCATCAACAACTTGCTTTACCTTGTAGATCAATCTTGAACCTACCACTGATTTACCAATCGGCCTTGGAAAAATCTCCTAAGCATTGTTTCTGACAATGGAGTCATAGTCCTCCACCATGGCATCTACCCATGTGGGCTCCTGCAGTGCTTCTTCAAAAGAATATGGCTCTGTCATGATACACTTGCTCATGAGAGCCATGTATCCAGTGAATCGGTCAGGTGAATATCTCTATCTGTGCTGTGATGTAGGGACTCTTACATTCTATGCCACATCGAGCTTCAGTCTCTCAGCTTCTGTGGTACGCTTTCTGCCTGTTCTGATGTTTGGTTCTACATGAGTGGACTCCTCCACTCCATGAATCTCCTCCTATGGCTGATCCACATCTACAGGCTCATATTTGGGAACAATAAGCTCCTCCTATGTATGCAAGTGTAGCTCCCTCTCAAGCAACAACTTCATGGCTTTCACCTCATTGAATTTTATATCCTGTCGCACCACAGTCCTTCGAATGTTTGGAAAATACATAGGATAATTATGGGGTGTTTCTGTGTACCCCAAAAATATCCCAACTTCTGTCGTCGGCTCCAGCTTCTTCCTAGCATCCTTTGTCACATGAATGTAAACAGATGAGCCAAAAATATTCAAATGAGAAATATCAGGCTTCTTACTAGTAAAAGCTTCTTCAGGTGTACTCATGCCAAGTACTCTATGAGGACAATGTTTTTGCACATAAACTGTAGCGTTGCATGCTTCTGCCCACAAGTGCATTGGTAGGCCTTGGTCATGCAACATATCTCGTGCAGTATCCACGATCGTTTTGTTCTTACTATCCACGATGCCATTCTGCCATGGGTTATGAGGTGCTATGAGTTCTCTTCGAATTCCTTATTTGCTATAGAAGTCTTTGAATTCATTCGAGATGTATTCACCACCATTATCGCTTCGTAGATCCTTCACTTACTTCCCCAACTCCTTCTCCACCAATGATTTAAACTCACAGAAATTTGAGAATGTTTCACTCTTCTTCTGCATGAAAAAGATCCAACATCTATGAGAATATTCATCAACAAATATAACATAATACCTATGTTTTGTTGTTGAAGCAACCGAGAAAGGTCCATAAAAGTCTGTGTGAATTCTCTCCAGGATCACCAAAGCACAGTTCTCCTTCTCATGAAAGGTGTTCTTCACAAACTTACCCGTAGTACATCCATTACACTGATCTGATTGCACAAGAGTACTCTTGGGAAGTCCAGTATAAATATGTTGCAAAATATTCAAGGCGCCATGGTGAAGATGGCCCAATCTCCTATGCCATAATTCGCCATCATCCCGGCTCACCACTTCTTTTGCTTTGCCCATCATTGAAGTGCAACCATCTACCTTTAGCCTATAGAGATTCTTAACTCAAATCCCTATCTTCTTGGTTTGACACATTGTTTTATGTCGCAGGAAAGCTTTTCCCTCGCTGAAAAAAACGTCATAACCTCTGTCCTCCAACATTGCGACCGAGACCAAGTTATTCTTCAGACTTGGGACATGCAAAACATATTTCAATAGAAATGGTTTACCTGACTCCCTCTCAAAGGTAATGGTTCCAATGCTGGTCACACTGTATCTACCATCGTTTCCCATCTCTATATGTATTTGGAGATCCTTCTCCTCCAAGTCACTAAACAACTCCTTGTCTCCCGTCATATGGAAGGAAGCACCACTATCAAGATACCACAGCGATCCCATTGCACCTCAAACTAAGCATGCGATCAAAGAGAAATCAAGTTCAAATTGCGAGGCTAAGGCCTCACCCGCTGCAGGTCCAACAGACTTCTTGTTTTTTTTTTTGTGGGTAGTTAGTGGCGAGATGCCCATGTTCGTGACAGTGAAAACACTTCACCTTGGACAAATCCAGCTTCTTGCCTTTAGCCTCAGATTTTGGATGGGATTAATTCCCCTTCCCTTTCCTTGCTTTGGCAGCCAAAGCGTAATTCTCTTCATAATCATTCTTCGATGAAGAGCCATCCTTGGTATTTCGCCTTATCTCCTCCTGCACAAGATCCGACCAAAGTCGCTCCCAATTCGATAGTTTCTCTCATCCATTAACAGAGTCTTTGTAGCTGTGCCAACTCTTCGAAAGCCTAAGGAGAGCCAAGCTCACCAAGTCATCATCCAAAACTATAATTCCCACACTCCCTAGCTCATCCCTACATTGGAAAAACTTCGTGAGATATTTTGGAATACTTTCGCCCTTCTCCATTTTGATTTTTCTGAGCTTATCTTTTAGCGCCAACTTCCAATGGTCACTTCTGCTTTGGAAAAGATCTATCAAAACCTTCCACATTGCAAATGGAGTTGCTTCCCATGAAGGCTTGACACAATATGGTCTTTCAAACCTTCCAACATAATTATTCTTGTCTTCGCTACCTTCTTTTGTCATGCGTCAAGTAATGAAACATCGTTAGAAGTAGGCTTAGGAACATCGCTATCGATGAAATCCTTCAGTCCATTATCTTCAAGCACCGCCTCCATATTGTCCTTCCAGGCTATGTAGTTTGAGCTACCCTCAAGGGAATACTCAACCGCAACCCATTGAAATCCATTTCAATGAATACTCAACTGTCACACCAAGAAATTTTTGTAGCAAATTCGAATTGTCCACCAGCACAAAACTTAGCACCGCTTCAAGATTGCAATCTCCAGTGATTAACAATGCTCCGATACCATGTAGAAATTTATTAATACTGATAGTATTACCAGGTTATCCTGATCTAAAAAATTAATCTTATGTTAAATACAGAATCCTTCCACTTAATTTTTTGTGGAAATTAAATCACCAATTGCAAAACACATATGAAACAAAATCAATCACACATAAACACAATTGCTTAATGGGAAAGCTTAAAGCTAAAAGCCCCAACTATCATGTATTATGTATATCAATGGATAATGTAATAATCTTATACAAATATTAGTACATCAAGCTCTCAGTAAAATCAACAATCATTACACACTGCCATGCAGAAATATGCATATCTATGCACCAATTTCTTGCCTCCTGACAGCCTGCCTCCACAGCGCAATCCCTACTGAAGAAGACCTATGAATGAATTGGAATTGGCCTTACCTTGATTGCACAATCCTCATTGGCATCTCCAATGTGTGTTATATGCATTGAATGCATCACTATAGTCACAACAGATAGTCCATCTCACCCTTTCACCTATCTCTCCACTGGGTCTCCACTGGAACTGACATGTAAGTAGTTAACTGCTATATTTGTTTAGTTGCAAGTGAGTCTATAGTTATGAATTAATTAAATAATTAATTCACTAAAATCTCACTAGTTTATCTTCATTTAGAACTAGATACAACTAGCACAACTAATTTTAACTCACTTAACTGAGTTAAACTGAATAACAACTCCCATAACTACTCTTCCAACTCTGTCACAACTTTTCCACTTCAGTTCTAACTAATTCCTCCATGCATGAGTCACCAACCACCCTAGGAATTATGTATTTCCTTCAACCCACTAATTTTCCAAATCTGTTCACTGAAATAAAGTGTTCTAAGATAATAAGTTGATATTTATTATCGGATTATTATTAAGGGCTAACAATAATCGACATGCATCTATTCTTAGATTGACAATCCATAAATATACTTCGCCCAATATTCTAAAAGTAGAATCTCATATATTTTTCACATTTTACCAATCATCTACAAATAACATCCTGCAACTTATATAATATGCTCACCATGTCTAAAAATAGACATACACCTAAAAATAGCTTGCGGGCCCCACTTAGTGAAGGTGCTTAGTTTTCACTAAGCTCATCATCTTGTTGAATCTCAACATCTTTCACAAAAATGAAAGCACCCCACATTTTGCAAACATGTGACAGTCATAGGAGAGGCATTAAGTTCCATTGTGTTTTCAAGTTCAAACCTATTAATCCTCCCCCCTCTGTGTTGATGCCTCCTTAGCACTTGGCCTTCTTCTACATTACCATTTCCTCCTCTTGACGTTCTGACACCTGCTGCTTTGAAAACCCTAGCTTTGTTTGTGAAATTGATGTGGAAAAGGGTAAATGGGATGGTGATGAAAAAGGCAGCTTTTTACAAGTGAGTGAGAGGGATGAGTGAAGGGGAAAATTGGGCAGAATAAGAGGCTAAATAATCCTGAATGCAAGCCAACTGATATATCAAACCCTACTGTGAAATACCTTGGTAATGATGACAAATTGAGATGGGGGGGTTTTAAATAGTGTTTGTGAGTGTGAAACTTAGGTCTTCACTTAGGGTTTACAATTCTTTAACAACCATCAAATGCTTGGAGAGGAGGTTTAGGACATCCACTTACCACTTAAAAATTTTCTAGAAATCCTTGATGGCATCTTGAGGAGGCCTTGAGTTGATTTGAGGGTTTGAACTGGTGCAAAGGCTCTCTTTGCCAAATGCATAACGCTTGAACATGATGTCGGGTCGAGCTGAACGTGCTGTCGGGTTGGTCTGAATGCGCAGCAGTCGGCAAAGGCACAACGTCGTGCACAGGCTGAATGTGTTGTCAGTTGGCTGAATGCGCAATGGTGTGGGCTGAACGAACTATCGGGTGGGCAGAGGCGCAGCGATGAACGCATTTGTTGGGCCTACCGGGTGTGCCGGGTGAAACACGCAACGTGCTTCTGAACGTGCATCGCGTGCCTACAAGCATGCAATGCAGAGTTATTTTGCATAGTGAAAACCCAAGCGCACAATGCCCGACCTTGAACGCACAACGTCACCTTGAATGAGCAGCGCCGGGTAGACTTGCCCAAACTCGACCTAAAAACTGACAGTTCTTCTCCTAGATGCCTTTGAGGATTTTTAAAAGTGAGGAAAGAGTTTTGAAGTGTTAGAAGAGTTGATATAGCCCTTGGAACTTTAATTTTAACCATGAAACCCACTTTTCTAATGTTTTTAATCTCTTTCCCTTTTTACTGATATTTCTTTTATTTCTTGCTTGTAGGTGATAAGAACACTAAAATGGATTTCTATTTGTAGGTTGCCGGACTGATGATATTTGTCTTTCCTTTGACCTTGAAAAATTGACATTTTTTTCTTATATCAACAACCTTATAATCACTGTTTTTCTCACCTTTGAGCTCAACACCATGTTTTTTACCTTTTTGGGCCACTTCTGATCTGTAGGTGCCTGAAGTGATAGTTTAAACCTTGCTCACTTATACTCTTTTCCTCCTTTTCCTGTAGATTTTGCTTGAGTCAGAAGGTTGATTTTCTTTAGCTTGTTTATGTCTTTCAACACTTTCACTTAGCAGGTGTCCTGAGAACCTTGAAGTTACTCTTCTCTTCTGATCTTTGAAACATGTTGAATCCACTTTGACAACCTTAGGCATTTAAACACAAAGAAATATCTTCAAACTTCCTTGGTTCTTACCTTGGAGATCAAATTACCTTGTGCTTGGCAGTTGACTGAAAACCCTGTCTTCATCTTTCTCACTGATCCTTAAGCATGATAAAATCACCTTTGATAAGCACTATGGAATTCAAAATCCTGCTTGCTACCTTATCCTTTTGTTGTGAATTTATTTACTGAGGAGAAAGCCTCTTATATTACCAATCCTTTGCTGATATTCACTTTAAACACTCCTGCAGAAATGTCAAATTTCTCATTTATCTCTTGCAAAACTTGAAATTGGTAGAGTGGTATTATTAGGAGATTTTCTGATATTTCTTGGATAACCATGTGCTGATCTTGTTTTTAATTTGAACCAGCTTCTAACACAAAAAAAGAGAGCTTAAAACACCAATGAAGACCCTACAACCTATGAAACCCTGATGACGTAGTGGGAGGATCCTTTGACCTTGTTTTTGACTAAAACTTGGTTTGGGGTCTTCAAGTGTTCAAACAGATTTTTTGACAAATTGATGTATTGAATATCAAAATTCCAATATACTTGATTTATGTAAAGAGCCTACAGAGATATTTTTGAGACCATCAATGCTTGAGGAACCTAGTGAACATGGGAAGGAAACGGACTGTTTGGTAACCCTAGATGGAAAGTGGAGGGGTGAGGCAAAGGAAGAACAGAGTACTAAAGTTATAGGTGGGAAAATAGGATATAGATGAGTGGCACAAGCCCATGAGGGGTCTTTAAGGAGTGGTGGGTTTAACCATGGAATGGAAAAATAGTAGAATAGTGAAAATTTTGGTATAAGGATAGTGAAGGCAGTGAAATTTCTAAGACTCACAATATTCAGTTATCTTATTTTTAGAAATCTAGAACCAACATTTATTCATATATAGATAGTAAAAATTATTGATGAATAACAATGGCTCCACTTTGGGAGGGTAGCTCCCTTTCAGGAGGTGTCTAGGACCTCAGAGCTCAAATATTTGAGTTTTGAAGACCAGTGCCTTACTTGCACTTTAAAGATTTTTTTATTTTATTTTATTTAATTTTTATCTCTGATTTTTATCTTGAAGCTACGATCTCAAAATTAGAAAGACATGTTTGCTTCAACTTCATTTCTACCTACACATCATACCTTGCCTAACATTTTTTTCTTCTTTTTGGTGCACTTGGACTAGAAAACCCTTTCCATTCTTTTCTTTGGAAGCATAAAAACTATCTACTTGTACCCTTATCACTTCCAAGGGTTCAGATTAGACTAATGAACTCTTTTATTCTCTACATAGTCTACTCATTTGTTAATATTAAGTTGTTTGACAAGCTTTATTCTATAATATACTGACATAAAATTGAAACATGATCAAACTAGGATTGACAAATATGATTTTCCATGGGCTGTGGCATTTGGACAAGCTGCACAAAGACATTATTTTTGTACAATCAAAACTAGAAAACATGAGGGCTGTGATCTATCATTTGTTATGTATCCCTCTCTTCTTTTTGGTTTATATTTATGCTTTGGGAACCAGCAATATTTTCCTAATATAATCTACTGACAAGTCAAGCTTAAATGGTTTGACAAGCCTTCTTTCACTAACCTATCAGCAGAAATTCAAAACATATTTAGTCATGATTAGGCGAGATGGCTGAACAAGACTCTTTTTTTTAACTAGTAGTGGCATTTAGGCTTGCACAACAGTACTCTTTATTGGGTATGGGGCTGTACCTATTCTTTTCTTGCCCTTTTTTACTTCTTTTTCTGTTTTTGTGTTTTTTTTTTCTCTTATCTTTCATCAAGCAATATTATGTACAATGAATGAAAGCTTCAAACTAGGAAGTTTGACAAAAATAGTCTTTTAGCATCCTGCCATTGACATGACCTCCAAATAGCTCTACTCCATCCATCTCTTGTAAAAATAAAGCATTGTTACCTATAATTGAATAAATGATTGTAATATCCCCAAAATGGGACTACTAGCAAGGCATGTCTAAAAAATACACTTTTCAGAAATAGATGCTACAGAATTTGAAATCATCCATTGGATCCCTTAGATCTGATAATATAAGACCCAAATCCAAGAGGAGATCAGAAACAAATCAAACTAGGTGAGGTAAACATACCTCCCACACCTGGAATGGCTTGAAAATTTCCCAAGTAAGGGAATGCATCAATATTAAACAACTCTGCTGGAAAATAACGCAGTTTTACATAATAGAAGTAAGAGGCCAATATAGAGGCTCATAAATGACATGTACATCAAAAAATCAGATCTATAATCTGGCCCATACAATGTACAAGAGAAAAGTAGAAGACTTTTATGAAGAAAACCCTCAAATTAAGGGGCTGCAACGTTGTATTAATCTGCAAAAAGGCTTGAAAATGTTATTTTCAAGAGCTGCAGCAGCTGTATATTACAATCTAGATCTAGAGAAGATCTGTGTACAAAATATTAGATCTATTTCATATCTGTACACTAGAAGAGCTCCTCTACAAATTCCCCTTGGGGTTTTGATCAAAACATGAAGCATAAAGAGTAGATCTGAGATCTAAAGTTGCAGATATGTAGTAGCATTCAGAAATGCTGTAGAAAATAAAATAGAAGTTAGACCAAATCTAAACATGACATGGATTAGATATCTAATCCATGGATCACCACAGTGAAGGGCAGAACCCAAACACTAGATATCTCTCCTCCAAAAGTGTGTCAAAACACCTTGCAGCTTCCTTCTTGCAAATAACGCAGTCCTGGAAGGAAAACTGCGCTGTAAGCTCTAGCACTAGGTTGCCCTGATGCTAAGATCTGAAAATGCAGCTCCAAAAGTCCAGAACTCTCCTTTCAATGGGATATAAGACTTCCCCAGTGAAAAGAGGTCCTAAAATGGCCTAGATTTGAACAGATCTAGCCTCCACTTGCTGCAGCTCACAAGGAAAACCAAACCCTCGATAGGATCTGCGTTGTGGGTATAAGATGAATCTTGTCCAAATGCCTGATAGTGGACAAGATCAACAAACTCTCCCAAAAGGCTCCTCAAGGAAAGAGGCGGGATTCCCGATCAGGAACACCCAATTCTCTGCTAAACAACCAAGAGAATGATATATGTCTAAACAAACAATATATTTAGAAAAAAATATGTTCAAAAAAAACCTTCTCCTATTGTCCTCCTCTTCATTTTATAGGATGAAAGTCTTGTCAAACTCTAAACCATCTCAATGATTTAGCTCCATTCACATGAGTAGCGTCAAACTAAAACTGCGTTGTGCATCTAGGAGGTTCACTGTATCTAGACATCGTTCTTGATTTGGTCCTGGTTGACTTGGTCAAGTTCTCTAGTCTCTTTCACAACTAAGTGTGCTTATGTAAATAGCCCATATTTAGCTATGTTCACATGTGGCATTGATTTATTTGGCTGATTAGGAGTTTTATTGATCCTCCTTTACCATTTTATTCATGAAACAGAAAATTGAAACAAAATTGTATATTCCCATTAGCTTGGGCTAATTGGGAATATTACGGTCCTCCCCTCCAAAATGTTGCTTGTCCTAAAGCAACTGATAGGGTGAGTGCTGCAACACTTCTCCTCCTCCATTGGTGACACCATAAAGATCAAGCTCTACTCACAAGCTAGGTGTTCACCAATCTAAGCCTCCATGAATTGTTCCTCCAAGGTCATCATGAGATGTACATAATCCATCCCACAAGGAGTCAAGAACTCAACAGAAAAAAACATGGTGGGAACAATACTCTCTCTAAAGCATGTAGCATGAGGTACATAGAGAGTTTCCATCCCATGTGGTACATACAAACTTCCCACCCTCCCTCCATACAATCCCATAAAACATACAATCCCATAAAAAGTACAACTATATCATCCAAGTATGGAAGCATAATTACATATACACAAACATAAATTTGAGCATAAGGAGGTGGGTCATAGTCCCACAGATGGTACCAGCACAGTGCATCTCCTACCTACATTAGATCTAGATATGGTAAGTGGTTTTCCCACTACTTACTTGCTGCACAATTTATCTCACCATGGCTGAAAATGTGAGATATGTTTGGTGCCTTTGGGAAGCACCCATCATGAAAGAAAATCTCCCTTTGTACAACAAGGGAGTGGCCAAATTCATAAATTTTAGTGGCCCAATGTTTTCCATGAGATTTACATGATACAACACTCCTCTTGGGATTCATGGCCTGCATAAACATGGTGAAAGAATATGTCAAATCAGAAAATGAAACTTGCATTACATGATTAGATTTTTCACCAACAAGGTCTCTCCTATACATGGAATTGTGCATAGATTTCTCTCCCCTTTCAAGAGAAGGAAGAAATGGATGAAATGAATCTTGCATAGAGTCCTTTGGCTGCCCCAACTCCACATAGCTCTTGCATTCTAGAAAATTCTGATGTAGCTCTCTTCCAAAGCCTTCCCATTCAAAGAATCTCATGATAGTGTTGTACATCTTCATAGAATAGGTAGGGCTGAAACAGAACTCTTTGTAGGCCCTTTGCAGAATAATCTCCTTGAGCTTGGATGCTCTAGGTAATAAGATCCTATCATGATGATAGATGACTCCCTAATGGACTAGATATTCCTCTTCATGCAGCTGGTCATCAAGCATCATACAAGTGTGAAGATATTTGGAATAATCCACCAAGAGCTGGGATTTCCAATATAGATCTACACTCCCCAACAATGACAGCGTTGGTGATGCATCAATAGGAATGTCTGCCATGTTGCTAATATCTTCTATGACATCTCTTATGACAAAGGTATAAGTAGGAAGGATATACCTTCCTTTCTTCTCCTCCAACAAAATTAGAAATGAAGGTGGGTGATGATGATGAGAGAAGAAAATCTCCCTCCTTCTCGTGCTTGCCCAAGCCTTCCAGCATTGTAGCTGTGTGTTCTAATGCTCCTATCCCTCCTGGTTCTGACTTTATAGCATCAGGTAGTGAGAGATCTCTCACTAAAACTGAATCAGGTGGCCTCCCAGGTGGTTTGCCACTAGATAAGAGTGTCCCTTGTAGAAATCTCATGAACATAATAGAAGGGACAGTGAGGTCCTTGGTTCCACTATGCAAATCCATCTCTGTTCTTTGTGTGGAAGTGTTGTGTGATGGCTAAGTATACATGCCTTTGATCATTTGAGGTGAACCACTCTTCTTTTCCACCCATTCCATTTGCAAAGCCTCCTAATTAGTGGTGACTTTCCCCAGTGTAATCAACCATTGAACACCCAAAATAACATTGGTGTCTGGTATGTCAACTACAAAGAAGTGATCCACCAAAGTGTAGGATCCCATGGTGACTGAAAGTGATGGGACATAATGCATGAATTGCATTGTTTTATCTCCTGGTACCAAAACAGAGAATACCTCAAAAGTATCAGTGAGTATTGCCCTCCTTTGCACAAGTTGGGCATCAATGAGATTGTGGGTAGCCCCACTGTCAATCAACATTGAAACCCTTTGATTCATGATTGAACCTTGAACTCTTAGGGTCAAGTACTTAGGCACTCCCTTCAAATATGCAAGAGCTCCTCCAATAGGAGAAAATGCTCCATTTACATCTCCTAATGGTGTTGGATCTCCTTCAACATTGTCAGCGCTGTGACCCCTTCTTGGTTCATCATCTTCATCTTCTTCAAGATCTGATAAGTCCTTTATATAATGTGCTTTACCAGTAGCACATCTATGTCTAGGTACCCATGGTTCTTGGAAAGTGAAGCATAGCTTCCTCTTTCTTAGATCTTTCCGGACTTCATCATCAAGAGGCTTGTTGTATGAGCTCTCCTTTGAAGGAGAAGCTTTCTCTTCCTTTCCTTTAGAAGGAAAAGCGGGCTTGTTCTGAAATTTTGCGTTTGCTTTTCGCAAGGCACCTTGAAGGTCTCTAGCCCTCTCAATGGCATCATGTAAGGTAGTGGGCTTGGTATATTTAACCAACCCATGCAGAGGTTCATCCGAGCCATCAATGAACATGTACACCCTCCTTGCTGCAGACAGATCAGGAACCATAACAGACAATCTCAGAAATTCAGAGATATAAGAATCTGCATTACCTGACTGCTTCAAATTTTCAAGGCTCATGAAAGGTGCTTTTGGATTCTTTCTATCAAAGCTTTCCACCAGTTTTCTAGTGAACTTAGAATAGGCAGTCACATTGGCATGACCCAATGTAGACAACCCATGGAACCACTAGTTGTGTGCTTCACCTTCAAAGTGCAGCGCTGCAATCTTGATAGCTTCCATTTCAGGGACTTTTTTCAACTGAAAGTAAATATCCAGTTTTTCTACCCATGCCTTGGCAAAACAAGTGGATGACCCATCAAACTTGGGTAAAAATAATATGCCCATATATTGATGTCGATCATGATTCTAAGTGAATCTACCATCTTTATGTTGATGCCTTGGTCTTCTTTTGTCCTTGAGGTGAAAAAACTCTTGAAAACTCAAGTGGTCCCTGAATATCTAATTCTGAGACTCATATTCTTCAAAGTAGTCTTCAAGGGATGCTTGCTATTGAAGTCCTTCATTCTCCACAGCCAAAAATGTAGGCATGGTAGAGCGTCATGGAGCTTGTGGCTGGTTCACTGGTTGATCATTCTAGTGGTGAGACATGCCAAAAATTTCCCCAAGATGAAATCTCCTAGGATATTCCTTGATCCTATCACATATCATCTCTTTTATCTCTCTAGCAATATCTTGCATGGATTTCAGAAGGGTTTTTGCAAACTCCTTCCCATCTTCATCACTTCTAGATTCAGGGGCTTTTCCCTTGTCTTTATCATCATTGGTGTAATCAAATTTCTTCTGTCTTCTTCTCAGGTACCTCTTCTCTCTGTCAGTGAGAGGCTCATCTTCTTCTGAAGACATATTGGCTCTTTGAGAAAGAAAATCACAGGCTATGTCAAGATGATTTCTCTGATACCACTGTAATATCCCCAAAATGGGACTACTAGCAAGGCATGTCTGAAAACACATTTTTCGAAATGGATGCTACAAAATTTTAAATCAGCCCTTGTATCCCTTAGATCTAATAATATAAGACCCAAATCTAAGAGGAGATCAGAAACAAATTAAACTAGGTGAGGTAAACAGACCTCCCACACCTAGAATGGCTTGAAAATATCCCAAGTAAGGGGCTGCAACAATACTAAACAAATCTACTGGAAAATAACACACTTTTACATAAAAAAAGTAAGAGGCCAATATGGAGGCTCATAAATGACATGTACATTACCAAATCAGATCTATAATGTGGCCCATACATTGGACAAGAGAAAAGTAGAAGACTTTTATGAAGAAAACCCTCAAATTAAGGGGATGCAATACTGTACTAATCTGCAAAAAGGCTTGAAAGCATTATTTTCAAGAGCTGCAGCAGTTGTATATTACAATCCAGATGTAGAGTCGATATATGTACAAAATGAGATCTATTTCAGATCTGTACACTAGAAGAGCTCCTCTACAACTTCCCCTTGGGGTTTTGATGAAAACATGAAGCATAAAGAGTAGATATGAGATCTAAAGTTGCAGATCTGCAGTAGTATTCAGAAATGATGTAGAAAATACAATAGAAGTCAGATTAGATATGAACATGACATGGATTAGATATCTAATCCATGGATCACCACAGTGAAGGGCAGAACCCAAATACTAGAGATCTCTCCTCCAAAAGTGTGTCAAAACATCATGCAAATTCCTTCTTGCAAATAACGTAGTCCTGGAAGGAAAACTACGCTGTAAGATCTCGCACTGGGTTGGCCTGATGCCAAGATCTGAAAATGAAGCTCCAAAAGTCTAGAACTCTCTTGCCAATGGGATAGAAGACTTCCCCAGTGAAAAGAGGTCCTAAAATGGCCTAGATCTGAATAGATCTAGCCTCCACTTGCTGCAGCTCACAAGGAAAACAAAACCCTCAATAGGATCTGCGTTGTGGGTTTAAGATGAAGCTTGGCCAAATGCCTGATAGTGGACTAGATCAACAAACACTCCCAAGCGGCTCCTCAAGGAAAGAGGTGGGATTCTCGATCAGGAACACCCAATTCTTTGCTAAAAAACCAATAGAATGATATATGTCTAAAAAGCCAATATATTCAGAAAATAATATGTTCAACAAAAATCTTCTCTTACTGTCCTAAACCATCTCAATGATTTAGCTCCATTCACATGAGTAGCCTCCAACTAAAACTACGCTATGCATCTAGGAGGTTCATTGTATCTAGACAGCCTGTTGATTTGGTCGTGGTTGAATTGGTCAAGTGCTCTAGTCTCTTTCACACCTAAGTGTGCTTATGTAAGTAGCTCAGATTTAGCTATGTTCACATGTGGAATTGATTTATTTGGCTGATTAGGAGTTTTATTGATCCTCCTTTACCATTTTATTCATGAAACATAAAATTGAAACAAAATTGTATATTCCCATTAGCTTGGGCTAATTGGGAATATGACAATGATTTAAGGACCTTTCCACAAATTTTTCAATTTTCCATACTTGGCTTTGTCCTCTTTCCTTGAATACTCTTGATCTTTGTCTCTTTCAAAGGCCCTTTTTAGGTGAAGTTGGTATTCCTCATCAGTTTTAAAATAGACAATAATGTCATCCAGGTATATCATGATGAAGTAACTTAAGTTCTCAGAAAAAGCAGTGTCCATAGGTCTTTGAAAATAATCTCCCACATTCATAAACCCAAATGGAATTTTTTCATACATGTAGGCACACCAAGGTGTTGTGAAAGTGGTTTTGTGTTGATCAGTTGGAAGTATCATCACTTGATTGCAACCTAAAACACTATCAAGCAAAGAAATCTTGTTAGAAACTACCACCCTTTGTAGCATATGATCTGTCTTAGATAAGGGGTATTTGTCCTCCAGAGAGGCTTTGTTTAGGTTTCTAAAGTCTATGCATAACCTGAACCCCCTTGTTTTCTTTCTTATTGACACAAGGTTTAAAAAACATTATGAGTAACTGAATAGGGCTATGATACCAGTATCATGCATCTTCCCTATTTATTTTTCAACTAGAGGTAGTAGGACGGGGGTTGTTCTTCCCAATTTTTGCTTGAATGGTTTCTAACTTTCCTTGAGAGGAATCTTAATTTGAATAATTTTTGTGTTATATGGATTCAAGTTCTCATTACCCCTTACAAAATCATCTTTAAAATCTTTGCACAATTCTATGTATTTTTGTTTTACGTGAGGTGGTAGAGTTTTGAACAACTTGATCATTTTGGGCTCTCTTATGCTGCCTATGTTCCATTCTTCTACATCAGTCTCGGTAGATTCCATTTTTAGTTTCCTAGAAACATCATTAAAGTCGAACATCTCTTCCAAGGGGGTGAGACCTCTTGACAATGATTTATCTTTGGATTGCAATTCCTCAAGGTTCTTTTGATCCGAGTCCCTAGAAAATTCTGCCTCATGAAAGTGTTGTAGCAAATTTACATCAGCATCAGGAAATGGCCCTGTTTTTTATGTTTCAAATTCAGATTGGCCATTATGTGGTTGTTCAGGGATGCTAGAGTTTTGGCTGTCAATTTCTTCCTTCAGAGTTTGGTTTGACGGTTGTGGTAGGCCTAGATCTTCCTCATTTTAATTTACTTGTTTATCTATGTCCTCTTCATTATACAAGATAAATGAGTCAAGGTCTAAATGGATAGAGTAAATAGGGGTGTTTTTTGGCCTGTCTTGGTTGCTAACCATATATTTCATGTGTGATTCCCAGTACAACCTCCTTGTTTGGTTAAATACCAGGATGGTTGCATAGGACATGTCCATTTGGAGATTCCCTTGAATTTTGACTCCCCATGATCTGGATAAAATCATTCCATACTTCGGGGGAATGTCAACAACCACTATGTCCATGACTAGACTCTTAGCAGGTATTTGGGCCAGATTGACACACAATTCCTTGATTAGACCCAAACATTTAACTCTACTCGAACCGAAAGAGTACAAGTCCTTATAAGTTTTGGTTATTTCTAGGCCTAATCTATCCATCACTACCTTAGGCATCAGATTGTGTGAGGCACTGAAGTCTTGCATAGAATTATGCAAGATTTTGTCATGAATGTTTAAGCTGACATAGAATGGAGGGACAAATCCTTCCTGATATTTTTCCCTCTACCTCAGGTCCAAACAACAGCTCTAGTTTGTCATCAGTTAAGTTCAAAGTGTCAGTGTCATTTCCTATATTCAAAGCTTTCAAGACTTGATTCCTATATACATCTTGGGTTACCAGTTTAGTAAGGGGCATGCTTATTTTGATCTTCACAATATATCCCTCAAAACTGAAAGGTGCTAGTGTTTTTGACATATTTACATCTATTTTGTCACACATATTCTTTTCAGCAATTTTGGTTTGCTGAGTTTTATTAGGACTGTCATTTAGATCAGATTTTCCAGGGCCACTAGTGGAGGTACTAGGGCAGCTTGGGTCACCATTTTGTTGGCTAGTTTTGTCTTTTTTTTGATCAAGTTTCTTAGTCACTATGGTGGTGTTTTAGTTTTTTTTTTTTTAATGAGGTTTTCAGGGGCTTTCTTAACAACAATTTCTATTTTTTTCTTTTTGGAGGCATCTTCAGTTTTCTTACTCCTAAGGTCATATTTCCTGTGAACTTCCATTATGGCATTCTCAAATCCTAATATGTAATATTTAGAATCCTCATATGTCCTATCAGTCTAGTTAGAGGAAAATAACCCTTGTTCTTCTTCTGTGAGAAAAACATCACCCTCTTTGTCAGAACCTATCAGATTTACATGATTTTCTTCTGGTTCTCCAGTCTCTCTTTCCTCTTCATCTACATATTTTTCTTGGAAAGGAGGACTAATTTTTTGTTCATTGTCTCTTTATCTGCATTGGGGAGGGTCTCTTCTAAAGTTCTGATTCCTGTTTCTGTTTTGGGGATTTTCTTGGTTCTCCCTAGGGGGTGCTCTCTCACTCAAGCTGATTTTCTCCATCATCCTCTCCATTGCATGTGACCTTATTTTCTGACCTCATCTTAGCCCTATTCTCAATCAGATTGGCCTCTACACTCACAGCTCCCCTTTGTATGTATTCTAAGGTAAAGGGGTCTCTTTCTCTCAATTGGTAGGTCATGTCTGGATCAAAGTCTTCTGGAAATTTTACTAGTGCTAGGCCTTGTGGAGTTTTCATGTGAGGTGGGAGGGCATTGTACACACTATTGAACATATTGCAATAGTCTTGGACACTCTCCCTGAAATTTCTCTTAAGTTTGTTATATTCTGAGAGGATTTGGAGAGGGTTTTTCTTAATTTCCCACTTGTTTATGAATGTCTGGTAAAGGGAAGGGAGATCATGTATGTTGTTAGGAGTCAAGCTTTTGAACCATTTCTTGGCTTCTCCTCCTAAGCTTTGGGAAAAAATCCTCATTTTTATGGTCTCTTCTTCTATCTCCTGACAGTCAAAGGCATCATTCATCCTATTTACATGCTGTTGGGCAGTGGTAGATTCAGCTCTGGTAAAGTGAGGGATTTTGGATTGGTATTCTTGAGGCATGGGCGCTAAAGGGCGGGGTAAAACTAATGGGGCAAGCCATGCTGCCATGATTGGAAGTAAGGGAACCCAAGGAGGTTTTGTGAGAGGGGGGTTTGTGAGAGGAGGTGGAGGATGAAGTGGAGTGGTTTGCACAGTGGATGTGTGAATGGGGGTGGGAGATGTACTCGGAATAGCAAAATGAGATTGAGCAGATTTGGAATGGAAGGAGACAAAGTTTTGGAGAAGCTGAAAGTCAGGAAGAGTGGAAGGAGAGGCTTCTCTACCAAGACTTTGCTACAAATCTATGAGCTCATGGTCTATCTGGTCTATCCCACTTTGAGACTTAGTTCTAAAAATGTTCCTTGTATGGTATAAGTCAAACTAGGGATCTTGCAAGGCTGTGAGGTTTTCAGGGACAGATATTGCTTTGTGAATGGTCCTAACAGTAATTGAATTTTGGGTCCTAGAAGTTTTCCACAAAATATTTTCTGGGTCATCAACTATGGTAGGAGGGTTAGGGTCAGGATGAGATCTGGTGCTAATCCTTTGCGACGCCATATTTCAAACTAAAAAATGCAGAGATGCTGAATTTTTGGGGTGTCTTGAAAACAAACCTATCTTCAAGGATACTAAGCTCACATAATGATTGTTTAGGTTCTAGAATTTTATGACTTATTAGTGTATTCCCAGAGGAGTCTATGAGAACTAGTGAAATTAATAGGCCTAATGGAGGCTAGTGGAGTCACCAGGTGGATGTTTTTTACTGTTTTGAGGATATGTACCTGTGGTCCACCACCAATAATTGACAAAAACCAATATAGAGATGTTTTTTGGGGTTTTCTGAGTTTATTTATACAACACTAAGGTTTTTAATGAGTGTCTTCTAGTTGAGACATCATGTTGCTATTATGGTGAATCAATTAGATAGTACTCTTGGATTACACTTGATTTTCTAAGTCTAACAGGGATTTGAGAGTTCTTAAGGTGTACTTAGGATGTTATTTACATAGAGTCCCACCGTGATCGCCATTATGTTAGGTCCTCGTAATTTGGCAGATTGGAAATTACCAAATGAATAAGGGTAACATCAAACCGGTATTTGGAGTCCTAGGTCCTAACCTTCCTGGACTCAGAGAGAGCTCTCTCTATAAATATGTAAAGGATGTGATATTGATTGTTTTAAGGGTTTTGATTTTAGGCTAGTTATTAGGTTTAGGGTTTGTTTGTTTGTTTGGTTGGGTAGGTGGCTTATCAAGCATAATAAGTAGAGTGAGAGAGATTCAGACCATTGGGCTATGGAGTCTACATAGGTCTTGAAAATTTTAATAGTAGGACAAGGGTGTATCACAGGAAAAATCGAACAAAGTCAAATAGATCTAAAGGCTTATGTGAATGAAGGTGAACAACAAATTGTGAACATAGTAGGTGCAGAAGGGCAGTTAAGAATCCTTCAACAAATACATCAACAAGAATGGCCTTTATGTTTACTAAGCATCAAGAAATAATCAAAGACAGAGCATACCAATAACTCTTTTGATCAAACCATAGCATGTAAGCATTAAGACAATGATCCAGTGAACTATAGAAGGAAAACAACTTGTAAATCTTCTAGTGATTTCACTTTAAAGCTAAGAAAACATGTAAGATAAACATATAGCAGAGATCAAAGAAGAGGGAACTCCTAACTTCATCAATCAATCTATTAAGACCTCTAAAGCAACTTTTTAAGATGAGCTTTAGGGCATGGTAAATCATAAACCTCATTAGCTAAACTTAATCAACAACACATGAAAGTAAATGACCTTAAAAAAAAATGTTTAAGTAATAGCAAAGAGCAAGGCTAACCATACATCACTTTGACACTTGCTTCATTGAATCATTTCTAAGATAAACAAGAATAAGTGGATCTAGAGAGTAGCTAAGAATTCTCTAAACTGACCTAGCAGAAGAAAACATAGAAGCAGTGAAGGACAAACAGAACTAAGGTGCCTCTAAACAACATTTCTTAGCCTAAAACTTCTGCCCTACTGCAATAGAAATATGAACAATATGATAACACAAGGAAACATGAACTAAATAGGAACACATCACCATTTAAAAATGCCAATGGATCTTGTAAGCAAGCCTTCTCCAATGTCAAACAATCCAAGCCATTCACAAAAATCAGAGCCAATTTGTCTTCAATCTCCAAGCCTATGTATTACTCTCAATAATTTTCTAACCAGGAAAATAAAATAAGGCCTCCATTCTCTATTTAACTTGAATTGGAGGGTAAAAACCCTAATTAGGGTTTTGAAAAACCATCAACTACTCATAAATGTCATTTATGTGCCAAGAGACCATGCAAGGCCCAAGACACATAATATCTAAGGAAATAAAAGCAAAATATATTCTCAACCACATTTGGTAAGAAAAATGACATTTGAACTCCCAAAAACTCCCAAAATAACTTCCAACGTCTTTTGTTGACTTTTGTGCAAGGACGCATAAGTGAGGTCCAAGGTCGCAACACCCGCATGAGAAAAATGAGTCACTTTGCAGCCAAGTTTTAAAGGCCTTCCCGGTGTCGGAATGAGTTCTATGATAGCTCGTTAGAAAGATAATTAAGTATATTTTCCAAACCTACTCTTGGTTTTCCAGTTGGAATTCATTTTCTTGTCAAAAAATCAAAACTCCCAAGGCTGGTAAAGGTGTAGCGCTAGCCCTGAAAACATGGAAGAAAGTTGAAATTTTAGGTGTTTTTGACCCTTTTGGAGGACCAAATCAACTCCAAATGACCTGAAATTTGGTGTGCATGCTGTAATTGACCTGAAAAATCCAAAAATTTAAACCATTTCTTCTGAGGATGCATGTATAAAAATCACAGCGCCAAGGGCGCTGTGTCCATGGCCCTTCAAATCAGCAAAAGCTCAAGATTTCCAAAAAGTTCCCAAACTTTAGATTTGCCTTGGATTTTATGTTTGGGATGCTTGTATGGAAGCATCATCAAGGATTTAAAGGTTTTCTTGGTCTTTGGCCTTGAGTGCTTGAATTTTGGCAAGGGCTCCTTTGAGCTTGGCCCTTGAAATTTGATTTCTCAAGGCATAGTGCTGGCCCATCTTTTTCTGTAGGCCAAGGTCCCTTCATGTCTTCTTTAGCTGCTTGTTTTCAACCTTATAATAGAGAACGACATACTTTTCCATGCCAATATTTATTTGTAGGTCTCTGATATAAGCATCCTTGCTTTGGAGAAAGATGCTTTTAACCCTCTCCTCACCTTCATTTTCATTGTCAAGGTCAATGAGTTGGCACTCTTGTTTAGTTTGATGCTTTCCTTTCTTATCTCCAACAATGACCTTTTCCTTGCCTTTTCCAAGCTTCTTTGTTGATGTAGAAGGCATGGCCTCTTACCTTTTAGAGGCAGAAAACACATGCCTTTCTCCTCTTTGGTATGTCAAAGGAAGAGGTACAATATTATTTACCTCAGTGCCATATGTCTTGCTTCTATCTTTGTGATCATCTTTGTTTGGCTCACTGAATTCTTGGCTCGATTATTCATTTGTATCCTTCATGCTATCATCACTAATTTTTCCTTTGATGCTCTCTGTAGTTCCTTTATCCTCTTCACTTCCTTCTTTATTGCCTTCAACATTTCCATGAAACTCACTGTGTTCCATATCATCACTACCTTTTCAATGCTCTTTGCAGCATCATCATTTCCACTGTGAGCCCCACTATTTTTATTGTCCTCATGGCCATCATAACTGCTGTCATGACTATCATTTCCTCCCTCATTACTGTTTCTTTCATTATTTTTGTGATTTTGACTGTTATCATTAGCCTCTTCATTCTCTTCATTGTTATCATCAGCCTCACTATTTTCACTACCATGATAGTCACCATGGATCTTTGTTTGACTGTCATGCTATTTGTTGTGTTCCTCCTCACTGTTGCTTGCCTCATCATTTTTAACATCCTCATTTTATCTTGTTTCCATGCTTTCTGCACTTCCTTCATCATTTTTTTCTTCCATGTTGACATCACTGCCGTCTTCCTCTTCATCTTCAACATCATCATTGCCCTCGGTTTCCATGTTTTCTGCTTCACCACTGACCTTTTCCTCTTCATTTTCTTCTTCCTCAATGCTTGTTTCACCATTATTTCTTGATTGATAATTACCTTCCCCTTCATTTTTCTTTGATGGTTCATCTTCATTTCCCTCATTTTCTGATGCATTAGGAGAGGGTAAGGAAGGAGGGTTGTCTTGAGGTGAAGGAACATGTGTAGATGGTGAAAAATTATCATCAAGAGATGATGGAGGAGTAAGGATAGGAGGATAAGATGATGAGGGAACATTTTACTGAGGATGGGTTTGTGGGTTTGTGAAGACCTCATGGGCAATGAAAACCTCCCATGGAAAACCCTTTTGCTCCAATTGATGCATCACTACCATCTTGATGAGAGAATGGTAAAAGAGGCTTTGCATTTGTTGTGAAGGGTCTCTCTTTTAGACAATATAATACATATTGTCAATATTCCTGTAGAGATAGTAGGGAAAATGCAGCATATTAACCCTAGTGAAGTGCATGAGAAATATTATGTGGTAGGAATAAAGCCTAGAAAACCTTCCCTCACATGTGAAGTATTTCAAAATGACCTTCATCATGGGTGCATACCTCTCAAGAAAATGTGAAAAAGGGAATATATATTTATTATAGTCTTTGTATCTGGGCTTGAGGAATGGCTTATAGTGGCTTATGTCTAAGATTATTTGTTTGAACCAATTTTCACCAACACTAGGTATCCGAGTGGAAATAAAAATGGCATCTGATGACAGCTAAAAGTTTACCCCTGCTAGAGTGCCTTGTTTCTCATGTAGGTTAAGGATGAAGAGCCTAGTCAACTCAGGATGAATTTGTACCTGTTGTACTCTTTCAAAAAAATGAAAGTACCCCACATTTTGGAAACATGTGACAGTCATCGGAGAGGGATTAAGTTCCATTGTGTTTTGAGGCTCAAACATATTAATCCTCCCCCCTCTGTGTTGATGCCTCCTTGGCACTTGGACTTCTTCCTTACTACCATTTCCTCCTTCTCTTGACATTTTGACACTTGCTGGTTTGAAAACCTTAGCTCTATTTGTGAAATTGATGTGGAAAAGGGTAAATGGGATGGTGATGAAAAAGGCAGTTTTTTTTCAAGTGAGTGAGAGGGATGAGTGAAGGGGAAAATTGAGCAGAATGAGAGGCTAAATAATTCTAAATGTAAGCCAACTAATATATCAAATACTTCTGTGAAATACCTTGGTAATGATGACAACTTGAGATGAGGGGGTTTTAAACAGTGTTTGTGAGTGTGAAAATTATGTCTTCACGTAGGGTTTCCAATTATTTAACAACCATAAAATGCTTGGAGAGGAGGTTTAGGACATCCACTTACCACTTAAAAATGTTCTATAAACCCTTGATGGCAGATTGAGGAGGCCTTGAGTTGATTTGAGGGTTTGAACTGGTGCAGAGGCCCTCCTAGCCAAATGTGTAGCGCTGGAGTGTGATGTCGGGACGAGCTGAACGCGCTATCGGGTTGGTATAAACGCGCAGCGGTTGGCAAACGTATAACGCTATGCATGGGCTGAACGTGTTGTCGGCTGGCTGAACGTGCAACGGTGTGGGATGAAAGACTTGTCGGGTGGGCAGAGGCGCAGCACTGCATGTGTTTTTTGGGCCTCCCGGGTGTGCCGGGCAGCGCGTGCCTACAAGCGTGCAACGCAGAGTTATTTTTCACAGTGAAAACGTCCAAGGGCACAGCACCTGACTCTGATCGCACAACGCTGCCTTGACCGCGCAACACTGAGTTGACTTGCCCAAACTCAACCTAAAATGTGATAGTTCTTCTCCTAGATGCCTTTGAGTATTTTTGCAAGTGAGGAAAGTGTTTTGAAGTGTTAGAAGAGTTTATATAGCCCTTGAAACTTTAATTTTAACCATGAAACCCACTTTTCTAATTTTTTTACTCTCTTTGCCTTTTTACTGATATTTCTTTTATTTCTTGCTTGCAGGTGATAAAAAAACTGAAATGGCTTTCTATTTGTAGGTTGCTGGACTGATGATATTTGTCTTTCCTTTGACCTTGAAAACTTTACATTTTGTTCTTATATCAACAACCTTATAATCACTATTTTTTTTCACCTTTGAGCTCAACACCATGATTTTTTACCTTTTTGGGCCACTTCTAATCTACAGGTGCCTGAAATGATAGTTTAAACCTTGCTCACTGATACTCTTTTCCTCCTTTTCTTGTAGATTTTGTTTGAGTCAGAAGGTTGATTTTCTTTGGCTTGTTTATGTCTTTCAACACTTTCACTTAGTAGGTGTCCTGAGAACCTTTAAGTGAATCTTCCATTCCGATCTTTGAAACATGCTAAATTCACTTTGAGAACCTTAGGAATTTAAACACAAATCAATATCTTCAAACTTCCATTGTTCTTACCTTGGAGATCAAATTACCATGTGCTTGGAAATTGATTGAAAACCTTGTCTTCACCTTTCTCACTGATCCTTAGGCATGATAAACTCACCTTTGATAAGCACTATGGAATTAAAAATCATGCTTGCTATCTTCTCTTTTTGCTGTGAATGTCTTTACTGAGGAGCAGGACTCTTACCTTACCAATTCTCTGCTGATAGTCACTTTAAAAACTCCTACAGAAATGTCAAAATTCTCATTTATCTCTTACAGAACTTGAAATGGGTAGACTGGTATTCTTAGGAAATTTTTTGATCTTTCTTGGAAAACCATGTGCTGATCTTGTTTTTCATTTGAACCAGCTTCTACCAGAAGAAAAATAGATCTTAAAACACCAATGAAGACCCTACAACCTATGAAACCCTGATGACCTAGTGTGAGGATCCTTTGAATTGGTTTTTGACTGAAACTTTGTTTGGGGTCTTCAAGTGTAAACACAAATTTTTTGACAAATTGATGTATTGAAGAACAAAAATCCAATATAATTGATTTATCTAATGAGCCTACAGAGATATTTTTGAGACCATCAATGCTTGAGGAACCTGGTGAACATGGGAAGGAAACAAGTTGTTTGGTAACCCTAGATGGAAAGTGGAGGGGTGAGGCAAAGGAAAAACAGAGTGCTGAGGTTATAGGTGGGAAAATAGGATATAGATGAGTGGCACAAGCCCATGAGGGGTATTTAAGGAGTGATGGGTTTAACCATGGAATGGAAAAATAGTAGAATAGTGAAAAATTTGGTATAAGGATAATGAAGGCAGTGAGATTTCTAAAACTCACAATATTCAGGAATCTTGTTTTTAGAAATGTGGAACTAACATTTAGTAATCTAAAGATAGAAAAAATTACTGATGAATAACATATTCTGCTACCGCGAGATACAAGAGGAAATCCCTGCTATAATTAGGTGGACTCAGTAAAGGAGCAGAGGTCAATGCTTTTTTCAAAGCATCAAATGAGCATTGAGAAAAGTCATCCCAAAAGAATGGAACTCCTTTCTTTAATAATCTCATAAATCCTTTCGTAATCTCGGCATAATTTATGATGAATCTCCACAGAAAATTAGCTTTTCCTTGCAGACTTTGAAGTTGACGAATTGAAGACGGGGGAGACAACTGAAATATTGCCTCAACCTTGAAGGGATCTACCCAAATCCCTTCTGTATACATGATGAATCCCAACAACCGACTGGATGTGAAAACGAAAACACACTTGTTCAGGTTCAACCAGATTTTATAATGCTTACATCGTTCAAAAACTTGACGAAGGTGAGAAGTATGATCAATTCTAATGCAAGAATGAGTAGCTAAATCATCCAAATATGCCTCGATAATATGTTTGATGGTGTGGAAGGCGTAACACATGGCCCGTTGAAAATTAGCTCTAGCATTTTTTAGGCCATAGGGAATTTTCTTATAAGAAAAGGTACCCCAAGGACAAATAAATGAAGCCTTATGCTGATCTTCAGGACATATAGTAATTTTATTATATCCAGAGAAACCATCCATGAAGGAGAAAATCTCATTCCCCACACACTAGTCAATAATCTGATGTATAAACAGTGTGGGGTAGTTATCTTTAGGACATGCTTTATTTAGGTCCCTGAAATCGATGCAAACTTGAATTGTTCCTTGTTTCTTGTCCACGTGAGCTGGATTTTAAACCCACTCAGTTAAAGGAACTGGGTAAATGAACCATGCCTTTAGCAGCTTGTCCACCTCAGCTTTGATAACTGCTACGTTCCTAGGGTTGACCGGACAAAGCTTTTTCCTAATAGGCTTAGAATTTTCGTATACCTTGATCTCATGTTGGACAATATATGGATCTATACCAAGAATTTACTCATAAGACCAAGCAAACACATCTCTAAAATCTCGAAAGAGAATGGTATAAGTTTGAATCTCTTCAAGGGAACACTCGGCTCCGATGAAGACATTCTCTATGGTGTTGGGATCTCTGGAGATGTTCACTGGGATAGTAGGAGAAATCACAACCATGTTCCCTTGCTGGTGTTAAAGGGTTCAAGATTGGGTGAATAGGACCAGAAGACTGAGGGCTAGGGAAACTTGATTCAACTTCGCGCAAGTCCGCGGGAAGTGAGAGAGATGATGCAAATCATCCCATGGACTCTCTACACCATTAATTGCTTCAAGGATGGCCTCTTCAGGTGGAGACTGGTATCAAGGCAATCCTGAGCCGAAGAGGAACTAAGAGTCCAAGCCGAAGCCACATCTCCATCCAATTCCTCCGACAAAAGAGAAAATGGAATGGAATCTGTAGAGTCAACAATAGAGCTATAAGCAATCTCAGCTGTAGATATAGGAAATGCAATTCCACCCACTTGACCTTCTTCTAATGTGGAGGTAGAAGAAGGTAAGGTCCAGGGGTCCGAAAATTAATGAGTTCTAAACCGAAGGAGGCGGAAGATCAAAAGTACCCATCAAGGAAGTGTACATTCCAACCCCCAAATTCTCAACCGGTGGCTTGGTATCCTTCACCAAAGGAATGGTTGAGTCAGAAGATGCATTCGGATCTACATGAGAACAATCCAGTTAGTCAACTATGGAAATTCTCCCTTCGTAAGGGGAAAAAACAATACGAAATAATGAGGATGTTATGGCATCCATATCATAAATCCAGTTTCGACCCAACAGAAGGTTATAGTCTAAGCTTGCATCGAATATCTCAACTTCGATATTAACAGTATTGCCCCCAACGTAGATGGGAAAAGTTGGAACAATACCATGTGGCCTGTGAGAATGACCATCAAACGTAGTCAGAAGAGTGGCTGAAGGAACAAATGTGGGAGATCCAATACCCTTCCAGCATGCAAGAGACATTACACATGTGGAAGGACCCTCATCTACGACTGTTCGAAAGATATTGAACTTCTGATAAGTCAATCTAATATGGAAGGCCATATGATGAGGAAGTCTCTTTTTTAAATTTGACATATCAAATGTGATAATAAGAGAATTATTTGGATCAACAACCCTAATAGCAGTGAGCAAAGTACTCCACTGAGCCAGAAAATACTAGAGCACCTCTAACGCAAACATGGCACAAGGAATTTGAGCCAGATCTTCTACAATCGAGTAGTTCTGGGCAGCCTTGGCATTAGGATTAATCGTCAAATGTTTTGAGGATGTTTTCGGCATCCGAGGCATAGGCTCAACAGTAGGTCTCATAATATGAAGTGGCTCAGTACTATCAAGAACACCCTTGGCTTTCAAAGACTTAGCTTCACCATAGTCATGAGATCTCATAGAGATATCTACATGAGCACTCATCATGTATATGTTTGATGTATTTTCCCCTTCCTAGCAGCCCCCAGAGGGAGCCCCAGTATTTGGATTCCCGCCAGGAACTAATTGCTGCCCTTGGGGAAAAGGGTTTGTTAGCATATCCTAGAAACTAGAAGAACCCTGTTGAGCTAATAAGCGCTACATATCTTGAATTTTAGGTAAAAGGTGCGTAAGATGATCTCAAGTGCACAATTTGCATGGAAATTTCACTTTCTTTTTATTATCCTTTTTACCCTCTCCAACATGATCGTTGGATTTGTTTTCATTCCCCTTCCCATCCTTTTCCTTTTTCTTGTTATTCCATCCCTTATTCTTCCCATCATATTGTTGATTTCCTTTGGGGTTGGAAGTTTGGACAACATTAATTGCCAAGGGCTGGGAAGGAGTTGACACTGAAGGCACAACCTGACCAGAAGAAAAAGATTGTATAGACAACTGCTGCAATTGACTTAGCAGGTTAGCCGCACGGCTATTAATCGAACCGATAATCCCATCACCATGAGGACTAGGTTTAGCTTTTTCTAAGTCTAATTTGGAGTGAGGAGCATCCAAATTTTTTTTATTAAGGACTCTAGACTAAGAATAAATCAGTTCTAACTGTTGAGCCCTAAAAATAGCCTTCTCTTCAGAAAATACCCCTGAAAGGGATACATCCTTAGAAATTTCTGGCTATAAAGATTTCAAAAACCACTCAAGAAGGAATTCATTCGAGATTTGGGCCTTAATGAGCCTCTTCCTTCTTTGCCATTCCTAAATATGATCAGAAATGTGAGTTACCTTATCCTGCTAAAAATTGGCGAGGAGATCAGTCTCGTCGTCATAACGGACAGGTAACTGAAAATGATTTAAGAACATGGTAGCCAACTCTCCAAAAGAAGAAAAAATGTCCCCAGTTAACTCAATGTACCATTTGGCTACATTTCCAATTAAGGTTCTTTGAAATAATCTCAACCTAATTGAATCGTCGATCACGGAGTTGGAGGAACACCATAAATGGAAAGTGGTGATATGATATGTCGGATGGTGGGGACCGAAGGCCAAAACAAATTATACATAATAATATCATTAGTCAATTTTGATAGATCTGGCAAGTTTAATGTTGCCATAAATGGTAAGCGAGGAGGAGCCTAGGAATTCCATCCCCCATAGGAAGGATTTCCCACATTCTGAAAAGAATAACTTGGATTTTTTGAGGCACCAGGTTTCCAGATGTTGTTCGTAGAGAATGCTGAGCCATAATAAAATCCTTGTGACCCAAAATTCGGAGGAGGACCCCCCCTCGAACATAGAGTTACTATACACAGGACCATTCCCTCCAACTGAGGTATTGAATGAAGAAGTAACCCCTTGGTATGGGTTTCAAGAATTTTCAAATGGAGAAAAAGCCTGAGAAGTACTCGATGAAGGGAAAGGAACATTCTCTTGCTGACCAGCAAGAAACTGACTCCCCAATCCTAATGATGGAAAAATAAGGTTCCATCCTGTTGTACTGTATAACAACCCTCCCCATTTTTAAATTTTTAGAATAAATCTCATTTTAAAATAGGTCCCCTTTTTATATCTTTTCTATAGATAAAAGGATGCATATCACATTTTATTCACAAAGTATACAAGTTTAAAAAAAAAAAAACTTTCCGATCCGATGAGTTAAAAGACCTTTTAACATATTTTTGAACATATTAAAAAAAAATTATACTTAGAAATATGTTAAAATGAATAGTAAATCGCAATCGGAAATTTGGAGAAGTTCTTTTAAGGAGTTGTTATTGCTTTGAGAAGTTTCGATGTGATCGCGCTCAATCACAATCGCATTTCAGAATAATATTAAGTATCACACCTTTCTATTTATAACGATGGGATGTGATTTATCGCAATCCCGTTTCGGAAGAGAGTTAAAACATTGTATTCCTTTCATTCAAAATGCCGATGCGATTGAGCTCAATCGCAATCGCATTTTCGGAGATAATATTAAATAGTTCATTCCATTGCAAAATCTCCGATGCGATCGGGATTTGGTAGAAAGCATTGTTGCATTCCCTTTCAAACAACTTGCGATGCGATTGTCGCAATCAGAAAATCGGCATGAATCATATTCTATTTATCTTGCGCACCATTGAAGAATTGCGATGCGATTGTTATTTCGCCTTTGTATTTATTCATCGCATCGCAAATGATCAAAAGCGAATTTTAAACATTTATTACAAACATGCGCCGATCTCCGATTGTACGACAATATTAATTGAAAGTTAGGTAGAAGATCATGGATTACTTTGTTTTAAATACGTGAATGTGAGCCCTTGGAGAGCATTTATTTTGAAAATACGGGGAGATTAAATGGCAATTAAATAAACAAATATTTGTGTAGCTGTTCTCATTATTGTGTTTTATTTTGGCTGAAAGCATTCATTTGAATTGCAGAACAAAAGTTTGAATCCTTTCATTCGTAGATCCAGAGAGAATTTACCTGACACTGAAATGTCAAAGAGAAGTAGAAAGTCTAAAGCGGCTTTTGTTGCAAAAGCTCATGTGTTAAACATGCCGCCCAAGGAGAAACCGACAAGGTTCAAGCTAGTCACAAACACCTTCTGTCAAGGACTGGGGAAGATGACATGGGAGAATGTATAAAATTTGTTTGAAAAAGAGAAACCTAGGGTTATTGTGCCCAAGGCAACTGTTCCCAATGAAGAAGATTTAGACTCCGACTCTGAAACTCAACTCAGTGCATTGGAAAATTCATTTTTACACCGAGTTGCTGCCTGGGCGAATATTTTTCCCTACTATGATGTTATCAAATGGGTCATTGACAATGTGACCATTCAAAACAAGACTTTTGTTTCTGCTTCTGGATCAGTGTTCGAGTCATTCAGGGTAGAATATATTAAAGCAATGTACCATCTTCTCAATCCACAAAAGGTTTACAACAAAGAATTCCTTAAGGAATATGCTGCAGAACATCCAAACCAGGCAGAGCCAATCAAAGAATGGAGGAGCAACCCTAATAAGCATAAGTAGGAGGCATCAGGTATGTACTCTGTGGAGTCTCTCTCACCTCCATATTGTTATGCCGCAGCGATGATGTGTAGGTTGTTCGGAAACGATAACTCTGCTAGATTTTCTATTCAAATGGCCCCGTTAATTCATTCTGCCGTTAATTCTGAAATTATGGATTGGGCTTTCATTTTGTCAGATAATATAGACAATCGAATTCTAGAGTATAGAAAAGACAAAAATTCAGGGAATTCTACCCCTTTCCATTTTTGTGCTTATATTTTAGACGCCCTCTATTTCAATTCTGAGTTTCCCATGCTAGGTTGGAAATGGACTCCAAAAGAACCTATCCCTATTCATGTGTATCACAATTTCTTGTGGAAAGATCATTTCAAACTTCATGTTTACAGAGTCTGCCATGGTTTTCTAATTCCAATTTACCAAACCATTTTTGGGCACTTCCATCCTAGACTTTCCAATAAAGTCAAGACTAATTTGACCTCTATCAAATATTGGTTCGGGGAAGAAAAATTCACTTATATCAGAATTTTTGGGAGTATTGTTCAGCCACATATCCTTCCTTTATATGTTCCAGATAAGCTTCTAGCTCAGGAGATTTCCTATCAATTGACAGTTGAAGGAATGTCTAGAATTTTGAAAAGCAATAAAAAGCTTATGTGGCCTACCTTTCATTTTAAGTGTGGTGACTATACTCTTAATAGTTTTTCTCATGCTGAGAAATAAGTTGGTAAGATTTCTGATCTTAAGTTTTCAACAATTCCTGGAAGACAATATGACCCAAGAAAAGTGGCGTATGATTTTACTACCTCTGTTTCGATTGCCCGGTTCGAGCATGAACCAAACTTTTTTGATGATTTATTTTTTTCCATGGATGATATATCCCAAGTTTTTTGATTCAGCCAAGTCCAAGTTGCAGGCCGAGGACTTGAAATTTTTTTTGTTGTATAGAAGCTAGAGGTTACTTAAAGTGCCTCTTGATAAGTTGAGAACTCCCATATAGAAGAAAGCATCACAACAAGCAGGAAGTACTTCTGGTAAAGAAGTAAAAGGAGATAATCCTGTTCTAGGGAAAAAGGATGATAGTAGCAAAGCCAACACTACCAAAACAGAAAAAGGTGCTCAAACAGATACACAAAAGCCTTTAGTTCAAACAAAAAAAGGGAACACAGGTATTTATGCCCATGTACATATTGAGAAAGGAAGCACAGGAAGTATAAACACTGAACAGGCACCAAAGAATGATACAAACAAAAATGCAGGTTCTCAACTTGGAGGACAAGTAAATACTAAATTAATTGTTTCTCCTCATTTGCTAAATCAATATCAACAATTTTCCCAGCAGATAGGATTGCAAAACGCTCCTCAAGTTGATGATCCCAAAGATCAAGATGTGGAAATCATTCCTGAAATCCCCACTGGAGAAATCATGCTAAAAATATAAGAAATTCCTCCTTTAGACATATTATATAGTCCCAAACATAGGGTTGTGGTAAGAAAACAAAGGAAAAAGAGGAAAACAGATCAAGATGCAATTTTAGCATCACAGGGGGAACTTCTAAATCTTGTTTATAAAAATGCTGAGGTGGATCCATCTGAGGATCTCACCAAATTGTCTCAGTATGCTGGTGCCTATAGTGCTGTCACTATAGATAAAGCCTCCGAAGTTTCACAGTTGGTAAAAGAAAAGGATATGCAAATTGCTATTTTTGAAGAACAAGTTGCAGGTGATCAGAAAAATATTATTCAGTTGGAAGAGCGAGTACAGGATGCAGAAATCAAAGCTAAACAAATAGAAGAGCAGCTCAGCCTTGAAAAGAAAAATATTGATGAACAAGCCTTGGGAAAACAACAGCAGTTGACTCAAGAAGTAGAAAAGTTACAAAGTATTTTATAGAATGAAATAAATTCAAAATTTGAACAGGAAAAATTGTTCCAATCTGAATTGGACAAGTTCAAAGAGTATCCTAAGTTAGCTCAATTCATAACTGAAGCTTTTGAAATAAACAAAATGCTATCTCAACAGTTAAATGAACTTTGTCTACAGTTAACACAAATTGAGCCTTTGTGTGATGTAACATCATGTTTGATAGATAAATCAATCACTCTTAGGCAAGAAATTGAGGATGCTGATGATAAAATTTCTGAGTTCCTTTCATGGCAGGATACAAAGCAAGGAAGAAAGGCTAATCTTCCTAGAATTGAAGAGAGACATAAGGAAATTCTATTTATTGAATGGGAACAACAGTTAATGAAATCAGAAAGAGCCACATCAAGGGCTAAAAATTCAATGAATAATACAACACAATTGATTAATGACAGCCTGTACGCTACCAATTTGATCTCATATTGTACCCCAAGCGAGTTACCTAAAGTAAAAGAAGCTGATTCTAGGTGGAAGCAAGAGATAGTCAATAAAAATCAACAGATTAGCAAGCTTCAAGGAATTTCATGGGATAATATGTGGTCTTATCTTATCAAGCCACACAGCCAACAGATGGCCATCAAATTCCTTTCGAATGCTATTCAATATATCATTCCTAAATTCTCTGATGCTACATACACTGGACAGTTACATTAAAAAATGAGTCTTTTTAAAGAGTTGCATTTCTGTACCTTGGATTTGATTTTGCATTGGAATCACTGGATTAGAGTATCAGATTTCATTTGAAAGTCTCAAGAAGGATACACTATTTCTCTCTATTCACTATTAATTTCTTTTGTCATATGATATTCTCTTTTAAATTTGTTATCATTTATATGTACTTTGTTTCACAATATTTCTTTATATATATCATTTTTTAGTATATTAGAAATATTTATCTTTGATAAGTGTATGTAAATGATATACAATGATGAATACAATATGCTGATATAACTCTGTTTAATTTCTTAAACATAGTTATCTTTATTTTTTGCTGCACAGTTCAATTAAGCTATAATACATTTTTATGGTTATTGTTCAATTGAAATTATTTTAAGTTGTATTCACATATGATACCCGGGTTAGTTTTAGAATTTCTTTATCAGTATTTAAATTAGATTAGCTAGTATTTCATTTCAAGTCATTTAGTCTCATTTCCCCCATCCAATCATTCCATTACCAACCCATTCAAATTACTGGGAATCTGGTCCTACAAATCCAGTCGGAGCCACCATCCCAAACGAAAAAGGAGCTATTTTAAGGTCCCGACCGGGTGGTTATCCCCCGATGTTTGAAGCAACGATTTTTGAGGCTTCAACATTTTTGGCGCTAGAAGGAGGGCCATAAACTATGAATGGCAGATAAATCTAAATCTGAAAGCCATTCTAAGAGCACATCACCCTCATCACCTTCAATTTATTCCACATCTCAAATCACAAGAGAAGAAATTGAGAAAAGTATTCAAACACCCACTAACAAAGTTTCAGAACAATCAGATAATCCAATTCCCGAGTCCCCTGAAGTTGAGGCTTTGACCCATAAACTTCAAAGTTTCTCATTATCATTATAAGAATTAGAATTATCTAAAGGCAATGTCACTTCACAGTTTGTTTCTTCCAGACCTCTTACTAGATCACAAAGTGAAAAATTTGGAATTTCCCCAAAAGAATTTCCTATTCCTAGTGGGGTCAAATCAAGAAAAACTCCATAAGAAACAGAAAGTGGTACCAGTTCTTCATCGCATACTCAAACAACTGTTTCCCAACCTCCAAATCAATAAAGTATAGTAGTCTCATCTACATCTACTCAATATTCCTCCTCTGCTCAGATTTCATCTGCTCAATCTTCATCTCCTCAAACCACATCTACTCAAACGTTAATTGTTTCTTTTGGTACTTCAACAGTTACTACTAATATACCAGTTATCCCTTCCAGTTCATCTATTATCATTACAAAAATGGCACAACCAGCACAAAGACCATAGACCAGACCAGGAGCTGTGAATATGGCTGTACCTTTGCATGATCTACTTGATCATCTAGAAAAATGGCTCCCAAAGTTTAGTCCAGATAGTGGTATATTAGCAGAAGAACATATCAAGTAGAGCATGAAGATGTTTTAGTCCGATTATTTCCCTATACTTTACAAGGAACAACAGGATCCTGGTACTTTTCCTTACCTGTTGATTCTATTACTGATTGGGATATGTTTGAAGAACAATTTTTAACTAAATATGGAGATGATAGATCAGTTGCTACCCTAATTAACGATATATCCAATTTAAAGACTGAATCAAAGGAACCCATTAAATATTTCAACTCACGATTTAATAAACTCTTGAACAAGATCCCTGCAACACAGGGAAAATTTTAAGGATGGAAATTTATCTTAAAGTTTAGAAACCTTGGCGAATATTACTAGTCCCTAATATGAAAGTTGTAAATTTTTTGGCGATATTTTTGTAGAAATACTTATATTTCAAATGATTTTATATTAGTCAATATAATATTTTGGCGATTTTTAAGGTAAAATAATGATGTGCTATAAAATTTGGGCGAATCATGTTCGAAAAAAATGGAAGTTGGCGAATCTTGTTTTTTGAAAAAGCATGGAAAATTAGCCCACCTGCGAATATTAGCCCCTAAAATTTTCCCTGCTGCAACATCTAAACCCAGTGAACAAGTTAGAAGTGAATGGTACATTAATGCTTTACCTTCAAACATAGCAATTTTCGTAGATAGAGCTGCAAAGCCAACTTTAGCTGAAAATATGAAGGAAGCTATTTCAGTGGAAAAGCAGATGATTGCTCTTGATAAGAAAAACTCTGTTGATGAAAGAAAATCAAAGAAAGTCAGTTTTAAAGATGATTCCAAGAAAAAGACACCGAGAGATCCATATGACATGGAAGGTCTACAGAAAGTCCTTAAAACCATGTCTAATGAGATGGTTGAGATCAAGAAGCAGGTAGCAGAAACGTCTACAAAGAGACCATTTAGAAATTTCAAAAGAAATCAAAGTGAATCAAAACCTCCCAATGAAATTTCCAATGCAGAATCATAAGATGAAGAAGAAGAAGAGAATCCTCTCATATCAGACGAAGAAGATGAAAGAGAAGAAGAAGTTGAACTAAATGGAATGTGGGATTTTATTCTCCCTAATTCATATAGTGACATGGAACAAGAAGCTATGCCTGTAAGTACTAGGAGAAAATCTACATCGAAACCTATTCAAACTGTTCCGAAGAATAAAAATACAACTCCAAATACCAAAGACAAAATTCCTGCAAAAAATACTTCTCCATTACCCACTCACAATCAGCCATCATCTCCCAATCCTCTCGCATCATCATCCAAAACTATGGTAGTATCAGATCCAACGGAATATAATATTGTTGAGGACATGAAAAATAATAGAGCAAATATCTCATTACATGAACTCAAAAAAAGCTATTATTAAAAGAGTTAAATGCTACACCTATTGCTCCTCTACCAAGTGGTGTAGTAGCTAAAGCAGGTAAAGGAACTGGTAAGCCACCAGACAAAGTAGATGCATCCGACACTGTTCTTATTGGAGAAAGATCAGGTTCTCAGACACCTCCATTTCTTCTAACCTATGAAATCTACAATAAGAATTTTCATAATTGTTTGATTGATTCAGGAGCATCTTCCAATATAATGCCTTCTTCAGTTTGTGCTAAGTTGAATATCGAACCTCAGAAGTCTGTTGTTCATATTGTACAATTGGATCGCTCCAAGGTTCAAGTTATTGGAGAGATCAATTTAGTTACCATTAGACAAGCTTCTGACCCTAGGATTGTCCAAATAATTGATATTCTTATTGCATATATTCCAGAATTCTATGGGTTAGTCTTAAGTTAGGACTAGTCTGTGAAACTTAATGGTTATATCTCAACCGATTATTCACATATGTGGCTTCCCTACAAAGGGAAACCTAATCAAATCAAAGTCGAACGAGAGAAACATATGACGCACACTGTGACTGAATTTGAGCAACCGAATGAACCTGTAGCTTTCAACAATAATATTCTTGGAGGTTATTCTACCGAGTCTTTTCTTGGAAATTTTACTGCACCACAATCACCATTCTCTGTAAATACTTTTGTTTCTCAAATTGCAAATTTTTCGTAATCTGATTCTTCCAGAATTGTAAATATTTCTGATTCTTTTGTAGATAAACCCATAGATAGAAATTTATTTTGGTCATTATATTTTGATGGATCGAAATCTAATGATGGAGCAGGAGTAGGATGCATCCTAATTGATCCAAAAGGAGAAAAAACTATGTTATCATGTAGATTAGAATTTGAGTACACTAATAATGCTGCTGAATATGAAGCCTTGATTCAAGGACTTTATAAGGCCATAGGGTTAAATGTAAAATACCTGAAATTTTATGGAGATTCCAAAATTGTCACAAGACAAGTGAGGAATACCATCCATTGTCTTTTAGGACATCTTAAACACTATCAAACCCTAGTACAGGATCTTACCACTCAATTTCTAGCATTTAATATTTCTTCTATTCCCAGGAATCAAAACACATTAGCTGACTTGTTAGCTAATGTTGCGTCTAAACTCCTTCCTGCTGAAGATTGTAGTCTGGATAGATTTTCAGTAGAGTTAATTTTTCGCCCATCTGTCCCAGATAATATCACTAGCTGGAGAGTATCTTATCATGATCAAGACATTTTGAATTTCTTAACTTCTGAGAAATCATACGATGAACAAATTATTGATGAAGCTAATCATGATCTACAAATTACTTCAAGAAATAATGAAAATCCGATTCCCAAATCTGTTGTCAAATTAGAAGATATTTATGATATTAAAGACAGATTCAAGAAAGTTACTAATGCCAAAATTCAAAGTTCAACTTTGAATTTTGAATTAGTCAATGTTGGTTCTGATTCCAAACCTCAGAATGTTAATCAGGGTCTCAATTTAACTTCAGAAGAACGATCAGCTTTCATTAAACTTCTGAGTAAATACAAAAATGTCTTTGCTTGGAATTATGATGATTTAAAGACTTATGATACTTCTGTAATTCAATACACAATTCCAATGCTATCTGATGTTAAGCCTGTGCAACAGAAATTGAGAAAGATTCTTCCAAATCTTGAAGGTCAAATCAAAACAGAACTCAACAAACTTCTAAAAGAAAAAATCATTTTTCCTGTAAGGCATTCCAATTGGGTTTCCAATATGGTACTTGTTAGGAAGAAAAATGGCGATATTAGAATCTGTATTGATTTCAGGAATTTAAATAAGGCATGTCAAAAAGACAATTTCCCATTGCCAACTATGGAGCAAATTCTCCAAAAAGTAGCTAGTTCTGAACTCATGTCCTTACTTGATGGATTTTCAGGGTATAATCAAATTCTAGTACATCCAGATGATAGGCTGAAAACCACTTTTAGAACCAAATGGGGAACCTATGCTTATCAGAAAATGCCTTTTGGTTTAGTGAATGCAGGAGCAACTTTCCATAGAGCCATGGACATAGAATTTAAGGGTCTGATTAATAGATCAGCTATCATTTATCTTGATGACATAATAGTTTATTCAAAGAAGAGATCCAATCATTTACAAGATCTGAAACAAATATTTGAAAGATGTATAAGATTTGGTATTTCATTAAACCCAAAGAAATCTTTCTTTGCTCTTGATCAAGGAAAACTCTTAGGGTTTGTTGTGTCAAAATATGGTATATATATATCGATCCTGATAGAGTTAAAGAAATTTCTGACATTTCTTTACCTCACAATAAAATGTCCATGCAATCATTTCTAGGTCAGATTAATTTTGTAAAAATATTCATTCCATATTTTTCTTTAATTGTTTTGCCTATGCAAAATATGATTAGGAAAAACTCAGTGTTCAAGTGGGGTCATAAAGAAAAAGAAGCCTTCAATGCAATCAAGAAGGAAATTATTGATGCACCTGCATTGAATACTCCCAATTTTTTCAATGATTTTATTTTGTATACTTTGGCAACCGAAACTTCTTATGCTGCTATTTTAACATAGCTCAATGATAAAAAAATCGAAGCACCGATTTCTTTCTTCAGCTCAAATCTGTAAGGAGCTGAGCTAAATTATTCCGATGTTGAAAAACAAGCTTTCGTTGTATTCAAGTCAATCAAGCATTTTAGGCCTTTTCTCTTAAAAACGCACACAAAAGTGATTGTTCCTTTCTCAGCAGTAAGACAATTACTAATTCAAAGAGAAGTAGGAGAAGAAAGGGCTAATTGGGTGACAGCCTTGCAAGAATATGATATTGAAATTAAACCAACAAAGATTGTTAGAGGACAAGGTTTTTGCAGATTATTAGCAGGAGCTCATAATATATCAAAAATCAAGATCCAGAGAATGCTATTCAAGTAAGTCAGATAAGTGTTACAGATTTTGAATCTCAGTATGCTGATCTGATATTTTACTTGAAAAATGGATATGCTCCTTCTAATCTCAGCTATAAGAATAAATGTGCTTTAAGATTGAAGGCTACTAAATATGAAATCATTGATGATGTGTTATTCAAAAAAAATTATGATTCAATATTACTAAGATGTCTTGAAAAGACTGAGGCAAAGAAGGTTTTGCAGGAATTACACGATGGACCAGCAGGAGGTCATTTTGGAGGCGATACCACAGCCCACAAAATCATCCATGTTGGATATTATTGGCCTACCCTTTTTAAATATTCTCATGATTATGTGAGAAAGTGCAATATTTTCCAAACTGCTAGTGGAAGGCAGAGGAAGCCAGCTTTTCCTCTACAGCTAGTAAACATTGAACAACCATTTGAGCAATGGGGACTTGATATTATTGGTGAGATAACTCCTCATTCTTCCAAGCAGCATAAGTACATTCTCACAGCAACAGATTACTTCACAAAATGGGTAGAAGAAATTCCTCTAAAGGTAGAAAACTCTGACGCAATTATTGATTTCATCGATCAATTCATCATTACCAGGTTTGGTGTACCTAATGCTTTGGTCTTCGACAATGCATCTTATTTTTCTGGTAATAGTATAATGGAATTTGCAATTAAGAGAGGTTTTAAATTGAAATATTCAACTAACTATTATCCACTAGGTAATGGTTTAGTTGAATCCACTAATAAAAATCTCCTCAAAATCATTAAAAGGACTATTGATCAAAGCCAAAATAATTGGCACAAGTCTTTAATCTTTGCATTATGGGCTGATCGTATTACTCTCAAAGCTTCTATTGGAACTTCACCTTTCAATTTAGTTTATGGTAAAGAAGTTGTGATACCATCAAATCTAGCTCTTCCATCATTAGCCCTGGTGCAATTCATTGAAGAAAATCCTTCCTCATCCATTCAATTGAGATTTGATCAGATCCTAAAATTAGAAGAGGATAGAGAAAAAGAAAGAAGTGTTCATGAAAAACATCAGCAACTTGTTAAAACTTCTTTTGATTCAAATTCTACCGGCTCAAAAAATTTGTCAATTGGTGATCTTGTTCTGAAATGGGATAAAGCACATGAGGAAAAAGGTAAGCATACCAAATTCCAAAAGATGTGGCTTGGACCATTTCAGATTGCTAAAAAGATAGGCCCATATACATTCATACTTCAAGATTTAACAGGAAAGAGAGAATCTCTTCCTGTAAATGGGCTTGTCTTAAAGAAATTCTTTTCATGAGGAGGTAACCCCTTTTTACTTGTACATATTCCTTTCTGCAATTTTCATTTGTTTTTGTAAAATAATGTTTGTTAATAGTCTTTGATTGACTTTTTACTATTAGAAAATTGTCTTAGAAAGAATATTATAAATACTTATTTTAAGTAAATAAGAATTTTAAGGGAATTGATTACAATTTTTATATAGTTTAAAATAAAATGTTAAACTTTGAAAATTTGTTTAAAAACATTTGCATGATTTTTTGAAACTTTGAGGAAAATGTAAATCATTATAAGTTTATTAAGCAGAGAAAGGTTACCTTTAAAAAGTAAAGACTTTTTCAAGATTTGGCAAACAAAAACTCTGAAAATTGTCATCCATTTATTCTTAAGGATACAACTATTTCACCCCATCCATTTCGATTGTGATTCTTTAGAATGTAATTCTAAAAGAAATTATATGACCAAATTTAGGAGATAAGAGGTCTCATCACGAGCCTGCTTACCATGATCATAGGAAGTAATCAAACTGACATTACCAATACTGCATACCAAAATAGGGTAATGGCTTATAAATTAAGACAAGGAGTCTCATCACGAGCTGGCTTGTTCAGTTTAATTACAACTAGTGAATGGCATTGTTACTAACTGGCTACCAAACCAGAACAATGGCTCTTAAATTAAGATAAATAAATAAAAGACAAAAATATGAGAAAATATGTCTTATAAATTTATTTTTAAAGAGTCATAATCTTAATTGGATGGGACAATGAATAGTTAATGGTTAAAAGGTAACCCTGTCGAGACTATGAATGTTTGCTGGCAGCAAAGGCAATACCTATGACAATAGAGTATATTACATAAGCTAAACTTGAGAAAATCCACTTACTTTACTATTATCAACCAATCAAAGCTTGAGATAACCCAAAATGTTTTTATCCTTGGAGAATTAGAAAGAAATTGTAAGTGATTTATATTATTTTTCATAGTTAGATTTTATTTAAACTATCTTAAGAAAATTTTTCATTATCTTTAGAAATTTTTACTTACTAGAAATATAGTATTCATTTCATTTTTTCAGAGATAATTGTTTCTTCCAGTGAATCACCAATTGTTGTACTGTGCAAAAACCCTCCTCATTTTTAAATTTTTAGAATAAATCTCATTTTAAAATAGGTCCCCTTTTTATATATTTTCTATAGATAAAAGGATGCATATCACATTTTATTCACAAAGTATACAAGTTTAAAAAAAAAAACTTTCTGATCCGATGAGTTACAAGACCTTTTAACATATTTTTGAACATATTAGAAAAAAATTATACTTAGAAATATGTTAAAATGAATAGTAAATCACAATTGGAAATTTGGAGAAGTTCTTTTAAGGAGTTGTTATTGCTTTGAGAAGTTCCGATGCGATCGCGCTCAATCGCAATCGCATTTCGGAATAATATTAAGTATCGCACCTTTCTATTTATGACTATGTGATGCGATTTATCGCAATCGCGTTTCGGAAGAGAGTTAAAACATTGTATTCATTTCATTTAAAATGCTTATGCGATTGAGCTCAATCACAATTGCATTTTTGGAGATAATATTAAACAGTTCATTCCATTGCAAAATCTTCGATGCGATCGGGATTCGGTAGAAAGCATTGTTGCATTCCCTTTCAAACAACTTGCGATGCAATTTTCGCAATCGGAAAATCGGCATGAATCATATTATATTTATCTTGCGCACCATTGAAGAATTGAGATGCGATTGTTATTTCGCCTTTGTATTTATTCATCGCATCGCAAATGATCAAAAGTGAATTTTAAACATTTATTACAAACATGCGCCGATCTCCGATTGTACGACAATATTAATTGAAAATCAGGCAGAAGATCATGGATTACTTTGTTTTCAATACGTGAATGTGAGCCCTTGGAGAGCATTTATTTTGAAAATACGGGGAGATTAAATGGTAATTAAATAAACAAATATTTGTGTAGTTGTTCTCATTATTGTGTTTTATTTTGGCTGAAAGCATTCATTTGAATTGCAGAACAAAATTTTGAATCCTTTCATTCGTAGAAACAGAGAGAATTTACCCGACACTAAAATTTCAAAGAGAAGCAAAAAGTCTAAAGCGGCTTTTGTTACAAAAGCTCCTGTGTTAAACATGCCGCCCAACGAGAAACCAGCAAGGTTCAAGCTAGTCATAGACACCTCCCGTCAAGGACTGGGGAAGATGACATGGGAGAATGTATACAATTTGCTTGAAAAAGAGAAACCTAGGGTTATTGTGTCCAAGGCAACTGTTCTCGATGAAGAATATTCAGACTCTGACTCTGAAACTCAACTCAGTGCACTGGAAAATTCATTTTGACACTGAGTTGCTGTCCGGGGGAATATTTTTCCCTACTATGATGTTATCAGATGGGTCATTGACAATGTGACCATTCAAAACACGACTTTTGTTTCTGCTTCTGGATCAGTGTTCGGGTCATTTAGGGTAGAAGATATTAAAGCAATGTACCATCTTCTCAATCCACAAAAGGTTTACAACAAAGAATTCCTCAAGGAATATTCTACAGAACATCCAAACCAGGCAGAGCCAATCAAAGAATGGAGGAGAAACCCTGATAAGCATAAGCAGGAGGCATCAGGTATGTACTATGTGGAGTCTCTCTCACCTCCATATTGTTATGCCGCAGCGATGATGTGTAGGTTGTTCGGAAACGATAACTCTGCTAGATTTTCTATTCAAATGGTCCCGTTAATTCATTCTACTGTAAATTCTGAGATTATGGATTGGATTGTCATTTTGTTGGATAAGATAGCCAATCGAATTATAGAGTATAGAAAAGAAAAAAATTCAGGGAATTCCACCCCTTTCCATTTTTGCGCTTATATTTTAGATGCCCTCTGTTTCAATTCTGAGTTTCCCATTCTAGGTTGGAAATGGACTCCAAAAGAACCTATCCCTATTCATGTGTATCACAATTTCTTGTGGAAAGATCATTTCAAACTTCATTTTTACAAAGTCTGCCATGGATTTCTAATTCCAATTTACAAAACCATTTTTGGGCACTTCCCTCCTAGACTTTCCAATAAAGCCAAGAATTATTTGACCTCTATTGGATATTGGTTCAGGGAAGAAAAATTCAATTATATCAGAATTTTTGGGAGCATTGTTCAGCGACATATCCTTCCTTTATACGTTCTAGATAAGCTTCTAGCTCAGGAGATTTCCTATCAATTGACAGTTGAAGGAATGCCTAGAATTTTGAAAAGCAATAAAAAGCTTATGTGGCCTACCTTTCATTTTAAGTGTGGTGACTATACTCTTAATAGTTTTGCTCATGTTGAGAAAGAAGTTGGTAAGATTTATTATCTTAAGTTTTCAACAATTCCTGGAAGACAATACGACCCAAGAAAAGGGGCGTATGATTTTACTGCCTCTGTATCGATTGCCCAGTTCGAGCATGAACCAGACATTTTTGATGATTTATTTGTTTCCATGGATGATATATCCCAAGTTTTTGATTTAGCCAAGTCCAATTTGCAGGCCGAGGACTTGAAAAAGTTTTTGTTGTATAGAAGCCAGAGGTTAGTTAAAGTGCCTCTTGATCAGTTGAGAACTCCCATACAGGAGAAAGCATCACAACAAGCAGGAAGTAATTCTGGTAAAGAAGTAAAAGGAGATGATCGTGTTCTAGGGAAAAAGGATGACAACAACAAAGTCGACACTGCCAAAACAGAAACAGCTGCTCAAAAAGATACATAGAAACCTTTAGTGCAAACAGAAAAAGGGAACACGGGTACCGATGCCCATGTACATATTGAGAAAGGAAGCACAGGAAGTATAAACACTGAACAGGCACCAAAGAATGATACAAACAAAAATGCAGGTTCTCAACTTGGAGGACAAGTAAATACTAAATTAATTGTTTCTCCTCATTTGCTAAATAAATATCAACAATTTTCCCAGCAGATAGGATTTCAAAACACTGCTCAAGTTGACGATCCCAAAGATCAGGATGTGGAAATCATTCTTGAAAACCCCACTGGAGAAATCATGCTAAAAATAGAAGAAATTCCTCCTTTAGACATATTTTACAGTCCCAAACATAGGGCTGTGGTGAGAAAAAAAAGGAAAAGGAGGAAAACATATCAAGATGCAATTTTAGCATCACAAGGGGAACTTCTAAATATTGTTTATAAAAATGCTGAGGTGGATCCATCTGAGGATCTCAACAAATTGTCTCAGTATGCTGGTGCCTATAGTGCTGCCACTATAGATAAAGCCTCCGAAGTTTCACAGCTGGTAAAACAAAAGGATATGCAAATTACTATTTTTGAAGAACAAGTTGCAGGTGATGAGAAAAAGATTATTCAGTTGGAACAGGGAGTATAGGATGCAGAACTCAGAGATAAACAACTAGAAGAGCAGATTAGCCTTGAAAAGAAAAAGATTGATGAACAAGCCTTGGGCAAACAACACCATTTGACTCAAGAAGTAGAAAAGTTACAAAGTCTTTTATAGAATGAAAGAAATTCAAAAATTGAACAGGAAAAATTGTTCCAATTTGAATTGGACAAGTTTAAAGAGTATCCTAAGTTAGCTCAATTAATAATTGAAGCTTTTGAAATAAACAAACTGCTATCTCAACAGTTAAATGAATTTTGTCTACAGTTAACAAAAATTGAGCCTTTGTGCAAAGTAACATCATCTTTGATAGATAAATCAGTCACTCTTAGGCAAGAAATTGAGAATGCTGATTATAAAATTTCCGATTTCCTTTCATGGCATGATACAGAGTAGGGAAGAAAGGCTAATCTTCCTATAATTGAAGAGAGACACAAGGAAATTCTATTTATGGAATGGGAACAGCAGTTAATGAAATCAGAAAGAGCCACATCAAGGGCTAAAAATTTAATTAATAATACAACACAATTGATTAATGACAGCCTGTACGCTACCAATTTGATCTCAGATTGTACCCCAGGCGAGTTACCTAAAGTAAAAGAAGTTGATTCTAGGTGGAAGCAAGATATAGTCAATAAAAATCAACAGATTAGCAAGCTTCAAGGAATTTCATGGGATAATATGTGGTCTTATCTTATCAAGCCACACAGCCAAAATATGGCCATCAAATTCCTTTCGAATGCTATTCAATATATCATTCCTAAGTTCTCTGATGCTACATACATTGGACAGTTACATTCAAAAATGAGTCGGCCAATAGAAGTCCAAGATATGCTCAATATTTTCCACCTTCGTTCATCCACCTCAATCGATGATCAATGAGCCAGTCTACTACAAACTCGCATTTTAGTTTAAGATATTTTATTTTAGATAGATTGTAGGAATAATTTTAGTTATTTTATTTTATTAAGTACCTATTTAAACCCCTTTCATGCATTTAGAAAGGGGTACTTAATTTGTAATATTTATGACTTGGAGATTACATTTTTGTACTCCATTTACTCCTATATTCTTTTATAAAGGATCGCATCTGGTGATTCTGTGCGGAATTATTTTTAAAGAGTTGCATTTCTGTACCTTGGATTTGATTTTGCATTGGAATTGCTGGATTAGAGTATCAGATTTCATTTGAAAGTCTCAAGATGGATACGGTATTTCTATCTATTCACTGTTAATTTCTTTTTTCATATGATATTCTCTTTTAAATTTGCTATCATTTATATGTACTTCGTTTCACAATATTTCTTTATATATATCATTTTTGAGTATATTAGAAATATTTATCTTTCATAAGTGTATGTAAATGATATACAATGATGAATACAATATGCTGATATAACTCTGTTTAATTTCTTAAACAGAGTTATCTTTATTTGTTGCTGCACAGTTCAATTAAGCTATAATACATTTTTATGGTTATTGTTCAATTGAAATAATTTTAAGTTGTATTCACATATGATACCTGGGTTAGTTTTAGAATTTCTTTATCAGTATTTAAATTAGATTAGCTAGTATTTCATTTCAAGTCATTTAGTCCCATTTCCCCCATCCAATCATTCCATTACCAACCCATTCAAATTACTAGGAAACCGGTCCTACAAATCCAGTCAGTGCCACCATCCCAAATGGAAAAGGAGTTGTTTTAAGGTCCTGACCGGGTGGTTATCCCCTGATGTTTGAAGCGACGATTTTCGAGGCTTCAACACATCCCAAAAAGACATTAGAACTTTGACCTCTCGATAAAGGATTGAAACCTTGAGTTTGAGAGGTAAAAGGTAAAGATTCTAAGGAAGGGGATGAATGAGGGATGTGCCCACTTCCAAAGGGGAACCCTTGAAACGAAGCTGATCCACTAGCCATAGAAGGAATGGGTGTGGAAAAGGAGAAATAAGGAATTCCATTAGTGGGCATTCCATAAGAAAAGGGACCAGATTGAGAATCATGTGCTTGGGTGTTTGAAGAGCCGAACACAACAGCACTAGAAGTGATTGTTGATATAGAAATAGTGCCCCCTTATTCAACTGAAAGAGGAGTCTGAACACTTGCAGTGTTCACATCCGAAAATATGTTCCTGGTCATGGCCATCGAAAGAAAGGGATATGATGGAAAGGGACTAGCCAGTCTCTGATAAATAGTAGGAAGAGGAGATGGAAGATACTCAGCAGGCTGAGGGAATTCCTCTATTTCCACTTCTTCTACTAGAAATAAAACTCTAGAGATGAGTGGAGCACTCCTCTTTATACTGACACCAACACCAAAACCACCCACAGAAACAACAAGCCCTGATAGAGGATCTCTCTCCATTGCGTTCGAAACGACTGGGTGAAAATCACCCACCAAATTACTCCTATGCCTTCTTGAAGAAGGCTCGGCACTCACGGGAGATAACCCACGAAGCCTCCTCGATCGACGAGGCGATCGGTCATCCAATTTAAGAGATTAATTTTAGACTCAAAAAACATATGAAGCTAAGCAATCTAGGAGCAAAGAGAACACTCTAAAAAGTTCCTAAGATACAACCAGACAAGCAGCTCTCAGTTATTTCCGCTCCGGGTGATGAGGAACGAACACCAAAATACAGGAAAGTGAAATAATAGGACCTTCCAAAAATAGTCTGGGGTAATTACGCCCTAGGCCTACTAGCAAAGGTAACATAAATAGTTACGCTGACCTCCTAACAATAGCCTTTGCCAGTGCAAGTCCCCAAGCTTCACAAGGGCACCCTCCAGAAGTACTTATGGAAGTGATGCAACGTTTGTCTCAGGTACCACGGGTATTCCCCCCTGTAGTCACCTGTGTGGTCACTAGGATAGGAAACTAAGGTCACTAATCCGTATCGGCAGCTGGGCGGAACAGTCTTAGCTCAAGATTCAAAAAATAGGAGAGGGGGTATCTCTCTTCTCTGCCTACACTATCCCTCGCGCTTGACTCTTTGGAGGAGAGCTTTCCCTATCCAGTTAACGGTGTTGGATTTCACTCATTAATAAACTTTCTATGTTTAACAATTTGAGCGCCTTGGAGAGTTAACTCTCCACTCACCTAATCCAAGGCCCTACAACCTAGCTAGTTGGTGTATGATTAATGACAATGATATAGAAAATTCTGGTTGATTTTAATTATATCGCTTGTTTTAAATTAGTTGTTACTTAAGTCAAGGGTACACGGAAGTGAAACTTATATTGTTTTATGATGCATAAGAAATCAATGAAAACCTAGTTACATGTAGACGCAACAATTTCCTTTCGATGAAAAGTGATCTCTACATGGGTTCTACGAAACTAATAAGAAAAAAATTTGTCTTTTCTTTTCAGACACTCACACTTCACACGATCCAGAAAGTTATAAAAAGACTAAAATTCTCAAATGCACTTAATTCAGACTACCAATGATATGAAAATCCTAATATGCTAACTCTAAAGAAGCAAAAAAGAGTCTCTAGAAAGACAATGTTTCGATCACTTTTTGACAGAAAAACAAGGCTAGTTCCAAACAGAAATCCTATGCATAAGAACGCCAAAATTCACTTGATACAAAGGAGAGAAATCAAGAGAATACTTCCTTCAAAATCAAGCCAATAACCAAAGACTAGAAACCAAACAAAAAGCTTCAAAAAATATAATGAAACCGTAAAAACAAACTCAAAGCTACAGGAAGTACAATTTTTTTTTGGGCTTTTAACTTATAATGGAAGAAAAGAGATTTCAAGAATACAAGCAAAAACTACCCAAGAACTGGAATCAAGAAAAATGAGTCTCAACAAAGGCTTCAAAGTGCTCAAGCCAATTGTGCTACTTTCGTAGCGGGACTTAAATGAGCAAAAATAATCATGAAACCCAATCAATTGATTCAACACAGTAGCACAATCTTGCAATGAACAACAACTCAAAAAACCAAAAATAGATTCTTCAAGGTTCGCAACGAGACAAGTCCAAGAAATCAAGAAAACTGAAATAGAACAAGGAGGAAAAAACCATAAGTGAGGCAATGCATAGGGCCAAGAGGAGCAAACAATCAAAGGCTCACTATTCTGAATGGTCAGAACAACCAAGAACTTCAGGAAGAGGTCTTGGTGCTTCAACCACAATTGCAAACACACAAAATAGACAATTCACCAAATGGCTAGGTTTTCACAAAAACAAGATAGAAATGAATAAGAAATCACCATAAACACAGTTCAGAGACCTTAAAGATACCACAGGAATGGTTCAACTCAGACAAAAAAGACTACAGAGGTTGAAAACTTAAATTCTCAAAATTTTTCAGCCATATTCGATTTTTTAGTGTGCAACTAGTGTGTATACGTGACTATAACCAAGGAAACTCGTGTATACGCAGGTCCATTTGGAAAATATAGGACGTATATGTGACTCTGTAGAGAAGAATATGCGTATGGAAATAAAGATAAGGAAAAAATAAAAAATTCAAGCCTGATCAAGGGACGAGGTCTTCTGCTTGATTGAAAAAAAGACTTACTAGACTGTAAAAAGTATTAAAACCTATCAGGAACCTAAAAGAAAGATAAAACAACCCAAACGGGAAATCACAAGAATGTGATCCCTAGTGGAGTCGCCATTTCTATTTCAGGAAATGTTACCCTAAAGGTCTTGGGTTGATGAACCTTCACAAATCAGGGGCATGTCATTACAAGGACTCGCTTAACCAAATTTTATGTTAATAACTAGTATCTACAGGTTGCAGAACTTACCCAGATATCCCTCGGTTGTAGTAGATCCCACGGGGTGCAAACCCCCTGCAACACTTTGTGTTCCGTAATCTGTAAATCAACAAAGAATGAACACAAAATCCTAGTTGTAAAGCATATATATGTTCTATATGTTAGTGAAAAGCATGCATAATCTTATAAAAACAATATTGAATGAACAATCTATGATCATTACACATGTATAAAATATTATTGACACGTAAACATCAAGAACAAGATGGTACTCCTGTTATTAATAACATGTATAGTAAACAAACGTGGAGATATCACTTGAAATTTGGCACGACCTTCGAACATACCGTCCTCTAGATCCGTCCAGCCCTAGCCTCTCGAGATTTCTTCCAAGAATAGTGCACAATGGATGTCACATAGGGTGGTGAGCATCTCAAGGAAACGAGGGTTTCATGCAAACATCTGGGAAGTGTAGGAGGCACGGGAATATATCTGACTTGGATAGGGCTCCAACAGCGTATAATATCTATATTTCTCTCTCTCTTCCCCCTTTAGGCCATTCCCTTGAGGGGATTTTATACTCCCTCAAATTATTTTTTGTAGTTGGAAAAGTTAGGCCATGGGCTGAGGTGGTTAAGTTACTGGAACAACCGTAAACCCCGCCTCTAAAATAGGGAAAATATATATCTTTTAATGTTTAAAATGGAATATGCGATTCTATATGTATGGACTCGCGTATATACATAGAAAAGTATGGGCAGAGTCACATATGGATTTTAAGATACTTTTTTTTGAGAAATTTGTCGAAGTCTGAAGGGAAGGGTTTCCGAAGGCCAATGTATAAGTCATCAAGTATAAGATGGTGATAAATGATTCTATAATTTTTTTTTGGCTCAACCATTGATGACTATAACCATGTCTCTGGAACACTACCATATTTTGCAACATTTCCTATTGTAGGAAACAATTATTAAATAGCTAACAACAGATTCAAACTTATAATCATGCACCCATAATTCTTATTCCCACATATCCATGCAATAATCCCAACGGGTTGTAACTCTCATAATTAACAGTGTTTTTTGCTAGATCCCCTTGTTCATATTACACATGAGAACATCGCGCACATGGACCAATGAGAAAAATTATTGTCTTTCAAAAAATATTACACCATTTAGGACATATTGTCATGTTCTCGAGGAGCTAGAACCATATGCTAACTAGCAAGAGTTCTTAACTCACCAATGAAGGTTAGGAGTCGGGGGTCGAGTGAATTTCCTTACAACACACATATAATTACCTCTGACTATGCAGAATATCTTTTAACACTGAAAAAAATAAAAAACCAACTCTTTGGCACACATTTAAATGTTAGTCAAGAGGTTAGAGGTTGGACTGATTTCTGGCTATGAGCCTGCATTTTCCCCAACTAGCTCTGGAGACTTGACTTGCCAGAAGGCACGACTTAGGGTCATTTTTATTTTTATTTTTTTTCTGAAAACCAAATACATGGGAAAATTCACCAAAAAAATCTTCTAATGTGAACTGAAATCATTACCACATCATCATGTTACGTCATCTCATCCACATGGCACCTCTTGGGTGGTGACGGATGTCACCCAAAATTTTCCCACTTGGCCACCTAAAAATGACAAAAAAAATATGCCAGGTTTCCTCTTCCTTTGTTACCACGTCAATATGAGTTTATTTCATCTGAGACCACGTGTCCACCTCTATGTGGCGCCACCTATCACCCTTTCCAGCCAATTAATTCTTGCCACCTATAGCTTATCCCACACAAGTCGAAGCTAAGGGTTCGATCCTTTGTACTCTTGGCAAACTCACCTAAAAAATCGACCTCCCAACTGGCCAAACTCCTGACTAGGAGAAGGGCTCGAATAGGTTGATACACCTGAGTAAAGGGTCCCACTTGGTCGAGGGTCAGGGGTCAGGGGGATTTCCTCTTTGAAATTTTGCTGCACAACCCGAACTCCAACTAGGTCAAATATGACTAAGTACCGACTTTACTCCAAAATATGCCCAAGTTTGAAATTTATTAAATAAATAAATTTCTTGAAAAACACATGGGAGAGACAGAACCTTGAGCCCTAGTACCACGCATATTGATCTTTTTATTTGCACACTTTGACCAGTCATATCTTTTGATCTTGGAGGTTTTTTTTGGACTTCAACATACCATTAACAATCTCTTTCCGAGCACTATCCAACTATACCACTTCTAAGAACATATGATCTAGTATTTTGAGGAAAAAATGCCTTCAAATCATGTGCTACATAACCACCATAGCTATAATATTACTACTATGATGGCTCTCTACTAAATACTGCAACAACCAAAAGACTCTCCCCAAGCTTAACACATCAATGCCAAACACACTATGAAACTAAAATCAATGCTAGCCCAGTTGACATTAATGCCAACACACTTGATGCCACCTACCATCATTACAATGCCAAATATCCAATAATATCTCCATTTGGCATTGATGGCAACACCTCATTACTCCTCATTGATGGCCACTCGTCATGTTGCCTTCATAAAACAGAATGAAAACCAATGAATGGTTGTCATTGAGATTTATCTTCCTACATGAATCATGAATATTTCCACCAATAGCTCTTTATTCCCCTTTAACATAAATGGAAAAATGACACAAACTAATTTCTCTCCCCTTTTCAAATAATGTTTGAGGGTCAAGCTGCTAGTGTGCATTCTTCTTTGTAGACTTATCCTTTCAAGGCCGAATATCTCTTTGAAGAGGCATTTGAAGTTTTCCATTCAAACTTAGCTACAAACATCATAAACAAAGACATTTTCAAAACCAAGCATTAGAAATACCAGTCCTTGTGTCTCCTTTTACCGACTGTTGCTTCTCTAGGAATTAGACATATATAATATGCTCCCCCTGAACATACACCATCTCTTATATAAATGTTCATCCATTTTTGAACACCTTATGGATGTTGGCCCTCTCTTTTTCCATGCATATATGTATCCATTAAAAATGCACATGGTACTACTACTATTGCAAATACCAACCGATAATGATGCATTTTGACTTACTCTTCCACTATTGTTGCTTCTTGAGTGATTACGCTCACTCCTTTTGAGCATCCTAACAATCAAATATTCTCCCCCTGAGATCATGCTACTCCAAATAGGGACTTCTACTTAAATAGCACCAATAATACCAAGAAATTGATACCCATTGGATAGGCACCAAGAAAACTCCCATGACTTCATATAACAAAGAGATGTCCATTAATACAAAAGATTACTCCACTTGAACCAAAGACTACCAATTGAAAAATAAGGAACATGCAAATATTATACTAATTATGTTCATGAACACAATATTTATAGGCATAGTAAAATTCACAACTTAAATGAAATAAGGCCATTTCACCCAACATGAAAACCTTTCATTTCCTTAGAAATGACTAATTTTGAGAGTAAAGGATGACACCTAATTATTTAAATGAAGCAACTCCCCCTGAGCCGATGCTCTCTTTCCTTTTTCTGATCTTGTTGCATATTTTTTCTTTCTTCTGCATGGGATTGATCCTGTGGACCTTATTTAAATTTGGGCCTCTTCAAATTCAAAACTTTTGTTGTGGCCCATGTTAAAAAAAAAACATATAATGTTGTTGTGTTATACTTCTTGAAACTGTGATGGATAAATTTTCCTCCTGCTTACTCTGGTGCTGTTGATATATTTGGAACAATCCAATTCACTATTTAAATCAATAAGGGAACTCAATCTTTCCTCCATCATTATATGCACCATTTGTATAATCATTTTTAAATTCTTGCATATGGATTCTTTGGATTCATTTGAAGCCATTATCTTCTTTTAATTAAGATAAATAAAGAATATCCCCCCATAGTATATTTAACTCCTTTATCCTCCAAACCTTGATGGGATGAGTCTTGACAGGGGTAATACATTTGACCTTATTGTTCTTCCTGCTTTGTATTTTAACTTGAGTGCTCATGGTTAGAAGGAACTCCTCATTTCTTTCCTCTTTCTTCACCAAAGTCTTATTGTTGCCCATTTTATTTTCTTGTAGAGAAGAATGCTTTCCAATCTTGCTTGTCTTGCAATTGATAGAGACATCCTCAATAAAGAAAAAAGGGTTGTTTTTTTTTTGTACCGAATCTTTTTGAGAAAGAGATCATATCTCTACTGATTTCTTTCTCTTTTCTTCAAGTTTCCTTTACACCATGTATTGAAATCAAGCTCCTATTTCTTTTCCATTTTATTTCTTCTAACCTTCAAAGAACGAGTTGCTTCTCTTTGTTTCATGATTTGTGAGGAATATTTCATCTTGCCATATCTATAGCTTTCTTCCTTATGCCCAATGTTGCCACAAATGTAACATTAATCATGGTACAAGAATGAGGAAAACATATTTCTATGCTTGAAAACCTTCTTGTCAAACCCTCTCTTATTGTTAGCATGTTCTCTCCTAGTCATCTTATGCTCTCTTAGGTCATTTTTACCCATCACACTTTGTTTTCTTGAATTCCATATACAATCTATGGTTTTATGTCCAAAATTTTTGCAAGAAAAACAAGAGTCATAAAAGAGATTTGAATACTTGAAGATGTCTTTTCCTTGAGATCTTTGTCTCTGAACTAGAAAGGACCTTTATTGGTTCTTCATTCGCTCTCTATGGCCATTTGAATCACTACCTTGAGCTATTCTTTAATGTTGTTTAACATCATGTTGCTTCTTTTTTTTTATCGAGTTGTTGCTGATTTTATTTCTATTGTTGTTGCCCAACAACTTCTTTTCATTTATTATTGTTGGGACCTTCAACTAACTTTTCATGTGTGGTTAACCCTTTAGTATTGTATTTCTCGGATCTTGAATATTATTTGAATCGGAAACCAATATTGATGAGAGGGTATCTCTACTTAACAAGCATCTCATAAAAGGGATTTATGATCTCCTCAAGCTTCTAATATTGAGACAACTCTTTATTTTCCCTTTCTATGTCATGTCTCAATGAGACTACTTCACTGTGTAGTCTCTCAAAATAGGATTCTTTCTCATTGAGCTAATTGGTCAACATATCATCAAATATTGTAACCTCTCCTTGTTGAGCCTTTCGATCAATAATTATTTTACTCAAATTCTCATTCTCAAGCTCACCTTCATGCAACTACTCCTTTTCCTTGAGATTTTTCTGTCATATCTCCTTGATCTATTTTAGAGAAGAGATCAACTTCTTCCTAAAAATGATCCTTTCATTCATATAATTTTATTCACTATCATAGGTGCTAACAGAGGCACCACAAAGATCTATATTCCTCCATGTGTCAAGGGAATCTTCTATGGGTCTAAGAAGTATCCATTCTTCATCACTCCCAGGGATGCTCTTATTATATTCTACATGAGAGCACTCATATGATCTCTCTTATTTTTTCATAATGTGTTCCTTCCACTTCTATAGAGGTACCTTCATTATCTATTGATAAAAATGTAGGTCTATCTTCACAACTACTAGATGTGTGGCCATATTTATCATCAAAGGATGCATATGAGAATCTAGATGATAAATTACCTATTTCTTTACATTCATAAAAGAAAAATAGCATAACTTCTAAGCAGGCTAGATGCTCTTATGAATCTTCTCATTCATCTCTAAGGTGATTTGTAGCACCTTGTACATTAGGAGGAATATATCTGGTCCTCAGAGCACTTTCTTTCTGGGATGATTTATTCTGACTCTGATTCACTATTTGAGCAATAGGGTTCATCAACCTTTTCTTACTCTTGTGGCTATGTCCTCCTTATAAACATTGGAATTTGTACAACATTTCCTTTGTTGTCTCATAATTTCTCACTTTATAAACATCTAACTTTAATATCCCTTTCATTATAATTCTCTTGGCCTCTATATTTAATTCATTCTTCTCTATATATTATACAAACAACCAAAATTATAATTTAATGGCCATTAAATGGACCCCCATTCTAATCTTCCAAAGCACATAATTTACTCCATTCAAGAATGGTACTCATTCTGGTGTTATCCAAACTTTATTAGCCATGTTTCCTTTTGATCTATTTTCAAGCGATTTAGTTGTTCCGAAAGGAACCTTTGCTCTGATACCAATTTCTGGAAACAATGTTAATATTGAGAGGTGGGGGGGGTGAATCAATATTAAGGCTAATTTTAACTTTTATGCCAATTTATGATTAAAATTTAATCTTGTCAATTATTACTTGAGAAACCACCATCATAATATGTGAAAAAAATAAAATTATCACATAAACATTCATACACCATGAGAATCATACTCATGAGACATCAAGGTTTAATGTTGAAACCCTTCCGGGAGAAAAACCACCAAAGCTTTTTTTGACTATTATGTAAAATATGAGCTCCTCCTCTATTTACATTAATCTTTGTGAGAAGCCACTTAAATGAATCACCAACTTCCTTAGAATGTATTTTCTAGCCACTAATAGTAGGAAGCCTCAACTCCCTTCTTTGTAGTAGCCTAATAAGCTTACCAGAAGCACCAATTAAAGCACCGACTTCTTGGATTTATTGCAAGAACCAACTTGTAGGTGGAACCAAGCTCCAAGTTTTCTTCAGACATCTACGCAAATGGAATCCCCAACCTCTTGTTTTGTAGGTAGTAACCCAAATTACATAAGATCATTAATACTCACTGTAAATGGAAACCACTCTGCTTGATTTTAGCTTTATGTATCATCCAATTCTTGGCCCTCTTTTGTTCACAACAACATACAAACTATTGAAATTATGGTAGCGTTGGGAAGAATTTCAAATTTACCTAGAGATGATCTCAATGTGGTAAAAATGAAATGTAATTTAATATGCCAGTGGAAAAGAAATTGTTAAAGAAAGACAAAGTATTATTTTTTATATAAATTTGAATTTCAAATATTCCATCCATTTCATAGTTGGATTGAGAAAATATTACTTCAACGACTCCATGTTGATCTATATAAAAGAAACCTATTAGATCTCAATGCATAATCAAAAAATGTTTGGACAAAAAATCATATTGGTTTGTAATAGTCTCGCATCAATGGTTCTCGCTCTCTCTAACAATATCGTACAACTCTCAATCTTCTGTTGACTTGTTTGATGAAACTCTTTCTCTTGGCCAATATATATTACAAAATTTGACAACACCATATCTCTCACTCAATGAATTGACTCTCAATTTTTGGATGATTCGATTTTGGTATTGGAAAAAGATTCAAATGACTCTAAGATATATTTCTATGGCTCGATGATCTTGCATATTCTACAGATCTCTCGCTCTGAACTCAAGCATGGCTATAGATCTTCAAAATGGCACTCACTCAACTTTATAATGGCTCTTGTAGTTATGCATTGATCACATCATTTGTATCTCAATTTAATGGCTATGTCTCTTGGCATATCACATCAATCTCGACATATCACATCATTTTTGGCACATCACATATGTATTACAGTCTTGGTACATCACATATTTATTACACTCTTAGGATATCACAAATGTATATGGTTCATTTTCTTTACGATTTTAATGTGTATCTTGTGACAAATATGACTGTAACCTATATGAATGTAAATTATTGAAATAATTACATTGATATAATAAAGAATTGAAGTCTTGAAACCCTTGAATGGTTAGTGAAAAGTTGTTCCAACACTTGTACATATTTAGTATAACCCTAGATGGGCTAGTTTCTCTCCTAGAAACAGAATGACCATTGAACTTGGATTGGGTGTTGGTAGTAGGGTCATCTCCTCTTTTTATGATAAATATGATATGTGATTGATGATAATGATTTTTTTGACACAATTGTTTTAAAGGCTACAATGACTCTTGAAGGTTGGTTCAAGAAGGAGTTGTTCACCTCTTGTTAAATATAAGTACTTTCTAGATTTACGTTATGAATTTTGTCTTATTTAGATTTATTTAGATTGTTTCTTATCCTTATTGAATTAATATTACAGTATTTGAGTATTTCTAACCTCTTGATGAATATGTGATTAGTTAGTCCTTCTTAAGGATCTCTGAATGTTAGCTGGTGTAGAAAGAAGAAGTTGGTAAGGAAATGGGAAGTTAGTTAAATATGTAAAGCTCTAATACTGCCAATGAAAAACCATATATGCTATTTGAATGCTACAAGTTGATAAATGTATCTGAATGTTTTGAGGTATTTTGAGTTAAGTCCTGAGGTATGATAAAATATCTCCTTGAGCACATATGAAAGTAAGAATGAACTCTGGTACATCTGATATATTGGTGCACTCTATAGTAATAGTTAATATTATTTTCTTGGAATTTGGAAAGTATCTCACATTTGAATAAGTTAGAAAATATGTGTCATATGGTCATGATGGATTTTCAGATTCTGTTAAGTAGGCCAGAAACATTGACTTGATATGTAGTAACTTGATATTGTTTTCAATGCTTGTTATGAATGTGGTAACCTTGATCGCATTAGGGTGGTTGTAAGATTGATACTCAAGATTTAATAAGTGTCTTCTTATTGATATTGATAAGATTGTGATAAGATATGATGTCCTAACAAATTTGACAATATAGCAAATGGATACCCTGACTTGATGATGTTAGGACTTTGATAATGAAGTGATGAAGTGAATTAACCTTTATTACATGTTTAATGATATGTTCATATGTGACATCGAAGCAATTGATGATGACTTGTCATGATCATGATGTATATATGTATGAGAACCTGATATAATTTGACTTTGTCACCAAACATTTTTGTTTATACATGACATATGTTAGACAAGTTGATGTCTTCATTAATGATAAGTGAAGAAGCTCCCCATTTAGAGGGAGAGATCCTTGATGAGATCCCAAAACCTACTATTTATTTTTGGTGGATGATTATAGGTCCCATGATTGTAGAATGAAAAAAATAACATCTGATGTTATTTTTTATTATTGAGAAAACAATTATTTGTTGACAGGACTGGTTTACCCCATGCAGTATGAGGTTCCACCTCATATAAAAGTGATTTTGTGAAATTTTTATGGATTATTGTTCCTACATTTTTGTGTATCCCATGAGAAGCACTTATTTAGGTGGATACTTGTATGCAATTTGAGCTAGACAGAGTTTTATCATATATAGCTAAGACAAAGACATCTACATGGATTAAGATGATGCTGCTATATGAGACAAGCTTAAGCTTGTGGTTACTACCTCCCTGCGTGAGAGGGAGTAAATATGAAAATGATATTATTTTTCTTTATGCTATATATTTTTTCTCTGACACTTGATGTCCTATATGAATAGGAAAAAAAAGAACTACTTCTCTTGGTAATGTATGAGACAATGTGATTGAAATATTTAGTAAGATGTTTGAGAACATACAAGAACTTTAATATGTTTATGATCTTTAGAGAGAAACATGGATTGATGGATTCGACCCTTCTAGGAAAGGGTCAAGGTTGATCAAGGACACTGAGTTAGATATTTCCCCCTGTTTAAGATCCCAGGGTGAGAAATTGAGTCGAAGACCTCTCGGGGTTGAGTAAACTCTAGAAAATAGGCGTGCGTAATCCCTACTCTTGTAGTAGGTTGGACATCTACCCTATTTTCACCTATAGGGTGTGCGTGATCCTTTATTTTTTTTAAAAGTCAGGTATCTACCTCTATCTTGGTCTAATAAAGTATACCGTATTTTAGATTATACCCACAAGTCAAGCTTGTTGGAATTGTCTCTCCCCATCTGGCCAACGGGTTGAGGAGGATTGGGTGTGTGTTATCCTTACCTTTTGTAAATTGGGAATCTCACCCAAGCTCAGATTATGATGGAGATGTTATACCACATGAGTCTTAAGGTTAATTACTAAGAATATCAACAAGCAATAGTATTCTTGTGATCCTTACCTCGTATAACAAGTGGTATCTTTCCCATTGATTACAAAATGGGATGGCTGTGATCCTTTCTTGGTATTTGGTATATCATCTATTGGTAATTATAGGGTGATAGTTGGATGCTACCCTATATGAGATGACTTGCGGTGAGAGTGTCCCATAATAACTTCCTCATTGCCGTATACATGAGGTGAGAGTGTCTCATGGGGCCTTGCTCATTATAATTAGATTCTAGGTGCTAGAATTGGCTTTGAGAGGATGAGATTCCAAGGTTGTAGCATTGGCTCCTTACTGGTAGATATTTTGGAATGAGTAGGGATCCCCGATATGGTTCCAGGTTGAGCAGGGCTCCCTCATGTTTTCCTGATTTAGCTAAACTCTCCGATGTTGCTATGGATTGAGCTGGGGTCCCATATGCTATGATATCATTATTATTCATATTTTATATTGTTCAACAAATGGAGATGGTTCGAAATGAGTCAGTTTGAAATATGACTTTATGACAATGATGATTTATTTTGGATATAGGGTGGAAGCTGCATGCTCTACTATGACTCTTCTTCTTCTTCTTCTTCTTCTTCTTCTTTATATTGATATTTTTTAGCCGATAATCAAAGGAAAAAAGTAATAGATGAGATGGAAATTTTTTTGATAGAGGTCATGTGATTTGACTTGGAGATTAGTAGGGTTTGAATATTGATCTCCCCTACCTTTGATTGTGCATTATTATTCTTCCATGTGACTAGATGAGATGAGACCATGTATGGAAATTCCTCCCTAGCTAAGAGGGAGTTATAAAATTAGGGAAACATTGAGAAGAATTTAAAATTTCCCCAAAGAAGATATAAATGTGGTAAAAAGGAAATATATTTAATATGGTATTAGGAAAAAAATTGTTAAAGAATGATAAAATATTATTTTCGATATAGAGTTGAATTTCAAAAATTCACTCCATTTCAAAGTCATCTTGAGAAAATTTTACGTCAAGGACTCCACATTGATCTATATAAAAGGAACCTATTAGATATCAATGCATAATAAAAAAAAAAAATTGGACAAAAAAATTACATTGATATGTGTTACACTAAATTTTGTCACCATCACTGTCGATTCTGATCCTTTGCCATCAGATGAAGTGTCTCAAGTGAATCCCATATGAAGGTTGAAGTAAAAAAATACCAGGGACAAAAGGAATTTTGGGTTGAACTGCTTATAAACCCTTTTTTATCATCTGCAGAGTTTTCCTAGTTAGCTTTTGCGCATTTTCAGTTTCTACCATTGTTACCCTCGAAGTTCTACACACCAAGTTCCACTTTAAAATGCAAAATTATGTTCATGAAAGTAAAAATAAAATAAATAAATTCTAGAAGCTTTGGTTGAGGGATATTATCCAAATTAGAAGCCTCGAACCACATTCATACCCGCGCCTCATCCCTTGGTACATGGAACTAACCTCCTCTTCTTAAGCATCATATCCCTTGAGAAGAGGAACTAGAAACATCTTCCTCTTCTCTATAAATTGATAATAGGACCTTAGGAATTGGGGGGACATGGATTGGTAAAATTATTCTTTTGGTTTGGGTATAAAGAGTTTGTCATCAAGGGAAGGAAAAAATACACTTTCAAGAGGCTTGTGACATCAAGGAAACCAGGTTATAAGGTTGTTTTCCCTTCAATTTAATACAAAGTAATTTTTCTTTCCTAATTGCATCTATTTTTGGTGTTATTTGTGGGATTCCTTGATCAATCACATGTTTTATGATTGATTATTGATTCAATTATATGTTGTATGCTAAATTCGGGATTTCATTTACCTTTGATTTCATATGTGAGATGATTTGATCCCTTTGAATGTTTTTGTGTATGCAGATATCTTTTGGAGCATCATGGAGAAGTCGTGGAAAGCATCCAGAAATCCTCTAAGGAATTTAGGGAAAGATGGTTGTGTAAAGTGATGACACGACTTCTACAAGAACTTCGTTAATAGGTAATTGATCCTTCACATACTACACATTTCATGTTTTAGTGATAATCTAAGGAAAGGTAACAATTATTTTGATGTTTGTTACTAGGTTTTGTTGGAAATATAGGGAGATGGCTTCTGTCCGCAAAATGGATTTGTTCACCTAAAAAATTCGCGCCCATACTGGGGAATGGGAGTTCTCTTTTGTGTCCCTCTATGACCCTTGACCCTTTAGGCCCTTTTAAGAATTGAAATTTCTGGTTTGAGACCTTTGTTTTTTATTTTTTCTTAATTTTTTATGTCCGCACAATTTACCTTTAGCAATAGTGCGCAGATATGTGCACTTAGTTCTTAGCACTGGTGCATATGAGCACTAAATCAAACTAGTTTCCTACGTAAATTTCATAAAAATTTAAAATTTAGAGATTTTTCAGGTCTTCTTTGCTTTGATCACTAAGATATTTTTCCGATTTCTTAACAATTTTTGGGTGTTTTTTCTTTCATTTTTGCAAAAAAAAAATCTCCCTCAATTGTCGGAGGGGGGCTAAATTATGTATGAGTGATATTTTCCTTCAAGTGTCATCTCTTTCAATCTTTGTAATTATCACGAATTTTTATTTTGATTTCTTTGGTGATGAAATTTTAGATTACATTTGATTTCATTTAAGTTTTATAATCTTTGTGAAATTTCCTTTACTTACACTTAATTGGTCCTTTCATAGTATTTGTGAAAGAAGGTATTGTTGTCCATAAGTAGTCTTGTTATACTGTTATTTCATTGATCTGGAATCATCTTGTGTTTGTTTTGAAAAATTCTCTTGCATAGATTACATTTGCATGGTCTTGTCCATGGAAAATTTTAGGGGCTAATATTGCAAGTGGGCTAATTTTCCATGATTTTTCCAAAAAAAAAGATTCGCCAATTTCCATTTTTTTATAAAAATGATTCGCTGAAATTTTACAGTATAAAATTATTTTACCTTAAAAATCGCCAACATTATATAGAGAGTATATATAAAATAATTATAAATTTGAACAATTTTACAAATACATCAATAAAAAATTTATAATTTTCATATTAGGGACTAGTGAGATTCGCCAATATTCTAAACTTCAAGATAGTTTTCCATCCTTAAAATTTTCCCTGGTCTTGTCCATAGATTACAGCTGCATATTTTACATTCTAGAAAAGTCAACCGTAGATATTTTATTGCCTTTTTGAGGAAAATCACTTATATTTACAGTTTTGGGTTTTTGAGTTTTTGTTAGTGTGTTGATATATCAAAAAAGAGTCTTTCACTTCTGGAATTGGTTGTGTGAATCTCTTTTCTGTCAGTGAATCTCATCATATATCAATCAATTCCTATTGTAAATATTTATTTCTTTGGTTGAAAATATAATGTTTCTCATTGAAAGATAGTCCTGATTTGAATTTGCATGTTTTAAACATAAAAACAAAAAAATTGCTTGGAATTGATTAACATTAGTATTTTTTTGCTAAAAATTAGTGTGTTAGAGAATTGTTTTATTTTATCTTATTTATCAATTCTTGCATTGTTGGAAGTGAATGGAACTCTCTCCTTACTTTAGTTAGGGTTCATCGAAGTGAAAATATTATAATTTCATATTTGACTGCATTAGAGTTTTTGAGTCCGGTCAAAATATCACCAGTTTCACGTCCATCACCTACTGAGTAAATAATAGCTTAATAACACAATGTAATAAATTTATTAGAATTTGTACATTTTTAGGGCTCTTTCCACCTACATATATTAAGTTGTAGAGCTTTGGAATAGGGAAGTGAGTTAACTTTCCAAATCTATAAACGAACAGTAGAATATTGCAGTAGGGAGTAAATCCATGTATTGAAATTTTTCTCTAGAAAGCTCCTCTTACAAGGGAGTCAAGCATGAGATCATATCGGACCTATTCTGAGTGATCATACCCACTTCATTGGTTACAGTAGAGTGGTTTGCATGCATTACAAATGATGTTGAAAGGTACTTTGGGTCAGTTGGAGGTAAACCTCATGTTATCCATGTTGAGGAACTTTCAAGGGGATTGAGATTTTTTACTCTACCCTTGCCTATACCCCTGATTTGCAATTGTCCCCCCAGGTTGAATTGTTGTAAGTGGTAACCTTAGTGACCATAATATTAGGGATATTTCCCGAGGTGACGGTGGAGGGAAGGTCTCTACTCTACCTGGAACAGACGTTGACTAGACTCACTTAGACCTTTTGATGGGTAATATTCACTTGAGATGGCATAATTGGTGTTACTTGCACCAGATTGTTTCATTAAGTAGGTTGTCAGGGTAACTTGTTCCACCTGTTGGCTCAAGGGGTCCTGACCCAGGTTCGGTGTGCAAGGTTTTCCAACAAACCCCTATACTATAGGCCCTTTTGGCAGTGCCCTGCTTGTGCAGGTCAAAGTCTCACCCGAAGTAGTATGGGTGGGTGCTGGAACCAAGTTTCCGAACCCTAAGAAAGGATGGGTAAAGCAAGCAGAGCTATTCTAGGTCTTGTAATCCTTGATTACCTTGTTCTGCACCGGGTTAATTAAGTCTCTATTCGCATCCACGTGCACTAGATCTATAGTTATATGCTTGTTATAACATCAACATAGCAGTACATAAACAGAACATAACAGATCTAGATCCAAGAACACAGTATACAGATCTTTTCACAGCTTAAGGACAGAAAACACACAATACAGTAATTATTAGTAATTCACATAACAGTACTCACAGATTTAGTTATTTAACAATATTTTGCATTCATTCATTCATCAATTCTTCCTTACAATTCCCTTCCCAACCTGCGCACACAGCAGTAGGGTCCATAGACAGCTAGACTTGGATCTCCGCGCACACAGCCTACAAGAGTCCATTCCCCAAAACCCAAACAGATAGCTTAAATCACAATTCGCATCAATAACTCATCATTTCATATCCTTTACAATACAAAATGCATCTCTATTTATAACAATCTAGCCTAGACTTTCCTATGGTCCATGACCCATGTTTTCGGACCCCTAGTTTACCCTTTCACCCATTATAATGCTTTCGGGGCTTTGACCTGCCCCAAAACCCCTACGCTAGACTAAATATAATAAAAAATATTCAAAATGGACCAGTTTCACATCTTGTTAGGAGACCTCGTTCCAATATTCCCCCAACACAATCTTGTGACTCGTCCCAAGTCACTGCGGTGGTGCTGCTTCGATTTGCGCGTGCAAGGTAGCCAGAGTACGGAGGAGCGGTGGGAGCACTTCCTTACACTGGGCTGCAGCTCATGGCACAATGTTGACCAATGTCAGGGAGGCAAGGCCATCTGGAGCCGCGGTGACCCGTTCTAACAGCCGGTGGAGGTGTGCAATGGCAGACTGAGCATCTTTGGCGAGCTGGAGTGTGGTGTTGGCCCATGGTTTCAATCGTTTTCGAATGACATGCTTGTTGTGGTGAATGTTCTCAATCCTTTCCAAGATGGCTAGACGCTGCGAGGAGATGGTGGAGGGTGAGGATGCTCTAACTTGGTCCAGAGCAGCTTCTGCTTGTTGTAATTCCGTCTGGATATGGTGAAGCGTGGAATGGTGCCGCACTACCGTCCATATTTTTGTAGCTATTTCGACCAATTGTGTGCCCTGCGTCAGCTGCTCCTGGATAATACACATTGCATCTATGACCACTGCAACCCACTGGTCCCATACTTCTAGAGGCATGTCATACTGCTATTGTGTGGCCCGGTCATGGTGGCAAACTTCGTGCAACACTCTGGTGTACAATCCTCGTAGCTCTGTGCGAGATAGCTGCGCTAAATCTATTTGGATGGCCCCAGTAGCTTGATTAGGGGTGTTGACTAGGGCAATGCGAGGGAGTGAACACACATTGCTTCTGCTGGGCGGTACTCTGGAGTGGCAGAGAAGTCACAGCATGTCCCTGTATCGCAGCATTCCGTCTGTGCGTGGCTCGCAAACAATCCTTTCTACCGGGAGCTAGTGCTCACCCCTGTGACTGCACTCAGCATTCCTAAACTCTCTTAAGATGATATCTGCAGGTACTGAGCAGCTTGAGACCAGTTCCTTTGGCGGGTTAGGTTCCATCTTAGCAACAAGAAAACGGGTGACCCATAGAATGTTAATGAGCGCAAAAAACTAGTATGCAGATAGAAGGAGCATGTTTTAGGGTGAATAAATAGCCTGGTGCGCAATTATCCAGCCAACCGCACACCGTCCGGAGCTATTCAATGGTGGAGTAGCCCATTCGTGAGACTGACCATTGATCAGGTGGATCAATCTTACCATAAATGGTTGCATTGATGATCTGCCGCCTATTGTGCATACTTGTAAGATCCTTTTTTTATTAAATCTGGATGTGCCTACAGTCGTCCTTTATTCCTGAGGTCGTTTCCACAAAACTTTAGACCACGGATGATGCCTGCATGTCGTTCACATACCTTGAATGAAGGTCGACGCGAGGTGTGTCTGCAAGTTGGCCATCAGTCTTTTCGAGCCATGCGCTTCGCCCTTAGTCAGGATTTCCCTACACAATAGGGCTGCGTCACGTGTCCTTATGCCATTTATTACTGGAGGCATCTGCAAATCCTTCAAATTACACATGGGTCCAGGTAGGTCTGTAACCCAACGCATGCCTAGGTCAGTGGTACCCTGGAAAGCCTGTTCGTGCAAGGTTTGATCACACCCTTGAGCATTGTATGTCAGAAAGTATTCGCGCAGGTCGAATTACCTTGGAGTCCATTTGGCAACTGGGGTCCCTATGCATAGGATCACCCTTCTCCATTACTTCTCCTAAGTGAAGAATACCGGTCATTGCGTAGCTGCTCCGCGCAATGTTAGTGATAGTGCCCCTAGCCTACATTTCATGGGAATATTAGGTTCAACCATCTTCTGACTATCATCTGTGTCCTCCTGGAAAGGAAGGTTCCTTTCCATGGTAGAGATGCAATGAAAATTCCTGACGGTCTGAAGACATTGAAGTGCCGAAACCTCGTGTAATCGACCTTGCCAATTTTCCAGCTCCTCATCAAAGTCAGAAAAAAAATTTACTGTCCTTTTCCCAGCATAGCATTCCTTCATCCTTGGGGTTAACCTGGTCTTCATCCTATGCTGTTAATTTATAAATGTGATCTAATTCCTCCTCCTCATAGGCTGGCTCTGTATACCACACACCTTCTACTGGATCTAGTGGAACTATGACACGTGTACCTTTGCTTTCAAACACCATTCTTCACTTTTTGAGATTGATGACACCCCCCATATCAATTGCTTAGTGCAATCCAAGGAGCGCAGGGTAGGGATCCGCATCTTCCACAATTTCTATGACTTTAAAGTCAGCTAGGACCCTTACCCCTGCGATGTCAACCATGACTTTTGGTAACCTCCCTAGAGGGATGATTTTTTTTTTATTGGCCATTCACAGATGGATGGTGGACCATTCTAATTTAGGCTCTCCCATTCGTTTCCATGTCTGTTTTGGTAATACATTCAAATTTGACCCTAGATCTAAGATAACCTGATCCATCTCGTAGTCACCAATCTATGCAGTCAATTGCATCTCTCTCCCAGTGCACTTCTTATAGATGTATAGTTTGTGTACATCCTTGGTTTCAGGGATCAAATTGGACCAATATGCATAGGTATTCAATAGTGCTTGGAGATTTCCTACAGCCTGTGGATTTCACAACAGCTTCAGACATGCCTTTAAAAAGGGCTCAACCCCTTCCTCTATCTGAGGTTGCATCGGCGGCTGCACGGGGACTGCCAGTGGTGTTTGTTCTTTGGAAGGCACTCCTTCCCGGGAGGCAAGCTCCTCTTTTGCGCCTTGGGTGACCAGCCCACTATGTGTCATGAATTTTACATAGGGATCTACCTTTCTTAGCTCGGTTTTAACTCTTTGTACGTTCTGCGTAGGGGTGGGTTGCTTTTCCTGCATCTTGGCTATTAAAATCGGGCAATCCTCTACCTCATGGTCCAACTGCCTACAATATTTGCACGATGGCCTGGTGGGATTTGGGTATTCTCTGGAAAAGTGCCCTATTTCGCCACAGTTATAACAGATTAGCTACCCACATCCTCGTCCTGCGCTTCCTCCCCGACCTCCTCTGCCTCGGGCCAGTGATCCTCCAAAGTGCGCAGAAAGTCTTGGTGTTGATTTTGCCGATTAGTGGGACATGATGAGAAGAAATGTCGTACTTATGACTTAATGATGGATCGTGGGAAATTATATAGGGTACAATCGGACCCAAGGTCCGCTTGAACCTGGTCGTAATAGGACAGGTTTCCTACTTGCCCCTGGGCATACCGGACTAGGTCCTCCTGCTTACATGTAATCCGTCAGCAGAGGGCACTAATCCTTCGTATGGCCAGACACCCGGCATCATATGCACCAGATATCTGCGCAATCGTCCTTTCCTCGTTCTTTTCACAGGTTCTATATCTCCATATGCATAGCCCCAAGTTGTTCCTGGATTTGTTGTACCCCTATGGACATATCCTCTCAGGGGGTAGCCTCTAGTTTCATAGCAACTTCCACAGCCTTCTCCTGCGACTCAAAGGTCTGATGACTCATTGGCGTGCGTAGGTGAGGTAACAACATAGCGATGAACCATTCTGTATGTTTTCTATCATCATATTTGAATCCTCCTTCCCTGATCGATTTCTTCAGTCGCTGATCAGCCTCCCATACTAACTCAGATGCACCTTGTTTGAAGTCCTTTACTTCTGCTACCAACTGGGAATAAGATTTCGGCTTCCTGAACTAGTGCTTCAAAGCGTCCTTGATATCTTGAATAGATTCACCCCCATGCTGGGCAATATATCGCATATACCAGTCCAGGGCCCTGTCCTCGAAGGCCAACGATAGCTGCGCCCTTTTTACTATATCACTCGCCACATTCTGCATAGTCCATACAGAGTTTGCAACGAACCAAAACTAGTCCATATCCTCATCTCCTACCCCCTTGAAGGTAGGTAGTTTCAGATGTGCAACCATATCACTGTCTAGGGAGGGTGGTGGTATAGGCGAATTCTTACCTTTGCACGACCTAGGTGGCGATGTAGCTAGGGGACCTTGTGTAACTGGTTCCTGTAACAGATTTTAGGCAGATCTCCCTCCGTCAAGGTTGTTCTAATAGTATTTACCACTATGTGTTGCGCTCCCATCTAGATCTGGGGTCATTCAGTTAGTATGACTACAAAGAATACTCTTTTCGCATAGTAATTTCTTGATCAGCAATGGTAACATCATCAGAAATTTTCCCCGAAACCCTTTGAAGAATAGTCGTTCAGCCTCAGAGTATGATACAAATTGATCAATGGCAAATTCTGTCACAATTCCTCCCAGCACACTATCCACCCAGTGATCCACCATACGCGTGATAGTATTATCGGTTTTTCCCAGTTGCTCGAGTAACTCTGGGGTCCACTGAGTGACTCGCTCATCCTTCCAGCACTTCTGGAATTCCACAATTCTGGCCAGCCACTCCTGGAGTTCAATCGCAAAGGTTACAAAGAATATTTCATAGATTTCAGTAAGAATGTGCCTATTTTTCCACCTTTCCGCTGTTAACTTTTCACTGCGATTTTATTTTACTGCGAACTCCTAGATCTATCTTTCGAACTAGTCTTCGATCTCTTTTCTTTCAGGCTTCTAGTATTCTCTTGTCATTATCTGATTCCTCTCTCAGACTCCTTCCGGTCTCGGCAACGGAACCATTTGTTGGCTTGAGGGGTCCTGACCCAGGTTCGGTGTGCAAGGTTTTCCAGCAAACCCCTATACTACTGGCCCTTTCGGCAGTGACCTGCTTGTGCAAGTCAAAGTCTCACCTGAATTAGTATGGGTGGGTGCTGGAACCAGGTTTCCACACCCTGAGAAAGGATGGGTAAAGCAAGCAGAGCTATGCTAGGTCCTGTAATCCCCGATTACCTTGTTCTGCGCAAGGTTAATTAAGTCTCTATTCGCATCCACATGCACTAGATCTATAGTTATATGCTTGTTATAACATCAACACAACAGTACATAAAAAAAACATAACAGATCTAGATCCAAGAATGCAGTATGCAGATATTTTCGCAGCTTAAGGACAAAAAACACACAATACAATAATTATCAGTAATTCACATAATAGTACTCACAGATTCAATTATTTAACAATCTTTCGCATTCATTCATTCATCAATTCTTCCTTACAATTCCCTCCCCAACCTACGCACACAACAGCAGGGTCCGCACACAGTTGGACTTGGATCTTTACACACACAGCTAGCAAGAGTCTGTTCCCCAAAACCCAAACAGATAGCTTAAATCACAATTCGCATCAATAGCTCATCATTTCTTATCCTTTACAATACAAAATGCATCTCTATTTATAACAATCTAGCCTAGACTTTCCTATGGTCCGCAACTCATGGTTTTCGGACCCCTAGTTTACCCTTTCACCCATTACAATGCTTTCGGGGATTTGACCCACCCCAAAACCTCTGCGCTAGACTAAATATAATAAAAAATATTCAAAATGGACCAATTTCGTAGCTTGTTAGGAGACCCCGTTCCAACACCACCCACTCTATCTATATATACTTTTCATCTTGATTTCTGCAAATTTGGATTTCATCACCAACTAGTTATTTCGTTGCGAAAAGGTTGTTTGTGTGGTTTGAATCCTAGACTTGTTAGCATCTATTATTTGTTTGTTTTTAATTTTTAGAGGCCTTAGGTGGGGATTGTGAATTTGGATTGTTAATATTGTTAAATTTTTATCTAAAATTCAATAAAGTTGAATCTAATGGAAAAATTTCTAAAATTTACCAACCAAGGAACCCCTCTTAACAAGAATCTTGGTCCTTTTCCTTGTTTTGGAAATGTTGGTTCTCCTTATATAGCTACATTTTCATTACCTGGATTTACCATAGGTTTACTGGTATGGTTTTTTTCAACTTTATTGGCCTCAAATACTCAAATTGTTCCACCTCAATCGAGTTCAACTTATCAACATCACCAACCTCATGTTGACTCTTTACCTTCTTCACCCAACACGTCTTCCTCCCTTTCTTCTTCTTTGCTTGGTAAAATCCTTGATGCTAGTAACCAGGTGGTTAAGAAGAAGAATAAAGGGAAGAAGAAGAAGAAGTAAGATCAGAAATAATTCAACCAAACAACCATGACTATAAGTATTGGTAATGTTGATGGACCCTCCAACATGCATTGTAAGCCCAAATACCCTTCCAAGCTCTGTAAGGGTGATCACCTTCTTATTGATTGTCCTAGTTTTCCAAAGGTGTTAGAAGCGTGGTCTAAAAATTCTTATCAAATCACTATTGATCCATCAACCAGTGATTGGCATATTCCAAGGAAAAAGGGTAAAGTTAGGTTTCCTTGTAGTTTATGTAAGGGGAGTCATCAAAATCACCTTTTCCCTCACATGGATGAAGCCTCAAAATTGTTAGAGAAACTTATTGTTCCATAACAACAACTTCCAGTTGGTTACCGTAAACTTTCTACCAACCTACTATAAGTTGAAGAAATTATTGATCTAATTCCAAATATAGTCAATCCCACTCTTCCATTATAGAGTGAAACACATATCACTCAGGTTGATGAACCATTGGTTGATCAAGTGGTGGAATCGGTTCCATATTTAGTTCATTCCACTCTCCCTGTAGAGAGTGAAGTTAATACTTCTCAAGTGCTTCTTGTTAATTCATATTCTTCCACACTAGGGGGCATTTCACCCATTTCTACAAAACCCACTCCATGTACTGAGGTTATTTCATTTTATTGGAGTAGACTAAAAAAACCTCCTCTTCCTCCTTCCACCCCTTTCTAAATCATTGTGAAGGCTTATGGTAAGAACAGTGACACACAAATGTAGATGAAGGTGCTTCTATTAGTATTTTATCCTCAACTTCTTGGTAAGATTTGGGTTCCCCTCAGCTTGTGCCTATTACACATAATATGTTAGCTTATAACAACTTTTGGGATCCTTCCTAAGTTTCCTATTACCTTCAAAGGTAAAATTTCCTGTATTGATCTTATGGTACTTTAAGGCCCCTCAAATTTTAATTTTCTCCTTGGGTGAGACTATGTTTATGCAATGAAAGTTGTTGATCGACACTCTTTCACGTGATGTATTTCCCTCACAATGGAAGCGTTGTGACTATTGAACAACTTTTGTTTGTTGGTCTTCATTTGAATACCAAGCATCTGACATCCCTGAATTTTACTTATATAGAACTGGTATCTACCCCTCCAAGGGTTAAATATGTGGTTTGGTATCCCATGCATTTAGTTACCAATATAATAGAGCCTCTCACTATTGGCTCGACTTCTTTTGATTCAAATCCGGTAATTGACATGGTAAACCCTTCAATGGGACATTTGAAACTGGTCTTTATATCGCTATTGCGTCTCTTTACATGCGTTGCTTCCAGATAATTTTTCTTCCTTATGATGAAGAAGTCTTAGAAGCCATGATTGAGGTGTGTCCTTTGGGATGTGCTCCTTCCACTTGGAATCCATGATACAAATACTTATGAGGATGGTTCTTTTACTATGTCAACCTTGTTAAAAAAGGAAACATGTTCCTATGAGGATGGTTCTTTAACTATCTCAAGCTCGTTAAAAAATGAAATATGTTCCTATGAGGATGGTTCTTTTATTGTGTCAAGATTGTTAAAAAATGAAACATGTTCCTATGAGGATGGTTCTTTTACTGTGTCAACCCTGTTAAAAAATGAACCAGGTTCCAATGAGGATGGTTCTTTTACTTTGTCAACATCGATAAAAAATGAAATAGGTTCCTATGAGGATGGTTCTTTTATTGTGTCAACCTCGTTAAAAAAATGAATCAGGGCACTATGAGCATAGTTTCTTTCCTACGTGAAGCTCGTTAAAAAATTAAACAAATCCTCCCCTAATTGAGTCAAACCTTTCACCTGATCTCATAAATGGATCTTCATTCCATCCACCTATTAGTAACCGATAGTCTAATTAGGTGAATGAAATGAATCTTGGGGGGCATGTGCCTGATTTTAAGTCATTATGCTGGGGGCATGAAAAGTTATCTCAAGCATAGTTTTTCTCTGTTTCAATCTTGTGTCAAAATGAAACTACTCTCAAGCACAATTTTTCTCTATTTCAAACTTATATAAAAATGAAACCTACCTCGAGTCGATTTCGGTTATTGTTTTCAAGACTAATTAAACTCATGAAAATCCTAAGCTTCTTTTTCTATGCTCATAAAATGTACTTGAAAATGTCGTGTTCTTTCCGTCTTTTCTTGCTCGTTAGTTAAATTAAAATTCTATGATATGAGTACACTTTTATCACTTTTTCATACTTGTTAAAACTTATGAAAAAGAAAAACCTTTGAGTTATCTTTAAATCCATTTTTATACTCTCTAAACATGAAAATATCATTGAGTACTTAACTATTCGAACTCAAAAAAGTAAATGAATAATCATCTGTTCAGTATAAGTTTACCCCTTTTCAGAACTGAACTAGACTATTTACAAAAAATGTATACGTTGAATAATCATGGTCAATAGAGTTCTCTCCTAAAAAAAATTTATCCTTTTTTGGTCTTAAGAGACTAAGTTTACAAAAAAGAACAATCATGGAGTTTACTTATGTTTTTCTCCTATAAAACTGAAGAACATCGAGCTTCACTTTCTCCGGGCTAGTTAAAATTTACGTTGAAAGAGATGAATAAGTTATCTTTTCTTGTATTTTCAAACTCTTTAAACATGAAAATGACACTGAGTTATCCCTTCACTGGACTCATAAAATATAAACAGTGTAGGAATCTTCAATCATGACGATACTGAACCACTCCTTCCTAGGGTTCCTTAAAATACTTTAGAGGACTCATCTGAAGGATGAGCTTATAGGACAATAATATGTTATCCTCCTCAATCTTGTGTAAAAATAATGAGGTAATTTACTGTAATGGTGGGGGGAAATTGGGAAAGAACATTTTTTTCTTGTATTTCATTAAAGGCAATATGTCGCTCTTGAAAATGACACTTCGTCACCTTTGTGTCTAGGTTGGGAAATCCATTTTCTTCTCAAATTGATCATACCTCATTGAAAGTCTTCAAATTGGTTTCAAGAGAATTCCAACCTCAGTTAAAATTACCTTGCAAATCTTAATCTTCAATTGCATTGGTCATCCCTAAGTGAGTCCTAAATTACTTCAATTTTTTCTTTAAAAATTGACATGGGTTTTCATGTCATAGGCCCTCCTATGACAAGTCTCTTCCTATCAACGTCAACTCATTATACAGGAAGTTGACTTAGAAACCCTCTTTTAGTACCTTGGATCCTGCATGCCTTAATGGCAGGTTTATCACTTTCAACGATAAGTTCTCATCATTGACCTTTGATCAAATGATTGTATGAGTGTTTGACTTTAAAAAATTTAATCACAATTCATATATTGTACTAGAGTACCTTGAGAGGCATTTTCATTATTGATGGTTTCTCTCGCACTTGTTAACAGTTCCCATTATTCACCGATAATCAATTGGTTTCTGCCATGTTCGACTTCGAGACATTCACTCATAGGTTTAGAATCATACTATAGATCGAGAGATGGAGATCAAGACCTTGGATCTAGTTTCCTCCATACAGGTTGCGTGGAGTTATTAAATATTCATGATTTTTAACATAGATCCACTGATGGATGCATCCATACTATGTCTTCTGTTGACATGGATATTCAAATGTGGTTCCATACTGGTTCTTTGAGATACTTGTACTATAAGTATGGGAATGCCTACCTCAATGATGTTTATATTAAAGCATCATATGGTAATCCTTGATTTTTTGTTTTAGGTCCTCAACCAATTGCTCTCTAATCCAAACCTTTGACATGATAAAGCACTTCAGTCTGTAATGTTCCCAAATTTGCACATAGCAATTTGGAACATTAGATTTTGATACTTTCACCTAGGAGAGGAATAAATGGGTAAGGGAGCCCATGAATAATAAAAATATGAATAATTTCCACCTTAAGAAGGAAGGGGATCACTTCAGGAGCTGAACTTTACAATTACAAGTGTGAACATGGGCAAAATAGATAAGGACATAGTCAAATTTGACTAAGTCAACATGCATTCTTGAGGAGGAAGAGATCACCTAAGCAATCCAGTTCAATGAGAAAAAGGATCAACCTAATACACACATGTGAACTAGATTAAATATCCATAGGGTGAAAAGAGGCATTGGAGGTGGATTAGTTGACCAAGTCGACAGCGCAGCCACAAAAGGAGGGAAGCAAGCTAGGGCAGTGCAATTTTGAAAAAGGAAGCTTCATGAAGAACTCACCTCAACATTGTGTGGGGTCAGAGGTGAGGAGGCTCACTAAAGATAAAAGGAAGGCATAGCATCAAAGGGATATCATTCATGTATTCAACTATTTTTTTCTTGAGACCATTTTCATGCTTCAGCTGTTTAGCGGGAGTTGCTGCACTGCTTAGTGCAAAGAATTCCTATGCGGGAATTCCATCCTCTCTTTGGATCAGCTTGCTTAAGGGATAAAGAGGGAAGGATTTGAGACTCATTTAAGTATTTAGATTTGGGCCATTCTTCTATATTCAGCCACAACTCAGTTCCCTTCAGAAAACTGCATCCTTTATGTAGCAGCAGCAGCACAGCTGCACCCTTTGTTTTGATGCAAATCCTTGAGGAGGAGGTGCTCATTTCCCTCCGGGAGTTCTAACAAGAGGCCTAGGGCCATATATTTGTATTATTATGATATTTAATTTCATGTATAGCCATTTTTAATACAGAGATGCAGTAACTGCGTTATTTCTGCAGTACTGTTTGTTATTCTTACATTTCGTTGGAAACCTTGTTAGGAGCCTTGTCTCTACTGTATAAGTGATTAAACCTCCATTTATTTACTGTGTGATTAATATAAGCTGTCTATCAGACCTATTTCTTAATTTTTTATAGAAACCCTCATTATAATAACACATTCCTTGTTTCAATAGTTGCTGCATGAGCTAGACTATGGAGTTTCGGGCTTATTTTAGCTACATTGATTTGAGAGATCTGTTTATATGAGATAGAGTTATTTATTTCACCTCTAATTCTGCATACAAGTTTTATATCATGTATTCTAAGGGATCCAAGTCCCATTCCTCACTTTCATATTGTTATTTTCTGAAGACAACAGTTTTATGCCCAGTATTGCTGCATTTCCCTACCTAGGAAGGAGAATATTGGCCATTATCTTGCTGAGGTTCTTTCATCTACTAGGTTGTTGTTATTTTACATATCTTTATCTACTCACATTTCCATGCTCATTTTTTGCTGAAGCTCCACATTGGTAATAACTCACATTATTCCCAATAGTGTAGCTGTTCTAATTTTGGAACATTATAGTGGTATCGAAGCTGCCATCTTGGATCAGCTTGTGGATTTCAGATCCAATCAGAAGATAAGAAGGAGAGGAGAAAAAAATTATATAGAGGATGAGCTTACTCTCATCCATTTTTAGATCCAAGAAGAAAGCAAAAGAGAAATGCATTGAAACTCCAAGAGGGTTTCAAGGAGGAGAGATTTGCAGAGAAACCTCTAGAAGGTTTTTAGAAGCAGAAGAAGATGCATGCACTTCCTTTTCTCATAGAGGGAGTGGAGAGAAAGGAGACCACTTGGAGCATGAAATCTTGAGTGGGTATTTGGCAGAATACAAGTGCCAACCTAGGGCTTCCAAAGAGACCCTAGATTTTCCTCAGTTTATTCAACTAAGAGAAGAAAGAAGACCTTGCAGGAAAGGAGAGATCAAAGGAAATAGATTCCTATTGTATAAATTTGATGGTTCAACTACAGCAAGAGCTTGGGTAAGAAAGCTTGAGGCATTCTTCCTACTTCATCCAGTGGAAGAGAGGGAGGCAGCAAAAGTTGCAGCGCTGCACCTGGAGGGTGAAGCCAATGCTTGGTGGTGCAGTCACTTGAGCCAAAAAAGAGTGACTTATTTTTCTGAGTTCACTCAAGAGCTGATCAGAACATTTGATGAAGAAAAATCAGAGGAGAGTAAGCCCACACCACCATGGGAGGAGGCAAGTACCAGCGCTGTCATAACCTTGAGAGAGCAGCCTTCTACACTAGCAGTTGGAGCAGCCATTACATTTGAGGGAGGAGCCCTTTTAGCACTACAAGAAGTTCCCACATCTTATCAAGGTATGGGAAGATTTCCACTTTTACTTATTGTAGAAAATCCTTCTAAGAGTTGTGGAAATATGTATTCATATGGCCCAGGATCGAACATTGTTGCTGGGGTAGAGCAGCAATATTTCACTGTGCTGTGTAGACTTGAATGGTTCAAGAAACAAATGAAACATCGTTCTCTTGGACCCTTTTTGAGTTTCACTCAACCCTTGAGGTTGAAGTGTGATCTTTTGGAGGGAGTCATGAACCTTGAGATGGAGTATGAGGCAACAACTATACCATGGGAGAAGCTATCAATGCTGTCAAACAATAGTAGTGAGAGGGCTTTGCCTTTATCACCTTTGGGTCTTGATGGATTCAAGATGGCCATGGACATGATATCTTCTCTAATAAATATCCAAGGAAATGCATTGCAACATCTCATGGCATGCAGGGAAGAGGAACTGATTTTGGAGGATGGTAGACCTCATTGGAGGAATGCCAAGATGGGAAAAGCTAGGAGGCATCCACATGGAGTTGAGTGGATGTGGATGGGAGGCAAGAGAATGGTAAACCTCTTGCAAGTTTATGACACCGGTCAGCAAGAGGCAATGCTGCGTTGGCTACTCTTGAGAGAGTTTGGTCACCCTATGACATGTCCTTTCCCATGGGATGAGAAGAGGAAGGAATATTGGCGGGATACTTTCATCATGGGGCAGCAAGGAGTGTGGATGAATTATGATGATGTGATCATTGTGTTTTCACCACATCAGTTGTATGATGGAGGTATGGTAAGGCAGCAAAGTCATTTTTTTCTTTGGGGGATTGGGAGAGAGTAAAGGAAAAATTGCTCTCACACTTGGTAAGATGTTGCAGGAGTGAGGGATGGCACTAGCATGGTGCAAAGAGTAGCACCTCCATATTTGAAGGATATATACATATACAACAGCATTTTGGGAAGAGTCTTTGACACAATCTATTTCAAAGAATTGAGCTTTGAGATGACAGTAGCCCTACTCCAAAGGCTAGCAACGCTGTCACTTAGGAGCTTGGATTTCTTTATGAAGTGTTCCCAAGACCACTCCACAAGTAATGCACAATGGAAGCATGTAAAAGATTGGCATGAGGAAGTAATGGATAATAGTATCCCTTACTATTTTTTTACCTTCTTGGCTTGGATTCACAAGCACAAGGAGAAAGATCTACATGCAACATTTGTGGACTTTCCTTGCATGCATTTTTATGCATACCATCTCTCAATGGAGGAGTTCACTTGGGAGGGAATTCAATTGAATGTATATCATCATATGGAGAGATGCACAACCTAGAATATGAAGAAAAGGTTGGCACAACCACTTCCCTACTCACTTGCAGCAAGGGAAAATTTGCACTTGAGCCATTTCAGCTCAATGACCGAAGTACATGATGGAGGAGGTAAAATTTTGTTTTCTATTTTACACTTCCTTACCTATATGAGCAGAATATCATACCAAGAAGGGTCTTTCCTTCTTGCATATTATATTTTTATGTACTTGAAGCCACTTGTAGCATTTATGATGTCCATTCTATTTGTGGATTGTGGGGAATGCCACATGATTATCGGTGTGCATCATTGGCACCAAATTATGCTTTCCTGTTTCCATTTTGTAAAATGAATGTGGCAACAAACAAGTGGCTGAAAAGAAACTTGTTGCACTATGTATTGAGGCAGGCAAAGAATTCTCTGTGTTGTTTCCATGTTTGGGACTATGTTCTACCTCCTTGTTTTCATATGTTTATGCTTCCATACTATGCTGCTAAAACATTGATTGTAGGAAGCACCATTGGAGGAGTGGCACAAGAGGTGGATAGGCCCAATGAAAGGATGGTTCTTCACATTATAAAAGCTACTTATTTCAGAAATAACAAGGGGCAAACCTTGACTGCCATGCTTTACATCTTGCCTTCAAGTGAGAGGACTCATTTGGGAGGTTTTAGTTCTTTGGGGAGACACCTCATGGGTGTTGGATTTGATGGGGTGGCTTGGGTCTTTCTTGAAGACCATTATATCTCAACCATATATCAGCAGAAGCCCCATATATATCATAAGTGGAGAGAGAAGAAACAAGAGATGCACATTTTAACTCCACACAATCAGCTATGCAGCCCACCTTTCTTGTAGGAGCTCAAGGTGGAAGAGATCCTTCATGAGTTTCCATACTGGAGGGTGACTCATTTTGTTTGGTTGATAGCTTGGGGAGGAGAGATTCAAATGGGGATGGTGAATCCCAATCTATATCAGCCATCATGCTTCATGAGGACCTACAAACAACCCATTGTTTCTTCCATGGATGTTTCATTGTCACACAACATTAGCTATTTGGGATGCTTCCCAAAAGATGGCTTGCACACTTTGGAGGAGAAAATTGGAGATATATTGATGATACAACACCTTGAACCTTGGAGGATTTCATCTTATGAGGGTGCTATAGGGCATAATAGGACACTCTTCAGTCCTATCCTTGCAGTTGCTTGAGGACAAGCAACATTTGGGAGGGGAGGACTGTAATGTTCCCAAATTTGCACATAGCAATTTGGAACATTAGATTTTGCTACTTTCACCTAGGAGAGGAATAAATGGGTAAGGAAGCCCATGAAAAATAAAAATATGAATAATTTCCACATTAAGAAGGAAGGGGATCACTTCAGGACCTGAACTTTACACTTACAAGTGTGAACATGGGAAAAATAGATAAGGACATAGTCATGTTTGACTAAGTCAACATGCATTCTTGAGGAGGAAGAGATCACCTAAGCAAACCAGTTCAATGAGAACAAGGATCAGCCTAAGACACATATGTGAGCTAGATTGAAGATCCATAGTGTGAAAAGAGGAATTTGAGGTGGATTAGTTGACCAAGTCAACAACGCAACCTCAAAAGGAGGGAAGCAAGCAAGGGCAGCGCAGTTTTGAAAGAGGAGGCTTCATGAAGAAGTCACCTCAACATTGTGTGGGGTCCGGGGTGAGGAGGCTCACCAAAGATAAAAGGAAGGCATAGCATCAAAGGGAGATCATTCATGTATTCAGCTATTTTGGTCTTGAGACCATTTGCATGCTTCAGCTGTTTAGTCGGAGTTGCTGCACTGCTTAGTGCAAATAATTCCCGTGCGGGAATTCCATCCTCTCTTTGGATCAACTTGCTTAAGGGATAAATATGGAAGGATTTGAGCTTCATTTCAGTATTTGTCTTTGGTCCATCCTTCTATATTCAGCCACAACGCAGTTCCCTTTAGAAAACTGCGTCCTTTATGCAGCAGTAGCAGCAGCACAGCTGCACCCTTTGATTTGATGCAAATCCTTGAGGAGGAGGTGCTCATTTCCCTTTGGGAGTTCTAATAAGAGGCCTAGGGCCATATATTTGTATTATTATGATATTTCATGTCATGTAAAGCCATTTTTAGTACAGATATGCATTAACTGCGTTATTTCTACAGTACTGTTTTTTATTCTTACATTTTGCCAGAAACCTTGCCGGGAGCCTTGTCTTTACTGTATAAGTGATTAAACCTCCATTTATTTGTTGTGTGATTAATATAAGTTGTATATAAAACCTATTTCTTCATTTTTTTCAGAAAACCTAATTATAATAACGCATTCCTTGTTTCAGTAGTTGCTGCATGAGCTAGACTATAGGGTTTTGGGCTTATTTTAGCTACATTGATTTGGGAGATTTGTTTATATGAGCTAGAGCTATTTATTTCACCTCTAATTCTGCATAAAAATTTTATATCATGTATTCTAAGGTATCCAAGTCCCATTCCACACTTGTATAGCATTATTTTCTGAAGACAGCAGTTTTATGCCTAGTATTGTTGCATTTCCCTACCCGGGAAGGAGAATATTGCCCATTATCTTGCTGAGGTTCTTTCATTTGCTATGTTGATGTTATTTTAAATATCTTGAGCTTCTCTTCATTTCCATGTTCATGGTTTGCTGAAGCTCCACATTGGTAATAACTCACATTATTCCCAATAGTGTAGCTATTCCAATTTTGGAACATTACACAGTCATTAAACATATTTTCTGATTTTTCACTTTAGGGGGAAATCTGTTACACTAAATTTTTCCACCATCACTGTCAATTCAGATCCTTCTCCATCCAATGAAGTGTCTCAAGTGAATCCCCTATGAATATTGAAGTAAAACAATACAAGGGACAAAATGATTTTTGGGTTGCACTGCTTAAAAACCCTTTTTGATGATCTTTGCAGTTTTTATAGCTAGTTTCTGGGCATTCACAGTTTCTACCATTTTTACCTATGCAAATATGTGCATTGTCTTCCATTAGAAACTACACAATTCTATTCACCCAAGTAAAAATAAAAAAGTAAATTCTAGAATCTTTGGTTGAGGAATCTTATCCAAATTAGAAACCTCGAACCACTACATACCTGCACCTCATCCTTTGGTACATGGAACTAATCCCTCTTCTTAAGCATCATATCCCTTGAGAAGAGGAACTAGAAACCGCTTCCTCTTTCCTATAAATTGAGCATAGGACTGAAGGAATTGGGGAGACTTGGATTGGTAAAATTATGATGTTGGTTTGGGTCTGAAGAGTTTGTCATCAAGGGAATTAAGGGAGACCATTGGAAGAGGCTCGTGACATCAAGGAAACCAGGTTTTAAGCTTGTTTTCCTTTCAATTCAATACACAGTAATTTTTATTTCCTAATTTCATCTATTTTTAATGTTATTTTTGAGATTCCTTGATCACTCGCATGGTATATGACTGATCATTGATTCAATTATATTTTGTATGCTAAATTATGGATTTCATTTACCTTTTCTTTCATATGCGAGATTATTTTATCTCTTTGAATGTTTTTTTCTATGCAAATCTCTTTTGGAGTGTCATGGAGAAGCTGTGGAAAGCATTCAGAAATCCTCTAAGGGATTGAGGGAAAGTTGGCTGTGGAAAGAACTAAAAATAATTCTACAAGAAATTTGTTAATAGGTAAGTGATCCTTTGCATACTACATGTTTCATGTTTTAGTGATAAGATAAGGAAAGGTATAAATTATATTGATGTTTATTACCAGGTTTTGTTGGAAATTTAGGGAGATCACTTCTTTTCATAGAAGGGATGTGTCCGCCTAACAATATGTAATGGCCTTGCATCAATGGATATAACTTTTTATAATAGTTTTGTACATCTATAAATATTCCATTGATTCATTGCAACAATTTCATATGAAACTTATATCTTTTAGGTTTTAGATGACACAAATTATCTCACAGATTGATGTCACTCATTCTCTTGTTTTTTATATCTTACACAATTTGATGCCACCATATCTCTCCCTCATTGAATTGAATCTTTCTTTTTGGATGATTCAATTTTGGTATTGGAACAAGATTCAAATGAATTTGAGATATATTTCTATGGCTCAATGATCTTGCATATTCCCCAGATCTCTTACTCTAAACTCAAGCATGGCTACAGGTCTTCAAAATGGCACTCACTCATATTTATAATGGCTCTTGGATTTTTGCATTGATCACATCATTTGTATCCCAGTGTATTGATTATGTATCTTGGCATATCGAATCAGTTTTGGCATATCAATTACAATCTTGGAACCTTGGCATATCGCACTAGTCACAACATATTGCATCAATTTTGGCACATCACATATTTATTACAGTCTTGGTACATCGCATATGTATTATAGTATTGGAATATCACACATGTATATGGTTATTTTTATTTATGATTTGAATGTGTATCTTGTGAAAAATACGATTTTAACTTATATGACTGTAAATGATGTATACTTGTGATTTCAATACGCTTGGAGATTGTGATATTGTTATGATAGATTCATAACCCTCACCCTTATGAGTGACTTAAACAGTGCTAGTGATAAAAATTCTACTTTAATAGTGAGACATTGTTATTGTGACAGTATGACAATTACCCTAAAGGATGTATGGCAAAATTGTATGTATATATGGTATCACAAAATTATATATAAGTTGAGCAGTCTTACAATTATATATATATATATATATATATATATATATATAGATATAGATATAGATATATATGCACTGAGAAATATTAGCATTACACTAGTATATCGCAGTAAAATTTGTATGGAATCTCAACATTGTATATCACCTTGATATTTTTTCAGTATTATGTATGGCCTTCCTCAGCACAACGTTATTTACGCTCATGATCTTGCACAATACATAGTGTTGATATTGGCATTATGGCAGAATTGGTTTCGACTCTATGTATGGAATCATTATAGTCTAGAGGAAAGGATGATATTTATATGTTGAAAACCTAATGTCAAGTAAGTCAAGCTATTGATAACAAGAATTGTGTAACAATGAATCTTGTTCACTAGCGTAGTTTTGAACAAGACATGTATATGCCCTAGGTAACCTGGTTATATGTGTACTTTGTATCTTAGTTGAACACTTATGAAATATAATAGAAGAAGAAGAATTGAATTTGGGTTTTCTCCCTTGTGGGGTTTTCCAATCTAGGTGTCTATGTGTGTGAATCATTTTCTTCTTATGTTCCTTTTATTTCTACTACATTGTCAATGATGTTCTTATTTCTACAGAAATTCATTTTATATGATGTTTTTATGGAGAGAATGAATGTGTAAATGATGAATTTACATATCAATGCAATTATCAAAGAAAATAATAATAAAACCCTAAGAAAATTAACACAAACATCATTCCCTCTATTCTTGGCCATCTACACCTGATAAACACTACAAAACACTTAGCATTTCACCTTAAGTCATGAATGCTTTCTTAGCATCAATGATAGAATGACTATGTAATATTTTCATTCCTAAAACATCTCAAGAAGGTAGATTCATCTATTTTCCAATTGGATTAAGTTTGAGGCAATAGAGCTCACGGTTGTTTAGCTTCCTTTCATGTTCTGTAATTTACTTTTCTAGATCAAATCTTCAGTCATTGTATAATTGAGTGTTCCTAAAGATCAGGCCAAGAAGGTGACTTGTCATACTTCACAATTGGGTGCTCGAATGTCTAAGCTATGCAATCATTGAGCTTTTCTTTTAAATTCTTTGACATTGTTTTCTAGATTAAGATCCTCAGTCAATTGTATAATTCGGTGTTCCTAAATATCAGGCCAAGAAGGTGACTTGTCATACTTCACAATTGGGTACTCAAATGTCTAACCTATGAAATTATTGAGTTTTCCCCTTTCAGGCTTTAATTTCTTTCCTAGATTTAAAGACTAAAGTATAATCAGTTGCTTGTACATAATCTCAAGAGGGTGATTTTATCATACTTCCATATTGGATGTTGGAGTGATTGAACATACCTTAGTTGTTTCCTTTACATGCTTTAATTTCTTTCCTAGACTTAAATTTTGAAAACTAAAGTATAATTGGTTTCTTGTGCATCATTTCACGAGGGTGATTCTATCATACTTCCATATTGAATACTGGAGTAATTGAACATACAATAGTTGTTTTCCTTTAAATCTGCTTTCATCTAGAGTAGCATTGTAATTTCAAATTTCAGTTATAATATTCATATCCATGGAATATGACTAATGTTAAATAGAGGTCATTAGAATAGACACTATGTTTTCAGATCAAATTCTAACCAGTCAATAGTTTTGCTTCATTTTTATGCAAATTAGTTTAAGTACACTTCATTTTCTTCCTTCTTTCAAAGTTAGCTTTACACATTTAAACTTCACTAGATTCAATTGATTCCTTTCACAATATTTATTTCTTAGATTTAAATTTAGACATAAGGAACAAAACCCCCAAAACAATATAAAAATAAATACAACGAAGTAAGAAGGAGGTTAACTAAGCACATATAGTGCACCACACTTCATTAGTTTACAAACCTCGGTTGATCATTTATGTAAGCAATTTAAGACATTAAATTGCCTAAACAGTTGGTTACACTAGAACAAAGGAGCATTCTTCCTATAGACCTCCACATCATATAACCACTTCGAATTGTTAGCCTTGATGATGTTTATTTTGATTATGTCATAGCACTTTGTATTAAAGTTTTAGGATAAGCCTCATCTCTTGCACGATATCGTAATAAATTTTGGGAACAGGTTTACTCATTTTGTGGAGATGAAAATTTTATATTTTTGTATATATGTGGAAAACTGCTATGTAAAATAGGTTTGTGGTTTTAGAATCTTGGCTCATATGATCAGTACTCTTTTCAATGAATAAAATTGAAAGAAACTTCTGAGGACTTATTATCAATCCGGTGTGTGTATTGTTAATTTTCTCTTTTGTTTCCATATCTTATTATCTTTAGTGGAAACTTGCAATCCCTCATACTATTATGTGTTTTTATCAGGCTCTTGACATGTTCATGTGTTTTATCAAATTTTATTAGTCTCACATAGTGAGCTTTCTTGATGAAATATACATCATGACAGTGTAGATAGCATCACTTATAACAATTATCTTACATGATATTTCAGTGAGAATATTGTAAGTCTAGAAATAGCTTTCTCTTGTTGAAATATTCACAAATTTCTACTTGTGTTATTTTCTACCAAAAGCAGTGGATTTCTATCTTGAAGACCCACTATTTCTTCTTTCATTTCACATTCTCTTCCCCTCATAGGTTACTAACTCACTCTTTTGCTACAACATCAGACCCAATACGCTCATTAGTAGAATAGTGGATTTGACTGAAATCTCTTTTCAGAGAATGGGATTTTAAACCACCTACCAATCTCATAAACCAAATCATTAAATTGCATTAGATTTTAGGATGTGTCTGGTTAGGCACTTGAAGTAGTCCAAGTGTGGATTCCAGCACCAAAACCTAGTACATGGATGATGTATTTTAATAAGAAGGGTTTACCTGACTGTCTCTGGAAGGTATCTGTACCAATACTAGTGGCGCTATAACTTCTGTCATCACCCATTTCGATATGAATATAGAGATCCTTCTTCTCCAAGCTACTGAAAATTTCTTTGTGTCCCGTCATGTGGAAATATGCACCACTATCCAAGTACCACACTGATCCCATCGCACTTGAGACCATACATGCGATGAGTGAGAAGTCCATCTCAAATTGCGAGGCCAAAGCCTCACAAGCTGCAGATCCTGAAGCCTTCTTGTTATTCTTCTTCTGTGGACAATAGTGGCATAATATCCATGCTTATGACAGGGAAAACACTTCACTATGGACATGTCATGCTTCTTGCCTTCTTTTCTGGTCTCAGATTTGGAATACGATTTCTTTCTCTTCCCCTTATTTTCCTTAACAGCCATGGCATAATTTTCCTCATCATCTATCTTAGATAAAGATCCATCCCTGGTATTCTGCCTGAATTCTTCTTGCACCAAATTTGACCAAAGCCGCTCCCAACCTAGCAGATTCTCCCTCCCATTGACATAGTCCTAATAACTATGCCAACTCTTGGGAAGGCCTAAATGAGATAGGCTCACAAAGTCATCATCCACGATAGTAATTCCGACACTCCCAAGCTTATCTCGACATTGGAAAAACATGGTTAAATATTTCGAAAGAGTGTTGCCTGTCTCCATTTTGATTTTCTTGAGCTTGTCCTTCAGTGCAAATTTTATACGATCACTGCTATGCTGAAACATATCTGTCAAAGCCTTCAACATTGCATATGGATTCACTTTTCCATGGATACTTGAGACAATGTGGTCTTGTAATCCCTCCAGTAATATCCTCCTCGCCTTTGCAACCCTCTTTTTTCAAGCATTAAGAAGAGCGACATCTGCTGCAACGGGTTTGGGAATGTCATTATCAATGAATTATTTCAACCCGTTGTCCTCCAAACTACCTCCATCCTTTCTTTCCATGCAATATAATTGGAACTTCCCTCAATTTCATACTCCAATCTCAAGCCATTGAAATCCATCTTGATCCAAATCTTCCTGTCGCACCAATGAATATTTTTGCAAATTCGAATGTTATTCAGTCACAAAATCAATTTATTCTCCACTATAGTGATTTCCTGTGCTCTGATACCATGTATAAATTATACAAACAATGTGTATACCAATGGATTCAATCCAATCACGTGATATACTAAATAAAGATATTGAATCCTTCTACAAATCAATTGCGAAAAATAAACACAATCTCCAATCACAACAAGTAAAGAAAGAAGCAAATCAAACCACAACACAAATATATTTCCTGGGGAAAGCTTACTGCTCAAAACCACTCAATATTCTATTTTATATTCACCAAGGAATCATGAAACAATTACAACGCACTCTTCTCACAAGAGTCTCCTAAACTCTCACAACTGTCTCACACTGATACAGACAAAATCGACCAACACTTAGCCAATTTTGAGCCTCTGCTTAGCCTTCCTTTCTTGCGCAATTTTTGATGAATGCAATCCCTATTCTTTAGGAATTTTATCCTTCCAAAACCATGCAATTCTCATTGGCAAGCTTATGATTGACTTACTACATGTGGGCAATCTACTAATGATACAACTGATAGTTAACATCCCTTTAACCTTTGTCTCAACTGGGTCTCCACTGGAACTAACATGCATGCAGCTATTAATAGTAAATCATCAGTTGCATGATAGATCACTACATGTGAATTATATTTGATTTAATTCACTTGATCTCTCACTAGTGCAACAAATAGTTACAACTATTTCAACTAATTTTAACTCAATTAATTGAGTTAACTGATTTCTCATGCATTAAAATAATGCACTAACTGCAACTCGAACTCCATAACTAATAGAATCACTCTGCATGCCTCACCAACCACCCTCAACTATACATTCATGAGCTAACTGAGTTTATCACACTTAGTTAACTATTACAAGTGATTATGAGATAATATTACATTTTATTATCTAATTTAATTAAGGGAAAATTAAATTAGACACATCTCCAATTTATTAAATAAATTGGCTTTCACACTAATATATCGCTACGAGCTGTGGTCCCACACTAGTGTGTGTGCTGCAATTTCTTGTTGACTTTTAACATTGGGAACCTTGCCCACCAGTTACTTGGTTTTCAAGAAAATTCCTTGTCCAGTTGCACCAAACAAGATAGTTTTCACAAAAGGACTTATTTTCTCTTTGCTATTTCATTTATTTATTTTCAATACTAAATTTCCTACTATACTAGACAAAATATGTCCTCCTTCAAGTGAAAGAGAACTTCCAATGAAGCCATATGTGGATCAGGTACAAAGATGTAATCATGCCCAAATTTAACATATAAAATTTAGAAGGTATATGAGCATGAACAATCAATAGCTTTGAAAGATGTGATACAAAGAGTATTTGAAGATGAGAGTGGTACTTTTTCTAAATTGTAATATGGAACCAATGCTTGATGTAATACTGGTGGTATTGGCTCATTTCTTGTTTTGGACCACTTTGGAAGTGTTAAGTCCCTATATTAATAGTGTAGCCCCTTATTATGTTAGTGTAGCTCCCCTTATTGTTATTATTGTACCCCTGTAACACCCATATTGTTATTATTGTGCCCTTACATTATTATTGTTAGGTCGGCTAGGATTATATTGTGGCCCCATGGACTCCTATATATAGAAGGAGGTTTTGTTCATTTGTATCATCCAAGAATTGTTCATTTATGTAATGTATTGGAAGTTGCCCCCTCGAAGTGGCTTATTTTTGAGGCGTTGATATATCTTTTCTTCTATTTTTGGAGCTGGTTACACAACATTTGGTATCAGAGCTTGGGATTCTAGGGTTTTGCTGCTCCAAACAGGTCATCGTGGAATTTTCGCTATAACTTGTTTTCTACGAAGTTTCAGAAGCTGACATTTTTAGGGTGAGAAGCTGAAATCCTGAGGAAGATTGTCTAAAAATTTCAGAGCCTGGTTCGCAATATTTTCGGAGATATGATCTGTGGAAGTTAGGTATTTTTTCAGGCTCCTAAACAGGTCATCGTGGCATTTTCGCTATAACTTTTTTTCTACGAAGCTTCAGAAGCTGAAATTTTAAGGGTACGAAGCTGAAATCCTGAGGAAGCTTTTATAAAAATTTTAGAGCTTGGTTCGCAATAGTTTTGGAGATATGATCTGTGGAAGGTAGTGCTTTTTCAGGCTCCTGAATTGCATCTCAAAGGGGTGATCGTGGGAAAAGTTCAATAACTCTCTCTCTGGGCATCGAATTGAAGTGCCGTAAAAATTTGTCGCAAGTACACAGAATTTAGTTTCTTTTCTATCAATTTCAGAGACAAAGGATGAAACAGTGACACGTGGCATGTCGTACAAGTTCGCTCTACTGAACCAGTCCATAATTAGGTCATTGTGGGAGATTGGACGCAATTTTGTCTTGGAGAATCCAAATTAGGTCAGACCTGTGGCATTAAAAATAGAATTCAGAGGGCTATTTCATTACTTAATTTTAAATATTGAAGAGTTGCAATCACAGAGATAATCCAATTCCAATATCGAGCTCCTCAAAAGCAAGTAAAAGGTGTGTATTGTTTTTCCCGAATTGCATAAATATTGTTTGAAAAATCAGTTTGAAGTGATTCCAAGGGCCTATTGAGCATATATTTCAGTATTTCATTCTGAAATGCCTCCTAAAAATAATTCAACACCCATCAAGCCCTCATAAATCTATACTATTATGCATGAAGTGGAGGAATTGCAGTATGAGATATCAAAATTACGGTACCAAGTGCAACAAATTTCGATCTTACGAAGAGCAATTGAAGATGAATTAGATGGTTTAAAAGCAGAAATGGAGGATAAGTTGGATGGTTTGAAGGATCAAATAATAGCAAATATGGATGATAAATTAGTGGAAGATCACATCGAGCATCAACAAGTTCTCCAACTCTCAAAGGATAACCCAACTTTGGTGCAGAATCTAATGAAACAACAGGAAGATCAACATCACATCGAAAGAAGTTATGAAGCAGTCATAGAAACAAGAAATCAAAAAGTACGATCAATTTCAGAGTATCTCAGCAAGTGGAAGAACTTTCCTGTAAAATATTTCACATGGGAGGATGAGAATTTTATATAGAAGCATCAAGAAATAATCAAGCGTTGAGGATAACACTTGTTTGAAGGAGAGGGGCATGTTAAGTCCCTATATTAATAGTGTATCCCCTTATTATGTTAGTGTAGCCTCATTGTTACATAGTACTCTGTATCAATCTATATTATATTGTTCTTACACATATTGTTAGGTCGTGTACAGGATTATATTTAGGTTCTATAGATCTATATATAGAAGGAGATTTTGTTCATTTGTATCATCCAAGAATTGTTCATTTATGTAATGTATTGGAGGTTTCCCCCTCGAAGTGGCTTATTTATAAGGCATTGATATCTCTTTTTTTCTACTTTTGGAGCTGGTTACACAATAGGAAGTCCTCCTTGGTCATGTCAGGAAAACTTGGATAATTGGTCTCTGGAATGCATACAAGGCTTGTTGTTGGACATGGTGAAAGTTCTTCGATCTCAGGTTCAACTGGATGCTCCCCATCAGATTTGGTACATGATTCATCGATCTCCTTGGTAGATAGGCAGGAGGAATCAAGGGAGACTTCCAAAAAAAAATTCTGGTTGTGGAGAGATAGATAATTTCTTGAATGCGGTCAGGATGAACTCTTTCTGAGAGGAAGATACCCCAACTACTGCTAGGATTTTAGAAAGTGCTTCAAGGGACATTCTTAAAGCTCTAAATCATTCCTAAATTTCTCTTTCTGGTTGATGACCCCTGTCTCGCAACATGGATTAGTACCTAGGGGTTATTACAACACCCAAAAAATGATATAATGTTAAATATTGGAATCTGAAGATAAATGAAATTAACAGTTATTGGCTGAAATAAAGCTCACCACACTCATAAAAATTCAGATCAAAGTACTATTTAATCTATTAAAAGTGAAACAATTCGGAAATTAAATGTCTCACATAATGTTTCAGACTATTTTAAGGCCTATGCTACTTGTGAGGCTTAACTATGGTTCTTGTAGATGTGCCTTACTAAGTCTATGAGATTTAAACGCTTTGCAAATGACATGAAATGTGGAAATGAAATCACTTACATAATGTTTCAGAATATTCTAAGGCCTGCTTCTACTTCTATGCATAAAGGAAAGGAAATAAAAGTTCAAAGATGAGAAAAAGCGATCAAACTTTGGAGCAACCTCACCATACTGGATGCGTGGCTCTTCACTCACGTCTTACCATGCTCTCTTTGCCCTCTGAATTCTCTACAATACCCTTGAAACTCTATAATAAAAATCTCCCTGAACCAAAATACAACTCCCCGACAACGACGCCAAAATGTTGAGAGTTTTAATTGGTGATTAAACCTCTTAATATTTAATTGTGAATCCTGGAGTCAGAAACATGAGTTGTACTACGCTTTTTGGCTTAGCTTAATAGTTAGAGTATGTAAGTTTCAAATTTCCTTAATAATGATCGTTTAAAGAAAAAATTAAATATTAACGAAATTCCCTAAATTTATAAACGAAATTGAATTGATGTCACACTGCTTATAAAATCAAATTTATGCCACTGTTCTGGAAATTGAACTAGTTCTAAATCACCCTATGATATTCTAATGACTCGAATTAAATCACATTGGAAATTCTATTTTAATAAATTGAATTAAATCACACTAGAAATTCTTAAATTAAATCAATCATTGTAATGGAAATTATAACACAATCTCTGTAATTAGAATTATACTACTTACTAGATCTTCTAACTAAATTGTCGTAAATGTAATTACTACAATCGAAATTAAGACAAAATCATGCTATTTAACTAAATCAATGAAAATGAATTAATAACAAAATCACTGCAAATGAAATAATTGTGAATGAAATCATTGCAAATGCCAACTTCTAATCATACTATTCTATCCTATTAATATAAAAAAGAAAAACATTCACACAACAATATTAAAAACTTAATTAAAATGCAATTATAAGCTCACAATTAAATTGCAATCAAACTCAATCTGAAAGGAAAATTATAACATTTCAAGCTCACAATATAACACGAGCTCTCTAATTCAAATTCAAACAAATTGAATTCCAATAATCGAGGATTCACAAGTTAAATGCGTTCCCATATATTGAAAGACAGATTTCCATGATTGCATTCAAATATATTTCATTGCTACGCTTGGATCGAGTCACAAAATGCAGAGCCAGAATGGTTGTAAACATGGCAGAGTCACACAAGCTCTCTTGCACGCTGCATAAGAGTTTCACACAATAGGATGAAAGACGAATCAGATATATTTCACAAAACAAAATGAAGAATCGAATTGTCACACAACAATCAAGAATTTAACTAAATGAAAATGAATTAAACTATGGAAATCACAAATATAACTGAATAAGAATGAATCAAACTACAACAATTAATCTAAGATGAACAAGGAACCTTGATCCTCGATGATGGTGGGCCCTTGCCACACCTAGGGAAGCTTAAACGACTTTCAGAAGAGGAAGCTTTAAACCATTTGCATAAGAAACTCACAATAAATGGAACTCGAAGTAAATTGGATCAAATCATAATCATGGCATTAAAAAAGTCTCTGATTACAATATTAAATAGCAACTTGAAGGATTCACTACTCTATTCCTACTCTCCTTTCTCTCCTTCTAATCCTTCTCTCCCTCTCTGCTCTCCTTGAGAACTCTGGCTTTTTAGACAAAGCTGTTGATAAAGCCTAGCATAACTATTTTCCAAATAATCATAACAAAAATCTAACAAATGTTATTCTTAATTCTTCTGGAGAGCCTTAAAGTAGGTCATGGTTGGGTTGATAATGGCAAGAATGTAGGAACCATTTCCCTTTTTAGCTCAACCAAGGTGTGCACAACCAAATACAAATTGGCTGAGTCTTTCATGTTCAACCTCATTAAATTTACATTGGAATATTCCTCTAACCGTAACTTACTCATTATGTCGAATTTTTCCAAACCATTTTTAGGTTACCTGAATGAGGGTGCTCTAAACAAAACCCATGTGTCAAAATGTTGAGATTATTCACCATTTGGTCACAAACATCATATTTTCACCTACAGAAATCTGATTCCATACTCAACTTTGTAGTAACTAATTAAAATGTCTTGTGAAGAATTTCAACGATGGAACTTTTCGGCTGATCCAGGTGGCTCAAGAGACACGCACATGACAAAGTGGGCTTATGAAAGCTTAAAAAAAATTGCCAGAAACATGGAAAAATTGGTTCCATGTTTAGTATCTCGTCGTCCTGATCGCAACGGTATGAACGGTTTGTCAAACCGAGTCTGTATGAAGAAGTTAGAGCCAGTCAAAGTTCAGGGTTGATTAGGTGACTTGGCAGGTTAAAGAAGGTGCAATTTCGCTGAAATCTGGCCACCGGATTCTAGCCAAATCTGGAAAAATTCCAAGTGAAATTGTAGCCTCCAAATGATTCCTTTGGCCTAAAAACCTAATTTTAAAAAATGTATGGTTTGTTAATTTTAAAACAAAAAAAAATAATAGAAAAAGGGGTGGCAGGCCATGACCCCCGCCACCCCCATAGATCCGCACCACATAACTATTATATACATTATATATAAAAATTTTATATTATTATATGTTGACCATAAATGGGCCAGCGGTGGGAATCAAACCCACTCGGCAGACCCGCGGGCTAGTCCACCGACGCCGGCATAACCAACAATACCGACACCACTATATTAACCATAACCCATAGCAAACATAAAATGTCACATGCAAGGTTATTGGGTGGGCCACCCAATGTGGCCCTGACCCACACCAAAACTATATAAAAAGAAATTCACCCTCCAAAATATGTATGCGGATTTTGTGGGAAGCGAGATTTGATCCCCCGACCTCCCTTAACCAATTCCTAGTTTTTACCATTACACCAACCATATTGGGTTCGTAAATAAACCCATGAAATTTTATTTAAACCCTCATTCGCACAATTTTCCCAAGCTAGATAGAGGCAGATGAACATGCAGTTTGAGGAAGGGATGGTGCATGCAGTTTGAGAGAATCTTTTTCGATGCCAAGGGAATATTTTGATTCCAAGGAGGTAAAATTTCTCTATGTCAGAATGTATTGAATTTTATATGCATTTTAACCAGAATTTCACAAGGAGCATGATGGTTTGCCTAGATTTTCCATTTGAGCAGCAATTTTTTAGATTCCATGTGGAGGAGAATCTTTAGGAATCTTGAGGGAATCTTTCAGATTCCTTAGAGGCCGAAATTCGTCGGTGTCAAAATGAGGTCAACCTTATACACATTCTTCTCAGAATTTTGCAAGGATAGCAATGGTGAGATTAGATTCCTATTTGGATAGAAAATTGATAGTCGATCCTACACCTCTCGACGACACAAGTTCACTGGTGCAGTAAAATTTTCCATCTGAGCCTTATGTTTTTTGACCACTTTTCAAAGTGGAGTTGCAGGTGTTAGCATTCAGTGAGTGAGTAGTTGATTTCATGCCTTTCGATGCCATGATTGCGATGGTGATTTCATATTCAGTAGTGGAGCAGCCTATTCTTCATTCATAATCAGTGTGAGGTATATGAAGTGTTGATTTTATGTAATTCTTTGTCTCTTTGATATGAGATGCATTGTGTTGTCTAAATCCCTACTTGATGTTTGATGCGGGATCTTGTTTTTGTTCTTGATGTGAGATTTAATTTCTATGATGGATTGTCATTTATGTTTGAGATCCCTTTGTTGCCTTGTTGGTGGGATACTCATTGTCACATGTATGTTTGATTGAGATCCCTTTGTTGCCATGTTGGTGGGATACTCATAGTCGTTATGTGTGAGTTTATGTCATGCTGATAGGAGGTCAGTTTATGAGTGAGAGTTCCTTGCAGTGGAACGTCTCGTGGAGAGACTTTGCCATTCATGTTTATGGCTTATTTTCTTGTATGATAAGAAAACAATGTCTGTGTACATCTTCACATTTACAACACTGAATGAAGCGTCTAACACCATTGAGACACCGAGGCCTGGAGACGTATTCCACACTAGACGAACTCCGTTATTAAACCTCTTGCATATTTTTCGTATGATTGTTGACATGTGTTCCTCTTGATTATATATGCATGTGTTCATTAACGCTTTTTATAAATTGTAATCCTAACACATCAGCCGAAGTAAAAGGCCTTGGTTTAAAAGGTATAAAAAATTTACTGAGATCAAGTGGTATCAGAGCGGTCTTCTTGCTAATGTGATTGCAGGCCTGAAACATTGTTGCATGTACACTGAGTTTAGCAATGGAGGATGTCAAAGACATGTATGAGACCATTCTCAGGGTGTCTGAGAAAGCGAACATGTTGTAAGAAGCTTATGATAAACAAGAAAAAGACAACATTGAGTTGAAAAGTGCTTCTAGAGGAAGAGAAGGAGGACAAACATTGAATGAAGCTTTAATTGCAAGCCACGATAGAGGAATTGGAAGAATTGAAGCATGAAAACCAAATTATGAAAACATAGAATGTTACATTGAAAACAATCCTACAAGAAGAAAAGGAGGAAGAGCAGCAAGTGCAGTTTCAATTGCAAGCCACGACAGAGGAATTTGGAGAATTGAAGTGCAACAACGAAAGTCTTCGAGTAGATCATGAGCCATCAAATACATTTCTACAGGAAGAGAAGGAGGAGAATCAGTGATTGTAGCCTCAACTATAAGTCGTGACAGAGGCCTTGGAGGAAGTGAAGCACAACGAAGGCTTAGAGGAGCCCGCTTCACATGTTTCAAAATTGACAGCTGAGGTAAACAATGTTTATTTCTCTTCAGTTTCATCTTCACATGATGTCATTTCTGTTGGAAGTGTGGAGGTACCCATTACAGGAACTGACATGAGACTCCTTACTAGGATGGGGTACAAAGGAGGAAGACTTGGCATTCATGGGCAAGGCATAACTCAACCATTGGAGGTTGTGCAGAGACCTCACTATGCAGGTTTGGGATAAATTGAAGGAGAATATTCAAAGGTGTAAAAATACTCCATGACATTGTGGAAACCATCGAGGAGAGAGAATGATGGGAAAACTTCACCATCATCATATGATAGTCCATATTGCAAAGAGATAGCTGAGGCAAGCTCTCATCACCATAACAACATTAGAGGAAAACATAAGTTGTTGAACTCGTCAAGGGAAAGGATTGATGGGAACACTTCACCATCATTCCATGGAAGTGCATGTCGCAGTAGAAAAGCTGAGACAAGCTCTCATCATGATGATCGCACCAGAGACCACCAGGAAAGGTATAAAAAGTCTCGATATTCGCAAGTTAATTTTGATTATAAGCATGTTGCTAATCATGAACATAAATCATGGCATAAGAAAACCTGTCATTGCTGAGTGTTGGAAAATAATGGCAGCACAAAGGAGGATGAGGCGTGGAAATCATTCTCCACAGCAAAAAAATAAACTGGTTAAGCAGGTATGCAAGAATAAGACCTTTTGCAACCATTGCAACCAAAGTGGACATAAAAGAGCCACGTGTTTGAGGCTCCATTGTAATATTCCTAAATTAGCATACAACTAATTGGAATATTAAAATTTTGTTTTTCTTCTTATTTGGAGGAATAAGAGGGTATCAAGACCCATAAATCTCCATAGTAGGAATAAAGACACTCCTAGTGTGAATGGAGGTCATCTAAAGAGATGGATTGAAGACCCTTGTGTGTGAAAAGGAGTCGGAGCATGAAGATTGGGTCAAATTTGACCAAATCAACAACGTTGTTATGGAGGAGTGGCATTCATTAAGGGACAACATAGTTTTGGTTGGATACTCTTTGCATGGAAGTATTTGTTGAGATTTTGTGTATTTGGGGTAGCATCAGTTGTGCTCTAGGTCCCAAATTTTGAGGAAGGACTAGAGTTCACCTAATCTACAAGACCTAGAAATGGATTTGGGAAATTTCATCTGGTTTAGGAGATATTAAATTAATTAATTAATTTAATGTATTTCCTAAGTTAAAACTTAGGAAAATAAAATAATTAAAGTGAATTTAATTAAACATGTGATGAAATTGTCTTAAGTCACACAGATCAAGCTTTCTTTTAATCTTAGCCATTGATTACATATTTAAACTTAGTAGTTGATTTGTCCACGAGAAACGTATAAAGGAAAGGCTTGGGGTAATTTTTAAGACACACAGTGGGAGAGCATTGAAGCTAAGCTGAGATTCTAGGGCAGGGTTGCTAAGAATTCTCAAGTGTTTCAGTTGTAGAGAGGGGAATTTAGACCAAGGGGATGATCTAATCCTAGGGTCTAGAATACACAAGAAGTAGAGAAGAGATCAGGAAATACAGCACAGAGGAAGGCAGAAGCAGTAGTAGCAGATGGAAGCAGCAGTAGCAGCAGACGGCAGCAATAGCAGCAGCAAACGGAAGCAGCAGCAGCAACGACAGCAGCAAGGACAACATGATTTTCAAGAAACCCTTCAAGGGTTACGCAGAGACACTTAGGGGCATCGTAGTGACTGCGTAACCCAGTCTGGGGTAACGCAGTCCCTTCCAATGACAGCGATGAGCATTTGGAGGCCTTCAGAGGCTGACACAGTGTCTTTCAGGGGAAGATCTGGGGTTTCTAGCCCTAGATATGGTTGAGTTCTGTAAATCCCATTTGAGGGTTTGGATCAGTCAGTATTGTTGGTCTTAGATCAGCCAGGTGCTGCAAATCTAGAGTTTTCTCTATAGGGTTTTCCAGATTTAGAACCCAGAGTTGTGTATTCAGAAATATTTTTAATAATAGAGCCCTCCAATAGCCAGAGAATAGTTTTCCCACATTGGGTTTTTCTGAGGACAGTTTTTCCAGAAATAACTATGTCACTTTGTCTATGTGTGCATGTGCTTATTTGATATCTAAGATGGTAGAGATCTGTTATGTGTTTTTCTTTGATGTTAACTTGAATTTATTCAGTTCATAACTTGTATAAGTAGGAGACGATTAACCGGATTAACAGAAATAATTTCCGCATAAGATATAATATTCTTAAATTTCTACATGGTATGAGAGAAATTTCATATCTAGAAGGGTCATCAGCTGAATCATCTAAAGGATCTAGCTGTAGAAAGCAGTAGGAAAGGCAGCAGAAAAGCAGATCTAAATGGATAGTGCATTTTTCAGGAGGAGATTCACACATAGGGAAGGGTGACTTTGTCTAGTGCTTGTCCTAGAAATCCCATGAAATTACTACAGAGAGGAAGCTCAAAAACAACTCTGGTTAGGTTTGAAGCCAACCAGTGTGATTCAGATCTGAATCTATCAAATCCAAAAAAAATCTGTAGAAAATCTGCATAAATTTAGAAGAGCTAGTGGGGTTAAACTTCTAAAGTTTTCAGATTTTTAACCTTAGCACAAGTGATAAAGTTTGGGAAGAGATCAACTTCTCAGAGAGTTTCTTACCAAAGGAAACTTGCAGTTTGGTCAGAGGATCAAAGAAGAAGTTGAGTCATAGTTGATTTGGTAGATTTCCAAGGAGGGAAATAAAGTGTCAGAGGGAGCAGAGGGTTCCCAGTTCGAAAAGGACCCTAGATCCAAGATCTCTAGCATAGAGAAGAGGAGCTCCGACACATTCTGAGAAGATGGCTCCTCATGGACTACATGATCAGGATAGGCTAGAGGGCCTCTCAAACTTTTCGATGTGGAAAGCAAGGATCCTGATCAATAAGAAGAAGAAGGATCTTTCAAAGATCAAGTGCTTCCAGTGTGGCGAAATGGGACATTTTTCTAGCCATTGTCTAGAAAAGAAGAAGGAAAAGGAATCATATTCTTCCAAAGTAGCGGTGGCGGATGATGGGTCAAGAGATGATGTAGGCATGAGTGCTCATGAACCACGGAGGTGGGGTGACATGGACATGTAGAGGAGCTACATGGAAGTAAGGCGGGATCCTTGAGCAGCTCATCTGTTCGATCACAAGCCAGCTACGACAGCCTTAAGACAGTAGCGAGACAAATGGAGCAGTGGGTGCATAGATCACAGATGAGGCAGAGGTAGAGGTTGATCTAGAGGCTAGGAGGAGCATAGCAGCAGTAGCGTAGAAGTAGTAGTAGTGTAGAGGCTGATGTGACTTCAGTAGCATAGTGCAATACTTCTTACGCAGTGTAGAGCTGCAGCAGCGCAGAGAGATTCAGAGGGACAACGTAGTGTAGTAGCAGCGTGATAGATTTCAGCACAAGGAGATGATGTGACTTTAGTAGTGCAGAGGGATTCTGATTACGCAGGAAGAGCTATAGCTGTGCATCATTATTTAGATGCCAGCACAGATATGTAGCATATGGAGCTTCAGTGATGAGGATGCATCCCATAAAACTTGTTTGTCAAAGATTGGGCAGGAGATTTAGTTGTTTCTCTCAACAACTGAAGTTGCAGTGTAGCAAATTAGCAGTGGCAGTGCTATAAGTAGCACATATGCAACATATTGAGAGGGAAATGTAGTACAGTGGTTATAGTGGCAGTGGTAGAGTCGTGGGTAGCAGTACAAAATGGTAGCAGTAGTGCAGAGTTGAGTGGGAGGAGGCCAAGCTTCAGCAGCACAGAACCGGTGCCCAAAATCATGTAATGCATAAGTGTGATGTACTGCTAGAGTATGTTAGGGTCCCATGATTTGGCTGATTGGCAAGCCAAGTGACAGGGTAACATCAAACCAATCTTTGGAGCCCAAGGACCTAGCCTTCCTGGACTCAGAGAGGGCTCTCTCTATTTGTGTAAGGGATGTATAGTTGTTTTCTTCTTATGTTTCTGATTTTAGGCTAGTTATGAAGTAGGTTTTTTGTTTTGCTTTTAGGTTTGTGAGGGAGGAACTGATCAAATACTAAGATAGATAAAAATTTTGTCAAATCAACTAGGCTATGGGGTCGAAAAGGTCGAGAAAGCTTCAGATGGTGATACAAGGTATGTTGAAGGGCCGATTTGATCAAGTTAAAATGGATCTTAAGGTAAAATGAAGTGGGATGGACACTAAATTTGTGAAGGACAAATGCTTTTCAAACATAAATAGTTCAATCGCTGACATTTATATGGTAGGGCTAATCATTAATCATGATAAATGTAACTTCAAATCGATAAATGCATAGAAATAAACATTCAAGCAATACATAGAGATATATGACTCTCTAACTTTAGGAAATTGCTATCAGACTTTGAGGAAAGACAATTAAGACAAACAAATAACTCAAAGCACTATGAGGAAATGCCTAGACATATTATTTCAAGCTATCGGGCACTTCGAAGTAAGATTGCAGAATTTTAGACAAAGGGCAAGATCAGTACAAGACCTCCTTCGTTCAACTAGGACAATCAAACATTCAAAGAAATGTTTCAGAGGTGGAGCTATGACTATCCATGAGTAAGCACGGCATACCGTGAATCATACTTAGCATGCATAGCAACCATAAATGAAACAATAAAACAATTTCTTTAGTGATCAAAGAGCAATTAAGAATTCTTTGATATGACTAAGAAGGAAGAAAACATAGAAGTTGTAATGAAACAGGAAATCTGAGGTGCCTCCAAGGGCATGTCTCAAATCTATTATCTACTGTCTTACAGCAAGCAAGAACATGAAATATGTATGAGAACTAAGAAGCATAACAGAGAGGGACACTATACCATTTTACCAAGTCAAGGAATCCAACAACAGTCCTCTTTCATCATCCAAAACATTCAAGAAATTATCCAATGCATGAGACAAGTATTTTTTCCAAGCTTGTATAACCATATATTGCTCTATATCATCAAGTTTGGCCTTATTTACAATGAAGTCTCTTGGAATATATAGGCCAAGATGAGCGAAAACCTCCTAGTGCAACTAGCAAGCTCATTGGCCCATCAAAAATATCTGATTTTGTCCTTGAGGCTTTGCAAAGCCCAAGGCACAAAATATCTATAAAAATATCATAAAAATGCTAAAAAAGGAAATTATATTGACTTTTCCCAACTAACAATGGCCAAAAAAGGCTAAACGCACATTTGGAAAAGCCACTTCAGAAAAATGCATTTTTACAAAAATACTTCAGAAATATAGCAACAGAAAATTCCCTGTATTGCAGGCAACCTTTGGAGGCCTTCCTGATGTCAAAACGAGGCCCGTGATGCCTCATTGGAAATCCCTAGATGTCTAGTTTCTGAAAATGTTTTTTTTTCCCCAAACTGATCACTGAAAGCCTATGAAAATATGACCTGTGTGGAAAAACCCAGAAATTAGCCTTTGCTGATATGCAGGGCAGAGTGTTGAAAAAGTGACTGTTGTTCGCCACTTTGGACGACCAAATCATCTTCAATTGATCTGAAATTTTTTGAGTAGATGCCCATGAAATTATGGCATCCAATTATACCATTTTCATCCTTTTAGGATGCTTCAAACAAAAATTGTGATGCCCATGGTTTTTTGCAAAAAACCCAAAAATGTCAAAAAACAAAAACTTGTCGAAATTTGCTCAATTTTGGTGAGCAAGTACCTCAAGGCTTCATAGAAACATGTCTAGAAGCTTGGGCCAAAATTCCAAGCCTAGAGGTGTCTTTCTCCTTTGTTCTCACCGAGCGCCCTCTTTGGGCGATTTTGAGTTTTTCTTGTGCATCCTTCAAATTCCTTCAGGCAAACTAATTTGGCTTTTTGTAGCACCCGTTGTTTATGATAATATTTACTGATTCCCCAAGATAAGCTGATTCAAATGATCTCTTGAAAAAGCTTCTCAACATAAAACTCTTTCTTCTTTGTAATTCACTGTGTTCTTGGATGCTAGCAAACAAGCATGTGTCAAATGAGAACAAAAATCACTTTTTATTACTTTGTTTGGGCAAAAGATCTTCAAAAAATGATATGTTTGTGGTTTTTGTTGAAGAAGAATCTCTTTCTGTTTTGGCACAAAACCCCTCTACTCAAACACTGCCTCTCTTTTTGATATCATTGTTTTTGAAAGGTAAACAAGATTCTTTTAAAACTGATACAACCTCTTCCCTAATCACTGTTTGATCCTTGATTCAGCCAAGAATTTTCTTTCAATACTCACAGCAAGAAGATCTCTATAATTTTGAAAAAAAGCCCTATCTCCAATCAATGTGTCTCTCTGTTTTTAGATGGCCATGGCACTTTTGAAATTAGTGTTTAAAGACTCCTTTCAATTGACAAAAACTTCATCTCCTAGCCACTGTTTCTTCTCTGATCTAGCAAACAAATTTCCCTTTGCAAACACTGTTAAGACACCCTTAAACAAACTTGAGACTTCTTACAAACTCTGTTATTTCCTCTTCTAGACACTGTGTGTATTTTTTAGTTATTTCATAGCAAGAAAAAATCTTTCAGGTGATCCTATCAACTATCTCCCTTTTCACCGTTTTTGAAATCACTCTTCTCTGAATTTGATCAACCAGAGATTTTACTTTTGAAAACAACAATGTTTTCCTCTTTTTTACTCAAAACAACACATTTTTTGACAAACAAACTTCTTTGAAAATGTCAAAGACCTTATTTTTTATCACTGTGTTTGCGCAAAATATTTTAAACAAGATAAGTTTGTGGTTTTTGTTGAAGAAGAATCTCTTTTTGTTTTGGCAATGGCCTCCCCTCAAACATTGCCTCTCTTTTTATTTGGCAATGGCACATTTGAAAACAATGCTTTAAAGACTCTTTGCAATTGAAAAAAACTTCATCTTTTAGCCACTATCTTTCTCTGAGTTTTACCAAACAAATTTCCCTTTGCAAACACTGTTAAGACACCTTTCACACTGATTTGATATCCTTCAATGTAAGACTGCTTTTTTCTCTAGCAATTGTGTATATTTTAACTCTTCTCAACACAAAAATATCTTTTTACGATGACTTTGAAACTCCCTAAAAAAATTACGTCTATGTGGTAGACTGGGCGTATCATTTTTCAAAACATTCTTGATGCATAGGATGTGAAATCACAGTGGGGAAAAACGTTTTGGGCACTTTGGAAAATTTGGTTGCTGGTGGCCCGGGCACCTGGGTGGTGGGCCGTTCAGGGGCAAACCGGGCAGGGTCAAAAACAGAGGTTAGGGACATTTTTTTACAATTTCAAAGATTAGGAGAGAAAACTAAGCATATTGTGGTCATTCGGCACTTGGGAGGGATTGTTTTCATGCTTCGAGGGCCGTGGAAAAAACAAAGAAAGAGTGGGTTGTGCCGTTCATCAGCACCCTGGGTGTTCAGAGGTAACATTGGGCCGGGCGTTGGGCCATTCACAGTTGGACAGTGTAGTGGTGTTTTAGGTGCCAAAAAAATGGTGGAAATGGTGGATTGAAAGTGTTAAAACATTGGGCAATTGATAAAGCAACTTACCATGGCATGTAACGGTCGGAGGAAGTGTTTGATCATCGGGCGTTCAGAGGTAACACCTGCTGCGTTCAGACATAACACTTGGCCGGGTGTCGGGCACAGGCGTGCCGCGCTCAACTACAGGCGTGCCGCACCTAGTGTATTTTTCTCCAATGTTCTTCTACAGGCGCGCTGCGTGTGGAAAAATTCTTTCTCTATGAAAATTATTGCTTTCTCCCCTCAACCAAAACGTTCATAATGACATTGAAACTCTGATTCATCGGCTTGTATAACACTATGATGGTTTTTAAATCTCAAGATTTTCCATGTTTTGAAACTAAACAACCTTGTTCGTGAATGTTTGACCATAGAACTTATTGGAGCACTTTCCAATTTCTGCATGAGACTCGTCAGCAAGTGAAATTTGAGGGAGCTTATTCAACACCTTTGTCGGCTTTGTGTGAACATCCTTAGCAATTGCAGTTTCAAGGAACTTATTGGGCTGCTTGTTTTTTTGAATATCTTCAGCAAGTGCAGTTTGAGGGAGCTTATGAGAATACATACCATTTTCTCTGTGAACCTTCTCCACACAGGCGGATTGTGGCAGCTTATTCGACCACCTCCAAATTTCATCGTCAACCTCATTCAATTGCTTCATCACTTTCCTGTAAATCGATTCCCTCTGGCACAAACACTGCAGAAGCACATACCTGTACACCATTGGTCAAAGCCTCACTACATAGAGGCTCTTTTCAGGAAATAAACTGATACTTCGGATATTACCATCTTCACCATCTTTGCAAACAAAAAAAATGCTAACTTCTAACTGTCTTACATATTCTTCCAACCACATGACAATTGCATCTTGTTGAACTACGTCTATTAATGTACTAGAGACACATGGAATCATCTCCCCAGTTACAGCAAGGTTCTTAGTGCCAACATAGAGTTGGCCATCGGAATAGTCAAGGAAGAAAAACTTATTCATATTACATGAGGCTGCAATGACAATATGTTTCGATCCCCTAGGGAGTGTTATCTGTGAAGCACAATGTTTGGTAAGTTCCAACTTCTTCCAAGGGTAACAAATGCACATTGACATATCGATTGTAGAAATGATAACCTCCCATAAGGCCCAGGACAGATAGCTGCTGAGTTTGTGGAAGACCGCCATGTCGGATTTTTTGGCCATTGCAGAAACGATATAGAATCCTTGTAGAAATAGGCAGTTTCCACCCAAGTTTATCCTATGCCCTTCTAATTTCACCTAACAGTGCTATAAATTTCTTATCTTCTGCCATTGACTACCTGGATCATATGCCATTTTACAGAAGAAAAGGTACTTTCATTGTATTTGCAGTATAGGTAACTTATTTCTGCTTTTTTGTCTCAAACTGATTTTCCCTAGTATGCTTTCTGCAAGAAATAATACAGTCGGGTCAAATTTCTTTGATTGCTGATGTAAATAGCCTCACGAGTCTCTAAAAGACCACAATTTTCAGTTCCTTCATTTTTAATCCAAAATATGTCTATTTTTCTAAAATTTATTTCATTCAATTGTGTAGCAACAAATTTCTCTTCTATGCATCTATAGTGGAAAAGGATCTTAATTAATAAGCCAACTTTGTTCTCATGCTCTTTATAAAACTGTGTCTGGCCTCTTTTACTTACGAAGAAATTTATCATAAATGCACCATTGCAGCCTTTAAATCACCATGAGGAAATATCCATTGTTTTGTGAAATGAAGAAGCCATAAGATACTACCATAAAACTCTGTGTTTTATCATTTAATGGAGGAGCCTTTTGACTATGAGTGAAATATGGCTTCATCATACCTTTTAACCTTTTGAAATAGTTCGTTCATTGTTGGAGATAACTCGTTTTCCTGCTCCAAACAAACGTCATCTGGGGTATGAGAGGTAACATTTTCTCCGGAAGGCATGCCTTATGCTTCAGACAGACCATTAGTTATACCATTAGTTAACAAGGATGCTATACCAACTCGAGTTAATGAATGCTTTGAGAAAAGGCACCAGGTTCATCCTCAGTTTGTATTTGTCAGTGAAATGGACCCAACAGCAAGGGCTGCAAAATTCTCTCCTGTCAATATTTATCAAAATCTGCAAAGGGCTTATGTGTGCCAACTTTTATGGAATTCTCATTTCCATCTAGAATGTACAGAAGCTCTAACCCAGCTATTTGAGATTGACTTTGAGGACTTCTAGATATTGTTGTTAGCCATACTAAAAGCCAAAGGAAGCCACATATTCTGAAGATAATGAAAGGACCAAAAACTCCTGTCTGTGCCATTATAATGGGTAAAAAAAATTAAGCTTATAACATTGCCCAGATAAAATCCAGCCATTGAAAGACCCACTACTCTTGCTTGTTCATTACGGGGAAACCACCATGAACCATGTTTTTCATGCATGGCATAACTACACCTTCTGCAATTTGAATATATTTTTTTAAGGAGTAGCTGTGCTTTTTCCTTGATTTAGGCAATAAGGGAAATCATCACAACAAATATTGTTGCAGCTCTTTTTAATGACTATTTAGACCTATCATGAGGCCTTCTCTTATTATCTGCTGATGGAGGTCTTTATAGATAGAAACAAGAGGTTTCTTCAACACTATAATATCACTGCTTTGCTTATGATGTAATACCAAAATTCAACTTATAAACTTTCAATTGTTCCCACTGATTTTCAACTTTGACTTTCCAATTGAAAACTTTCTTAAACATAATCCAAACCTGCTGATGCATCTTTTGTTTTATCCCTTGGAAGGAGGTGGCCTACAATAGCTTTGAGATTACTTGAAACACCTTGATCCTCTGCTTTTTAAATGAAGGAGGTCTTATTGATCCTGTTCCTAACCATCTGCTCTTAAATTGGAGGAGGTTATCAGCATGTTTCCCAACCATCTGCTTTTAAATGAAGGAGGTTAACATAATGTTTCCAAACCATCTGCTCTTATACTGGAGGAGGTTTTTAGCATGTCACCCAACAATCTGCTTTTAAATGAAGGAGGTTAACATAATGTTTCCAAACCATCTGCTCTTATACTGGAGGAGGTTTTCAGCATGTCACCCAACCATCTGCTCTTGCTTGGAGGAGGTTAACACAGTTATGACATTTCATCTGTTTCCAACACTGTGTCATCTTTCTTTGCAATACATATTTCTGCTTAGTATATCAAAATATGTAACAAAGGTGACACTTGATAATATACTATAGGAGGCATGTTCTGAGATATGTATCCTTTGTCAAAATATCTTTGTGAACCTTTTAAACTAGAAACCACATGACATGTATTTGTAGAGTATTTGCTTGTTAGTCATTATTTACTAGCCTTTCTTGATTGTGTTTGCAGAGGTACATTGGATTTGCTCTTTGACTAGTGCTTTTATCCCAGGCTCAAGGCAACATAAGAAGAAGATGTCTTCTTATGTATTATGATGGTGTCCTTGGGAAAAATTATGCAGCATTACCCTTGAAGGAAACACTGAAACACTGCAGATCAACATTATTTCAGTCCTTTGTATTTATGTGGCTTTGAAGGATGGTATCAGCTTTTAGGGCAAATTTTGACCTTTGAAACATGCACTCCTGCTCTCTTTTCATTTCAGCTCTCCATTTGCTTCATGATGGCAAATTTCCTCAACATGAGAGACTTATTTGGACTTGTCTCTTTGCTCTTGTTTGGATACTGTTTGTCATTCACTTACACCCCTACGGAGATGTAAAAAATATGACTTTGAACCTTGGAAGGATTCTTCGGTGCCTTATGGAAATTTTGCCCGATCTAAGCACATTCTTTTAGACAGTGAACATGCTCATTTTCTTCTGATTTGGACCTTTGTAGAATTTCTTCTTGAATAGAGACAAAAGACGTCTTAGTGGTGTGCGACCTATGGATGTATCAAGATTTATTTTGTAGAATAGGAAGGAAATCTATGACTGGTTGGTACTAGACAGAGGTTCTTTTGGCTTAGGATAGTTTTCCAAGGAAATGACTCCTAAACACCACTTACCTAACTTAGGGGTGACTTTCATATATTTTGATTGCTTTTTACAAGAAGATCAGGGAGATGAAGGGGGACACTTTGTCAAATATTGGACAGTGAATTTCATGAGAAACAAGGGGAAAATGATAGTAGACAAGAAAAACTAAGACAACTATAAACAAGGATATTTTATTGAAACAAGACATGACTTGAAAACTGAAGTTCACTCTGAGCATAGGCTGACAGGGAAAAAGGTAAAAGGATAAAAAAATTTATGGGGTGTTTTCTAGATGACAAATTGACATATGGAGATTAGCTTCTAGAAAACTTAGCTAGGAATCTAGTCATCAACAACAGGTGAAAAATACTGATGACTAACAGGGCACACCCTTGATGCTAAGAGGGAGTGTTGAGATTTTGTGTATTTGGGGTAGCATCAGTTGTGCTCTAGGTCCCAAATTTTGAGGAAGGACTAGATTTCACCTGATCTACAAGACCCAAAAATGGATTTGGGAAATTTCATCTGGTTTACGAGATATTAAATTAATTAATTATTTTAATGTATTTCCTAAGTTAAAACTTAGGAAAATAAAATATTAAAGTGAATTTAATTAAACATGTGATGAAATTGTCTTAAGTCACACGGATCAAAATTTCTTTTAATCTTAGCCATTGATTAAATATTTAATCTTGGCTGTTGATTTTTCAATGATAAAAGTATAAAGGAAAGGCTTGGGGTCATTTGTAAGACACATAGTGGCAGAGCACTGAAGCTAAGGTGAGATACTAGGGTGGGGATGCTAATAATTCTCAAGTGTTTCGGTTGCAGAGAGGGGAATTTAGACCAGTGGGATGATCTGATCCTTGGGTATAGAATACACAAGAAGCAGACAAGAGATCAGGAAATACAACACAGAGGAAGGAAGCAATAGCAGCCGCAGACAGCAGCAGCAACAAGGACAGCGTGATTTTCAGGAAACCCTTCAGGGTTTATGTAGAGACCCTTAGGGGCAGCGTAGTGACTATGTCACCCAGACTGGGGTAATGCAGTCCCTTCCAGTGACAACGCTGAGCATTGGGAGGCTTTCAGAGGCCGACATAATGTCTTTTAGGGGAAAATCTGGGGTTTCTAGGCCTAGATCTAGTTGAGTTCTGTAAATCCCGTTTGAGGGTGTGGATTAGTCAGTATTGTTGGTCTTAGATCAGCTAGGTGTTGCAGATCTAGAGTTTTCTCTATAGGGTTTTCCATATTTGGAACCCAGAGTTGTGTATTCAAAAATATTCTTAATAATAGAGCCCTCTAGTAGCCAGAGACCGGTTTTCCCACATTTGTTTTTTTCGGGGACAGTTTGTCCAGAAATAACTGTGTCACTTTGTCTATGTGTGCATGTGCTTGTTCTAGATCTGAATTGGTAGAGATATTTTATGTGTTTTTCTTTGATGTTAACTTGAATTTATTCAGTTGATAACTTGTATAAGTAGGAGAAGCTTAACCAGATTAATAGAATTTTTTTTCGCATAAGATATAAGATTCAAAAATTTCTACAGTAGTGGCTTAAATGAGTGGGGCCAAGGGTGAAGAAGCTCATCACTTATATAAGGAAGAGGATGGCAGCCATAGAGTTTATGTTTTTTTTTTTATTATTTTGTCTATGGTCTGAATGACTATTTTCTCTCTTCAGTTGTTCAGCTAAGATTGCAGTGTTGTTCAGCACAGGGTGTTCCCGAGTGGGAATCCCACCTCTTTCCTTGAGTGACCTCTAGGAAGAGCATTGCACTACATTACACATTTAGGCATCAGGCCAAGGTTTCAATCTTATGGTACAATGTAGTTCCTATTGAGGTTGTGTTGTGTTGCAGGTCAAAAGTTGTGGAGGGTTTGTAGAGCTAGTTTCTGGGCTTGTGTTTCAGTGGGAAGGTAGCATTTCCATTGGGAGATCAGCAAGGAGGCTCCATGGGAATTATATCTTTATTTTGCACCAGGCCAAGCTACCACTATCACCTACAGGGAAGTTTCAGTCCATATCTGCATTATTTTGGAGATCTGTTGCAAGGGTGATTTCTGTGCATTATTTGGGGAGTTGGTTCTTCAGTGGAGGGATCAACCTTTCACCTGGAGGATCTATTGGAGGAGAGCCACATATTGTATATCAGCTTTAGCCTCATCTTCCAGTTATTTTTTTGTAGTGAATATTTAGCCCTAGGGCTTGGGTTCACCATTTGTATTTTTGGGTTTATTCCCAAACCCTTGGGGTTGGCTAGGAAAAGTGATATAGAGCCTTGTTCTTTATGTATAAAATCTCTATATGCATATATTAGATATTTTATATCATTGTATCATCTTCTGTTGTAGCTATGTCCTTTGTGACTGTGCTGTAGCAGTGTCTCCAATATTTTGTTTAGTAGCAGCAACTCACTTTTTAGAGTGATTATTCATGGGAGGCTTGTTTGCCCCTATTGCATGATTTGTGGCTCAATGTATTATGTGTTTTTGCTGCTTATTTTATGAATGAAGTGGTTCCGTATTGGTCTCCTATGCTTATATGTTGATTTACACTACCATTTCTAGTTTTGTGCACTATATTCTTGCTTTTCCCATTTGGGAATATTACAGTGGTATCAGATAATAATCTTGGCTCAGCCTGTGGATCTCAGCCATTATGTTATCACGAGAATAATAAGAAGGAGAAAGAGATCAGAATGATGGAAGGAATGAGTTTTATCTCATCTCTTTTCAGATCTACGAGGGACCTCACCAAGGAGTTCAAGCAAAGAAAAGTGGAGAAAAGCAATGAAACCACACTAGGGTTTCGAGATGAGGAAGGTCCATGCATTTCCTATCAGCAGAAGAGAAAACTAGTATTGCATAGAGTTCCAAAGAAATACACTATGTCTACTTTCTTTGAAGAGGAAGGTGAAAGACATGGATATGGAGGACACTTAGATCATGATATTCCAAGTGAGTATCTTGCATAATACAAATCTCAATCAAGGGCTTTCGAGGAGAATCTATCTCTCCCACAGTTCATTCAGCTCAAAGAAGAAAGAAGACCTTGTAGCAATAGATTTTCATTGGAGGAGAATCTATCTCTCCCACAATTCATTCAGCTCAAAGAAGAAAGAAGACCTTGTAGCAATATATTTCCATTTTTGACATTTGATGGGTCATCCACTTGCACAACAAGGGATTGGGGAATGAAGTTGGATGCATTCTTTCTGCTACATCCAGTAGCAGAGAGAGAAGTTGTTGAGATTTCAACGCTGCAGCTTGAGGGTGAGGCAAACATTTGGTGGTTCAACCATTTGAGTCATGCAAGAGTGACTGCTTATGTAGATTTTACTCAAAGGTTAATCAAGAATTTTGACAGAGAAAACCGAAAGGAGAACAACTTCCACCACCACTTTCTACAGGATTACTTGCATCCTTGCAAAGTGGTCTTAATCTCATGACATTTAGAGTCCCATGCACTATTCATGAGATGCATGAGGAAGAGGATACTTATACCAGCACTGGTGCAGCAATAGAGAAACAACCATCATCATCACCAGTAGTTGGGGAATTCATCACACCGGCGTGAGGAACCATTGTAGCAGTACAAGATGTTCCCAAGCTAAACCAAGGTATGAAAATGTTTCCACTTTCTGTTTTTTCAGCACATCATATGGAGGGTTGTGGGGACATGCCATTGCATGACCTAGGAGAAAAAAACACTGTTGATTTGGAGCATCAGACTATCACTGCGCATAGGACCCTTGATAGGATCAAGGAGGAGATATAAATTCATCCTATTATGTCAATGTTGAGCTGCACACAACTCTTGGGTTTCGAGTGTAGATTGTTGGAGGATATGATGAATATTGTCCTAAATAATCCAATGCAGAACTATATGTTCAACATTGAGCATGATTATGATATAGCAGATGCACCATCATGGAGATCAGCATCGCTGTCATGGAGCATCATTGATGAGTTGGTGGCCCAACCATTATTGGATCATTCCAATGACCATTCCACATGTGTAGCAGAGGATAGGCAAATGGTTTATAAGATACATCTTATCTCCCATTACTATGATGGATCCTTCTTGTTGATCACTGCCCACCTTAATGAGATGACTTTTCCTTTACCATACTTGGATCCTTATGGATTCAACTTGGTCATTGATGAGTGGTCTTCATTTGGAGATCTCCAGGAGGCTGGACTTCAACATCACATGAAGTGTAGAGATAGTGTTTTTATATGGGAGGATGGTATTATCCATTAGAGGAATAACCATTTGGAGCATGAGAGTAGATTCTCACCATTGGTTGGTTGGGTGATATTGATAAGCAAGAGGTTGGTAAGCCACCTGTAGATCTATGACACAGGGCAGCAGGAGGCAAGGCTGCGTTGGCTACTCTTGAAAGTGTTTGGTCATCATGTGACATATCCTATTTCAGAGGGTATGTTGTTGGTTGGGACTTGGAATGAAATTTGCATTATATGGCAGCAAGGAGTTTGGTTGCAATGGGGTGATGTGACATTTCACATGTAAATCGTCATGTTTTCACTCCATGATCAATATGACGAAGATGTGAGGAGGAAGCAAGAGCTATTGTTGCTCTGGTTACTCTTGGGAGAGTATGGAATGATTTTCTCCCATACGTTATACTATTATTTAGAAGTGGTGGATGGAGACATATACTACCAGGATATGATCTTCTTGACTTGGACCTCCAAGCACAAGAAGAAGGATTTGCATGCAGCGCATGAGGGTCCTCTCTCTAATCACATTGATTCCATGAGGACATATTGTACTATCTTGGAAGGATCCACTTGGGAAGGCATCAAAGAGTAGATGCACCATCACATGAATAGAAGCATGGATTTTTTGTAGGGGGGACATAAATTTTTGATAGAGTTAACACAGCCACTTCCTTCCTCATTGGGAAGAGGTCCATCTATGAGCCACTTCACCAAATTTTTCAAGGTACATGGTAAGGACTGTCTTTATGAGCATCAGGATTCACTTACTATGTGCTTGTATTTATTTACCATCCATGTACAGGTCATTGCTCCAAGATGGGGCATTCTTTCTTGTAGACCTCATGATCCATTTTGGGACATGAGCAGTGATGGTGATGACCACTCCCTAAGAGATGTTGGGGAGGTGATATCTTTTTCAGAGTGTGCTCAATGTGCACCTCACATCATACACATTCTCCAAGCATGTGTGAGAATTGGGGCAGCAAGGAAGTGGTTGGGAAACCACTCATCATATCTTATTCTAAGGCAGTTAAGGGTAGAACTGCGTTGCTTGTACTTGAAGGATCATTATCCTTCTCCAGTTTTAGATATGGCACCCAATATGGCTCTAGTTATGATCCCATATGTTCATGATGTTCTTATCATTTTTGTGGACATGATTGGAGAAATGATACATGCATTGGATGTTCTTATTAGAGATGATATTCTCCACATTTCTTATGTTTCATACTTCAGGGAGAACATTGGACCATCCATGATTACTAAATTGGACCTATTGTTTCCTTATGGGATGAGCCATTTTGGTAACTTAAGCATTTGGGAGGTGCCTCTCATGAGCAGTTGGGAGGCGTTTTGTTATGGATTACCACTCTGGAGGGTGATTCATTTTGTATGGATGATATCTTGGAGTTTGGAGCTCCACATGGGAATGAAGGTTCCCTCAAATTTTTAGTTTTTTCATTGGAGTTGCTTGGGGACAAGCAACACTTGGGAGGGGAGGATTGTAATATTACTAAATTAGCATACAACTAATTGGAATATTAAAATTTTGTTTTGCATCTTATTTGGAGGAATAAGAGGGTATGGAGACCCATAAATCACCTTAGTAGGAATAAAGACACTCCTAGTGTGAATGGAGGTCATATAAAGAGCTGGATTGAAGACCCTTGTGTGTGAAAAGGGGCTAGAGCATGAAGACTGGGTCAACTTTGACCAAATCAACAATGATGTTATGGAGGAGTGGCAGTCATTAAGGGAAAACACAGTTTTGGTTGGAAACTCTTTGCATGGAAGTAGTGACTTAAATGAGTGGGGACAAGGGTGAAGAAGCTCATCACTTATATAAGGAAGAGGATGGTAGCCATAGAGGTTATGTTTTTTTATTATATTTTTTCTATGGTCTGAATGACTATTTGCTCTCTTCAGCTGTTTAGCTAAGATTGCAGTGTTGTTCAGCACATGGTGTTCTCGAGCGGGAATCCACCCTCTTTCCTTGAGTGACCTCTAGGAAGAGAATTTCACTACATTCCACATTCAGGCATCATGCCAAGGCTTTATTCTTATGGTACAATGCAATTCCTGTTGAGGTTGTGTTGTGTTGTAGGGCAGAAGTTGTGGAGGGTTTGTAGAGCCAGTTTCTGGGCTTGTGTTTCAGTGAGAAAGTAGCCTTTCCATTGGGAGATCATCAAGGAGGCTCCTTGGGAATTATATGTTTATTTTTGCACCAATCCAAGCTACCACGATCACATACAACATAGTTTCAGTCCATATCTGCGTTATCTTGGAGAGCTGTTGCAAGGGTGATTTCTATGCATGATTTGGGGAGTTGGTTTTTCAATGGAGGGATCAGCCTTTCACCTAGAGGATCTATTGGAGGAGAGCCACATATTGTATATTAGCTTAGCCTCATCTTCCAACTATTTTTCTGTAGTGAATCTTCAGCCCTAGGGCTTGGGTTCACCATTTGTATTGTTGGGTGTATTGTCGGAAACCCTTGGGGTTGGCTAGGAAAAGTGATATAGAGCCTTGTTATTTATTTACAACATCTCTATAGGCATATATCAGATATTTTATGTCATTGTATCATCTTATGTTGTAGCTATGTATTTTGAGATTGCGTTGTAGTAGTGTCTCCGGCGTTTCGTTTAGTAGCAACAACTCACTTTTTAGAGTGATTATTCATGGGAGGCTTGTTTGCTCCTATTGTATGATTTGTACATCAATGTATTATGTGTTTTTGCTACTGATTTTTTGAATAAAGTGGTTCCATATTGGTCTCCTATGCTTATATGTTGATTTACACTATTATTTCCAGTTTTGTGCACTATATTCCTGCTTTTCCCATTTGGGAATATTACATCCATACAGAGCAACACCTTAAGGACGAAGCATCGATGCGTGAAATAGTTGAAACAATTGTTAGACAAGAAAACATGCCACAGGGAGATGATCCATACACTTTGATAAGTGAGAGATGGTTTTTCTAGATGTGGTAGTGTGTCATGGCCATGTTTGTAAATCATATGTTGAATTTTTAACTGTAAAAGTGATGATGTGTTTCCATCGCTTCTTAAGAAACCATGATATTTTGGCCTTGTTTTATAAGTCGTGTGATGCATTTATTTTATGTAAAAGTGATTATGTGTTTTCCATCACTTTGAAATGTGAAAGTGATGTATTAATAGCTGGGGTGTGATTTCCATTCGATGTAAAATTGACCACTGAGTATGTGTTATAAACTCGTGGAAAGTATGGAAATGTGTTGGATAATAGTTGGTCATATTTGAGAATGTAATTTGAAAGAGATTGTAATACAGGTTTGCAAGAGATGCAGGTGTTGGCTCATCACTTAAAGCTCCAAAGAACAAAGGTGAAGGAGATGTAAGGGTGACCTTTTGCAGGATACTTATGGTGTAGACATTGTACATAGCATTTGTAGATTATTGTTGATTCTTTTGAAGGACCAAAAGCTCCTCAATGGGGAGGATTGATCCAGGTGGCTCTAGAGACATACACAGGACAAAGTGGGCTTCTGAAAGCTCAAAAATAAAAGTGATGGAAACGTGGAAAACTCAGTTTTAGGGCGAAATTGTGGCCTCCTTAAAATGACTCCTTCAGCCAAAAAACCAAATTTTCAAAAACGTATGGTTTGTTAATTTAAAAATAAAATAATAATAATAATAATAAAAGGGGTGGCAGGCCATGACCCCCACCACTCCCACAGATCCGCATGACATAAATATTAAAAACATTATATATAAAACATATATATTGTTATACGTTGACCATAAATGGGCCAGCGGTGGGAATCAAACCCACCCAACGGACCCGCTGGTCGGTCCACTGGCATCGACATAACTAATAGTACCACACCACTATATTAACCATAACCCACAACAAACATAAAATGTCGCACGTGGGGTTTTTGGGAGGGCCGCCCAATGCGGGCTCGACCCACACCAAAACTAAAAAAAAAAAAAAAACGTTCCATCCAAAATATATATGCGGATTCTATGGGAGGTTGGATTTGATCCCCCGACCTCCCTTTAACCAATTCCTAATTTTCACCATTATGCCAACCATATTGGGTTGGTAAATCTTCCCGTGAAATTTTTTTAAACCCTCATTCGCACAAAGCGCCCAAGCCAGGGAGAGGCAAAGATACAAGTAGTTCGAGGGAGGTATGGTGCACGCAGTTCGAGGGAATATTTTTGATGCCAAGGGAATCTTTTGATTCCAAGGAGGTAAAATTTCTCTGTGTCAGAATGTATTTAAATTTATATGCGTTTTAACCAGAATTTCATAGGGAGCTTGATGGTGCACCTAGATTTTACATTTGAGCAGCAATTTTGCAGATTCCCTATGGAGGAGAATCTTCAGAAATTGTTAGGTCCTTATATCACTAGTATAGTCCCTTATTATTGTTAGTGTAACCCCCTTATTGTTATTATTGTACCCTTTTAACCCCCATTTTGTTATTATTGTGCCCTTAAATTATTATTGTTAGGTCGGCTAGGATTACATTATGGTCCACTAGGATTACATTATGGCCCCATGGACTCCTATATATAGAAAGGAGGTTTTGTAAATTATCTCATCCAAGAATTGTTCATTTATGTAATGTATTAGAGGTTTCCCCCTCGAAGTGGCTCATTTCTAAGGCGTTGATATCTCTTTTCTTCTATTTTTGGAGCTGGTTATACAACATTTGGTATCAGAGCCTTTGGATTCTAGGGTTTCGCTGCTCCAAACAGGTCATCGTGGCATTTTCGCTATAAAATTTTTTTCTACGAAGTTTCAGAAGCTAAAATTTTTAGGGTGCGAAGCTGAAATCCTGAGGAATATTTTCTAAAAATTTCAGAGCTTGGTTCGCAATATTTTCGGAGATATCATCTGTGGAAGTTAGGTCTTTTTTCAGGCTCCTAAACAAGTCATCGTGGAATTTGCGCTATAAATTTGTTTATACGAAGGTTCAGAATCTGAAATTCATATGGTGCGAAGATGAAACCCTGAGGAAAGTCTTCAAAAAAATTTAGAGCTTGGTTCGAAATATGTTTGGAGATATGATCTGTGGAAGGTAGTGCTTTTTCAGGATCCTGAATTTCATCTCAAAGAGGTGATCGTGCGAAAATTTCAATAACTCTCTCTCTAGGCATCGGATTGGAGTGTCGTAAAAATTGGTCGCAAGTACACGGACTGTAGTTTCTTGGCTATCAATTTCAGAGACAAAGGACAAAAACGTGACACGTGGCAAGTCGTACAAGTTCGCTCTACTGAACCAGTCCATAATTAGGTCATTGTGGGAGATTGGACACAACTTTCTCTTGGAGAATCCAAATCAGGTCAGACTTGTGGAATTCAAAAGATAATTCAGAGGGCTATGTTGGTATCGAAATTCAGATATTGAAGTGCTGCAATCACAGAGATAATCCAATTGCAATATCGAGCTCCTCAAAAGAAAGAAAAAGGTGTGTATTTTTTTTCGAAATTGCATAAGTCTTGTTTGAAGAATCAATTTGAATTGATTCCAAGGGAATATTGTAGAATAGATATCAGTATTGGGTTCTAAAAGATGCCCCATAAAAATAATTCAACACCCATTAAGCCTTCAGAAGGGTCTACTATGACTCATGAAGATGAAGAATTGCAACATGATCTATCAAAATTACAAGAGCAAGTGCAACAAATTTCACCCTCGCAAAGAGCAACAAAAAATGAAATGGAAGTTTTGAAGAAAGGCATGGAAGAGAAGATGGATGGTTTGAAGAAAGGCGTGGAAGCTAAGATGGATGGCATGGAGGCTAGCATGGAATCTAAGATGGATGACATGGAAGCTAAGATCGATGAGAAAATGGAAAACATGAAGAATTTTCTAAAAGCATACATGGAAGGTTTGACAAAGTTGATACAAGAAAGGTTTCCTAATGGTGAAAAGATAGTAGAAGAACCTCATGTTGAGAACAAAATAAATGTTAATTGTGATCTCATAAACTCTAATGTTGGCGGGAAGAACCACCATATTCCAAAGATGGATATGAGGAAGTTTGATGGAAAGGATCCTGTAACATGGATACTACAGATGGAGCAATATTTTGATCTCCATAACGTGCAAAACACACAAAAGGTACGCATTGCAACTTTACATTTAGAACAAAATACATTTGTATGGTATCAATGGCTTTACTCCCGTAAAAAAATTGTCACTTGGTCAATTTTTACGGAGGAAATGATAGCACATTATGAGGATACAAAGAGCAACACCTTCTTTAGCCAATTGATAAATCTCAAACAAAAGGGTTTAGTGGGGAAGCACATTGAGGACTTCCAAAAATTGAATATAAGGGTAACTGATATTCCATAGGAACACGGGATTGATCTCTTCATAGGTACGCTAAAGGATAGCATCCAACATGAAGTTCGTGTTTTGGAACCTGATTCATTGGAGAAGGCATTCAGGTTGGCAAGAAAAGTTGAATGTAAAATTATGGCGACAAGGAAGCCTACCACTCAATTCTATAAAGAAGGAAGTGTTGCTACGCCTAGATTTCCACAACCTACAAAGTTGACACCACAACAATTGGAAGAAAAAGAGCAAAAGGGCTTTGCTACAGTTGTGATAGCAAATACACTAAAGGTCATAAGTGTGCTGAAAAGAAATTATTTTACATAGATTGTGAAGAAGAAGAAGAAAACGAACAAGAAGAGGATATACACCAGGAACCAGCCATAGAAGAGGAAGAAATGAATCCGACCATATCATGTAATGCACTGGCAGGAATTACCACTCCTCAAACTCTCAAGATAGTAGGACAGATCAAGAAGAAAAAGGTAATAGTGTTGATTGATTCAGGTAGCACCCATAATTTTATTGATTGTAAGGTAGCCAAGGAATTAAATTGTTTCCTATACCCAGCACCAGAATGCCAAGTGATGGTTGCAAATGGAGGAACTATAAATTGCTCTAGGAAATGCCATAATATCAAGCTAACCATGGGGGAATATGTATTGACTAGTCCAGTGCTTTCCATTCCTATGGGAGGTGTTGATGTTGTACTAGGAGTACAATGGTTACAATCTTTGGGGATGGTAGCTTTTAATTTTCAAGAACTTTTCTTGAAATTTTTTTCAGAAGGAAAGGAAGTCGAATTACGAGGTATTGCGGGGAAGCCAGGAAGGATAATAAGCTCTAATGTCATGACAAAGCTTCTAAAGAAAGAACAGCGAGGCGTAATTGCACAATTATGCTCAATAGAAGTTCCAACATCAAAATCATCTATTTCTGCAGATCTCCAACAAGTCTTGGACAATCATTCCAAGGTGTTTGAAACTCCCAAAGGACTCCCACCTATTCATGATCACGATCATGCTATTCATTTGATTCCAGGAAGTGTTCCTCCAAACATCAGGCCTTATAGATATCCTTACTTCCAAAAGAGCGAAATTGAACGTATGATTGCGGAAATGTTAGAGGCGGGTATAATTCAACCTAGTCAAAGTTCTTTCTCTGCTCCTGTAGTATTGGTACACAAGAAGGATGGATCATGGCGAATGTGTCCGGATTATAGGGAGCTCAATAAGCTCACCATTAAGACAAATTTCCCATTCCTGTGATTGATGAATTATTGGATGAATTACATGGAGCAATTTATTTTACCAAGTTGGATCTTCATTCAGGATATCATCAAATTAGAATGAAGACTAAAGATATTCCAAAAACATCATTTCGAACTCATGAGGGTCATTATGAATTTTTGGTCATGCCTTTTGGCCTTACCAATGCACCTTCTACATTTCAAGGGTTGATGAATTCCATTTTCTAACCCTTCCTTAGAAAATTTGTGCTAGTATTTTTTGATGATATACTAATCTACAGCAGGTCTTGGAAGGATCATGTTGAACATGTTGACAGGGTGCTCAAACTATTGCAGGAGAAACAATTATATGCAAAAAAATCCAAATGTTTCTTTGGAGTACAAGAGGTGGAATATCTGGGTCATATTGTATCTCACGAAAGTGTTAAAGTAGACCCTAACAAAATTAAAGCCATTAAGGAATGGAAAGTCCCCACAACCATAAAGAAGTTGTGAGGATTTCTCGGGTTAACAGGGTATTATCGCAAGTTTGTTAAGAATTATGGGAGAATAGCAGCACCTCTAACAACATTATTGAAGAAAGATGCATTTTCATGGACTCCGGAAGCAACTAAGGCCTTTGAACGTCTTAAAGAGGCAATGTTCCTAGCACCGGTCTTAGCTACGCCAGACTTCACAAAAACCTTTATTGTGGAATGTGATGCCTCAGGAAATGGAATTGGTGCGGTTTTAATGCAGGAAGGAAGACCCATTGCTTTTGAAAGTTGTCCAATCAAAGGAAAGTATTTAAAGAAACCTATTTATGAGAAGGAAATGTTAGCAATACTGCATGCACTAAATAAATGGCGAACTTACCTAATGGGAAGACACTTCAAGGTAAACACTGATCATGATAGTCTTAAACACTTTTTGGAACAAAGACTATCTTCAGAAGAGCAGCAAAAATGGGTCACAAAGATGTTGGGTTATGACTTTGAAATAATCTACAAAAAGGAAAGCTTAATGTTGTTGCAGATGCACTCTCAAGAAAGAATGAAGAGGTGGAAGCATTGCTTTGTGCCATTTCTATTATCCAACCAGATTTGATAACCGAAGCAAGAGATGAATGGAAGAAGGACAAAGATGTATGGACACTCATTCAAAAGTTGCAGCAAGATCCTAGTACATCCGATACATTTAGTTGGAAAAATGATTCCTTATGGTACAAAGATCGCTTATATCTTTGTAAGAATTCCCAACTAAAACAAAAGATTCTTCCGGAATTGCACACTTCTCCTTTAGGAGGACACTCAGGATTTTTAAAAACTTACCACAGGGTGAAGAAAGAATTTTTTTGGGATGGCCTTAAATCTGATATTCAAAATTTTGTGGCGGAATGTTTGGTTTGCCAGCAGAACAAAGTGGAAACAATTAAGACCCCGGGACTTCTACAACCTTTATCCATTCCAAGTCAATGTTGGGAGGAGATTTCAATGGATTTTATCACAGGTTTACCTAAGTCCGAAGGAAAGAGTGTCATCATGGTGGTAGTTGATAGACTTACCAAGCATGCACACTTTTGTGCATTATCTCATCCATTTAAAGCAAGTACAGTTGCTACTACATTTATGGACAGAATTCAAAAGCTACATGGAAGCCCAAGGGTTATTGTGAGCGACAGAGATCCCATTTTTACTCGAAATTTTTGGACGGAGTTATTTTCTTGTTTGGGTACTCAATTAGCTCATAGCTCATCTTATCATCCTCAATCTGATGGTCAAACTGAGATCGTAAATAAATATTTGGAATGATATCTTCGTTGTTTTTTATCTGATAAACAAACACAATGGGTCAAGTGGTTACCTCTTGCTGAATGGTGGTATAACACTTCCTTCCATACTGCAGCAAAAATGACCCCATTTATGGCACTTTATGGATATCATCCATCATCCATCACATCATCTTTAAGGGAAAATTCGAAGGTTCAAGCAGTGGAAGATCACATCGAGCATCAGCAAGAAGTTCTCCAACTCTTAAAGGATAACCTGAAATTGGCACAAAATCGAATGAAACAACAGGCAGATCAACATCGCAGCGAGAGAAGTTTTGATGTAGGAGATTGGGTATTTTTACGGCTACAAACATACAAACAAATGTCCCTCAAGCAAGCTAAGAAGGATAATAAATTATCACCAAAGTACTATGGTCCTTACAAGGTGTTGCAAAAGATTGGTTCTATGGCATACAAATTGGAGCTTCCTGCTTCTTCGCGAGTACATCCAGCTTTCCATGTTTCATGCTTAAAAAAGGTTATAGGTGAAAATCTTCCAGTTCAAACAATATTGCCAGAACTTGATGAGGAAGGAAAAATCATATTGGAACCTGAAGCGGTCATGGAAACAAGAACTCGACAGCTACGGAATCGATCAATTTCAGAGTATCTCATCAAGTAGAAGAACTTACCCACTGAAGATTCTACATGGGAGGATGAGAATTTTATACAAAAGCACCCAGAGCTACTCAAGCGTTGAGGACAACACTTTTTTTGAAGGAGAGGGGCATGTTAGTTCCCTATATTACTAGTATAGTCCCTTATTGTTGTTAGTGTAACCCCCTTATTGTTATTATTGTACCCTTGTAACCCCCATTTTGTTATTATTGTGCCCTTAAATTATTATTGTTAGGTCGGCTAGGATTACATTGTGGCCCACTAGGATTACATTATGGCCCCATGGACTCCTATATATAGAAAGGAGGTTTTGTAAATTATCTCATCCAAGAATTGTTCATTTATGTAATGTATTGGAGGTTTCCCCCTTGAAGTGGCTCATTTCTAAGGCGTTGATATCTATTTTCTTCTATTTTTGGAACTGGTTACAAAACAGAAATCTTGAGGGAATCTTTCAGATTCCTTAGAGGCCGAAATTCGTCATTGTTATAATGAGGTCAACCTTATAGTCATTATTCTTAGAATTTTGCAAGGATCTCAATGGTGAGATCAAATTCCTATTTTGAGTTGCAAATTTCTAGATTCCCTGTGGAGTAGCATCTTTGAGGAATCTAGGGGGAATCTAAAAGATTCCTTAAGGCCCATATTTTCACTTTGTCAGAATTCGGCAAACTAACTGTCAATCCTACACCTCTTGGCGACATGATTTCAATGGTGCAGTGAAATTTTCCATCCGAGCCTTATGTTTTTTGACCACTTTTCAAATTGGATATGCAGGTGTCAACATTCAGTCAGTGAGAAGTTGATTTCATGCCTTTCGACACCACGATTGCAATGTTGATTTTAGATCCAACAACGAAGCAATATATTCTTCAGTCATCTTCAGCGTGAGGTATATGAAGTTTTTATTTCATGTACTTCTTTGTCTCTTTTATATGAGATGCATTGTGATGTGTAAATCCCTACTTTATGTTTGATGCAGGATCTTGTTTTTGTTCTTGATGTGAGATGTAATTTCTATCATGGATTGTCATTTATGTTTGAGATCCATTTCTTGCCTTGTTGGCGGGATACCCATTGTCACATGTATGTTTGATTGAGATCCATTTTTTGCCCTGTTGGCGGGATACTCATAGGAGTTATGTGTGAGTTTTTGTCATACTGATAGGAGGTTAGTTTATGAGTGAGATTTCCTTGCAGCGGAACATCTCGTGGAGAGACTTTTCCACTCATGTCGATGGTTGATTTCCTTTTATGATAAGCAAACAATGTCTATGTACATCTTCACATTTACATCACTGAATGAAGTGGCCAACACCATTGAGGCACCGAGGCCCGTAACGTAGTCCACACTGGACGAACTCTATTATTAAACCTCTTGCATGTTTGTCGTATGATTTTTGACATGTTTTCCTATTGATTATATATGCATGTGTTCATTAACACATTTGATAAATTGTAATCCTAACACATCAGCTGAAGTAAAAGGTCTTGTTTTAAAGGGTATAAAAAATTTACTCGGATCATCGGAAAATGAAATTAGTGAAACCATCATTAGTAAATCATGATAAAATCATCTTTAATCATTGAAAATCTAAGAAAGCTAATAATAACCAACCATAGAGTGTAAAATATATATTTCTCGGCAAGTTATGGAATTAGGGTATGAAATGAATTAAAAACATAACATTTTAGGGTATGAATGGTGATATTGAAAGATTAAAACATGGTAATTTTTAAGGCCCAACACCTGTGCATATGGACTATGCAATGCTTATCTACATAGGGAATCATTGAATACTAAGTTTGAAACAAAGAGGTGAGCTTGCAAATGTATCAGAATCTAAGCATGTGTAAGCAAGTGGTTTTGATAATTAAAATATCTTAAGAAGGCTTAAAACATAAAACAAACATGAAGTGACTATGATTAACGTGAAAAGATAGATCGTAAGATCACAAGGACACTCCAAAACTCAAGCAGAGGAAAAATTTTAAAGGGTGTTTTTCATAGCAAAAACACTTAGTGAAACACTAAAACAATTTCAACATCTTTGCTTAGGTCTACCTTTGAGCACAAAGTCTTAGTCTTTCAGGATGTATTGATTCACCATGTGGACTACCTCAGCTCCCAAATTTACCTGGTTATAAGTATCATCTCTCCCATCCCCTTTCTTGGATAAACACATCTACCGAGCTTACCATATCTCAATTGCTTCGATCCAGGAGAACGATTTTATATTTGTGAGTTTAAGATTATCATATTTTTTGTTCCATATCTGGTATTTCTCCACTGTCAGTAGGCTTTTTCAGTACCCCAATGGAGTCACATCAGGGAAAAAACCATTGCTTTGTTTCCAATGAGCCTATTCAGTAACCTAGAGAAGCTAATTACTTCACCTCTTTGTGTATGAAGCCTTTCTCTTATTTCACCCCTTATTTTATTTTCAATATGCTCATTATCATTTTATCGACGTTTATATCACTAGGGTGGAAGAGGGATCCTGGATTATTGAGAGAAATAGAGGTTATTGATTTAGAGACTATTATGTACCTATGCAATGAATATGCTCGCTCTTATTTTTTTCCTTTTTGTTCCCTATTGATTGGATCAGTAAGCAAAACTCTATTCAATTATTATACCAAGTCAAGGAATGAATACACTAAAATAAATATGGCCACCATGGTTCTTCCTATAGCTTTCTATCAGGAAGAAGTCATATTTTCTTTTCAGACATCATTAACCTTAAGTTATTAGACCCAAGTAAATAAGGGTATCATAAACTAGCCAAGTTTTGTTCATCATCACAATTTCCCTTTCAAACCTTTGCCACATTTCCTTTCTAGATAAACAAGAGTAGTTTTCATGCAAGGTATTATTCAATAAAATGTGAAATAAAATACATGACATAATAGAACAAGATCAAAGGAACAAAGAAAATGGAAAAATGAACTGAAAACTAGCATTCGAGAAAAAAACAAGAAAACAAACCAATGTGAAGACTAGATGAGAAGTAAGATGCTGGTTCAATGCAATGCAATAAGAAAACCAAAATATAGCTAGACCTACCACTAATCTAAATGACTAGTAGGCTAGGGCTAAGTGAAGTGAAATTTACAATGTAACCACCAAATTTGCTCTCGAACTACAAGTAGAAAGATACAAGAAATTAAAAAAAAACATAAGGAAATGTGAAAAATTAAATATAACAACTTGAATATCTTACAAAGTAAATAGAATATTTTTCCCAGAGGAAAAAATATGTCCCATAAAAATTCACTTTATCCAGTCCACAATCATACCTTTTTTATCTAAAAAAAAATCATACAACCCTTGGAAGATTCTCATGAATGTACCTTTGTCTGTGTTTTCATCCTTAGAAAAAATTAATAAATATCAAACTTACTATTAATGAAAAATATTCCTAAGTAAGACCACTCTAGCCAATCATATATTCAATCATGAAATCTGAAAAAACATTTTGAAAACCCTGAATCTCATTCAGAAACCATGTAAAAATAGTGAGGACCTAGCATAACCATAAAGAAAGGCTGAAGTGCCTCAACTGCTTGACAAGTATTTGAATAGTGAAATGATGAATAATAAGGATCAATGGGCTTAGGAAGATCAATCAATGTAAGAAAACTATGATCTGATATACTAGTGGCAAAATTATTATTGGAATGATAGTTGTTAGACCGAGTGTTATGATCATACTGGTGGCTTGACATACAAGATACATGTTTGACGATTAGTTCCCTTTATGTCCAATTCGATACCAAAATAGTAATGTGAAATCTTAGGGAATTTAAAACAATTTTTGGACTTGTTAATCTAGGAAACCAATTAGAATAAAATGCTGACAAAAGATTAGAAGGACATGTCAAATAAAATCTAGGATCCATATCAACATGGGGGTTCTGATCCACTAACTGATTCAAGCATTGAATTCTACTCAAAAGGATTGATTGGACCAAAACAAAAATGATTAGCTTCATAACATTCACAATAAAAATTAGGAGTTGATTTTTCACAAAAGGACTTAACAAATATGAATTATTCGGCCAATGATGATTTTTATCTTTATAATCAAAATGTTAGACTTCATATATTTCTTCATCTGTGAAAGATATATATTCCAATCTCAGGTTCAATACTAGAGGTTTACATGAAGATGAATCAACTAAAACATAATTATCTATCTGATTAGAAACCCAATCTTGAAAATTAGGAAGCTTGACCTCGAAATGTCGAAAATATTTCAAGAAAAAATTTTCATCTAGTGAAATAATATAGAGAAAATATTTTTCTAAGAAAATCAAGATCTGACCTATTTTGCATAACTCATTAGCATTTCGAGAGCCTAACATCACCATCAGTGAGAGTTTAAGTGCCTCGACTCCCTCACAAGTCCCAAAACTTTCAAATGTTGGATAATTACATTTTTAGAGTTGATTCAGATCGTGAATTACATGTGGACAACTACTATTATTTATGTCAACAAGATCATTATTATCGAGATGGAAACCATCTACATCACTTCACTGATCATATTTTTTTACCTCAATAAATAAATTAATCAAGTCATAATATTATTTTTATTATGTATCTGAGGATGTGTATATCACACAGAATTCATGAGCAACCTAAACTAAATAATTATCCTGATGCATGACTAGAATTTTCAAATTGTGGGATGGATGCTTGATGATTTTATTACTTTCCCCTTCATCATGGGTGACCTCATTGTCTTGTGTTAATTTAAAATTCAACTCATCGGGTTGCATATTCAAATATCATGGAGTATTTTCATCACAAGTTAACTCATTATGAGAAATAGGTCACAAAGGACATTAATTTGAAGAATAAGTGTCCATAAAAGAATCTTATTTGACCATATCGAATTCTAGATTTAAACCTTTCAAATCGAAGCCCTCTTGATAAATCAAGAAATTGGTCAATGTATCTAGCCATCCATCACCATACATATCAAGATCTATTATCATCATAATGATGGTTTCCCAAGGCTTTAGATTTAATAAGTATCTTGATTTCCTTTGATTGATTGCTGAGATCACAATATTTATCAACTAAGAATGAAGGAACACCATCTTGATATGGAGTATTTTGAAAGAGATAAAAGATATTAAAATGATATTCACACCCATATACCCTTACCTTTGGAATGTGACCATTGTGCACTTGATCACTATTTGTGCCAACAAATTTAAAATAAAAAATATCCGAGGAACTAGCTGGTGGGGAAGTTTGACTAGGCACATCAAGGTACAAAAGGTCATTACATGTAGATGATAAAGGATGAAAGAGACCCCTTGAAGAAACAACACTTTTAATGATGTTAGAATCAATATTATGTACATTTATGTAATCTGGGGGAATCAAGGGACCAATCTTCACCTTAGTTTTGTTGTACTGATAAGGAAATTCCAAGCCTTCCTATATACAATGCTGAACATGAATATAAAATTTAGTTGGGATAAATGGATCATCAATTCGATTTTTAGATTCCCCAACTTCAATAATATCACCAGAGACTACCTTATTAGAAAATGGAAAGGGAGGAGGACAAGGGGAAAAATGGGAAGTATTTTTCTCCTTTGAAATTTGAGGTGTCCCATGATCATAATAGGGTGGGAGAACCCAATCAACCAAGGATTCATATTCATATTGTTTCAAAGAGATTTGAACCAAATGCTGAAACTTTTCCTTGAAGAAATCCCAAACCACATCTTCTTTGGGAAACTCATAACGTAGGTGAAGAAATATATTAACATAATACTCTTTTGGTTCATTATATTTAATTCTAATTTGATTAATCCTTTTATAAACATCTTGGTAATCATACCTACCAAAGGCTTAATGAAGCTCCATAAAGTGTTTTTCAAATGAATGAATAAAAGTAGATGGTAAGGTATCACACCATAATCAATCTCGACCTTCAAGTGTGAGGGTGAATAATTTATATGCAACATCTTCAGAAATCCCTCCATTAAAATAAAAAAACTTAATAAATTGAGATGTATGCTCGACTATGGATATTTTAACCTTGCCATCAAACTTTAATTGAGACAAGTTGTAAAGAAGTTCCACAAGGAGTGTAAATTTTTCTCTATTAGAAAAATATCTTGGGATTATGATTTTGGAATGAGCCATTCAAGATAAGGGATTCAAAACAAACTCAATGGACACAACTTGTCATCTAGCCTTCCTTCTAGTGCCAATTGTTGATGGTGCTAGAAGTTCGCCAACAAGGGGATCTCCCCGGTATGAAGTCCCAATAAGACCTCATGTATTTTGGAGTAGGAGCCCAAAATGGATAATAAGGTTGATTGCCATAATGTTAGGAATTTTCCTTGGCTACAATTATCAACATAGCATATTATACAAAAATATTTGAAACGAGAAATCAATTTGACATTGTATGGCATACAATTGTAATGTATATAATGTACATTCATGACAAGGAAAGAGAGAGTGTGCCTCTAGAACAAAAGTAATAGTACTATCCTAAAAGAGACAGAAGAGCATTGAAATAATCATTTATTAACTTGAAAAGTATTCACAAGATAACAATGATGATAAAGAAAATAACAACAAACATTCAATGATATGCATACCAAGGCCAATGAAATAGTTCATTTTTTTAGTGCGAATTCTAATCACAAGCATACGAAAAAATCTCACTTTAGTTATGCATAAAAAATAGCCCTAACATCAAAGATGGCTGCCAATTTCCTTAGACCTGCAGTTAGTGACCAAGATAAATGCTACAAAAATCTAGATCTATGCAGTTAGAGATATTAAACAACAAATAATAAGAGTTGCACCATGCATCCAATGAAAAAGACAAGAATGGTTTTAAAGAATTTTGTATTATGACACCTAGGAATGGAACATAGAAATATGTTACCAGTCCCCCTCAATGCGATGGGTTCTTGTATGTCCTCAGCACTTCAGATCTAATATCTCTCTCCCTTGATGGTGTAGAAAACCCAGACAAAAGTGGAACTCAAGGGGAGTTCACAAGACAAAAGATAGAAAAATATGACAATGATGGAGGATCAAAGTCAGATCAAAAGTATAGATCCAGAGTGATCTTTAGGCAACAAAAGGTAGTGAATAAATGGAAAAACCCTTCTATTTATAACAAAATATTGATTTAGTCTAGATACTGGTGCATAATTAAAATATTATTAACCAAATCTAGATCCAAATTTTATGGAATACTTTATTATTTATGTTGGAGGGAAAAGGAATTTGAATTTGGTCAAATCCCTTTATTTGTAAATAATAAATAAATAAATGATTTATTTATTATTTTAAGAATGTGGTTGAGTAATAATTAAAGAAATAGGGATTTATTCAATTATTTATAAATGATTTAGCCAAATTTAAGAAGGAATATTATTTAAATAATGTTTTAAATAATTATTCCTAGAAAATAATAAGATAAATAATGATTTATCTAATTAATATTCCTATTTTGGGTTAAGTATGACCAGGAATATCAACTAAACTGTTGTTTAACTAATTATCCCTTGAGTAAAATCAAACAAATAAGGATTTATTCAATTATTCCTCATGGGGTTTCCTGTTTAGACCATAAACAACTTAATAAATTATGGATTACTAAGCTATTTTTCATAGTGAAAGAAATTTTACTAGGGTAAAATTGGTCTTACATGGTGTACTTTGGTCCATCTAATAGTAACAGGTTAGATGAATAAAAATTGGTGTAACAGATTTCCCCCCAGCGTGCGAGCGTTAGGAGCTAATCGTATGACCGAAGTAAGTTGTAAGAACTCAATCACTAGACACCAAAGGTGGAGTCAGAGAGAGAGAAATATAAGGTGGACTAAAGCACTAGAGGACAAGACCCTGAGGAGGCGAGACTTACAGGTGTGACAAGTCTCTTTTATGAATGAGTACCTATTCTACATGAGGTGGTGGAGGCATACCTATGCCCGCCAAGATAAAAATGTACAAAGAATAATGATGTGTCCAGTAAACAAGGGACTGAAATATATGGTACATGCTGGCATAAACATGGGCCAAATAAAAACATGATAATGGATCCCACATACATACTGTGCCTGGGGAAATAGCTAGGAATTATACAATAATATATGAGTACATGAGATATAAGTACAACCAAAGAGGTCATATAAAATAGGAAAGGGCTTTGAAAATATGAATGATACATGAAAACTGAAAGGCACTGCAAGCGGTTGAGGCCGAAACAATCAAATCTATGGATTTGCATCCAAGGCTATAATAGAGAGGTCATTCGGGAATGTGGGGGGTTACCTAAAGGGCCACCCCCTCATGAGGTCTGAAACATCTCACACAAACTCGAGAATCGCTGGTACTATCTATTGTATCACTGAACCATCAAGTATACAAATCTCAACCATGCCATAACGAGATGGAACTGAGAAAAAATCAAGTCAAAGGGTAATAAAGAGTCCCGTTTCTTGATCTATGGCACCGAATAAGAGTGGAAGTTGGAATCATGATACACTGCCCTCTAGACCTGTCTCCTGGAATGAATAAGCTGATGTCGACAGAAGGAGGTCCGCCATAGGTGAAGCAATAAGGGATCCTCAACTAAGGCACGAGGGATAATAGTAGAGTGACTGATATACTAATACCAGAGATGATGGTTGAATGGGGGGAACTGAGTAGTGCGCTGGCAATTTCCTTATTAGAGCATAACGTGCATGGGTGACCTGGCAGCTACTAATTCAACACCGGAGGGGATAGGAGACAGTATGAATGAAGGCCAAAATTGGTGACACTAGAGAGGAACAAAGTAATGAAGGATGGAGGACTATAGTAGGATACAAAGGGACTCAGGATAGACTCCATGGATGTGATGATGACTCAACTTGGATTTTATAAACAAGGGCGACTCAATGATGTTGCCACATAGAACAGGCCTGGTGGGGACCATAAAAACATGAGTACAATATGGTTACTCACGACGAAAGTTGACATGAGCATGGAAAAGTATGGAGGAAAAGTGGTGCCCCAAGTACAAGTGTTCTAAGTGAAGAAATTCTATTTTGAGGAGTTGTGAAGTGACCCTTCTTGGAAAAAAATGTGTCTAGATGAAGTATCAAATCACAAAAAACTAAAGGATACCCATTTGAGAGCTCGGTGAGAGCTTCCCAACAGTGCTGACGGTTTTTCAAATCGAGCTATGGTTTGGTCGCAATTACTGAAAGATAAATTTGGGGTTTCTCTTTTAATAAGGAAGTTTCCCTCCAATTTGATTCATTTGCAAGTGTATCTGTGGTGACTGTAGAGAGAAGAAAAGGCCATAAATCTTGCAATGATCGTAGTAGAAAAATTGACTGTTGGAATCGATATTCGTCAGTTATAGGTAAGAGGCCAAACCCTAATATTTCAATTCAGTGGATTAAAAGTTCAGTTTAGGCACCTAGAGCTCAGGAATAGACGCCTGCTCATCTTCACGACCGGGTCACACTTTTTAGGGAAATATCTATAATCTGGGTAGTAGGTTTTGGGCAAAAAACTATGACCTATTCCAAGAATGGCCTGAAAAGTGTGAGCTCCCAGAGGGAGGGATTTTGGTGTTGTTTTGGGTGAGAGTTGGGTTTTATGTTTGTAATACAGTCTTTCATTTCTGTACACTGACAAACATAATGGTTATGTGCAGATATGGAAGAGTTGAGGATAAAATGGAGAGAGAGAGAGACTTGGACACATTATGGCCTGAGATTCGAGAGGATCATGGTGTCTGCACTACATTGGCTAGGTTTGGGGTCCTAAAGTTTATGGAGAACCCTTTTATGAGAGCTAGAGAGCCCTTGATGGCCTGAATTGTCAGCTATTGGGATTCAGACCATCACGTCTTTATAGTGCATGGGCACCGGATCGAGTTGACTGTCCAGGATATATATTTACTGACTGATCTCCCACCACTTTGGATGGTGGGGAATAAGCAGTCAGTGTTACCGTGAGGGTGGAACATCATGGAGTTTGTAGAACGTTATTTCTGACCAGATCTCCATCTGAAAGGGATACGGATACTGATCAGGGATCTAGAGATGCTAGAGACTCGTGTTGTTGCCGCAGCGGTGATGCGGATCCTGGGCAACCAGGTGCTCCACCACATCACCAGGGGTCATATGATGCTTTTTGAGAGTGTGTTGAGTGGGACCTACTATGGGTGGGCCTAAATGATGTTGTCGTCATTGAAAAAACAGTTGTCGCTATGCAAGTGGCAAGTGAACCAAGACTGTGCATATGGCACAGTGATGTGCTTGCTCTTCTTTAAGAAGATCCCGACACCTCAACCTCGCATACAGATCCAGGTTAGGGGCCTGAGAGAACCCAGGATGCACCGCTAGGGGTGGATAATGTGCAGAGGGGGAGGTGGGGCAGTTAGACGGGTGTTCCAACCCGATTTTTTCACTCATTGGGATCATATGCCATTGTACATAGACGACTATCCCTATAGTGGGATGAGTTATCATGGGGACCTGTACTTGCCACTGCTGCCTGGTCGAGTATGGGGGCTCGATGGTAAGTGACAAGTTTCTAATATTTTATGTGCATTTTAAATTTTTAGAATATTGTATATGGTACTGATTCATTCACTTTTGGTATGGAGATACAACACCAGTAAAACCGACCAGGTACATGGGACAACCTGTAGTAGTAGGCGCTGAAGGACCTAGTGGGTCAAGGGCACCACAAGATGAGGATGAAATGGCCCTCCTAGAGGAAATTCGTTGTAGATGTGAGAGGCTATCGACTGGTGTTTCAGAGCGTGGCTAGCAATATCTTGACGACCAGTACATAGAGCCATGTATTGGTCTACCCTCACAGGGGAGAGGGGTCATGTAGCGCATAAAGATGGTCGGATAGGGGATGCGCGATCTACGAGCTGCAAGAGTAGATCCATTAGCTCGGGATCCTCCAGATAGTGATTAGGTGGAGGGGCATGTGGTGCCCCAAGTTTTTATTTGTTGTAACATGCTATGGGCATGTAATATGTATCAGAGTTGATGGACTCTAAAACATTATGAATGACACACATAATGGATATGTATCATTTTTAAGGTTTATTTTTATTGTCTTTTGTTAAATGCCAATCTAGAATTTTGTTTGCAATGCTATCTACATAGTGATTTTGTGCTCTAGGTACATGACTAAATGTAATGAATTCAAATTCACGCATCAAAAGCTTCACTCATAAATATCTTCTAAAAAGGACTGGGTTATGCACACGATAGACAACATTCAATTGCATGACAAGAAGTAGGGAATCTAAATGAATAGGAAGGTGAAGGATGTGACGGGAAAGGGAATTGGCTAATAAACCTTGCACTGCATCATATTCGGCCTGGTTATTGGTAGTAGTACCAATGCATACACCGTTAGAGAGGACAAGCGAATGCAAGAGGATAAAAATGGCCCAGGCTATCGAGGCTAGATTCCGAGAGTAGTGACTTGCACCATCGGCATAACCAACATATCGTGTGGACCGAGGTTCCATCTAAAAGGTGTCACAAGACAATAAATGAAAGGATGATAAACAATGTTGGCAACCCAAACGCAAGGTAGAAAGAAAACAAACACTGCTAGAGGGAGTGCTATGGGTATGATTTCTACCACCCACACAATGAAAAATGGAGGGTGTGGGGGAGCTGCCGTGGGAGAAATTTTTGTTTCGGTTTCGAAAGTCACCATATACATGGTTGGTTCCATCCCACTTATGGGCGGGAAAGATGAAGGTAGGGGGTGGAAATGGCTTCCAGGATTTCATCATCACAATAGAAGATGGGGTGACTAGAGGAAGAGAAACCACATGATGTGGCGATGATACTTTACTCATCATCATGAGAAGAAAGGTTCACATGCGCATCGTCACAAGGGGTGAAAAAAAAAAGTAGATGGGGGATCTACTGATGTTGAGCCCAGGGTGATCGCTGAAGGGAGGTCAGGTGAAATAGAAGGGGAAGTTCCAGAGGGGTCTTCCATCGTGCGTCTCATAGATGATGATAGGTAGAAAATGGTGGCTGAAGGCTCCATCATCTCGACATAAGTAAGGGGAATGTCAATAGGATCAGGTAAAACCTATGGTTCTGCCAAAGAAAAACTCGCAAATAAGGGAGCGGTGGAATCGTTGCGCTTGGCCTCGAATTGGTGAACTACTTCTAATGAGTAAGTGTAGTCATCGAGGCAGGGACATAGGTGGGTGTAGTGGCCATGAAAATCACACAAATCATGGGGATGATTTTTTTGAAAAGGCTTGAGTTTCGAGACTGAATCAGGTATAGTGACATAGACCTCTGGGATATCAGACTATGGAAACACTTCATTGACTATGGGATTTAGACGAGGAAATTCAAGATAGGTATGGGTGGCATGACCGAAAACATTACACAAAGCACACTGGGTGGTACACTTTGGAGGCTGAGGAGGAGCAGTGTTTTTCTAGGCGGCCTTGTCCTTAGGTGCCTTCATCTAGGCTTTGCCCCCCTCACCCGAAACTTTCGTAACAGGAGTAGGGTCCTGTTGAGTTGGATGACTTGAGGTGCTAGGAGCAAGTTGCGGAGGGTAGGGCTACTGATTATTCAAAGCGAGCCATTTGAGGGTGGAATGAGATGATTACATCATGCAAACATTCGACGAGCAAGGGTCAGAGATAAGAGGAGAGGGACCAGGGAACGTACCAAGCAAAGAGGAATCTTTATAGACTCCGGTTGAGACAATGTTCGAAGGTTCGACTATTTTTTTATTGACCACCGAAGAGATGACGGACTCAGGGGAGGTCTAAGACATCGGTTCCTAATATTTCAACTGGTTGATGGTGAAAATATTTCTGCTATGAGGAAAGCACATCGTATAGTGGACCACAGATGGGACAACATACATTGAATAAGTGTATCTACGACCCAATAGAATGTTGCACTCTAAAGGAGCATCAATGACTTCTACATCAACACAAATAGTCTTGCCTGCAAGAGTAATGGGACAATTTCATAAGATGCCAAGGGGCTGGGAAGAGTGGACATCCCATGCTCAGAGGGTGATAGTGGAAGGGGCTAACTCAGGAGATCCGAATTTCTTCCAAACCGAAGTGGACATCACATAAGTGGATGCCCCCTCATCAATGATACAATGGAAGATGTTGGCATTCCGGATCTTGACAAGGATTTGGAAGGCGACGGAAGCAGGAAGGGGAGGATGTTCTGAACATTCAACATTGAAGACAATCAAACGATCATCTGAAGGATCTACATCACCCATTGCAGTTAATATAGATTTTTGTTGTGAAGGGAACAACTAGAGAACTTCCAACATTGACATGGAAGCAGGGGATTGTGCCAAGTCATCTACTATACTATATGAATGGGCAGCTTTACCAAATTAAGTTTTTTGGCATAATGGTCTCTTGGGGATCTTGGTATGAACCTCTGCCTTAGGCTAAGGGATCAGTAAAGGACCATTGGGTGTCTAAAAAGGCTCTATGGGACCTGAAGAAGGGGGCTTGGGGGCAGACGTAGTGGGGACTTGTTTTACTGATGGGACCGAGTCTGAAGGTTGAGGTCAATGGTAATGGGTTGGTTAGATTTCATTATGAGAATCTGGTAATTAGAGGTACTATATGGAGGAGGTTGAGTGGCCATATAACCTTCAGGGGGTTAGGTAGCCACGAATCCTTGCTGGGGGAAAGGATTGGTAAACACATTCGGCTAGATAGGTGCATCATTGCGAGGAAGCGAAGAGAGGGCTTGTTGTCCTTGGGACACTGCTTGAGCTTCCCACATCTAACACATCTGAGGTAAAAGAGGAAAATTGGAAGGGATCTTGGTCGGCATAACAGGCCAACCAGGATCATGGTGTATGGGGTCATTGATCAACTGTTTAAAATCGCGAAGACTGAGACCCACCATATAAGGGAGCAAGGGAGGAGCCGAAATAGTTCCTATTGTGGCCCCACTAGTAGTATTCCTAGCATTAGGGTCGGGGCTACCATTAGGGTTAGGTCCTGAACCAGACATGGTGAAGGTGAACAGATGAGAGCCGGGGATAGAACCAGAAGGGGAACCCGATGAACTAGAAGCAGAGTTATAATAGGGACTCAGTGGAGGACTAACTCAAACCCTATGTGGAGGAGTAAGTCTTCCTAATGGAAGCTGAGGATGAAGGCCAAGAAGTATCCAGGATAAACACCTTGGGGGCGAAATGGTGAAAAACATACACGGATCACAGAAAAAGAGAGATCAACAAGGGCAAGGAGGTGCAAGCTCAAATGATTACAATGTTGAAACAAGGGCAGGGAGCTGCAGGATCAATTTATTACAATTTTATAGTCTTGGCCTGGTGGTTTCAACCAGGAGCTCTTCACTTAGGGTGTGCATGTATGTGATAAGTGTGTTGATTTTAATTAAGCCCAGACGTGTGTAGAGAAAAAAGCAAAAAGATGTTGTATAACTATAAATAAATCTGAATATGACAGTAAAGGAAACTGAATAAGACAGAAAATAAACAACTAAAGATGCATCAAATTAAACCCAAGGAGGAGGATTCCCAACAACTAGTCTATGGGTGAGCGAAATCTAGTCAAAACACACAAAATGGCCAATGAATCTAAATTCAGGAGTGAAAGGGATCTAAATGAGAGATATTTTGTAAATAGGTGCAAAAACAGAAAAAAAAAAACAAAGGGAAAGATACTGCAAAAAAGGTGGAGAAAGGCTACAAATTGAAGGGAAACGGAGGGGACCCTAAAGGAGGACCCAAAAAAAACTGAAAAGAGGTGTTTTGGATGGATGAATAACCGATATGAAATGGATCTGAAAGTATAGGTTCAGATTTGAAAAATGGCTGAACACACTGAAATCTCAGAGGACTTACTTCAGCTAAACTCCTGCTAAAAAGGTCGAAGCGTATTGAAGCCCTAATGTGCTTGGTTTCGAATTTGATGAGTAAAAAAAGAAAGTACAGGTCCAAGAAGGGTGGAGAGGGAGGTCAGAAAACCCTAAACAGTAGCCCAGACAAACCCAGAAAAATGACAAAAAAATTCCCTCAAAAAGTTCAGGTCGCAGTTTTTGACCTATTTTCATTAAAGGTCACATTTTTCTGGTTGTTTTCTGCGCCCTGAAGTTTGAGCTTGCATGTTTTGGCCCCAAAAGTGTGACCTGCACTTCCAGAACTCTCAGGAGTAAGTTTCAGAGAAGAAGTGTCGTCTGAGTTGTGGCTGATACCTATCACATGCACAATAGGCCAAGAAACACACAGAAGTAAGAATTATTACTGTTTTAGTGTTATAAAGCTGAAGAAAAACCACAGGGTTGAAGCAATTGGTCATGCAGGGATATGAAAAATGACAGCAGTCATAATCATAAACCCTTGTGGAATTTCCAATTGTTAGTGTGAATTATAATCACAAGCGTACGAAAAAAACTCACTTTAGCTGTGCATACCAAACAACCCTAACATCAAACATGGCTGTCATTTTCCTTAGATCTACATTTAGTGACCAAGATAAATGCTACAGAAATCCATATCTATGAAGTTAAAGATATTAAACAGTAAATAATAAGAGTTGCACCATGCATCTAATAAACAAGACAATAATGTTTTTAAAGAATTTTTGTATTATGACACCTAGGAAGGGAACATAGAAAGATGTTACCAGTCCCCCTCAATGGGATGGGTTCTTATATGTCCTCAATGCTTCAAATCTAAGATCTCTCTCTCTCTCTTGATGGTGTAGAAAACCCAGAAAAAAGTGGAACTCAAGTGGAGTTCACAAGAAAAAAGATAGAAAAATATGACAATTATGGAGGATCAAAGTCAGACCAAAAATATAGATCCATAGTGATCTTTAGGAAACAAAAGGTAGTGAATGAATGGAAAACCCCTTCTATCTATAACAAGATATTGAGTTAGTCTAGATATAGGTGCATAATTAAAATATTATTAACCAAATCTAGATCCAACTTTTATGGAATACTTTATTATTTTTGTTGGAGGGAAAATGAATTTGAATTTGGTCAAATCCCTTTATTTGTAAATAATAAATAAACAAATTATTTCTTTATTATTTTAAGAATATGGTTGAGTAATAATTAAATAAATAGTGATTTATTCAATTATTTATAAATGATTTAGTCAAATTTAACAAGGAATATTATTTAAATAATGTTTTAAATAATTATTCCTAGAAAAACAAGATAAATAATGATTTATCTAATTAATTTTCCTATTTTGGGTTAAGTATGATCAAGAATATTAATTAAATTGTTGTTTAACTAATTATCCCTTGAGGAAAATCAAACAAATAAGGATTTATTCAATTATTCCTCATGGGGTTTCCTGTTTATACCATAAACAACTTAATAAATTATGGATTACTAAGTTATTTTTCTTAGTGAAAGCAATTTTACTAGGGTAAAATTGGTCTTACATGGTGTAATTTGGTCCATCTAATAGTAACAGGTTAGATGACCAAAAATGGGTGTAAAAATTTTCATTAGTATGTGTTAACATAAACATACGCCGAAAAAATGAAATAATAGTATTACAATCATTCATGGAATATGAATGAAAGTGTGATGGCTTTGAGAGCTTCAAATATTAAGTGAAAAACCTCAGGATACTCAATTACAATGTTTCCACACTAGCCCCAATAGTGGAACATTATGTCACTACTTTCTCCTCCAAATAAATATCTTTTCTCCTATGCCAAAATAGAGAAGCCAAGGTGAAATGTTAAAAGTATAAAGTCCATTACCTTAGGCTATGATGGTGTATTTGTAAAAAATGTGGTGACTCTCCACCTCCCATGTGACTCTTGGGCTCCCTCATGACTCTTAAGCTTCTACTATGACTTTTAAAATTCCTATATAACCTTTGAACTTTTAATGAATTTAGAAATTTATATTGACTTTTTACATTCCACATGGGACCCTTGGTATTCCACACATTTTACGTTTTCTCATTTTGAAAATAAAATAATTACATTCCAAAAAAGATGTGGAAAGATACATTGACACATATGACTTTGCAATGACACTTGGACAAGCCATGACCTGACATTGATGACATGGAACTTCATTGTGATGTGTTTAGGCCAATATTTTCTCCTAGCTACCATCTTTGGATCTTCTTCATGATGGATATTTCATTGTACTCCATCTTCTTCCTCCAAATGGTCTAGATGAGTGTCAGATACTTCCATGTCAACATGACATGCCACCATTCTGTCATGGTCCAAGACTTATTCATGTCCTTAATGATGGTTCTTTCTTATGCTCCTTCTTCTCAAGTTATCTCTTGTATCCTCTCCTCGATGATCTCCCTTAAGGATCACCTTTCCATTATGAAATGATAACACCTGCAGATGAATTCCACTCATGAAAAGACAATAGGAATCTAGAAACCATCTATTCTACCTCTGCATTTCTCATGGAAGATGTTTACTATGATAAGGAAACAAATAAGGGTTTTGAGAGTAGGAGGATGATAATTTCACAATTGAGCATTAGAGGGGTTGAGGGATGACTTTCATGTCCACTAGAACCGAGAAATGCAAAGTAGGAAAAAATAAAAAGAAATGGATTATGCAGTGAAGGGTTTCAGTTAGCAGGGGTGGAAAGGCTAGCCACTGTAACTGCGCAATGCATAGTGATTGAAGGATAGGCTCCGTAAATTGCGTAGTCAAGGGTTTCATTGTCTTAGAGGGGACATGATTACTAAATTGCGTATTCTAGGGTTTTATTGACCTAGAGGTGGCTTACTGCTCACTAGAATTGCGCAATGCGCAGTAGGAGACTCACCAAATCAAGGGACTGCATAGTTTAGCAAGTTAGTGAGACAGGGAGGCAAGGTTACACATTATAACTGCGCAATGCATAGTATTTCAAGATGCAGGTTATGGGATTGGGCATTTGGGCATGAAATTGACACAGGGAGGATCTATTTTCCACTAAAACTACACAATGCATGATCCAGTGCAAGATAGGAAAATTTATTGTGTAGTTGACAGGGCTAAGAAGTCAGAGTGATGGTCTAAACTTCAAGGTTGCTCAATTTATAGTTGAGGGATATTTTCCTCTAAAAATTCATAGTGTACAGTTTCAAGAGGGAGAGGATTCTTAATTGTAACTTAATATTGCACAATGCACAGTTCTTGGAGGTAGAAAGGTTAGCAAGTTGCAAAGACAATGATAACTTTGAAAATGACTAATTATGGGATATATGAAATAAGAGAGAGAAAGACATGCAAACAAGTATTGAAATAGTGATCTCAATCTCAAATAACATCAACGCATGACAAAAGAATACACAGTATCCAAAATCAACAAGCATACCTTGAAACGACATCAAAGCGACACTTATTTCTAGGTGTGGTAGTTGAAACATAACTTTGTGAAACTTAGAGTACAAGTTACGAGAGGAGTTTCAACTGCAACCAAAAAGTTCTCCAAGTTGTGGGAGAGCGTCTAGTGCATATTCTTATGATATATATGATTATTTAATTCAAAAGAGTGTGCTAGAGATTCCTCCAGTATTGCATAAAATGATGATACAATTTCCATTAAGAGTGACAGAGACTATCAAATAATGGTGCACACTAATTGTCGGTATGGATTGCACAGTGCATTGTCCTTGTCATCTGAGCAAGAATTTTAAGCAAGGGTTGTGAAATTTTTAGGAGCTACACAATGCCTTCCATTAAGGATTGTGCAGTCACTATTTCTAGATCATGCGCAGGAACTGTCCTCAAGGACTACACAATGCTTATCTACAAAGGTAAACATTGACTATTGAGCTTTCTAGAAGGAGGTGCACTTCTGAATGCATCGAAACCTAAGATTTTGTAAACAGGTGGTTTCAATACTTAAAATATTGGAAGAAGGATTAAAAATTCTGAACCAATCATGAAATGAGAGATTTTAAGATCCCAAGGAGGCTCCAAAATTCAAGCTGAAGAAAAATTTTGGAGGGCATTTGTCGCAAAAACAAGTACAAAATGGGTGAATTTACTTATGATATACCACCAAGGTCCAAAAGCTATGAGTGGACAAAAGTCTCCATCCCTATTTTTTTTTTAGGTATTTTTAGAACATAAAAATATTTTCTAGGCCCCAACCACTAAGCATTTTAGGAAAATCAATATGTTCACATTTAACCAAAGGGAGAACAAAGTGTTTTTTTAGTGCCGTCATTCAAAAATTTGAAACAAATAATTATAAATTTTTCTAAGATTCCGTGAGGGATTGAAGTCATTGAAATCTATAACAAATGAATGAATTCTAAAACTGAATTGATCAAAAGTGTCCTTCTTGAAACCCACCTTAAGCTCCAACAGTTTAATTTTTTCACTATCTTTGATGTTAGCCATGGCCCATCTTCCTTCTTGTATAAATTAGGTTTCAAATGAAAACCTAGGTATTTTAAACCATCATCTAAATCTAATAAGTGAAAATGAAAATCATTCATGATATTCTTCGATTCATGAACTACCAAGTTTTGTGCAGAAATAGAGGATTTCCTATCACTAAAAACCATGCCTTTAGATTTTCCAAACATGTCAATAGTATCAGATAATTTAGAAATATCTCTACATGAACCATTACAGAAGTTTGGAATATACTCAACAGATAGTAAATCAGTAGTTGCAAGGACATTAGAAATAACAACGCATTGGAAATCGCCTCTATGCTTAGCATCTACTAACAAACAATTGATACCTTTAGCTACCAATGAGAACAATAGAGGAGACTGTTAGAACGGGGTCCCCTAACAAGCTACAAAAATAGTCCATTTTGAATATTTTTTATTATATTTAGCCTAGCGGAGGGGTTTTTGGGTGGGTCAAAGCCCTGAACGCATTGTAATGGGTCAAAGGGTAAAATAGGGGTTTGAAAACCATGGGTTGCGGACCATAGGAAAGACGAGGCTAGATTTTTATAAATAGAGATGCATTTTGTATTGTAAAGGATAATAAATGATGAGCTATTGATGCGAATTTTGATTAAAGCTATCTATTTGGGTTTTGGGGAACAAACTCCTGCTGGTTGTGTGCGCGGAGATCCAAGTCCAGCTGTGTGCGGACCCTGCTACTGTGTGCAGAGGTTGGGAAGGGAATCGTAAGGAAGAATTAATGAATGAATGAATGTGAAATATTGTTAGAGAACTGAATCTGTGAGTACTGTTATGTGAATTACTGATAATTGTTGTATTATGCGTTTTCTGTCCTTAAGCTGCGAAAGATCTGTATACTGCGTTCTTGGATCTAGATCTTTTATGTTCTGTTTATGTATTGCTATGTTGATGTTATAACAAGCATATAACTATAGATCTGGTGCACGTGGATGCGAATAGAGACTTAATTAACCCTTCGCAGAACAAGGTAATCGGGGATTACAGGACCTAGCACAACTATGCTTGCTTTACCCATCCTTTCTCAGGGTACAGAAACTTGGTTCCAGCACCCACCCATACTACTTCGGGTGAGACTTTGACCTGCGCAAGCAGGTCACTGCCGAAAGGGCCAGTAGTATAGGGGTTTGTTGGCAAACCTTGCACACCGAACCTGGGTTGGGACCCCTCGAGCCAACAGAGACAGGGGGCATCCTTGTCTCAGACCTCTCTGAGCATGAATAAAGGAGGAGTCAAACCCATTTATTAGAACAAAAAAAGAGACCGAACAAATTCATCTCATTGCCTAATTTATAAAATCAATATCCAACCATAGATTAGTCATAAGGAGTTTATTGTACATCCAACTCACATGATCATAAGCTTTTAAAATATCAATTTTTGTTACAAATCATTTTAATATGAGATTTTTTATACTATGGAGACCTTGTTGGACTACCCCAATAGCTTCATGTATCTGTCTCCCTTCAAGAAAGCCAAATAGTTCTCCTGAAATAAAATTTGATATATTAGGCTTTAATATTCTCACAATAATTTTGGAGATGATATTGTAGATACAATTACATAGATAAATAAGATGAAAGTCCTCAAAGGAGGTAGGATTGTCACCAAATATACCTTCCCTTCTTGATTCATTTACAATTCCTAACAGGTATGTGCCACTAATCCCATAAAACCCTTCAAAAAACTCTATCCCCCACCCATCATTACCAATACTTTTGTTTTACTTTTTAAACTGGAAAGAAAAACCTTCAATTCCTCTTCAATGAACTTCTTCACCAGAGCTCTATTTTCTTCAATATCGAAAAACCTTGGGAATAATTGGGAAACCAAAATTAATTTAGTGAACTAAACCTTTCGAGATCCCTAAACAATTTATGAAAATGTGATCGACGTTCCTCATCTTGAAAATTCCATATTGTATTGCACAACTTACTTCCCTTAGTGTATGCTTGGAAAATATTGTTGTTCTCATCCCTTCCTTCCATCCAGATGGCTTTTATTTTCAACCTACTTGCAACTCCTTGTGCCTTTAAGATGGTCTTCCTACGGGATTTTAGACGAACCAGGGTTTCTCTAGATTTCACATTCAGAAAACCCCCATCCCCAAAATCAAAGACAACAAGAATATCCCTTTCAATATTAACTGGCTCATCCTCCTCTCTTCTCCATTTCATCTTGGCCTAATCCATAGCCATACTCTTGAATCATTTGAGGTTGTCTTCAAATTGTAGGGAAACCAAAGATCCATTGTTTGGAGCATAAGAGATTCAACCTTCCTTGAACAATTTTACAAAGTATTCATCTTTTATCCATGTAGAATATAGTTTAAACAAACTACCAAGGTTGAGGCCATGATTTTTTAGCTCTAAAAAACTGGGTGAGTGGTCAAACTCTCCCTCAGAGCCAACGTGTTGTAGAATATTATAAAAAATCTCTACCAATGCTTCTACTAGTAAAAATATATCAATGCTTTCGACAATTCGTTCCTCCCCCATATGATGGTTTCTCCAATTAGGATTTATCTTTACATGCTCTACATCCAATATTTTTTTTCCACAATATTACTAATAAAGTAATCAAAGATGTTATCACTCTGGCTTCAGGGCGCCAATGTACCCACTTTCATTGGCTTACCCGGGGTAAACATGAGATGAGGGGTCGCTATGACAAGACTCAATTTCCTGGGTGACCTTAAGAAAATGGAGTCAACAAAAAACCTTTATTGACTTCCCTTAGGTGCCACAGGAACCTCCAGAAGTAACCCAACCCCTCCAGGTGTAAATCCCCTAAGCCAACCTGACTTTTCCCTGAGCTTGAGCCCCAATCGCTCACTTGCCAAGTCATTCATGCAACTGGAAACTTCCAGTCGCTCCCATAGGAATGCATAAGTGCGGATGTGGAATTTTTTCCTCAGTGCTATGCCAACGAATGAAAAATTTAAGCAAATTTCTTAGGGTTGGGGCTAGGGCCTCTACCAAAAAATCCATATAACATTAATAACTCATCAATTACATGAAAATAATGATTATAAACTAGAAACTGAAACCAAGACTAGCCATGACCATCCCCAACCAAGACTGACATTCTGCCAAACACTTGGAAAAAATGTAACCTGCAGGTCATGAATACAAGACTGAGCATAATGGACTAGAAATTCATATGAGACTTAACAAGAAGGATCACCACCCTCTCTCTTTATCTTTCTTAACATTAGTTAGGTATTGCATACATTATTCTTTCAATAAAAGTAAAAACATGAAATTAACCATGACTAGAACTAGTCACATAACCATGCTTATAACCAACATATAACCACATAAATAACCATAAGATAAAAACCAATAAATCCTCATAATAACAAGTACAAAAGCATGATAAATTAGCTTCCATTAAACATGGGAAAGAGCCAACCAGGTCTGGGACTTCCACGTACCACTCGACCATAGATATGGTTGAACAAAATATTTCTTTCATCGAGTCACCCCCATGCCATATTCAAAGAATGAATGTGGTATCTCATGGATAAACCAATCTAAGAACAACCAATGAAATCTAGACGTTTAACCATCTCCACCCTCACCATTCAGTGATCTCACCTAAACTAGCACCAATATCACTTAACCAATCTGAGCTTGGAATGCATCCAAATCTCATAATTATCCTTGAGGAATTTTTCGTCTCCTTGTACTTAGTATTTATTGTAATCCACACAAGAACACTAGGCCCTTACCGAGACACCACCCTCAGGCTTTAATGTGTATCCTACCAAAATTGGTCAAGGGATTCCTAGGCCTTTAGGAATATTCTTGAGAACACGTCTGCCCCGGATTCTGAAACCATTTGACAATTCCTAAGCTCAAAAATGAGAAAAATCCCATCACACCATGGTTATCCGGAAAAATTTAAGGAAAGGCCGAAAACCATTGTCAAAACCCAGCAAAACCATGCTACCGACAAAAAAAGAACTAAATACCAACATGCACATACCATGCATGTCAAAACCAACTAGGAAATCATACATGCAATTTGTTACCTAAAATTATTCCTGCTAAAGTTGCTTGATCCTGCTCTTCCTCGCTTGATACTCTCTTTCCTTTCCTTTCCTTGTCCTTCCTTAGCTTGTTTTTCCTTTCCTTTGCATGTTTGATCTCCTTCTCATCTTGGTGCTATTATCCTCTCTGAGTATAATTCTGAAAATGAACTGACAAAAATCTACCCACTCATGCTCAAGTATTTTTTATCAATTAGGCCTCAATTTTCTTCAATTTTCCATTATTTTCCTTCAATTTCCTCCTCACATACAACTTGTGACCTTTCACCTTTATTTTCTCATAATTTCCTTTATTTTCATAAACAAATGTGCCAAAATACCTTTTTTCCTTTTTAATGCCTTAGCCATTGCCTTTTCCAATTTTCCCTTAGCCATAGACACATCCAATGATTCCCACTGGGATATATTACCCAACGTTCAGATTGGAACAAGTGTCCCTTAACCGTGTCTTATTTTTGCCTTTATTAACTTTTATTACATGAAATTTTAGCCCGGGTCTATTACAGAACCATCTCGCTTGGGGAACACCATCTTTGGTGTTAAACTGCACCTATACCTCAACAAAACCACTAAAAAGAAAGCATATTTTCCATGGAGATTTATAAATTAGCTCGATGTAGTATTTACAATGAATAACCTGCTCAAAAGAAAAAAACATCATGAAAACATGACAATATAACAACCATACTGCTTATTGGAGCTTTATAACTTATCTATGATGGTATTTACAATAGAAAACATACATAATTATGTACAAATACCAAAACTTATTTTCATCAACCTACAAACTTTGAAGGATACATAGCCCGCATCTGATCCTCCATCTCCCATGTAGCTTCTTTTGGGCTAAATTTCTTCCACCACACTTTAATTTTCTCTATGGCTATGTTCCTCAGCATGGAGTGTTTCCGCTGCAATATGGCCTGAGGTTCCAACTAGAATTCTCCTTCTTGTTCCACCTATAATACAAACAAATAAATAACATGATCAATGTCTCTTATATACCTTTTAAGTAATGAAACATGAAAAACATCATGGACTTTCACTGTTGTAGGCAGTTCAAGTCGATAGGCCACTGGTCTAATCCTCTCAAGGATCTTAAATACACATGCTCCCCAACCTAAACCTCCTTAAATGCCTTGTGATGGTCTGCATAGATATTCTTGCTGTTATGTGTTTCTTTTATATTCTTTTTTATACCCCGCATTTCCTATTCCATATCAGCCAACATGTCCAGTCCAATAAGTACAAAATTCACTGGATCACTCCAGCTTATGGGAGTATTACATCTCCTCCCATACAATTCCTCAAAATGACTCATCCTCAATGACTCTTGATAACCATTTGTGTATGAGAACTCAACTAATGAAAGGTACTCCTCCCATATCCTCTGCTGGTGCATCACATACATCCTCAGAATTTCATCCAATATCCTTTTGACCCTCTCTATATGTCCATCTGTCTGGATGATAGGTTTTACTGAAGGCCAACTCTGTCCCCAAACCTGCAAATAATTCCTTCCAAAACTTGGAAGAAAACTTGTCATCCATGTTTGGCACAATATTCTTCAGAACACCATATAATCTCATAATATACCTTATGAATATTTGTGCCACGTCCCTAGCTGAATATGTAGTCTTCACTGGAATGAAGTGACCACCTTTCTTAGCTTGTTGACCACAACCATGATAGAATCATGCTTCCTCACTATCCTCAGAATAACTGTAATAAAATCCATGGAAATGACCTTCAATTTCCATTCCAGAATCAGAATATGATGTATTATACCACCTGAATTCCTACATTCTTCCTTCACCTATTGACAATCCAAAAATATAGGCACAAACTCTGCCACATCCTTCTTCATATTTGACCAATATTAGAACTTATTCAACGTTGTCAATGTCTACTGATATCTTGGGTGAGCTGAGTATGGATTAACATGAAATTCCCTCAAGATAACCTTATTGAGCTCATTTTCATCGTACAAATGTATCTTTTCCCTAAATCTCACCAAACCATCTATTGTGAGATGATATTTTGCATCCTGGTCACTTTCACGTGCACCTATACCTATACCTCTACCTATACTTTGTTGTAACTTATGCAGTGCTCCATATAATTATCATCTGTAAGATCCGATCCTATAAGTATGTCCCATAGGAAATCATATATGCTATATGATTCACCCATACTTTCCTGCTAAGAGCATATTTAAACCTATTCTCCTTTCCTTTAATGTATCTGATCAAGAGATCAAACTCACTAAGGGTGGCTAACCATCTATCTTGCATGGCATTTAGATTCGATTGGTAAAAAAAATATCTCAACCCACTGTGATCACTCAGCAATACAAACCTCATGCCAAGAAGATAGTTCCTCCGCATATTCAACACATGAATAATAACCGCGAATTCAATATCATGAGTCATGCAGTTCTATTTGTGCTCATTTAATTCCTTGGAGTCATAGCTTACCACTTGTCCCTCCGGTATAAGGACTCCACCAAGTCCTATTTTACAAGCATTTGTACACACCATGAATTATTTATCTGGATCTGAAATATTAATAACTAGAGCATTGGTCAACAAATTCTTGAACTGCTCAAAACTAGTTGCACATTCTTCTGTCCATTCGAACTTCTTACGTTTCCTCTCAAAGATGTAATAGGAGATGTAATGCATGAGAAGTTCCTTATGAACCTCCTGTAGTAACTTTTTAATCCCATAAATGATCTGACTTCCTCCACATTCTTAGGAGCTTCCCACTGCATGATGGCTCTTAAATTTTTTGGATCTAGTGCTATGCCTTCCTTGGAAACAACATGTCTCAAGTAGGGTACCTTTGTTTGGAAGAAAATGAACTTGATAACCTTATCATATAAATAATTCTCTCTTAGAAATATCAACACTGCTGCTAAATGCTCGACATGCTCTTCCTCATTCTTAGAATATACCAAGCTATCATCAATTAATACAATACAAACTTGTCCATATAAGGATGCAACATACTATTCATCAAACACATAAATGTAGTTGGGGCATTAGTCAAACCGAATGGAACTACAACAAACTCATAATGCCCATACCTAGTGCTAAAGGCGATCTTGTATATGTCCTCTTATATAATGCATAACTGATGTTATCTTGATCTTAAGTTGATCTTAGAGAACATCGTTGCTCCCTTCAACTAATCAAACAAGTCATCAATCCTCCAAAATGGATACATGTTATTGATCATCACCTTTTTCAACTACCTGTAATAAATGCACAACCTGAGAGTACCATCATTTTTGTTGGTAGGTTTCTATGGATAAATTTTGAAGAATTAGAAATCGGAATTGAATCCACAATTTCATTTTTAATTTGGCATTTCAGGTCACAATCAAGACCCATCATCAGGATATTTGTAAATTTGAGAGAAGAAGAACTAATTAGGATATTCATAAATACAAGAGAAAAAATAATATAAGAGAAAATGAGGAGGTCGAATAAAAAACAAAAATAAATAAATAAACAAAAATAAAAATATAATATAATAAAATAAAGAAATAAACATAAAAAATTAAAAAATTAAAAATTAAAATTGAATAAAATATAAATTAAAATAAAATAAATAAATCATAAAAATTAAAAATTAAAAATGAAAATGAAAATTAAAAAAAAAAATCATAAAAGAAGTAGTGAAAAATAAAATCTAATAAAAGGGAAGAGGACGAAAGGAGGGAAAGAAAAGAAAAAGGGGGGGTAGAAAGAGAACCACAAAGGAGTCAGAAGATGAGGGGAAGCCAACATCTACTAATCTCCATGTTTTCATCCCTATCCTTCTTCTTTACGAACAAGACTATTGCACCCCAAGGCCATACACTTAGCCTAATGTATCCCTTGTCAAGTGTTTCCTTCAGTTGCAACTTCAACTCTACTAACTCCGGCGTGCTCATCCTGTAAGGTAACTTTGATGCTGGTGTTTCCCCTGGTACCAACTCAATAAAAAATTCTACTTCCCTACGAGGAGGTAACTCTAGAATCTCTACTAGAAATATATCCTGAAACTCCTGCAATATAGGATACCTTTTGAATATTTATGCATCCTCAAAGTCCTTACCCTTGTCACTGTAAACTTGCACTGCAAACATCACACAAAATTTTATGCAACTCCACTTAGCCTGCATATATGTAACCATCCTCACTGATGTAGGCTTCTTATTTCCTTGCAAATTCTCTTTTATCCATTATCATCCATGCACTCAATGGCCTTGTCATAACAGTCTACTTTGGTCCTGTGAAGGTGCAACCAATCCATAACCAAAATCATGTTAGACGATCCCAATGGCAACACATTCAAATTTGTTGTTGTAGGCATACCATTTAACTCAAATGCACAATTTATTAGCCAATGGTGAACTATCTTCTTCGTATATGTATCCAACTACACCAACCAAGATTCTTCATGCACTTATTTTCTCAAGCCACACTTATCCCCCAGGTTATGATTAACATAACTATAATTATATCCAAAATCAATCAAAATAGAAATAACTTGATCACAAAGCTTACCGTCCATATCAATGATATATTCCTAGTGATTGGCCTGCCTATTATCCACAACTGCATAAATCCAAGGAATTTTATGACCAACATCCCCAACTGTGTGCACCTCCTGAGAACTATAGATCTAGGGTCTACCACCCTAAAACTGCAGAAAATCCCTCTTGTGATGATCCTTGCCACATATCCAACACTATAAGAGTGCTCTACCATTACCTCTAGTATGTTCTCTCCAGGATGTGATCCATGTCCCTTATCAGCAATATTGAACTTATTGTAAGGAACCACATTTTATTTCTCACCTTCATCTTGAGGTCTTTCCTGCTTTGGTGGCCATCTTCTTTTAGCGTTCCCATTTCCTTTCAAGTCATGCTTAGGATCAACCTTGTGTTTTGACTGCTCATAACAATGCTTCATAGCTCGAATGGCTTCTTATAGTGATCTAGGCTCATTGAACTCAATTCAGTCTCTGTATGCTACTAGTAGTCCACTGATGAATCTCTCAACCTTTGCCTTCTCCTCCTTGAGGTAAGGAACATATCTCAACAACTCCAAGAACCTGCTAGTATAATCATCATACGTCATGGAGCCCATCTATAACTCATAAAAATCCTTAGCTATGGCATCATAGTACCTCTCTAATAGGTACTTATTCTTGAAGAGTCTCTCAAACTCATCCAAAGTCAAATCTTCCTCTCAAATACCTTTAACATTATTCACATCCTCCCACCATATATCTTCTTTCCCTTTAAGGCTAAAAGTGGATATCTTTGCTTTCATGTTCTCTGCATAACTAGGAAATGTGAATAATTTCTTCAACCCAAGAAACCATGCCTCTGCATCTTCTGACTTCTTCGTCTCTCCATCGAATGTAGGAGGCTTGAATTTATTGAAATCCTTAGGAAGGTACTCACCCCTCCTATAAGGATGATGACGGTGATGACTATGATGATGTATCCTATAAGAGAAACTAGAATTATGACCATACATATTTGTCCTCCTGTCAGATGTGTCCAATGATATTCCACCTCTAATTGTGTCCCTCTATCTAACCTATGTTTGGACTGAGACCTTCTACCATAGGCTCCATTAGTATTTTCTTCCTACTCTTGACTAGTCCTCATTTGTCCTTGTTTTTGAAACTATGAAAAGCTCTAAATATTTACTACATTAACCTCTATCCTCTTTTCCTGAGCCCTTGACAGTTTTTCCTGAGCCTCAATCAACTTGTTAGTATCTACCTCACAACTTATAATCTATTCCCTCAAGCTCCTCAATGTATTTACTACACCAAGAGAATACTCATCTCCTTGTTGCCCAACTGATCTATAGGGGGGGTCACGGGAATTATAGTCTACCATTTTTCTTCTCATCCTTGATTCTCTTCTTCGTGCAAGTATATCATGTTAGAAAAATAAATAGATACAAAAATAAAATCCATACCTTAATATTTTTCAGGGGAGTATTATCTCATCTGCAAGATCATTCCACATTAGCATTTAAATTCATAATCGTAAATATATCTAGATAATAAACATATCAACGTATACCATCGTGCATGACCATACCAAGAGTATACCAGCCTAATCCCATGCATGATGTCAATAACCTTGACAACATCAGACTTTTTCCAAAAGAGAGTGCAACCATGTTCTGATACCACCTATAACGACACCTCCCCTCACATCTACCCACCTTGATCGGCTTACTCGAGGTAAACATGAGATGAGGGACCGCTATGACAAGACTCAACCTCCTAGGTGCCCTTAAGAAAAGGGAGTTGACAAAAAACCTTAACTGACTTCCCTCAGATGCCACATGACCCTCCAGGAATAACCCAACCCCTCCAAGTTTCTATCCCCTAAGCCAACCTGAATTTTCCCTAAGCTTGAGCCCCAATCACTTCCTTTCCAAGTCTTCCATGTGACTGGAAATTCCTAGTCACTCCCATAGGCCGGCACCAGTGAGACTATGACTTTTTTTTCTTAGTGCTATGCTAGCCATTGTGGAAGTTAAGCCACATTTTGAGGGTTGGGTCTAAGCCTCTACCCAAAAATCCATATAAATTTTAGAACTCATAAAGTACATGAAAACAATCATTATAAACCAAAAACTGAAACCAGGACTAGCCCTGACCATCCCCAACCGGGACTGAAATTCTGTCAAACACTTGGAAACAATGTAACCTACAAGTCATAAATACAATACTTAGCATAAGGGACTATAAATTCATGAGACTTAATAAGAAGGATGACCACCCTCTCTCTTTAGTTTTCTTAACATTAGTTAGGTCTTGCAACCATTATTCATTCAGTATGAGTAAAAACATCAAATGAACCATGAATATAACTGGTCACATAACCATGCTTATAAACAACATATAACCACATAAATAACCATAATATAAAAATCATTAAAGCCACATAATAACAAGTACAAATGAAAGATAACTTAGCTTTCATTAAACATGGGAAAGAGCCAACTAGGTTCGGGACTTCCACGTACCACCCGACCATAGACATGGCTAAACTAAATCTTTCTTTCAGCGAGTCATCCTCATGCCATATTCCAAGCATGAATGCGGGATATCATGGATAAACCAATCCAAAAACAACCAATGGAATATAGAGTTAAAACCACCTCCACCCTCACCATACCATGATCTCACCTAAATCGACACTGAGATCACTAAACCAAACCGACCTTGGAATGCCTCTAGATCTCATCACTATACTTGAGGAATTTTCCATCTCCTTGTCTCTATAATTTACCACAATTACAAATGGATCACTAGGCCCTTACCGAGATACCACCCTTAGGCTTTAATGTGTATCCTGTAAAAATCGCTCAAGGGTTTCCTAGGACTTTGGGAAAGTTATTAAGATGACCTTTGCTTTGGATTCCGAAACCATTCCGAAATTCTTAAGCTAAAAACTGAGAACAATCCAATCACACCATGGCTATCCGAAAAAAGGTAATGTAAGTCTGAAAAACCACTGTAAAAAACCAATAAAACCATGCCACCATAAAAAATAACCAAATACTAACATGCACATACCATGCATGTCAAAACCAGCTAGGAAATCATACATGCAATTTTTTACCTACAAGTATTCGTGCTGAAGTTGCTTGATCCTGCTCTTCTTTTATTTATCTTTTCTTTCCTTTCATTTCCCTATCCTTCCTTTGCTTTCTTTTCCTTTCCTTTTATTGCTTGATATCCTTCTCCTCTTGGTTCTCTTCTCCTCTCTAGGTGTAACTTTGAAAATGAACTGACAAAAGGCTACCCACTGATCCTCAAAAGCCTTTTTGTTAATTAGGCCTCTATTTTCGTCAATTTTCCATTATTTTCCCTCAATTTCCTTCTCACATGCTACCTATGACCTTTCACCTTCATTTTCTCCTAATTTCCTTTATTTTCATAAATAAATGTGCCAAAATACCTTTTTCCATTTTTAATTAATTAACCATTTTCCTTTGCCAATTTCCCCTTAGCCATAAACACATCGAGTGATTCCCACTAGGATATCTTGCCAAACATTAAATTTGGAATAAGTGTCCCTTAGCTGTGGTCTTATTTTTTCCTTTATTAACTTTTATTACATGAAATTTTAGCCCAGCTCTGTAACACATAAGGAGAAATTTAAATCCCCCCTGATAATCAGATTCTTAACAGTCATTACCTTTAACCAGAAATAAATTGTTCCAAAAATACACATGGAATTTACAAATATCATAGAGATTAATGCAAATGAGTGGATACCCCAACTCTAAAGAGAAAATTTTGGGCCCAATACCAGAACTAATACTTTATAAAATTTGAACAAGAAATTTGTGAATATCCTAGCCCACAAAAAGACCTCCAAAAGTGACCATGATCATCTGAGGCAATAAATGAAAACATCCCAACATATATTCCAAAAAAATTTAGGCTGCCTCCCAAGCTCATAGTGTTTCCTAGAGAAAAATAATATTTGATCCCTCGACCTTAACTAGCCTCTTGAGCGCAAGTTTTTTAGAGGAACTTTCCAATCCTCTACAATCAAAGGATAAAAATTTCGTTAGGAAACCAAAATTTGGGTGTTCAATGTTCTAAGTTCCCAAAAAATGGATAACTATATACCTATAGCCATCTCTTCTCTAAATTTTTCTTTGGCTCTGGAAAAAACTGATTTCCTTCCACGAGACTTGGAACTATGAGAGGAGAGAAAAATTTGTCCTAAACCACATAGCTAACCTTCAGAAGAGAGGAATATTTATCAAAAATAAAAAATTATATGGGATATCTCCTACTTCTTGTTCCCCTGATAAACTAGATAAACTAGAGAAAATAGAGGCTCTTGGGGAGGAAAGGGCCATCAATGGGGGCGGGGGGAGAATAGTACAATTGACTTGGGTAGAAGAAGCCCTAGAAATAGGATGTGACATAGAGAACACTAGAACCCTCAGTAAATGAACCCAATAATATCCCAAATTAAAAAAATATATTGTAAGAGAAGAAACACTAGGAAGGGAAGAAAGAGAACCTGGAGTATGCATGACCGGGATTGACATCCAACAAGTGGCTTGAGATAAATCCCTTCACCAAAAATCAATATTAATATAGTGACCAAGCTTCCAACATGCTAGAGTATGGTGGATCCTCCAAAATTTTATCCTCCACTATAGGGTCTGCCTCCCCATCCTTCGATCTTTCCCCCAATTCATCCATTGGATCCACCTTCATCTTCTTCTTTGTAGAAATTTTGACCCAACCCCAGTTATTAGTTTCTCCTTATTACTCCCATGTAATTAAATTCCCATTCCCATAAACATACATTCAACAAGCTGGAAATAATAAACATTTCTGAAAACACAAATTCTGGAAATTTCAAACTGCTGGAAAATGCAGAAATAAAACTCAGAATAATTTCAGTCACACACATAGAAAATGACACGCTGATTTTTGGTCAATATGACCCTGGAAAAACCCCCTACAAATCTTGGGGAAAACCAGTTCGAAAGCTCCTCTTTATTTTTGAATATTTCTTTTACAAAGAAATAAAAAGTACAGTAAAAATTCCAGCAACCAGTATTTTTACTTATCTCGAAAATCGTGCACAAACTCTGTCTCGATTTTCGTGCCAAATACAAACAGAAATTTACAACAGAAAGTATAGCCATAAATTTTGTACAAACATCACCGAAAATAGTGCCAAAATAGCTGTACGACCTCCCTCAAAAATTGTGCCACTTGCTGCCTCAAAAAATGTGTTGTACGACTATTGTAAGGACCTCGAATTGGGTGCTTGTAATATTCCTTCTTAGGAAATTTAGCAATATAGACAAATAAAACGTAGTTTTCAGAAAATTGCGCTATAAAAATGAGAAAAAACACTTGGATCCCTTATTTTATGCAATATAGCCCTCACATACAAAAGGGAATCAGAAACAAATCCCTCTAGCTATGTTAAACAGATCTCCCCAGCTCAATATGGCTTAAAAACACTCAAACCCCGTGACTTACACCATACAAAATTTCTGAAGCATGTGACAACATAATTAAATGAGGGTTTCTAAAAGAATAAAATAGGAAACAACAGATCTGGAGTTATATTACTCAAAGAGTTGAGAAAATGGAGATCTAACCCCTTTTATACAATATGAAGACAACCCGTCAAGGGTTTCATGAAAGCATGAGCAAAAAATGGTAGATCTATAGATCTAGATCTGAAATCATGCAGTACAACTGCTGCTATGCATACATGTGGCTGAAAAATACAAGAAATGGCTGAAAATCCTCCTTATCTAGGAGAGGGATTGCCCCTTTTCCTAGGAAACTAGCTCAAAATCAAGGGTTTTAACCCTCCCACTGCAACACCATGAGAAATGACACAGTTTATGCAAGAGACTCTGTTGTAGATGTGCATGAATTCTTGACCCAATGTCTGATAGTGGAAATGTAGCCCAGAATGCTCCTCTTAGATCTCTTCAACAAGTTCTCCAAGAAAGAGTGTGGAATCCCCACATGAGAATCCCTTGCACTAAACAGTACTGCAACCCCAGCTAAACATCTAAAGCATGCAAGAAGTCATAAGACCCAAACATAGAAAATATTATGAATGCCCCTCATGGCTACCATCCATTCCTTTTTATTCTTGGTGAGCCATCTCACCCCTGACCCCACTCATTCATGAGGTTACTTCCTTGCAAAGAGTCCTCCTCCAAAACTGCGCTGTCCCCACTAGCTCTATCTCCTCTTTTGGCAGCGCTATTGATTTGGTCAACATAGATCTAGTCCATATGCATTACCCCCTTTCACACCCAAGGTGGCTTTATTTTTCCTACCTAAACTAATCCCCATTCACATTGGGAATGTTTTATTCCTACTAAAGATATTTAAGGGCCTCCCTACCCCTTTTATTCTTCTAGAATGAAAAATAGAGCAACATATAATATTTCAACTAGCAGCAAGCTAATTGGGAATATTACAGTCCTCCCCTCCAAAAAATTTCTTGTCCTCAAGCAATAGCAAATAAGGATGCTGCAGAATCTTCTCTCCTTCCCAAGTGGCATCCTCATCAGGAATATTCCTCCATACAATCAGATATTCTTTGATCACCCTACTCCTTAGTTGCCTCTCCTGTGTATCCAAGATTGCCTCTGGTTGCAAAAATAGATGGCCTTCATCATCATTGGGTGGGAGATCCATGTTGGCAACCACATGTTGTCCAATGGCCTTCTTTAGGAATGATACATGAAAGATGTTATGGATCTTGCTCCCCTTAGGAAGCTCCAACTCATATGCTACTTCCCCAACATGACGTATCACCCTGTATGGCCCATAGAATCGAGGTTTGAGCTTCTCAGCCCCCTTATCCTTGATTGTATATTGCCTATAAGGCTGAAGATGAAGATATACCAAGTCATCTACCTCAAATTGTCTCTCTATCCGACCACGGTCTGCATATATTTTCTGTTGGTTTTGTACAGTAGCAATATTGTCCTTGAGGGCCTGGAGTATGTCCTGATTCTCTTGGATCCACTCCTTTTCTCTACGAGCCTTTCTTGCCCCAAAAATAACATCAGAAAATGAAAATGCATCATACCCATAAAGAGCTCAAAATGGAGTCATACCAATGGACATATGGTAACTTGTGTTGTAACAGTACTCCCCCAAATGGATCCAACATAGCCATGCCCTCTGTTGGCCTGAGATATAGTTCCTCAAGTAGCCTTCCAACCACTTGTTCACTATCTTAGTCTGTCCATTGGTTTGTGGGTGATAGATGGTACTTGGTGTCAATTCAGTACCCACTAACTGGAAAATTTCTTGCCAAAATCCACCCATGAAGCGGCTATCCCGATCACTCACTATGGTCTTTGGAAGACCATGGAGTCTAAAAACATCCCTGAAGAAAAGCTTAGCTACCTGTGAAGTAGTATATCTTGCAAAAATAGAAAAAAATGTGAATACTTTGTTAGTCGATCAACAACTACAAATATACAATCCTTACCTTGAACTGTAGGTAGACCGGTGATGAAGTCCATGGAAATGCTCTCCCATTTTCCATCTGGAATAGGAAGTGGTTGTAATAATCCTGTAGGATGGTTGTGTTCTTCGTTGTTTTTTTGGCATACTATGCACTCCTTGATGTGTTGGAGTACATCCTCCTTGAGACCCTTCCATGAGAATCTCTCCCGTATAGCCCGATAAGCCTTGGTGAACCCTTGATGCCCTGCAAGTGGGGAATCATGTGATGCTTGCAAAACCTTCTCCTTGAGCTTAGAATTGCTAGTCAAGAACACCCAGTCTCGGTAATAGATGACCTCATCCATCACTCTATACCTCTCATCAGATATCACCCCATCTAGTATCTCACATGTAAATTATTCTTTGGAGTACTCCACCAACAACTGAGCCTCCCAATCTGCATTTGTGCCCCTTAGGGACAGCACTACTAGCCTCCTAGATAGAACATCTGCCACCACATTACTCTTCCCCTTGACATACTCTATGTCAAAGTCATATGCTTTTATTTTACTTACCCATTTTTGTTGTCTCTCCTGAAGCTGCTTCTGCTCAAGAAAGAACCAGAGACTATTGTGATCAGTCTTTACCTGGAATTTATTCCCCACTAAATATTGTTGGAATTTGGCTCAAGCATGCATAATAGCTAGCATCTCTTTATCATAAATGGGGTATAGCCTCTCATGTGGCAGCAAATTCCGGCTCTCAAAAGCTATAGGGTGTCCCCCTTGCATAAAAACTGCTCCAATGACTTCCCCTAGTGCATCACATTCCAACACAAAAGGTTGAATAAAATCTGGCAGGACCAATACCGGGCAGCTACTCATTACCTCTTTGAGCTAATCAAAATATTTCTATGGTGTAGGTGTCCATCTGAAGGCTCCCTTTTTTGTTAGATCTGTAAGTGGTGCTGCTAGTTGAGAGAACCCTTTTACAAACTTTCAGTAATATGTACATATGCCTACAAACCCTCGAAGCTCTATGACATTCCTTGGTTTAGGCCAATCTCTGATAGCTCAGATCTTCTCTTCATGGAATCTCACTCCATCCACTCCAATGATGTGGCCTAAGTAAAGCATCTCTGTGACCCCAAAATCACATTTGGAGAGCTTAGCATAGAACTACTGCTCCTTAAGAATGCGTAGTACTACCTCAATATGCTGCAAATGATCCTCCCATGTGCGGCTATAAATAAGAATGTCTTCAAAGAAGACCAATAGAAATTTCCTCAAATAACCACGGACGATGTGTTTCATGCATTATTGGAATGTTTCTGGAGCATTGGTTAATCCAAAAGGCATTACCAAGAACTCAAAATTCCCATAGTGACACCTGAACATTGTCTTGGGGATATCTTGATCCCTCACCCTGATTTGATGATACCCGGATCTCAAATCAATCTTAGAGAAATACTTGGACCCTCTTAGTCCATCCATCAGTTCATCGATCATGGGAATTGGGTATTTATTCTTCATGGTATTCTTATTCAAATCTCTATAATCAATACACATCCTCAATGTGCCATCCTTCTTCTTTACCAAGACCACGGAAGAGGTAAAAGGACTAGTGCTAGGCCAGATGTGTCCAAGAGCCAAAAGTTCTTGAATGGCCTTTTCAATTTCATCCCTACAGGCTTTGGGGTGCCTATATGGTGTGGTAATCACTACTTGGATCCCTTGCTCCAACTCAATAGTATGCTCAAATCCTCGGTCAAGAGGTCTCTCAGGTGGGATATCTCCAAATACTGTAGAGTATCGGTCCAAGAGAGATTGTATATCTGGATGTATTGGTGAGTCATTTCTCCCAGCTTTAGACAAACGTAGTTTTACTGCCCATTCTATGTCTCCTATGTGTAAATCTACTTCCATCCTGTGGGCTGAAACAATCTGAGGTGGATAAGTGTGTATGCCTTGGATTTTCTGATGCTTGCCATTCCCCTTTTTTGTCCATTCCACCTCTAAGGTTTCCCAATTAGTGGTAACCTTCCCCAAAGTGATTAACCACTGGACACCCAATATAACATTGGTTTCTGGAATATCAACCACAAAGAAGTGGTCTGTCAATGTGTAGGTTACTATGGTGATGGATAGTGCTGGAACATATTTGGCACACTGCATGGTTGTAGCTCCCGGAACCAAAACTGAGAAACCCTCAAAGTCTTCTATGTGAATGCCCCTCCTTTGTACCAGTTGTGTATCAATGAAGTTATGAGTAGCTTCATTGTCTACCAAAAATGATACTCTTTGCCCCATAATAGTGCCTCTAACTTTCAATTTTAGGTACTTGGGAACTCATCTTAACGCTGCAAGAGCTTCTCCCATTGGATCAAAGGCCTTTACTACATCTTCTGTGGGAATTACATCGTTGGTCTTCTCCTCCTGATCAAAGAATATCTCAATGAAATGTGCCTTCCCTGCAACACATTGGTGGTTTGGAACCCATGGCTCTTGACAGGTGAAACATAGTTTTTTCTTCCTTAGACTCTTCCTATCATTCTCAAGAGGTATCCTCCCTTGATTCTCCTTTGGCCATGAAGAGATCTTCTGCTGGAGAGGTGCTTTAGTCTTGAGAAAGGTATGTTGTAAATCCCTAGCCTTCTCCACAGCTTCTTGGAGTGTAGTAGGTATAGTAGATCTCACCAATCCATGCAATGGTTCAGCCATCCCATCAATAAACATGCATACCCTCTGATTCATATTGAGGTCAGAAACCATCACTGAAAGCTTCAAATACTTAGCAATATAAATTTCTATATCTCCTATTTGCTTGAGCTTGGTTAGCTCAACAAAGTGAGCCTCTAGATCCCTTGGATCAAATATCTCTACTAACCTCCTGGTGAAATCTGAATATGAAGTGATATGAGCATGCCCAAGTGACCACCATTCATGAGCCTCACCTTGCAAGTGCAGCGCTGCTATTTTGATAGCTTCTATTTCAGAAACCCTATTAAGTTGGAAATAAGTGTCCAACTTTTCTACCCAAGCCTTGGCTATGCACTTGGGTGATCCATCATAAGAGGGAAAAAAAACCCTTCCCAAGATGCACTGTAGATCTGAGCTCTGCATTAACCCTCCCTTTCTATGGTGATGGAAAGACCTCCTTCCATCCTTGATCCGACAAAACTCCTGAAATCTCAAATGTTCTTTGAATCTTCGAGATTGAGATTCATATTCAAAAAAATAATCACCAACGGTGTCTTCCTTCCAGGGTCTTTCTTCCTCACCTTCCTCAGATAGGAATGTGAGCATAGTGGAGAGTTGTGAAGAAGGTTGTGCTGCTGTTTGTCCCCAAATATGTGATGTGCTGGAGCTTTCTCCATGGTGAAACCCTCTAGGGGATTCCTTCTGCCTCATCTCCTTGATATCTTTGGCAATGTCCTACACAGTTTGAAGAAGAATTTTTGGGATTTCTTTCTCCTCCATGGCTATAGATATATTTTCCCTACAAGCTGAGCCAAGAATAGAGCTCTGATACCACTACAATGTTCCTTCTTATGAAATTCAGCAATATAGACAAATAAAACGCAGTTTTCAGAAAATTACGCTATAAAAATGAGAAACAACACTTGGATCCCTTATTTTATACATTATAGCCCTCACATACAAAAGAAAATCAGAAACAAATCCCTCTAGATATGTTAAACATATCTTCCCAACTCAATATGGCTTAAAAACACCCTATCCCCATGACTTACACCATACATAATTTCTAAAGCATGTGAGAGCATAATTAAATGAGGGTTTCTGCAACAATAAAATAGGAAACAACATATTTGGAGTTATATTACTCAAAGAGTTGAGAAAATGGAGATCTAGCCCCTTTTATACAATATGAAGACAACCCAACAAGGGTTTCTTGAAAGCATGCGTACAAAATGGTATATCTATAGATCTAGATCTGAAATCACATAGTCCAATTGCTTCTCCACATACATGTGGCTGAACAATACAAGAAATGGCTAAAAATCCTCCTTACTAGTTTTCCGGGAGATGGATTGCCCCCTTTCCTAGGAAACTAGCTCAAAATCAAGGGTTTTAACCCTCCCACTGCAACACCATGAGAAATGACGCAGTTTCTGCAAGAGACTGCGTTGTATATGTGGGTGACTGTTTGACCCAATATTTTATAGTGGAAATTTAGCCCATAATGCTCCTCTCAGGTCCCTTCAACAAGTTCTCCAAGAAAGAGTGTGGAATCCTCGCATGAGAATCCCTTGCACTAAACAGTGTTGCAACCCCAGCTAAACAGCTAAAGCATTCAAGAAATCATAAGACCCAAACATAGACAATATTCTGAATTCCCCTCATGGCTGGCATCCCTTCCTTTTTATTCTTGGTTAGCCTTCTCACCCCTGGCTGCACTCATTCATGAGGTTACTTCCTTGCAAAGATTCCTCCTCCAAAATTGCACTATCCCCACTAGCTCTATCTCCTCTTTTGGCAGCGCTGTTGATTTGGTCAACATATATCTAGTCCATATGCATTGCCCCCTTTCACACCCAAGGTGGTTTTATTTTTCCTACCTAAACTGATCCCCATTCACATTGGGAATGTTTTATTCCTACTAAAGAGATTTAAGGGCCTCCCTACCCCTTTTATTCTTCTAGACTGCAAAATAGAGTAACATATAATATTCCAACTAGCAGCAAGCTAATTGGGAATATTACAGTGCTGTTGAACTGTTGTATGAATTCCAGAAATCAGAACTATTTTGCTGTTGTATGGACCTCTAAATTTGTGCTGCAATAAATGTTGTTTTCACCTCCTCGAAATTCATGCCACTTGCCTTGAACTTCGTGCTACTGCTTGCTGTAAGGATTTGTTGAAATCTAGTTGACTCAATTTGCATTCCAAGGTACTATTATTCCTCCTTCTTCTTTACTCATAAATATCTCCTTGCTTTCTTCTCCTCCTCTCTCAATTTGCTCATGAAAGATTGAATGATATTTTCTCTTCTTGTCCTCCTTTAACCTAACCCTAAGTGACTTTTGGGTAATCCATAAATCCAATGGCTGAGATAGCTTTAGATCTAGGGCTAAGATTAAATGTGCATTTAAATATCACTTTCTATTTTTTAATTCACCCCACTTTAATAAAAACCCTATTAGACTTTTATTTCCAAAGTCACTTTTCACTTTCTAATATCATATTGACTTTATTAAAGTCACTTTAAAATTAGACTTAGTAACTTTATCACTTATAAAGTCACTTTTAAATTAGATTTGAATTTACCACTTATAAAGTCACTTTAGGAGAAAAATTTAAATACATATGGACACTTTTCCTTAGGCCAAATATCAAAGCCTTAGGGAACCACTTGTCCTCTGGTACCCAAATTTTAACACTCCCTCTTACTGAGGAAAGTGTTCCTCACCACCCCCATCTTGTCTCTAAAGTAGACATGCTTGCCCCGTGGTAAGGCTTTGATGAATACGTCTGCTACTTGCTCATCTGTGGGAATATACTCAAGCTTCACAACTCTCTTCTGACATAGTCTCTGATGGAATGATATTTGATCCCGATATGCTTTGACCTTGTTATCACTATTAAAATTCTCTAAATTTAGTCAGTTCATACTTGTTCCTAAGTCGTGGTATTAGATAGGGTTTGAGTCATTTTTATATTTTATAGGGTCTAAGTCATAGGTTACAAGTCTCATTTCATCACCAAATGAAGTTCATAAACCTTGCTTTACTCAAAAGTCTCATGCCACGTTTTGAAAACCATATTTAAAGTATTTTTCAAAAAATCTTTGAATAAGCCACGAAACCACGTTTTTGTAGCGCGCTTAGTGTAAAAAACTGCTTTTGTGCTATGAAAGCACTGGTCTTTTCGTATCGCAAAATCCCGGGATCACACTATCAGTGCTACGAAATTGGGGTTTCGGAATTTTCGGATTAGCTATCACATCCATCAACTTCCGGTTAAATTTTCATGATTATGGTGTCAGTCCACAAATCCTCCTTCACGCATGCAACCATCCAAAGCAGTTATGAATCATTATGAGATTCATTAGCAATCATTTTTCATTGGTTCTTTGCAAATTTGAAAAGGGGATTGGTTATCATTGATTTTATCTCATGCAAAGAAAACAATGCATGCATATCTATTGTTGAAAGAGAAGCTCATGATGAGAAACCAGAGCTCTCTTTAAAGTTTTCAAGCGAGGTTGAATTTCCAATCAAGCGAGGAAAAATTTTAAATCAAGTGAGGCAGAACCCAATTGAATTTTATGTTAGCAGTTTCGATTGCCAATCAAGTAAGTTTAAAAAAGAATTGCTGGCTGAAATAGGGTTTCTAATCAAGCGAGGTAGAACTTCAATCAAGTGAGGTTGAAACAAATTTTAAGCTAGCCAGTTCATCCAACAAAGAGATTGATTACAGATTTGCTGAAGACACAGGGTTTTAAGGAATAAAATGATAGAATAAAAAAGAAATCACCGGTCTAGTCACTGTTTGAGGACAGAACCCGAAGGTTTAGAAACTCTCACAAAATATAAATCTGTTGAAGAAGCCTTCAAGAAGGTAGGTTGCTGGAGGTTCTATGAAAAGCTTCAAGGAGGGCATAATCAGGTTACCAAAGAATTTGCTACCAACTTCACAGGGTCAAACACAAAGGTTGGTTTTCTCAATTTGCCAATTTCTCCTGAAGTTATATCAGCAGTCACAGAAATTCCAAGAGGGGAGGAGAGATGGTTTAAGAATTTTAGGTTTGAAATGCAACCCTGCAAAATATTTTTGAAACCAGAATTTATGGATACTGATTTGAACAAAGATGTGCCAAGAAGTTATGTCAAGGATGCATTTTCCAATATTCTCTACAATATCCAAAGGTACTTCACCTATGAAGGGAGATACCACAACAGGAATCATCTCTCTAGATTTACCTTTCTATCTATTTTGAAGTCTGGCCAAAATGGTAGACAAAGTACAGATGAAAAATCAGGCATGTGAAACCTCTTTATTTCATCATGGTCTATTCAAGTTAATAGTTTTGCATAAGCTTTAGAAAGTGAATAGATAATGGTCTGCATTTCTCTTTTTGAGTGGAATAGGGGTTGAAGGAATAGATGCTAGCCCTCAAGTCAAAGAAACATCTTCATCAAAGACTACTGAACCTGCAGAATCAAAATCAAGGAGGTTTGTCAAGCTTAAGCCCAGGAAACAGGTTAAGGAACTTATGATAAAGACATCACTGAATATCCAAAAGGACTCCTCAATCTACATAGAAGAAGAGAACTCAGGTCAAAAAGATAATTCGGGAATAGTCAACTAGTAAAACAAATCAGAAGAATTTGACTAGGAGTCAAAGATCAAAGGAGAAGGGTATGGTTGTGGTCACAAATGAAAACTTGCAATTAAGAGGTGACTTGAATGATATATTACAAGCTATTGAAATTGAAGAGTCACCCCTGGTTCAAGCAGAGTTCTTAAAGCTGGATACAGGTGGCAAATCAAAGAAATTGAAAACATTCAAAAAATTATACTTTGAGGATGAGGTGTCAGAGTTTGTTTTTAAGCCTAGAAAACCATTGACTAGGCAGTCTAAGAAAATGTAGTATCCAGACATGGAGATAGACCAAATAGGAGGTGAGGATGCAAGTGTCTTTGAAGAACCCATTAATACATCATCTCAAATATTTGAAGAAGACAGAAACAGAGTTTTTAATACTCAGAGAGAAAAGAGTAGTTATGAGGAGGTTAAAGACAAACTCAAACTTGCAAACATTAAAATTGATAAGTTGAAGAAGAAAGTGAGAATGCATGCTATAGAAAGGTCAAAATTTGAGAGGTTTAAAGGTTTGTGGGAGCTGGAAAAGGTTTCAAACATTGAGTCAATCAGCAGTCAAGATCAATTCTTCATATGGACTGTCCCTGCAATCAAGGAAGCAAAGTTCATAAGGATGGTTGATACCAAAGTAAGAGAAAATAATAGAAGGCTTAAAAGGAAGGTTGAAGACCTTGAGATACAGTTAGCAAAGTCTGAAGATCAACCACAGCCAAAATGAGTGTAAACAGTAAGTGAGATCTCCTAACACATTTTTGAGGTTATGTGGAAAGATTTCATTTTTGATGCAGTTCAGAGTTGGTTTTTGTTGATTATGAAAGCCTATATATAAATAGAAGGATGGCAGTAAAGGTATAAAGCTTTAAATTTTGAAAACAAACTGTGAAAAGATAGACACAGCGGTTTCGTAGCGTGCTACGAAACTGTTGTAGGTGTCATGCACTGCAGTTTTGTAGTGCACTACGAAACTGCTGTAGGATGCAGTTTGATCGATTTTGAAAGTTTTCAAAGGGTGAAAGTGTATGTTTATTAAACCTTGATGCTTTTGAAGGATGTATAATGACCATAACTGAAGATACAATAGAAAAACAAAGGAAATTGAATATTCCAAGTAAGGTTTTCAAAGGTGAAGTTCTGCGCCTCGAAAACAACAGATAGTTTCGTAGTGCAGCAATGTTAATAGTTTTGGGAATTTCTTCAAAGGTTTGATTTTGGCACAGCTGGAAGGAAGAAGTCACAGGAGCTTAGTAAGAATTTTTCACATGTTTTGAGCACAAGTTGGTTAGCATATGGTTTGAAGAAACATAAATGAAACACCATAGCTATTTCGCAGGGAGCATGTTCCTATATTTCAGGGCAGATAAGAGGCAAATTAATACAGTCAAACAGCAAGGAGATGGACATCATCAAGGTTGAATTTTAGGAGGATCAGCTGTCATATAGAATATTTAATGCTTAGATAAGGTTGTTAAGTTATAATAAAGAGTTTTAATCCTAGTTTTATTAGGACTCTAGAACATACAATTTAAACTGTCAGATGTAATTAAAGTTTGTTTTAGCAGTTGATAGGTGTCAAGCTAGAAATTTCGAGTTTCTCTCAAGTGATTGGAGAGAATACAAGAATGTAATTATGACTCTATAAAAGACAAGAAGTCGAATTGCATAGGGTTGGAAATTTTCATTAACAAGCATACTATTTTGTTGTATAAAAAGATTGTGTTTTTATTATTAATACAGAGATATTGGTTTCATCACTCAGGATTCAGAAAGGGTTATTGATGTTTGATATTCTCATGTTTTTCCTCTTTCAATTAATTGCAGTGGCATGAATGTATGTTACTTATAATTCACTGAAGGTTCTCTAACTTCCTTCATATGTTCATGAGCTGTGTTTATTTTCAGTCATACTATTCTTTTGATGCATCTAAACCCTGAAATTCCCTGACTTCCATATGAAGCTAATATTCATGTTTTGCGAAAACACATTTTACTCCATAAGCCCAATGGATGTTTGTTGATTATTAGTACAACCAATTATTCATTTTTATCCATTTTACTCATAGAGTTAGCCATCTAATCCTTATTTGAAAATCATAAACCTATTGAGAGAGCCCTCTCAGGTTGAGGAGGCTAAGCCTCAACTAAAAGTCTAGTTTGAAATAGTTACACTGAGGTAGCTTGACCAGTAGCCTATTAGGACCTATTTTGGTGATAACAAACTTGCCATGAAATACTAGATTATCTGTGAGTTTAATGCAACTCTGATTATCACAGTAAATCACTGAAGGTCACAATGGTTGACCAAATAAGTCAAAAAAAATCTTGTGAAGCCATATGGCCTCAAAACTAGCTAGACTGGCAGCCATGTACTCTGCTTCCACTAAAATAAATGCTACTGACTAATGCTTTTGGCTGAACCATGATAGAACTGCCGAACCCAACCCAAAACAACTCCCTGAAGTGCTCTTCCTATCAGAAGCACAACCTGCCCAATCAAAATCAGTGTACCTTGCCAATCTCACTCCATCTCCCTGTCTATAATCCAGATAATAATCCACTGTCCCCTGCAAGTACTGAAAAATGTGTTCTGCAGCAACCCAGTGCACTCTCCTGGGCTCACACATGAATTGGATCATCGTGTTGACTGCAAAACATATATATGTTCTAGTGTTGACCAAATACATCAAGGAACCAATCAGGTGTCTATAAAATGTGGGATCCACCAACTCAGAAACAGAAGCATGAAGATTCTTCCAGTTAGTGATCATAGGTGTCGACATGGTTTTGCAATCCTCCATGTGAAATCTGCTAAGAATTTCCATAATATATTTCCCCTATCCTAGGAAGAAATTCCCCTCCTCCTACCACACCTCCATACCCAAATATTAATGCATCAAGCCAATGTCCTTCATCTCAAACTCTGAAGAAATATCTCTCTCGTAGCCCTCTATCAGTCTCTCTGCACCCGTAATGACCAAGTCATCCACATACAACACCATAATGAGAGGCTCCTCACCTATCACAGTAAATTATAGGTTCAGATCTCCATCACTCTTTGTGAAAGCCATCTCCTGCAAGTACGTATCAATATTGGAGTACCAAGCTCTAGGAGCTTGCTTCAGGCCATAAAGTGCCTTCTTCAGTCTGCATACATGGGACTCCTTCTCATGCACGTCAAGGCCCTGCGGCTACTCAATGTACACCTCCTCCTGTATGAAGCCATTGAGAAATGTGGTATTCACATCCATCTGGTGGATCTTCCAACACATCTTTGCTGCTATCGATATAATGGAGTGAATGGAAGTATATCGAGCCACAGGAGCGAAGGTCTCCTCATAGTCTACTCCCTCTACCTGGGAGAACCCTCTATCCACAAACCTTGCCTTGAAATTCTCGATGATGCCATATACAACGTGCTTTATCTTGTAAATCCATCTGGAAGTAACCATATATTTTCCCTCAGGCCTCAGTACCACCTCCCAAACATCATTCTTCATGATAGAATAATACTCCTCCTGCATGGCCTCTCTCCAGACCTGCTAGCTAGATGCCTCCTCATAGCTAGAAGGCTCAGAGTTAATGATGTTGGAAACCATTGCCATATAGCTACATAATCATTCAGGTGGTCTACTCTTTGTGACCAGTCTCTTCGGTCCAGCAACAGATGTGGCCTCTCTCAAGGTATCCTGAAGCCACTTGGGCTTCCTCTTCCCTGAGCACACTTCTTCCACCGGAGAGTGAAACTCCTCATCCTCATCAGAAGCCTGAACTCCTGAATGTATGTTCCTTTTCCTCCTTCCTGAACCTATACTTGTAGATGTTGAAGTACCGTGTGAACTATCCATCAGTGGACTACCTAGTGAACTGCTCTACGGACTTCTCTACATGCTGCCCGAAGCACCACCCCTCTGACTCTGTGAGCCACTACTCACTGATGGACCTGCCACTGTAATCGATCTACCTCCTGATCACTATCCACTGAATCCCTATGACTGGATCAGCTACTCCTTAGGGTCTGGTGAATCTAGATACTCTAACTCCTGTGACCTCCTGAAAGCCCTGTCCTCCTTGAACTTCTTATCCCGCCTGACAACAACTCTCCTCCATGCAGGAATATAAATCCAAAAGGCTTTCGAGGTCTCATTGTAGCCCACAAAGATACCCTTCTTTGTGATGGGCTCTAGCTTGGTCCTCTTCTCTTTGATTACATAGGAGTATGCAATACACTGAAAGATACAAAAGTGACCAACATCAGGCTTCTTCCCAAAAAAATCCTCCTCCAGAGTCACATTCCGCAAGGCACGATGTGGGCTCCTGTTCTACAAATACACATCAGTGTTGCAGGCCTCTTCCCATAAAAATAACGGTAACCCCTGATCATTTAGCATGGCTTTGGAAGCCCCAATTATGAATGTGTTCTTCCTCTCCACAACATCGTTCTGCTAGGGGTTGTAAGGAACTGTGAACTCCCTCCTTATGCCTAGCTTCACACAATAATCAACATACTCACCAAGGGCGTACTCCCCTCCATTTTCCAACCTGAGGGACTTGATCTTCCGACCTTTCTGAGTCTCCACAAGAACTCTGAACTTTTGAAACTACTTGAAGACCTCACTCTTGGTCTTCAAGAAATAAATCTAGGTCTTCCTGGAGTGCTCATCAATTAATAAAAAATAGTACTCATATCCACTCAAGGAAGCATGAGACTTCTGACCGTTCACACTAGTATCAATCAAATCAAGAATCCCAGTCGATCTATTGTCACTACTGGGAAAAGGGGATTTGGAAAAATTCCCCATAGCACATCCTCTACATGTATCAATGTGATCAGAACTAAAATGTGGCACACCTGTAGTGATCTCTCGCAATGTCCTCAAGGACCCATGATACATGTGCCCCATCCTACAGTGCCAAATCTCATATAGCTCTGAACTACTAACTCTGTTGCTGGTACTACTGCTCAATGCCAAAAGGGGCTGAAACAAAAACTTGTACACCTTGGCATGGCATACACAAATCACTCTAGCTGAATCAACTGGAGCACCCCTGGGATATATAAGAACATGTCCTCTCCTGAAAAATACCTCATACCCTCTGTCCTCCAATGCTGAGACAGATATAAGGTTCTTCTTCATCCATGGCACATAGAGAACATCTGACACTTTCAAGGGAGGTTTGGGTTCCCTATCAAATGTCAATGTCCCCACATCGACTACTCTAAAAATACTATTGTCTCTGAGTACTACCTCTATATCAGTGCTACTCTCTGAAAGCTCTGAGAAGTACTCATGAACTCTTTTCATATGACGTGAAGCCCAACTCTCAACATACCAAATACCTGAAGATGCTCCGCTAGTGGAGGGAAATGCACACTCCCTCTCAACCTCTGTGGCAGGTGATCCTGCACTAGTGAACTGACAAGCAATGAACCCAAACTCCCGGTCAAATCTCTCCGAGAAGTCCTCTATCTCTGTTGATGTTGCAATGGTCTTGTCCTTTCCCTTCTTCTTCTTCTCCAGACACACAACTGCATAGTGTCCCAACTTCTGAAAATTTGAACACTTCACCTTGGAATAGTCCTTCTCCTTGTTCACCTGCTGCTTACATTTACCTTTGCCTTTTCCATCACCACTGCCTGTGGAAGCTTGCTTCTTTCCCCTGCCCTTCTTTCCCCTTGCTAACAATGCTACATCCTCATCCTCCTCAACTGATTTGGCTGCCCCAAGCTAGTTCTTTCTGATTTCCTTGTGAATGCAATCATCCCACAACCTCTCCCAAGTGGGAAGGGTCTCCCATGCAACAATCCCATCTCCAAAATTCAGCCATGTACTGGGAATACCATTCACTGTAATCTGCACCAAATCAGTGGGTGGAATGGCCTCTCCAATAGCTGCCAACTCATCTCTCACATTAGTGATCTTTGTGAGGTATGCAATAACACTATCAGTCTTTTCCATCTTAATGGCCTTCAGCTTCTCCCTTAGGACCATTTTCCTTTTTTCATTGGTACTTTGGTAGAGATTGATCAAGGCTATCCACATCTCATGTGAAAGTATCTTTCCTCTCATATGAGGAATGAAATGGCCTTTAATACCATCTAGAATCAGTCTCTTTCCCTTGGCATTCTTCTTATTAAACTCAACCAACTGAACAACATCAGTAGGCACTGCTACTGGGTGTTTTTGGGTATGTACCATTATGCCCCAGACTTCTACCTCCTCAAAGATGCTCTGGATCTCTCCTTCAATGAACTCTAGTTATTATTCCCATCAAAACTATCCTCCACCCTCAAGCCTAAATACATGCTTATTATCATAACAAAATGAAAATTTCAATGTTGTGGTAAAGGTTCAGTTTTCTCTATGAATTATAAGGTTTTTGTAATTTCTCACTTGCTGTCCCAAACTGCACTTTTTAGCCACCTAAGCTCTGATACCATGTAGAAATTTTGACCCAAACCCGGTTATTAGTTTCTCCTTATTACCATAAACATACATTCAACAGGCTGGAAACAACATATATTTCTGAAAATGTTGGAACACCTAATCCTACATGGGTAGGTGTGGAATATGAAAAGTCACAATGGAGTCCAAGTGGCCTTGGAATGTGAAACCAAGAGTCACACCATTGTACTATAAATGTACATCTTTGTATAATGGAAAATAAGAAAGCCTCACGCTTATCTTTCATTGTGTGTTGTTTCTCTTGTGTGTGCATTCTTCTTCCTCATACACCATGTGTGTGCTTCAACATGGTGTTTAACATGGTGTTTAATCTGGACCTGCTCCAAATTGACTGAGCCATTTGTGTTTATGGCCTGCATATCTGCAAAAAAATTGTTGACATTTTTGCAGCATTTAGAGAGTTTTTGCAGCAGTGTTTTTGCTGCCATTCAGAGGTGTTTTGAAGAGACTTTCTGCAACAGTCTTTTTGCCACATTCAGAAAGTGGTTTTGGAGAAGGAGCAACATTCAGAAGAAGGAGAAGCATTCAGAAGAAAGAGCAGCATTCAGAATTTGTTTTGAAGAAGACAACACTGCCCATCTGAAGGTTTTCATTCTAATTTATCTCTGCATTTTCTGCCTTTAATTCTGCTTTGGAAGAGCTGCTGGAAAACTATTTAAAATTGATTCCTGAAGAAGTTTTTGGTTTTACTACAAAAGAATTCTAAGTTCTGCTGGATTTTTTACTGCTGAGAAAATTAATTTTTCCACTGAGTCTACAAGATTCTGCTATACATTTGAAGAAAAAAAATTCTGTTGTATATTTGAAAGGAGAAAATTCTTCTGCTATTTTAAAGAGACCTCTTACTCCTCTGCTGTTTAAATTTAAAAAAAAAAAAAAAATATTGGCATTTGGCACTCTCAACACTCCCAATCCCTTATCTCTGCAAGACTCCATGCATTCTCTAATTCCAAATCCATGAGCATATACCCTCCCTTTGAAATCTACTTCACGCGCTCCCTAACTGGCCCCTCGGCCCTCTCACTAACTCTGTCACATTCCATTCACGCCCCTCTCATATCCTCTGCACACTCCTTAAACCGCTCCATTCCTAATCGCTCTGCTATCCTACGCATCCCTACGCCATTTCTACACATCAGCAAAAACTACGCTCATACCACCATTTAATTCCATTTGATACCTACTTATCGCTCCCCATGATTTACACTATCCTCACAAACTCCGCCTCAATCTAACGCTCACCTCACAAACTCTCCCGCTCCCGTCTGCCTACTCTACGCAGCTCCGTCCCTCCTACGAGCTCTCGCCCCTATCTACATCGTTTGCTCTCCCTGCACTCATCTACGCCCTACACTACACTCTACGCGGCCCTCCACACTCATCGTTTGCTCTCCCTGCACTCGAGCTACGCCCCTTCTCAAACGTGACCCCGCCCCTAACATCTGCTCCAGCTGCATTAATGTTGAACCCGTCCATACGCATTCCCCTCTCGCCTCACCTGCTCGCATCTGCAGCGCCCTCCCCAATCTCCCCACGCGCCATCTCTCAGGCCTTCGGCCTCTCTCCACGGCCCTCGGCCTCCCCATTCCCCTCGCTGCATAAACAAATCAACGTGTTCATTTTTAATCGACTGCTACCCATCCCCTCTGCCATCTACGCAACCGGCCTACCCTGCAACGCTGCCGCCCTTCCTTGCGGCCTCTCCACAACCGGCCGCTCGCCCTCCGGCTCTCCTCGCACTTGCATTTACCATTCCCACCCAACGCACCTGCGTTTCCAGTTCCCTCTCCACACTTCCACGTCCAAACCCGACCCCTCACAACAGCGCTCCCTATCTTCCACGCGCCCTACCACTCATACCTCCCTCCCTGCCCTACGCCGGCTCTTCCCTATCCATTCTCCCTCCCTCTCTGCCTACACCCATTTATCCAGCGCTTCAATGCTCAAACCCGCGCTGCAACCCCACACTTCCTCACTCTGCTCTACGGCACCTATCCATCTTACGCCGTCCCTCCCACACTAACTTCGGTTGGTTTTCACTGCCCCCCGTTTTGAAAAATCCGCCCTCCATTTACATTTTAATACCGCCCCATTTAAATTAATACCGCCCCTCCAAAATTAATAACGCCCCCTCCTTCTCCTATAATAACTCGCCTTCCCCCTTCTTTTTTAAATTCGACTTTTAAAAAAAATCTCCCTCCCTCCACTACATTTTAAATTCGATTTTTTAATTTAAAATTCCCTCTTCCCATTAAAAGTCCGCCCTCCTCACATTTTAAATTAATTCCCATATTTTAATATTCCCCCCTTTCTCATTAATAAAACCTTCCCTTTCTTTTAAATTTATTCTAATATAATCCCCCTCCCATTCCATTTCAATAAATCTCCCACCATTTTTAAATTCCCTCAATTTTTTTTTAATCCCAAATAATTATTTTTTAATTAATTTTCAATTAATTAAAAAAAAAAAGCAGCAGAGAGAGAGAGAGAGAGAGAGGAGAGAGAAGATTTGAACAGCAAGAAAAGATGAATGATATGTAAGCAGAATTGAAGAAATGACATGGACTATATATATATAGAAGAAGAAAGTGAGATTTGACATTGATAAAAAGGTTGATTTTTTGAAGAATTTCACATTTGAAGACAAGTTTGCCATCATTGAAAACAACTATTTGAAGAAGAGAAATCAGCTGCCCCAAGGCTTCTTTCATAGTGTTTTCAGTTGCACATATTTTGCAGAAATATTGTATTGCATTGACATTGTATTGTGAGTAGACATTGCTTCTTCATAGTTGCAATCAGTGAATTTGAGTTGTTGGATTGTTGATTGCCCTCCATCATTTGAGAAGCACACTTTGTACTTTGAGAATTTCTTGAGTCATTTGTATTTGTTTGAAAGGAATCACATTGTAAACGGGTGCATTTTCGGTTGAAGCCGACACCCTTTCATTTTTGAGCCTAAATTTTTGAAAATGGCCAAAATCAATGAGGCATTAATGTTGTTGAATGACCTCATTCATTCAAATGTTCATGATATGATAAAAATGAGCAAGGATGCTCTATGTAACATTCAGACTTGTTTGCTAGATGCACAAGAGAAGATTGAGTTTTTGCAGTTGGAATCTCAGCTCCAACAAGATGAACTTCAACAAAAGAGTCACCATTCTGAACCTGTTTCTGTTCAGAAGATTGAGAAAGACTCCCATCAGCAGCATGTTAGTAAAGTTCCTGTTGATTCACATTCAGTTCCTTGCACTAGAGCAGATTTTCATACAGATGCAGCAGCTCAACCTGCACTTCTCAAGCCCATCATCAGACCTTGGGAAGAGCTTGTCCACAACAAGCACCGAACTGGTCTTGGATATGACAAGGATGTGTCCCTTCATATTCCAGACTACACCAAGCCCATCATTTTTCAGAGTGTCGGATTCCTGTATGACAGTTCACCTACAGCTGTTCCAGATCCTGCTCCGCTTCCACAACAGATTGAGAAATGCCAACACTGTGATCGAGTTGGTCATATGAAAGATCACTGTTTTGATCTTCATCCATGCAAGCACTGTGGTCGGCACACTCATTCTACAGACAGATGCTTCAGACACAAGCCTCCTGCAAGAACCAAGATTCATCTTGGATGGATCGCTTCTTGGCAATGGGCATCAGAAGCCAAGAAGATGTTTACGACACATGTTAAAACTTGTTCACGGATATTGAGCAAACTTACAGTTGAGTTTTCGCCATCATCTCACCTTGTCCCTGACAGGGGGGAAAATGGTGGTCATGTACAAGCTTCAACATCAGATCAAGCGAGCCTGAGCCACAATCTCTCATTCCAGATTTAGAGTTGCAGCCAGAGTTCAAGCGAGCCTGAGCCACAATTCATCATTCCGGATTCAGAGATGTAGCCAGAGACACGGATGCCCACGAGCATACCTTCGGTTGGTGGATAACCTAAAACCATCATCTTTGGTTGGTGGATAACCTAAAACCATCATTTTCGGTTGGTGGATAACCAAAAACCATCATATTTGGTTGGTGGATAACCTAAAACCATCATTTTCAGTTGGTGGATAACCTAAAACCATCATCTTTGGTTGGTGGACAACCTAAAACCACCACAGGTAGTAGACCTCCCTTCTTTTAGGTCGAAGGTCTCCCTTTTTTATGAGGGACAATTTCTCTAGCAGAAGCTTTCAGCTTCATGCCAGTTTTGGAAGAGTTCCGGGGACTGCAACAAGTATTGTGTTCCAGTGTTTGTGGTCATCCTACAACCACCTCTTTTTTCCAACATTTCAGAGAGTTGATTCAGCCCAAGTGTTGTCATGTATACTTTGTAGATTTGTATTACAACTCTTTTCTTGGACTCACACATACCCCTTCGGATTAAGGGGGGATGTTGGAACACCTAATCCTACATGGGTAGGTGTGGAATGCGAAAAGTCACAATGTAGTCCAAGTGACCTTGGAATGTGAAACCAAGAGTCACACCATTGTACTATAAATGTACATCTTTGTATAATGGAAAATAAGAAAGCCTCACGCTTATCTTTCATTGTGTGTTGTTTCTCTTGTGTGTGCATTCTTCTTCCTCATACACCATGTGTGTGCTTCAACATGGTGTTTAACAGAAAATACAAATTCTGGAAATTTAAAAGTGCTGGAAAATGCAGAAATAAAACCCAGAAATAATTTCAGCCACACACACAGAAAAGGACACTTTGATTTTTGGTCAATATGGCCCAGGAAAAACCCCCTAAAACTCTTGGGGAAAACCAGTTCGAAAGCTCCTCTTTATTTATGAATATTTCTTTTACAGAGAAATGAAAAGTATAGTAAAAATTCCAGCAACCAATATTTTTACTTATCTAGAAAATCGTGCACAAACTCTACCTCGATTTTTGTGCCAAATACAAAAAAAAATTTACAGTAGAAATTACAACGTTAAATGTTGTACGGACAACACCAAAATTAGTGTCAGTACAGCTGTATGTCCTCCCTCAAAATAGTGCCACTTTTTGCCTTGAAAAATGTGTTGTACAACTGCTATACGGACCTCGATTTGTGTGCTACTGAACTGTTGTACAAATTCCAGAAAACAAAACTATTTTTTTGCTATACAGAGCTTGATTTCCATGCCTCCTTAACTGCTATATGGACCTCAAAATTTGTGCTGCAATAAATGTTGTTTTCACCTCCTCGAAATCCGTGCCACTTGCCTTGAACTTCGTGTTGTTGCTTGTTGTACAGATTTGTTGAAATCTAGAAGCCTCGATATGTGTGCCAAGGTAATATTCTTCCTCCTTATTCTCTACTCAGAAATATCTCCTTGGTTTCTTCTCCTCGTCTCTCAATCTGCCCATGAAAGACTAAATGATATTTTCTCTTCTTTTCCTCCTTTAACTAACCCTAAGTGACTTTGGAGGAATCCCTAAATCTAATGGCTGAGATAGCTTTAGATCTAGGGCTGAGATTAAATGTGAACTTAAATCTCACTTTATATTTTTTAATTCACCCCACTTTAATAAAGACCCTCTTACCCTTTTATTTCCAAAGTCACTTTTCACTTTCTAATTTCACATTGACTTTATTAAAGTCACTTTAAAATTAGACTTAGTAACTTTATCGCTTTTAAAGTCACTTTTAAATTAGATTTGACTTTACCACTTATAAAGTCACTTTAGGAGAAAAATTTAAATACATTTGGACTCTTTTCCCTATTCCAAATATCAAAGCCTTAGGGAACCACTTGTCCTCTGGTACCCAAATTTTAACATTCTTGGCCTCCCCCTACGACAATCCTTTTTTGAAGGGGAGATTGCATTGGAAATGCTATGCCCATATTTGTGATGGTGTGTACATCTAAAAGGACCTCTTTCATAATCAAGCACCTAAATATTTTCAGTCCCTATATTGATATTTATGGATTCGTAAAGGCCATTGTGCAATCCCAGGCTCACAAGGATCTTGGCCATACACATATCCTTGGTTTATTTGTATGAGTAATCCAGTTTCAAGAAAACCCTAAGACTATTTCCAAGATCTTTGAAACTATTTTCGTTCCATATATGGGATGGTAAGCTAAGCATCCAAACCCAAATTTGAACCACATCAAGCCTTTCAAGACTTGCATCTAAAAGCGACATCCAAAAGTTGAACAATACAGGAATCGAGTGAAAGTACAATACGGAATTGACATTTTTTTCAATGCTCCTTGAGAGAGCAAATATTTATCTGAATCCACACTTTAGCCAAAATTAAAATATTAGGGGGGGAGGTTGTACCTTAGGGGATATATGAGCCATGAGCTACTTTTTCAAGGTCCCATTGTTGAATTTTTTCTTAATTGCTTGGCCTTCTAGAGACTTCTCATCCAAAGGCTTAGAGTTCTCCATCTCCACGTCTTCCCCCGAACTAAGCTTGTAAGTGACAGGGATTTTGGCACTCCTAAAAACCCTATTCTTCTTTGATTAGGGCCTAGAACCTCATAAAACTTTATCAGGTGAGTGTGAGATTTCATCACCATCATCTTCCCTATTTTTTTTTTCACATTCTATAGGCGTGGTTTGATGTTCACTACCATCCCCATACACCATAACAGTATTCAAAATATTAATCGTTTCTAGTTAAAAAACCTTCATCACCTATTCCTCCTCTGTTACGAGATCGAAGGCCTCCATTAGTGTCCAAAATGATTAGATTCCCCTCAACCAGAGGAAAAGCCAGAGGGGTATCTAACTCTAGCTCATAAAACTTGTTTAGAAGTGGCGTCAAAGCATTAAAACTAGACACCCCACAAAATGGGGGAACCCATAAGTTAACATTTCATGTCTCCACTAGTTCTGAACCACCATAATTTACTTGGGGAAAGGTTAAAAAATAGGAAACATATGGTAAACTAGTAACATTTGACCCATGACCACCAAAATTTGAGCCAGAAGCCCAAATCTCCTCTAGGGAAAGCCCTCAAATGAAACCATACTTCCTATCGATGTCCCATTTAACTTGTTTATGCCCACCTTGGAATATTTAAACTCCTCTTATGAGACAAACATGCCTATGTGACTATGGATTTATAGAATTCATTTGAAGGCATAAGGGATACCATGAAGCTTTGGTGAAAGATAATTGAAGAGGGACACATGTCATGGACATGAATAGTGATCAGATGAGTGAGTTCCAAGAAATGAGGAACTTCAAGCTGAGCAGATGGGAAGGAAGATTCTAATGTTGAAACATATTGGAGAGTTACTCTTGCACACGACAACAAACATAGGTGAAAACTTGAGCGACTAGGAATTGTTGCATAGCATCAGTGCAAAAAGGAAAAGGAAAAATGAGGAATTCTGAAGAGATCCCCATTAATTAATGTGTTCCTTGTTTATTATCGGGGATTCATCTAAGCCTTGGTTTTATTTGACACAAGAAGATGTCCATTGCGCTCATGACTGAGTAAGCAACAACATGACACCCAAGCGACTGGTTGGTCCATGAGAAATAATGGACAATGGCGGGACAACCATTAGATGTGTAACAAGGAAAGGTAAGGTAAATAATCGAGAGGTAATAAGCATCTTAGCCAAGATGGGAACTACAGTTGACCATGTTGTGCATTCCTTTGCACAGATAGAGGAAAATTCTCTTAATCTTAACTTATGGACATATATAAGTATATATGGTATGCATTCTCATGATGATGAATACATGTATATATATATATATATATATATATATATATATATATATATATATATATATATATATATATATATATATATATATATATATATATATATATATATATATATATATATATATATATATATATATATATATATATATTCCATTTTATGATAGCGTTTTTAGGGGTCATTCTTGTGGAAGTGTTGTTATTTTTATTTTCTTGATGCATATGTGAAGGGAATAAAATATTCCTAATTTTATGAGGGAATCAAGTGGGAAAGGTAGCCTTAATTAATCTATAATTTTAATAGCAAGTGAATATGAAATCATGAATTATGCCATGTTTACATTATGAAAAAGTAGTGTTGAAGGGTGAAATATATATCAACAAAGAGAAAAACAATATCATCTACGACATGAGGGCAAAGACACTACAGGCAGTAATACTTGGTGTTTATGCATGGAGACAAAATGGTCTCTCAATTTTCAAAATTGATGCACACATATCATACTGTGCTATGTGTGTGTTGTATATGTGTTGTGTAAAAGAACTGAATTGAGGGTTGAGGGTGCATAAGCCTTTGGATTCCCTTGAGGTTTGAGGAATAAACCTATAGATTCCCTTTTTGTTGATTTGAAGGTGGAAGCATAAGCCTCTAGATTCCCTTAAGGGTGGAGGTATCAGCCTCTAGATTCCCTTGTTTTTTATTTGATGGTGGAGGCATAAGCCTTTGGATTCCCTTGAGGGTGGAGGTATCAATCTCAAGATTCCCTTATTGTTGATTCGAGGGTGGAGGCATAATTCTGTAGATTCCCTTGAGGGTAGAGGTATAAACCTATGGATTCCCTTGTTTTTTATTAAGGGTGGAGGCATAAACCTCTAGATTCCCTCATTGATGATTTGGGGTGGAGGTGAAAGCCCGTGGATTCCCTTACTTTGGAAAAGGGTGGAGGTGGACACCTATGGACTCCCTCGATAGAGTTATGGACCAAACAAGAGGTCAATTATTACAATTCCTTATGGTGAATCTAATGGAAATCTATGTGTTTTGATGTAGAAAATCATGGGAGACTATTCGGTTTGGGTGGTTGAAGTTGGCTGCAAGGTTGATAACATCTATAACAAAAGGAATTGGAGCATGCAACAACATGTTGGTAAAGGACTTCGGGAATAGGTCCATTGTGGAACACTAGCACTCAATAATTCCCACTAATTTCAATGAAGAATGTTATGAATGGTATTATAGTTTAGAGGTTGAAGGATGCCTTATTTTGATATCCTTTTAGTGTGAGGAAGACTTTCCAAGGGATGGATCACCCGAGGGAGTGTGAATCAGAGAGGGAATTTCTATACTTGGAAGGTGATTAATTGCACAAAAATGGGTAATCGTTTCAGCCAAGGGATTTAGAAGTAGAGAAGGGAAGGCCAGAAAAGAAAATAATAATAACATTGCTTTTGAGTCATGAGAATAGCTGATTGGAATCAAAGTCACATTGGGGTGTGCCTAGAAAATAATGTGCCAATGAATGTTCGTCAAAGGAACAAGACCGCAGGATAGCAGTGTCGAACATGGGAGGCAAATGGCACCCCAAAGGAAGAGAACAATTTGAGTTGTACTAAAATCCTCTAAAGAAATAAAGAACTTCAAACTTGCCATGGGGAGATGGATTAAATTTGTATATTAATGATTATTGAGTGGCTGGTAAATCATTGTGCATATAAGATTCATTATAAAAATATAGTATAGAGTTGTACATATAAAGCTCCACCAAACAATATGTGTGTTTTGTTTATTTTCTTGTGTTGCATATGGACTATGATAGCCCCTAGTTAATGATTTATCCCTTGTAAATAGTTTTAGTAATTAAACAAATGGGCTGAGTAGGGATGCAAATTACAAAGACTGAGGATGGATTTTTCTTGGGTTATGTAGTTTACGTGTTACGGGAAAAAAAATATGAATAGATTGACAATCATTAAAGGCTATTTTTTGTGTTGTAATGGAATGTAGCCTCTCAAATTTATGAGGCTATAGAAATAGTACACAACACATGATTTCTTGGAAGAAGGGAGAAGAAAAAGACGAAAAATTGAAGGCAGTGCAAGGTATTGTCAAAGAGAGGTCAACACTGCAAGGAGGAAATGTGTCTCATGGAGAAGAGAGAATAAGGACACGTGGAGGTTAGCTAACATGCTTAGAGAATTGAAAAAGAAAACATTTACAGGGGAAGTTATGAAAGTAGAACCATACAGAAAGAACCATGAGGAACAAGCACTATTAGAGAACCACCATGGATGAGAGATTATACAAAGTAGCACACAATCAGTATAAAGGGAGCTAGCATCTACTGATGTGATGCTAAGAAGAACCACCATGGCCAAGAACACATAGAACACAGAAGCTATCATAACATAGTTTGTTTTATGTTGATTTCCACTATGGAACTAGAGGAGGCATTGAAAAATAGAGGACACAACATCAAAAGAGAGAAAATGCAGAAAATACAGAGCAATTTTGAATTTCTCGATATCTAGGTTTTACTATAGTGTGAGACCATCAAGACACAACAGAGCATGGTTTGAACTAGGGGGAATGCTTGGGCACCTACTCACAAAGAAATAAATTATTGGAAACATAGTGTAATAGTGGAGGCACATCTATTCAATTCATGCGATCTTAAAGGAGATGTTCACATTTCTGGTTGATCATTTGGAGTATCGGAGGAACTAGTTCTCTAAGTGAAGGGAAACTTTAGGATACCCTGGGGGAATGGAGGGTGGAGATGGGATTTCTCTAGAGTCCCTTAACAACATGAGGTAGAGCTTTATCCTTAAAAGTCTTGGTATAATCTATAGAGTCTCCTTTGCTTGCTTCATTCATTTTTACAGTCGATTCTTGAGTTACCTTAGTGGGTGGAAACATTGTTGATATGATCAGGGTGGGGTGAAGTCTTTGGATTACCTAGAGCTCATTATTTGTTGAATAGTTGGAAGGTATAGATAATAGTACTATCGATTCCCTAAAGAATGTTTTTTTTCCTATTTGGTTGGTGGGTAGAGGGAGAACAACCTCTAAATTCCCTATTTCGGGGAGTAGTTGACATACAATCCATTGAGAAATCTATCTCGGTCTCTGGAATATGGCTCAGGGGTGACCGTTGCAAGTAAGATTGGCTAAAAATATCTACATTTGGGTGGATATTTGTAGTATCTAGCTCAGTTTCCCAACTCCAATATTAAATCTAGATAAGTATTAATATGCAATTTTTTCTATTGAGGTTCCTTTTGAACTGTTAGACTAATGTTGTACTCATTGCATGATTGGATTATGGTTTCATTTAATGGAAAGGAAAGGAATTCTGATGTATGTTATTGTGTATTGTGATTTGCATTGGTGGTTCCAAGATGAGAACTTAAATATGAATGTTCATCTTAATTATTGTTGTAAGAAGAACAATGTTCTTCTTATATTGAAAGCCTTAAAGTTCTGAAGCATTTTCATGGTATTGTGGTTTTGCAGTAGTGTTTCCATTAATTTTAAATGTAAAAATCCCAAATTTTAAATGATGTTGCATGCGAGATGGTTTATTTCCCTGAGTCCATAGGCTTCACGTTCTAATGAATAGTTATGATTTTATGCATCAAGTTTTCATGCACTGATTTTAGATATACATGCACCCATGTGAGTGAAAGGAGAACTTGATAGAGAAATTTGTGTTTTGGACACTTCCTCCCTTGTATGCTTATACAAGAATAGTGTAATTCTATATATGCTATAATGGTAGGGAATATAGGGATTCCTTGCCCTAAGGCTAAATGAGCCTTTGCATAAGCTCGAGAGACTAATGCAGTTGGTGATTTACTATGGTGTTGATAACACCATGAGCACCTTGTGTGCATGACTTTCAATCACACTGTTATGTGCTTAATTTTTTTATTGAGGAGAATAGTTGAGTCCCCTAAGCCTAGAAAGAGAAAATAATGCGCTTCCTCAAGCCTTTGTGTTGATCATCCATGTAATGGATCTCTATTGGAAAACCACCAAATTCAATAGTTTTGAATCATTATGACCCAAGCTCCAAGTAGAACCACCATGACCGAGCCATGGTTGAAGTTTTTCGCAAAAGATTCATAGCCTCACCTCGTATCTTTAGCCTTTAACCTTATCCATGGATGCAATGTGGAATTCATTTTCTCGTGTAAGGGTAGGCTTCAAGGCCATATCACTAGTCTAGAGGACCACAAGGCATGACTAGACACAACTCCAATGTATTGAAAAACCAATATTAAATTGGGACGATCTAAGGAAAGATCCAGGATGACCTAATATTGGAGGCTCCATCTCAAAAGCTCAAAAAAGTGGCTCAGAAGGGAAAGTTAGGCTAAGACGGGTCGGGATGGCGTGAAAAAATTGACGTCATGGATTAGGTCGGGAAGACATGGAGGAGATGGCAGAGTGAAGAAATTCGGTGGTGGATCTTCACACACATCATTCTAGAGGGAGGATTCTGGATGGTTTAAAGGTTACATAAACAAGAGCATCCAAGATGATAGGAGGAGTTAGCAATAGAAATCACAATGATTGGAAAATTTTTGGAGTGGGAGGTCCTTGTTGTACAACTCATCCCAGGAGATCCTCCCCGGAGGTTTTCATAGTGGTGTATGAGTGAGAGAGTCAGATTGACTTTGTGCTGAGATGGCGTAGCAGGAATGGACCTGGGATGCAGTTTCCCAACCTATTGCAAGGTGACAAGTGGAGTGGAGTCATATGAGCTATGATGCAAAGAGGAATGTTGTGAGCCAATAATACGTGTTAACTACACTAAACAGTGGCCCACTGGTACACATCATCCTAGAGGGTCAACCCTAGAGTAGCTTGAGAAAGAGAAAAGGGAGTGAGCAACGTAATAGAGCTTGGGAGATGGGAAAATATGTGTTAATGAAAAAAATATTCAAATGACGTGGGAAGCTCAGCGATGAGGGTTGACCTTGGAGCAATAAGTGGAGGTGCAAGGTGTTAAGGGTCAGGGTAATGGGCCTGAGTAACGAAGGGGTTATTGACGGTTTGTCAATTTCTTTATATATATATATATATATATATATATATATATATATATATATATATATATATATATATATATATATATATATATATATATATATATATATATATATATATATATAATGATGCATGGCTGGAGGGTATAGGATGAATGTAAAAATATAAATATAAGTGAAGTTTACAAGGACCATTTCTATGAATGGGTCAGAAGCCATTACACCATCGCCAAGTGGCACTATCAACACAAGCTAACTGGGAAACCATGTGGAAGCCATGTGGGGGCCATGTGGAAAGGGAAAGGATGGTGTGGCACTTATCTTTGAATTACATTAACTTTGATCTAGAGGTCAGATCAGGATGAATTTTATATCTTTGAAATTGTCTCTACGAGACGAATGCAATGAAATCATTCATGTGAATTTTTATAGAAGTAAAAAAAGATATACAATTTTACCCATTTCTCTAGCAGTACTAGGGAATTCAAATTAGTAAGTGAATACTTCACCAAGGTTAAGGTGGGGTGTTTACATCAACATTACTTTTATTCAATCCAAATGGGTGACATGCAAGTGCAATAAAGAGGAATTTAGTCAGGATAGTCTTCATCAACTCTAGTTATGCCATCTGGTAGTTTCTGACCTAAGTTTGTTTATTCTTGTAGTGTTTATGTTATTTTTTTTTTATTTTAAATTCTCGATGGATATACTCTATTTTTAAACTTATCTCTAGGAATTCATGTATCCCATGGGCATATCCCCATATTATTTTATCTTGGTTTTTTGTTTCTTGGTGGGGACGAGGGATTTTAATTATTAATTTTGGTGGGTCACCCCAGTCTCAATTAGAGTCTTTTTGTTTTCTTTATTAATGTGGGGTTGTGGTACGATCATTATGAATTTCCCATGGATTTTTTAAACTTGGGGTTAGTGAGTTATTTTTCAACAAATGTGGGGATCATTTGTTGTTTTCTTCACTGTGTAAACCCAAGAGGGGCATCATTATCTTGTTATTTCTTCGGGGCTGAACTGGAATCTATATGGGATTTGTAATGGGTCCCCTATAATACTATGTGTAGGTATAGTGAGGATTCATGGAGGTATCTAATAATTAGGGGGGGAATGCCCTATATCAGATAATTTACCTCCTCCTTTGGGACATCTCCTATTGCAATTGGTGTAGGCTCTTGGGCCCATGCCAAGTGGGAAGTTTTAATCATTTAAACAACACAATTAATTTGTTGTATTTGTGGTTCATTTTCAGAAAATATGATAGCTAAGAAATAATTTTGAGAAAAAGGGCTTGCGTCAAGAAAGGGGTTGCTTACTACCAAGAGAGATCCTATTAGGGAAACACCTATATGCACCACCACATATAGGGGTTTTCTTCTCATTAATGGGAAATAACCTCACATCATATTTTGGAAAAAATCACCTCGGCAAAAGGGGAGGCCTCTTGTCATAGAACCTCCTTATCAGATACAGAGGTGTTGAATGAACAAGAAAACTAGATATCATACACACATCATACGATGGGTCGATTCAAACATTGCATGTAGACGATGGATCTGTATTGGAAAATGAAATTTCTATTAGGGAGGATGATATTGGACAACCATGAATCACACTTGAACATTCTTTAATCATTATAGAATCTGAATAGAGGATGGAGCGGATCGAGTGCCACTTAAGCATTCCCCCAGTAGTAGAAATACCCCTAAATGTCCCAACAAATACCATCTTTGTGCCAGGCTTATATTTTTACCCCATGGCATGATGGTTAAATGAAAATATTCATTTTTTTCTTTGTTTTGTTCATTATATATATGGTCAATCAATCTTGTGTGCCAACTTCATCTTGGATAATTTTGTAGCAATTTTCTCTCAAATTTATATGTCCTCATTGAGGAGGATTTTTATTTTGGGTGTGGTAAGGTCTCCCATGTGAGAGGTTGACTAAAAATATGTAATCCTCATTATACAACCTGATTTTGTGAGATAATAGAATTTCAGTTCACAAAAAAAAAAACATGGGCCAATATCACACCTTATCAATACCACGTGTCCAAAAAATCATAATTCATTTCATATAATTTTTTTTTAATTAATCAATTTAATTAAAAATGAAAAAAGGGCATGACTACTTTGGAGATAAATATCAACATTTGATTTGTGTATACTACTAAGAATATCCTAGAATATTTTGTGGAGGTAAAATTACTATCATCCACCTAATAATGATTAATAATTAAATTAAAATTATGGAAGCCCTATTCCAAAATAGACACGCATATCAACATAATTAATCTACATAGGTGAAATGTGAACTATGATTTAACATAATTCCTACATAAACTTACAAGAAAAATATTTTTAATTGTTTCATAAAAAAATTATTTGTAACAAAAAAAATACTTTTGAATACCCATAAAATGAAATGAGGACAATGAAGAAAATTATCTTTAAGATAAAAAATTTAAATTTATCTTTTATGACCATCAACATCCCTTTATCTATTGTGAAGAAAAGGGAGATGACAAACATATTTGAATGATGTAGCCAGGAGGGTTGAGTTTCCAAGGTTTGTGAAACTCTAATTAGTAGCTACACATTGTCTAAAGGAGTAGACAATGTACAAAAGGAAAATTGCAGCATCAAATGACATAAGCTACAACACGGACAATAAGAATAATGAGGTCAATGAGCTAAAGGAATCAACCCACGTATGTGGGTATTTTTCTGATTATATTTTTTATTTATATTTCGGAAAATGAGGACCTAATGGACTAGGCCTCAGTCCTAGATGTATGCAGTCAAAGGAAAAACTTGTATATTGTGTACTATAGCTTGGTATCAAGTTTTTAAAAGGGTCATGATCACTGGTATGGGAGCCATGAAGTTTTCTTATTAATGGACTAATAAGGAATGTGATTTGGGACAAAATTATCTATCTGTTGATAACTTTCATTGTGCAAAGTTGCTTATTGTTGAGAAATTCTAGTGTGTTTATTTGATTTTCTAAGTCATAGACCAGACCTAGCATGCAAGTAGGGGGAATTTTAAGGAAGGAGGGTTATCTTAAATTTTAGCAACCTTGGCGAATATTACTAGTCCCTAATATCCAAATTTTAAAATGTTTGATGATAATTTTGTAAAAATGTTTATATTTCTAATTACTTTATATTATACAATATATAATATTGGCGATTTTTAAGGAAAAATAATTTTATACTATAAAACTTGGGAAAATTCATTTTTAGAAAAAAGGAAAATTTGAAAATAAGTTTTTTGGAAAAAAGCATGGAATATTAGCCCACTTGCAAATATTAGCCCCTAAAATTTTCCCTACGTGAAAGGTAATTTCAACACGGTATTAGAACTACTTTGAAGGGAAGCTAGATTAGAGTTTGCATAGGTGTCAGCTCTAGGAGGGGCTATAAAATTGTTGCAGGAAGTAATAGTATTGCCTATAAATAGAGAAAAAGGTTTAACTGAGAACATGGATATGTGATCTTCATTGTTTTGGTCACGAGGAAGGATGGGAGTTCTGGTGGATTGGTGTTGAAGGGAAAATTTCCCAGGGGCTAGGGTTGAGAGAACCCAATAGAGTGAAATAAGAACATACCAAAGAAAAATCATGCAATCAGATCAAGCACTCAAATTCATGAAAGTATGAACTTGAGACATACCCATAGGCCCTACGTTTGAAGTAGATCCAACAGGGTCTAAACCCTCAACCTTGTTCCAAAATGTGCAAACCTGTAAATATATAATTGAAATGCAAGTAGATCACTGAATTCAAAGTACATGTACATATATATGTTATATCATCATAATAATCATCAAAAATTAACATTCATAATATAACAATGCTATTTGGAAATAAGACATGATTTTCTTTATTAACTGAAAGAACCAAGAATAGGTGAAGCTACAACCTGATCCTAATTATAGGCACTGAAAAACCTTCCTCTGGATCCATCCATCCTGATCCATTGAATACCACCTATTCAATATATGCAATAAGATTCTAGATAAAGAGGTTGAGCATCTCTACATGGAAATACGGGTCTCTTGGAGACAAGGAGTGCAGGGAGCATGGGAAAATTGGAGACTTGATGTTGGGAAATTTGGCTATTGTATGCATACCTCTCATTAGGATTGAATTAGGCCTAGCCATGGGGTGTATATATACCACCAAAAACCAGTTGTTTTTTTTAGGCCACAAGATTTTGTATGTGGGATTTTGGTATAACTCATAAGCCCCAACCCAAAAATATCTTTTTATATGTTTTTTCAAGTTTTAAAAATGTGTATGCAGGTATGATTCAAAGGAAGCATGTATGTACGTGCCTTTATAGTGGGAAGATTCATGTATATATTTCAAAAATATCATTTTTTAAATAAGGATAGGTCTGAAAGGGGAAGATATTTTCCCAAGCCATATAATAGCATCTAGTCTACAAGAGTGATAAAATATGTTATAACATATGCCCCCTAATGTATGAGATTAGAAGGGGGATTGAAGGCCGAAATTAATTAAATATAACAAGGAGGATTCATTCGAAAGGTATAGGAGGAGATCATCAGATTCCAGTCCATCCAATACCTATAAAAAGGGTCAGAAAGAAAACTCATATCCAAGGCAGGCATACCCATGCTCATAAATACTAAAGCATGCCCATTGATCATGTACAATATGAATCCAAGATGTATAAATAAGCATGATAATGACCAGAAGAATACATAATGGAAAAAAGGTCATAGCTGTGAAAGAACAAAATGGAATATGTGTCAATACAATATAGGATGATACACGTACGAAATATGTTGTATAATTGATCCCACATGAGTACCAAAGTCATATGAATGGAGTAGTGGTACTACATAAAACTTGGGTTCCAACATATAAGATGTTATTTAAAGTGTGTGCAACATACAAGTATGGATTTCATTGGCATAAAGTTGAAGGATCTTTCAAGTGATTTGAGATGCTAACACAACCTGAGGTCTTCACTGGCCACAGATGTTACATTTCTACACTATGGGAATAAATGAACTTAAGTCGACCTTGTGATAAATAGTTTGATTATCGGTCATTGATGTATGTTGTTAAAAAATATGAAAACATCGAAAATAAAAGCCTTCAATATTTTATTATAGAGAAAACATCTTACAACATATGTGCTGGCACAGACTTGACCAGTACGCAGGCACCCACCTGCGCTCGTTTACCAGCCTCTCCTGGAAGGGAGCTCCAACCCCCTGACTCGTTTACCAGCCTCTCCTGGAAGGGAGCTACGACCCCATGATCTCATTTACCAGCCTCACCTGGAAGGGAGCTACAACCCCCTGACTGAAGGCTACAACCTTCAGCACCACCACATGGACCACGTTTCATCAATTTTCACACTAGATCCGGCTTCCTTTGGGAACACAACTTGTGACCCGTTTCATCATATTTTGTTGGACCCACTCCACACATTTCAAAGCTCAATCATACATCAAAACGAGATACCTATCAATTCGGACAACCCGGATCGGTATGTTGGCTGCAAAAGACGGATGGAGATGGTGCATTCTTATTCATCTTCAGCCATTCCTAATTTTCATCGCGCTTTCCTTTCACTGATCCTGCGTATATACGCGCCTTCTTCCATACAAATCCACGTATACTTCTGCACATTTTACAGAACTAATTTCACTACCCATACACGCTTTCTCTTCAGCAAACCCGCGTATATACGCGCTTACTCTGCGGCGAACTAGCGTATAGTTCTTCAGACATTTAGGTCATTGCAATTCTTCAAAACAGATACATCACTCAGATTTTACCCTTTACTTGAGACAGATGTTCACCTCATCTCAGATCTAATCATTCCATAAACAGATCTAACAGATACAAATACATTCCAGATCTAGATTCCCTTCTTCATCATTTTCTTCTTTGGTGCATTATGCATTCAGATCTATCATGTAACCCTTTCCATTCAGATATCCTTCAGAGAGAATTATTCATTCAAGCTCAGACTACTTGCCCACATTTGCATAATGAATTTCTTCTCCTTATATAGGTTTACCCTTTATCAATACCATGAGCCAAAACCACATTACTTTCGATGGTATTCCTGGATGGGGTCACATAGACGAATCATTACTCAATACAATGGGTCAATACCATGGTGGTTACCCCTAGTTTTACATATTTAGAGCGTTTTTTCCCATACGCGACTTGGCATGTTATAACTGCTTGCATGCGAACTTAGTCTAGACATATCTACGTATGCCTTGGGACACACTCTTTCATCGGGTTACATTTGTACTGATTATTTCTTCCATCAATACCTTCTATACTCATTGTATGCTACTCGAATTTACATCATTTAACAAGTTCATCAGAACACCATTCATCAAGCACAACTTCATTAATGAAGTTGCCATCATCTTAATTCAGTGGGTTGCCATCAAGGACAACACTCTGCATCATATTGCCAACAATCTTCCCCTTTGGACTTGATGGCAACCATGATGGTGTTTGGTTACCACAACAGATAGGTACATTAAGAATACAATGACACCATGTCACTCTCCCCATTTTGACAACATTCTTTCCTTTTATTCAAACACCATGTCACTCTCCCCCTTTGACATCAAGGGCAAAGAGCGGATCAAAACCAACACAAGGTTTTCTCCTCATGTAGAAGGAAGCGCTCTACAGATCTGATATGTACTGAAGTTACCATGCTCCCCCTGAGTTCATGCTGAATCTTCAAACATATTTTACAATGAAGTACATGACTCAATGACCTTCCTATCACCAAGGACTCATACTTACATCAAATATCCAACCAAGTGGATTTACATATTTCAACTCAAGTACCCAACCAAGTGGGTTTACACATTTTGACTCAACTACCCAACCAAGTGGGTTTACAAATTTGAACAAGTCCTTCCATGACTGAATATTACAATTTTACATCATAGGTCTCAACATGACCTTTTTCATCAAATTACAAGTATGACTTTTTATGACCAATACCAACAAGATCTCAAGAGAGAGATCATATATTAGAACCATCATAATGCCAACAATTCATTGTACTCAACAAGCCTAATGCTCCCCCTGAAAATGTGCACCCAAACATCCTTTCCATATGACCAAAGCTCCTCCTTTGCTTGTGCATCCTGACCACTTTCAACAGCAAAACATCAAGGCATCTTCACCCAAAATCAGAGAATGAGACAGAAATATAAGAGCTGAAATACCACCAGAGACTTCAAACAGCATCAGAGATACCAAACAACACCATAGCTTGTGCTGAAGAGATGCCGATCCATAAACATTGTCAGAAACCACACATACGTGATTTTCTGTGTATTAAATCGCGTATATACGCGACTGTGTTTCAGAAAATCCGTGTATCCATTTTAATCTTTTGAACTTAAGTAGGTATGTTCTTCTGAAAGACAGAGACAACTCCAGCTTCTGTTTGTGATATTCAAATGCTTCCCAGAACAACATCTTCAAATATGTGTCAAGCAGTCATCCATGTGGTCCAATATTACCAAGATCTTCAAGATTTAACATGATGTAACATATGTAAGGAAAAGGTCTCATCCATAGTAACAAACTCTGCATGATCTATTCTTATCTCTGAATCATAAGACTTCCAACTCATCCATGTGTGAAAACAAAGAATACTCTTCAGCAAAAGCAAGTAGGGCTCATCCATAAACTTATCATAAGAAACCATGTATCAAGTCATCATCACTTGAGCATGAGTATCACAATAACCAAAGAATAAGCAGATACAGTGCCAATAATACAGTCATTAACAGTCAGACTGATGCTCCCACTAAACCTCTGCTCCTGTTCTTCAGTTGTCATATCAATTCTCTTATCATCAATGCATACGCGACTGTGTCTGTTGTAACTCGTGTGTATATGCGGATTTTGTTCACAGAACCCGCGTATTGAAAGTGAAATATAGAAAATTTCACATTCCTTCATCTCCCCCTGAATTTGTGCCTCCTGTACCTGTCTTCTTCACACCAGATGCACTGTCAAAAATAATCATAACCAGAATTACTAAATCAACCATGAGAATCATCATGCATTGCTCCCCCTGTGACGATACATCACTAATTCCTTTAATGTATCTCACATTACTCCTGCAGTCATTAAGAGAAGTAAGCTTCAGATGCTGGTGACTGCAGTAGGGTCAGTATTCCCTACGTTTCTGACCGGTCCTCTTTCTTTTTCCAGCTTTGCTTGAAATTTCTTTTAGTGTGCTGAAAATTCTCCAATTTCTCATATCTGTTCATCCTGCATTCTTTTTCCACATGTCCATACTTGTTACAAGCATAACATCTCATGTGACCAGAGAAGTAAGCATAAGGATCATAGTGTGTTTCTCTATTCTTCCTTCTATTGCAATCAGCTGCTTTATGACCATACTTGTTGCATAAAAAACAATATCCTTTGAAAAAACCAGAGTACCTCTCTTTGTAGAATATGTTTGTTTGTGGCTGAAACATTCTGCTTCTGCAATTTTCTGCAACATGCCCATAATTATGACATTTGAAGCATTCAACATTATTGAATGATTTCCTTTGAGAATTCATCATTGTTGGTTGACCTTTTGTTTCTTTCAACACTTCAGATTTTACTTTGTCATCCTTTGAATCTATAGCACCTCCTTGTGAACTAGATTCTCCTTTAACCGTTTCATGAAAACCAAGACCAAGTTTAATAGAAGGAGATCTTTGACTACTAAGAATGTTATCCAGAATCTTAGTACTATCTTGAAACCTCAAGCGTTTATCCTTTTCTTCTAATTTACCTTTCAAAATATTTACCTCAACCTCTAATTTTTGGCATTGCTGCTTCATACTTTCTTCAACCCTTCTTCCTTCTTCTACTTGATCATTCAAATTTAGGATCTCTTCTTTCAAACCATTCTCTTGTTCTTCAAATGTTTGAAGTAGATCTTCATTCTTCTTATTTGACTTTTCCAGATCTTCTTTCAAGGAGATGATTTCTGCTGCAAGCCCTTCCTTTTCAAATGATAATAGAGGTTCCTCAATCTTCTTATTTGACGCTTCGAAATCTGCTTTCAGAGAGATGATTTCTGCTTCAAGTTTTTCACCTTGATTGGTTGCAAGAGCGTACAACCCTTGATACTTGTCTATCTGTCCCTTCATTGTTTCTATCTGTTCATTCATTTTAGAGATCACATCTTTGTAGATAGATTCCTTCCTTTTGAATTGATCCCAATAAGTACTTTCATCATTGATCTTGAGATTTGCTTCTAGACTTATACTGTTATTTTCACTATCTTCATCATTACATGCACAAGAAAGTGGATTACAAGAACAACAATCGATACCTGTTTCATTTTCTTCTGCACATGTTTTCTGAGATTTCTCCTTTCTTTGAGTAGCCTTCTTCTTTTGCTTCTTTGCCATGAGCACTTTCAGATCTTGGTCAGAATCTTCTTCATCTTCACTTGATGTATCATCTTCATTTGCATAATAACTCTTTCCCTTTGCAGATTGTTTCTCTTTATCATGATTTTCTCTATAAGGACATTTAGTAGCATAATGCCCAACTCTTCCACAACCAAAACATTTGAAGGGGAGCTTACCTTTGAATCTTCCAGTTCCGAGTTGGAGTTTTCTCACAAAATTTGCTTCTTCTTCTTCTGATATATAATTTGATTCCTTGACATCTTTCTTTTCTTTTCCTTTTGCACATGCCTTAAAAGCAACTTCTTTAATTTGAGAGGGACCTCCTTGTCTCATTTCATAAGCAGTTAGGATACCATGCAATTGAACAATAGTAAGAGTTTGCAGATCTTGCCTTTCTTCAATAGCTGCTACTTTTGACTCAAATTTTGAAGTCAAAGATCTTAAGACTTTTTCAACAAGAGTAGTATCAGTTATGGTTTCACCCAAACTTCTCATACGATTTACAATATCATCTAGACGTAAAAGGAAACTGGCAATACTCTCATCACTATGCATCCTTAAATTTTCATATTCAATTCGGAGAGTTTGGAGTTTTGCACTTTTTACCTTTGTATCTCCTTCATAGCTCAGAATGATTTTGTCCCATATTTCTTTTACTGAATTTAGCTGCATCACTTTAGCAAATTCTGGTTTAGACATGCTTCCTAATAAGACATTGACTGCTTTGGCATTGATTTCATATTTCTTCCTTTCTGTTGCATCAGTGGGAATACTTGCCGGATATTGATAACCTTCTTCCACGATTGCCCATACTTCTGCACCAAGACTTTGCAGATATGCTTTTGTTCGTATCTTCCAGAATAACAGATTATCTCCATTGAATAGAGGTGGCCTTATAGACATTACTCCTTCATGACTTCCCATTGTGACGGATCTCCTTCAAGCGATCAAGCTTCTGCAGAAGAACCTGCTCTGATACCAATTGTTGGGAAAAATACTGAGAGGGGGGGGGGGGGGTGAATCAGTATTTAGGACTTTATCAAAGTTTTTACTTTTTCACTCTCTAAAACCCATACGCTACTTTGTTGAACCAAACTAGCGTATACACGCGGATATCCTTCATAAAACTCGCGTATACACAGAGATCTAATTATGCCATTAATTCTTCACTTATATCATTCCATCATTCATTCATTAGATGTTCAATAAACAGTAAACATGTGCAGTAAGAACAGAATAAACCATCACACATAAGCATCACACATGAACACCAAGATTTTAGGTGGAAACCCAAGTCGGGAGAAAACCACCGCTGTAGTTGCTCAGCCTTCAATATTTTATTATAGAGAAAACATATTACAACATATGTGCTGGCGCAGACTTGACCAGCACGCAGGCACCCACCTGCGCTCGTTTACAAGCCTCTCCTGGAAGGGAGCTCCAACCCCCTGACTCGTTTACCAGCCTCTCCTGGAAGGGAGCTACGACCCCCTGCTCTCGTTTACCAGCCTCACCTGGAAGGGAGCTACAACCCCCTGACTGAAGGCTACAACCCTCAGCACCACTGCAGACCACGTTTCATCAATTTTCAAACTGGATCCAAAAGCTTTCTTTATAGCACAACTTTCAAGCCACTTTTCATCATATTTTCAGACTGGACCCATTCCATACATTTAAGCTCAATCATACATCAAAACGGATACTTATCAATTCAGACAACCCAGATCAGATAGAAGTAACACAACAGAACAGATCAGACATTTCATACTTCATCCTTCAGCAAACCCTAGTTTTCATACGTGCTTTCCTTTCACTGATCCTGCGTATATACGCGCCTTCGTCCATACAAATCCGCGTATACTTCTGCACATTTTAGAGAACTAATTTCACTACCCATACGCGCTTTCTCTTCAGAAAACCTGCGTATATACGCGCTTACTCTGCGGCGAACTAGCGCATAGTTCTTCAGACATTTAGGTCATTGCAATTCTTCAGAACAGATACATCACTCAGTTTTTACCCTTTACTTCAGACAGATGTTCACCTCATCTCAGATCTAATCATTCCATAAACAGATCTAGCAAATACAAATACATTTCAGATCTAGATCCCCTTCTTCATCATTTTCTTCTTTGGTGCATCATGCATTCAGATCTATCATTCAACTGTAACCCTTTCCATTCAGATATACTTCAGAGAGAAGTATTCATTCAAGCTCAAACATCTTGCCCTACTTTGCACAATGAATTTCTTCTCTTTATATAGGTTTACCCTTTTTCAATACCATGAGCCAAAACCACATTACTTTCGATGGTATTCCTGGACGGGGTCATATAGACGAATCATTACTCAATACAATGGGTCAATACCATGGTGGTTACCCCTGGTTTTACATATTTAGAGCGCTTTTTCCCATACGCGACTTGGCACGTTATAACCCGCGTGCATACGCGACTTAGTCTAGACATATCCGCGTATGCCTTGAGACATACTATTTTCATCAGGTTCTGGCACATACTGATTATTCCTTCCATCAATACCTTCTGTACTCATTGTATATACATCATTTAACAAGTTCATCAAGACATATTCCATCAAGCACATCTTTATTAAGTAGGCTGCCATCATCTCTATCAAATGGGTTGCCATCAAGCACAACACTCAAGATCATATTTCCAACAATTAATGAATAAGAATATAGTAAACACCACCAAATACATCTCCAATGTGCACGAGATGTCCAATGTGCACAAGATGAAGCTAGCGCACGGAAGAAACCCTCTGAACCAACCAATAATGAAAGTTGACACAGAGGCGAGAAATCCACCGATAGGGTCAAATGGAAATCCAGGTACTGCACGAATCCCAAGTGTGATAATGTGTGCTGACGTCGAACACAGGGGAAACCACTCAGTCAAAGACCCATGATGTTGATCAAATGCTGAGCACGAGGTCACCTATCAATGATGGAAATAGGGTACGGTGCAACTCTAGCTCTAATCTCATAGAAATTTGTCAAATTCGATAAGAGAAAAATCATTAGCAAGAAGTCAATGAGGACCTTCTTTACTAACATGATTATATCACCAAAGAGATAATATGATACTGATAATAACTTGACAGACTAGGTATGGTCGATAGAAATTGGTCAAGGGACAGCACAGAATGGTCAACGCAAAGGCTAACTTCCCTTTAACAGAAGCATGACATTTGGTGACTTTAAGACAAGAATAAAATGAAATTTGTATAAAGTTTTGATGCAAGATGAATCAATAAAATCTCAATATGATTGGAAGAGTAATTTAATGGAGGAGTACTAAATCTAAAACATGTGTTTTATCTTCCGAAAAGTCAAACTAAATCCTAACCCGATGGAGGGAAAGACTCATTTTTAAGTGCTTTGTTCAAGGGCAACACGATCGACTCTGCTGCTAAAGTGATGAAAGAAACTCTTCCCTTTCCCTCTCTTTGTTTTTGGAATATTTTGTTTATTGTCCTTTTCATATTATAAATCCTAAAAAGGAATAAAATAATTCCTATAATATTGTGGAGGGAACGAGTGTAAAAGGGAAACGAACTAGTTCCTAGGTTTGGAACATCCCTATGCTCAATACAAGGTTATGGATGCAAGTTATTAAAACATAGGGAATGTTCCCTCCAAGGTTAAAGGTGTCAAGTAGCAAAGGATAATGAATGTATGGTTTGATCTTGCAGAAAATTCATGGAAAAAAAGTGGCTTCTATGAGAGTAAAATTGGAGTTGGCTTAATGCCAAAAAGAGTGCAAGTGGTCAATATCCAATGTAGTTGTACAACTTCACACATGGGATCCTCTAGGGTATAAATTTAGAATAGGAATTAGGCTTAAACACAAAGTCATGATAGAACTAAGGAGGACTCTGGAGCCTATACAAGATTTGTATCATGGGAAACATATGCTAGTGAGGTGCTAACTAGGAAGCCCGTGTATGGAAGGCTCTACCACTATGCTACAACTTAAAAGACGATGAGTGAAAAAGCTTTAAGTGTCGCAACATAGTGGGGTAGACCCTGTGGCTAAATACTATGGAATATTGTTAGAATGTGATATGAAATGGTAAATTTTTCTAACCTATATGCCAGTTAGGGAATGATACCTACCACAATAGGTCAGCGATCATGGAATCGTAATAATAGGAAAAATATTACTAAGCAACATAAAAAATATTCATTACCCTTTAAAGTACTCAACACTTAGGGATAGGTTAATGAGTTATAAAATAATTAAACTATAGATATGTGGGTTGATTTTTTTATATAAATAGTTAAAAATAAAACCAAAACTCTATTGAAAATGGCAACAGGAAATATTGAAAATGGCAACAAGAAATATTGAAAATGGCACCAAGAAAGATTCTAATTTAATTTTCCCTTGAATTAAATTAGAATAAAATTGTAATTCCACATCACATGAAAACTTGTACGAGTTAACTAAGTTTGACTTATTTGGTTCAGTTAATTCAAGTTCAGAGTCTAACTTGAGTCATGTAGAGTGGATCCTACAAAATAGGATCCTTGGTTGAGTTTATTTTGAGTTGTAATTAATTAACTTGGGTTATCTAAGTTAAAGTCAGTTTAACTAGTTCCAAATAATGGACGAACTAGTGAAAGGTCAAAGTGTGGAACTTTAACTTGAACCACATGCATTGATCAATCAGATAATTGATAAATCATCCATAAATAAATCATGTATGTAATATTAGAGAAAGACCTATTTGAGATTGGATTTCAAGGGAAGTGTACTATCAGTTGTATAATCATCCAATTTGTACAGGTGGTGCATGCAGTCAGATGAAGGCCCTAGATTTATTTCACAATTCATATTGGGAATTTCCCTAAATAATAAGGGATAATTACCCAAGGAAAAAACACAAGGAAATAGAGATCTAAGCGGGTAGAAAATTGGTTAAGTATCGACCTAGGTTTATCTAGGAAGTAGTGGGACAGATAGAGATAATGTAGAGGTTTCTATAGTTGGAGAAAATCATTGTAATATTCTTATATTTTCTAACTTATGAAATATAAATATATCGAGGTTTTTAGCTGAGGCTTTCCCCAGGAAATCATTGTGTAATGTGTGATTGAATTTTTTTCTCTTGTATGATTTGTGATTATGCGATCACAATTGGTAGAGTAGATTCAAGTCTATTGTTTTAGAATATTACAATTAACAGTTTCAATATACATGGATTTTCTACATGGTATCAGAGCTGAAATCACTATATAAGTGATATAAATGGATTATATTAGTTATGTTGTGCTAAGTATCCAAACAGCAATAATAATGTGTGCATAAGGTTCCCCTTAAATTGCAGGTTAAACAAATAGTTATGGATTTGTTAATCAGATTTCTGTGTGAGGATTGATTAAGTATTTTAACTTTTTATCATTGTACAGCAGTAAAGTACAGAGAAATAAACATCACAAAGCACATTACTCAGCAAATTGTTGAAGCAGTTCACCCCTCCTGGGCTACATCTGTTGGTCCAGCTCCAAATGGCATGTCCCTCATGTATTAATTTGCTAAAAATGTAAGTAGAAGTGAAAATAAACCTCAATAGGAAAAAATATCTATAAAATCAGCTTCAGAAGGTATGAATTAGCCAGAGATGACTATGCATTTACATAAAACAGATAAGAAAGCCTAATACACTACCTTCTCCATGATGGCCCTAATGGCTCCTTGATCTTCCTTGAAGCTAAAACTATTGAAGATGACCTATTTTCGACCTAAAAACTATGCCAAACTACTCAAAATGTCAAAAATACCCCAAATTGACTATTTTTGCACTCAATTCGGTTCCATAATGAGAGAGTTATGACCTCTCCATGAATTTTGGCCAATGTCCCCAAAAAACTCCACTAAATGTGGAGGAATGAAGTTAACCAGAGTTAAAAATGGTGGATATGCCTAAAAAGGTGGAACTGCACTAGATCCGCTAGAGCTATTGGTGGTTAGCATTTAATTTTGGGTGGGGTGGTCACATGACCCCCCGCCGAGATGGTCGGAACAAACCATAGCCACAACTGTTCACAAACCACAACATTAAATTTTATGTTTCGTGGTCACATGTTCGGCGGAACCACCGACTTGAATTGCTATGGAGTGGAGGCCTTAAGGCCACGATATTAGCACCTGGTCTCAATCCAACGGGGCTAGCCCTAAGGGGCTAGTCCTCCATCTTTCTGCCTGAATATTTTCCAAACTTCAAATAATTGTGGGCATATTAAATTAACAAGGTCTAATGCACATCCCGAGTGGTCGGGTCTGTGCCCTCATGGGCAGGAGGCCCGTGTTCAAACCCCCACAAAGGCACAAAATTTTTGGTTGGAAGCAACTGTTGACCGAACCGACCTGAACGTGCTCTCGTGCAGAAGCCCATGGTGTCAGGCATAAACAATTTTTTTCATGCCTTTGGATTTGGGGCCACATGGCAGCCACCAGATAGGTCACATGGCACCCTGCTATTGGCCTTCCAACTTAACTTCATATATAATGTTAATTTTTTTTGGATAAAATTCCAAAGTAAAATGTAGTCAAACAGTCCTTTTTTGGAGTTTATTGGACAATTTCAAACCTCAATAACTTCTACATATGACCACGGTTTTGAGAACCATTCATAGCACCAGAATCACAGCGACGAGGCCTTTCCGGTCGTTTAGATTGCAACTACTTCTGAGCACTTTCGTTTTTGATCAATTTCCATAACTTGGACATGATCTCTTGATCACACCTCCCCATTGGGAAGCTTTTGGACCCCAAAATCCTTCAATTACCTGTTCATAAGATGAAGGTACAAACCCCTCACCTTTTCCACCTCCATCCATTTTTCCTTACTTGGTTTGCTGCCTTTAAGACCAATTCGAAGATAATCGACACTTCCCCTCTTAGAAGTGTGTGTCCTCCTGTCAAGGATAGTATCCTCTTTAAGCTTGTCAAAATATTCTGGCGAGAAATATTCTATTGATGGCAATTGAATGTCACTCCCTTTATCAACAATCAAAGGAGGCTCATACAAACATAAATTTTCCACATTCAAAACAGAAAACATTTGCATATATGAATGCAAATCTAGTTGAAAAGCATTATTTCCAACTTTTTATTAATTTTGAATGGACCATAATGAATAGGCTTCAACTTTTTACCTTCTCCTTGCATTCTTGCTTTACTAATATGCAACCATACCTCATCACCTTCTTGAAATTTATGATCAACTCTGTGTTTTTCATGCCTCTCCTTGTACTTGCCTTATCTCTTTTCAAGCTGTTCTTGAACCTGCTGATGCATGAGTTGAATTCTTTCAATTAACATGCGATATTTTTCAATATCACTATGCCCATCAATGGCAACATCCTTCTCAAGAATGAAATCTAAACGTGACTTAGGCAAATACCCAAAACAAGCTTCAAAAGGTGAAGTTTTTGTAGAAGAGTGCTTGGCCCAGTTGTAAGCATGTTGAATGTAGAGAAAGTGTTCATCCCAAAGCTTGGGATGCTTGCTACAATAACCTCTAAAAATATGTACAATGGTTCTGTTCACTACCTCTGTTTGGCCATTTGTTTGCGAATGGAAAGTAGTACTCTTTTTCAACTTAATGTCCATCATCTTCCATAAATTGGACCATAAATTCCCAACAAATCTAGAATCCCTGTCACTAACAATAGAAGTAGGCAAGCCATAATGAACCCATACATGTTTAAAATATAAATCAGCAGTTTGTTTAGCAATTATATATTTCTTACATGGCATAAGAATACACATCTTGTTGAATCTATCAACTACTACATAAAGATAATCATGTTGCTTCCTAGACATCGGTAGACCTCCCACAAAATCCATAGAAACACTTTCCCATGGTCTAGAACGAATCGATAATGGCATAGATAAACCAAGATTCCTATTTCTAGGCTTACTTGCAGCACATAATTAACAAACTATAATTAAACGTGAAACACTATCTACCATGCGAGGCCAATAAAAATACCTCTGTAAATGTGCCACCATTTTGCTTACCCCGAAATGTCTAGCAATAAGAGAAGAATGAGATTCTCTCATAACACTTAGTCTCTCTCCTTGTGGTATGCACAACTTTCCCATATGAAACAGCAAATTATTATGCAAGTGATAATAATTCTTCTCAACTTGTTTCCCTTCACTCAAGTTAGCATACACATCTTTAAAATCAACATCTAATGCATACTATTCTATGTAACTCTTATGTACAATAGAATAATTCTTAATTAAAGTAGTAGCACTTATAATTGGCCTTGAAAGCATATCAGAAAATTTATTGAAAATACATTTCTTGTACCTTATTACCAAGTGAAATTGTTGTAGGAAACCCATCCATCTAAAATTTCATGACTACTGAAATTTACTTTGCAACTGCAAGTACTGTAAAGGCTGATGGTCAGTATGTACAACTGTCTCTTTTCCCATCAAATAGTGTTTCCAATTTTTTATGCTTTGTACCAACACATACAACTCTTTATCATATGTAGTATAATTCACAACAACACCATTAAATGTTTCATAATGAAAAGCGATAGGCTTACCATGTTGTAAGAGAATTTCACCCATGGTGTAATCACTAGCATCAGTCTGAACCTCGAATGGCTATCTCAAGTCTGGTAATGCAAGGACTAGAGCTGAACTTATCTTCTCTTTCAAAGATTTGAAAGCTTTATGTTGCTTTCCTTCCCATTGGAAATCATGCTTCACACTTGTCATTGCATGCATAGGAGCTGCTATGGTAGAGAAGTTAGAAATAAAATTCCTCCAATACTGAGCTGCACCCAAAAAATTTCTTACCTCTATAATGGATTTGGTAGTAGGCCAATTGACAATGGCTTCTACTTTATAAGGATCAATTCTCAAAGCACCTCCTCCTACTATGTTTCCGAAATAAACCAAAGAAGTCTTTCCAAATTCACACTTTGACATTTTAAGAAACAACTGTTTTTTCTTCAAAATATCAAGTACTTTCTTAGCATGCATGACATGCTCTTCTATAGTCTTGCTGAAACTTAAGATGTCATCTAATTAGACAATAACGAAATCATCAAGAAAAGGACGTAGAACATCATCCATCACCGGCATGAAAGTTGCAGGTGCATTACATAAACCAAAAGGCAAACAAGCCACTCAAAGAGTCCTTGTTTGGTTTGAATGCAACCTTCCAAATATCACTTTTTGCAATTCTAACTTGATGATAACCACTATGTAAGTCTAACTTAGTGAAAAATTTAGCATCTTTCAGCTAATCTAACAAATCATCTATCCTTGGGAGTGGGTAACGATTCTTTACCGTTATTTTGTTCAATGCTCTGAAGTCCACACACATACGCCAAGTTCCATCTTTCTTTGGGATCAACACTATCGGTGACCCACATGGCGAAGTTCTTGGTGTTATGAAACCTTTGTCCAACAATTATTTAATTTTCCTCTTTATTTCAGCATTCTCCATGACAGACATGCGGTACATGCCTATGTTAGGAAGAGGACAATCTTGTTGCAACTATATTTCATGTTGAATCTCCCTTTTAGGAGGCAAACCTGTTGGCTCTTGAAACATCTCATGATGTGCATCAACTACATCATATAAATATGATTTTAAATTGAGATTACAATTTTCAAATGACTCATGATTCACATCAACCTTAGGCTTAACAATAAGAATTAAAAAGCTCTTACTAGAATTCACTAGCCTTTTTACCTGTCCAGCATTTACCATCGCTATATTTTTCTTTTTGCGATGTGATATAACAATAAAATCCTTGCCATATTTAAATAGATTATGCTTGTTCTCATGGTGATGGAAGTTAGCTTTCCTATCATATAAGTAAAACAATTCCTGATATATCAAGTGGAACAACATCTAGTTCAACTGTGTCAATAAAATGTGCAGTTATTGCAAAGCGCAAGATGCACTTCTTTGAAACCTGTAAGTTTTCATCCTTTCAAATCCAACCAAGTGGATATGGTCTTGGATGTGGAATGGTCTCAAGTTTTAGTTTCTTGACTAAGTCTTCTGAGATAACGTTTGCTTGTGACCCACTGTCAAACAATGTGTCAATTTTTATATGTTTTGAAACAACCCTCACATGGAATAGTTCAATTATTTCTTCTTCATTTGGAGCTTGTACATGACAGTTTGAAGTACTAGTACTTGGCTTAGTTTCAGTTTATTTTCCCTTCATATTCTTCAAAACCATGGCTGTAACAGGGTGGTCGTGGTCATCACCAAGTCTGTTGTGTGTTGTAGTAGTCGTAGTTTCTTCCCTTGTCTTTATTAAACTCAGTTCTTTTTTCAGATGAAGTTTCAAATAGCTTTTATATTCACAATTCCTCTTGAAAAGTTCTTACATATCACTTTCACCCTCCTTTTGACATATGTATCTCTTATGCCTTTTCTTTGAGGTTTTATCTTTGTTTTTCCGCTTAAAAGGCTTGTTTCTACCCTTCAAAAGTATGTTTCCCTCTAGCCTCTAAATGTGTCTCTTGACACAAGCTCATCTAGACTATCTAGGGATTGAACGTAGTGGATTTTAAAATGGTGTTGTGGCCAGCAACAACCCCCCTTCTTATTTAGTATTAGTAATAATACTAAATAAGTGGAGACCCTTAGTTTAAAAATCCAAAAAATTAATTAGTGCTTGTTTTCTTTTTCAATAAAACTTACTATCATTAACTTGAGAAAATTCCTTGGAAAATCTTTAAATAAACTTAAGTTTATGATAAATTATAATAAAATCTTTCTTTGAAGAAATATCGCATCCATTGCAAGTGAGTAAAAGATATCTTTTGCAAGCAGAATTTTCTAAATTACGATAGCGCGATCCAAAACTATGCATTAAAATATTTATCGCATTTCATATCTTACGATTCAAATCATTAATGTGCGATAACAGTGATCGTAAATCGCAAATCGTAGAAAGAATGTTAACGGATGTTTGTAATATGTTATATTTTTGCGATATTGCGATTTCGCGATATTGCGATGTTACGAGTTTGTGATTTGCGATAGTTGCGATTTTGCGATGATTTCGATTTGCGGATATTGCGATCTGCGATATTGCGATTTTGTGATATTGCAAAGCAAATCGCAGGTCGTATTATCATAGATTCTTAAAGCTCATTGTACGAAGAAAATCTTTCCATAAATCGAGACCCGTTATACGCTTTTATGTGAAGTTAATGAATTGATTGTCATTTATTAATGAAAAAGGATTTTGTTTTGATTGAAAGGTTATTTCACGTTAAAGTAATATATTTCATACGCCTTCAACATTTAAAACTATCCCGTCACCTTTCTCATATAATTATTCTCACTTAATTCGTAAAACCGCAGGCGCGAAGAACAAAAGACTATACAAAGCAATATACAGAGTATTATGGGAAAGAAAGAGAAAGCTCCGAGTTCTGAAAGTAAAGAGATGGCGTCCTTGTACGCAGACACTGCCTGCAACGAAGACGCTGGTATCACCACTTGGGAGGGTATGTTTAATTTTCTTGAAGAAGAAAACCCAAGAGTAATGGATGTTGCGGCTACTGTAGGCTCAAGTAATTCTTCTGAAGCATCTCTTACAGAGCTGGCTTGTTCATTTTTGCACCGGATAGTAGCAAGACCTAGAATTATTCCATATACAGACATGGTGAAATGGGTGCTGGATAACACTGATATTACGGATAGACAGTTTAAAACTCAAGATCAAGAGCTCATTGGGTCGTTTACTCCAGAAAATTTGAGGCTTACGTATCATTTTCCAGAGCCTCAGGCAACTTACAACAAACAATTTATGGAGAAGTTTGCCAAGGAAAATGAAAACTTGGCGGAATGCACCAAGGAATGGTCCAGAATAGACGAACCACTGAAGAAAGATAAACACGGTATGTACAATACTGGTTCACTCACTTCTTCGTATTGTTTTGCTACTGCTATGCTATGTAGGCTTTTTGGAAAGCCTGAAATTAATAAGTTTTTGCCTGAATGGCTTCCCTTATTGAATGCTGCTGTTAACACTACCATTTTGGACTGGGCTAAAATATTGTCTGATAACTTAGCCACGGCTATTTTCAATTACCAGTCTAAACGGACTGTCTCTCAGAGGATTTATCCTCCTTTTTATCTATCTGCTTATGTTATGGATTCAATATGCTTTGTTTCTAAGTTCCCTTTAATGGGTTGGCAATGGACAATTCAAGATCCCCTACCCATTCACGTTTATCACAAAGAATTGTGGGAATCAAAGTTCATTCCTCATTTTTACAAGATTTGCCATGGCATAATGTTGCCACTATACAGAGTGTTGTATAATAAGGATGCTCCAAGGTTTTCCCCTGAAGCAGAAGTAGAAATTCTCCCTGTCGCAAGATGGTTTGGAGAAGAATTATTTACCTATGTTAGGGTTTTTGGAAGCTTTGCTTCTCCTCATGTTTTACCCTTGTATGTTTCGGATAAACTCATAGCTCGGGAAATTGCATATCAAACCTGTGGATAGGGAGGTTTGAAAAAAGAATTAAAGGATAAAAAGAAGGCCATCTGGCCACAATTTTCTATGTCTTGCGGAGCATTTTCATTATTTGATGTTGGTCATGCGTTTAAGGAAGTAAAAAATATTACATGTTTACAATTGTTTAAATTTCCAAGAAGGCTATTCGATCCATATGATTTTGTTAAGAATTTCACCACTGCAGTCAAGGTAAGAATATTTTCTGGAGAAGAGGATCATTTTGATGATATGTTTCAAGAAAAATGCACATTTAAAGAGATTTTGCATTCAACTCAAACACAGTTTTCCCCAGAATAATTCCAAGAATTTAAAATGTACAGAGAAATAAGGTTGACTACTATCCCCTTGGATAATTTGCATTTGGAACCCACAAGGGAACCAACTCCTAGTGTCAGTCTCAGTGGAAACTCAGATACAGAAAGGTCTAAGTCAAAGTCTGGCAAAGAAACTTCTGAACGTTCAAAAAAGTCTGATAATGATCAGGATAAAAGTGAAGGCTCAGTGAAGGATACGGCTCAATCAAAAGAGCTCTCACAACAACAGACTTCAACCACTCCACAGTTAAATATTCCCCCTCTCAATGTACAATAACCATCAGTTAGCACTCAATTAGACAAGGAATGGGGGACATTTAATGAAATGATTAATATTAAAGGACAGAACATACAAACTCCTGTACATACAACAAAAGGTTTAATCACAGGAATAAGTGGCAATGTCACAGAAACAGAACATATACCCATTACTCCCTCCTCTGAGCTTGTACTTAAAATAGAGGAAATTCCTCCTCTAGATATATTCTATAGTCCACAACATAAAGCAGTAGTAAGAAAGCAAAGAAAGAAAAGGAAATTAGAAAGTGTGCTCTCTACTGATGCAGAACAATTGGATGTTTTATGGAAAGATCCTACTACGGATCCAACTGAAAATCTTACTAAATTATCTCAGATTACAAGAGCTTACACCTCCGCAACCATCGAAAAAGAATCTGAGGTACGGTTATTATTGAATGAAAAAGAATATCAAATACAAGTTTTGCAACAACAATTGCAACAAGCCCATGCTAACAGTGAAGCACATATACAACTTGAAAAGTTACAGTAAGAGTTTCAGCAAATGCAGATTGGATATCAGAAAAGCTTGGCTGAAAAAGAGAAACAAATACAGATTATGCAAGAGATGCATAAATATGACCCCAAGCTTACAGAGTTTATCTCAGAGTCCATTTCCTTGAATAATCAACTACTGCAACAACAAGATATATTATGCCAGAAAATCTCACAATGGAACTCTTTTTGTCAAGAAAGTGATAAAATCACTAATCATGTCGTAGAATTACAACATGATTATGATTTAACTAATGAAAGAGTTACTAATTATTTGGCATGGCAAAAGACAGAGGAAAGAAAAAGAGTAGGAGCACCAGTCATCAATAACAGTCATAAAGAAATGCTCTTCAATAATTGGGATGCACAGATCAGAGAGGCAGAAAAAGCAGCAGAGGAAGCAACATTAATGATTGTGTAAATGAAAATTTGCACAAAGTTAATTTGATTTCAAAAACTATTCCAGGATACCTACCACAAGCACAACAATTGCAAACAGAGTGGAAACAGAAAGCTGAAGAAAAGGCAAAATCAATTCAAGGATTGACAAAGTTAAATTGGGATTCTTACTGGACATATCTGGTAAAACCACACAGTCAATGCAGTGCTCTTAATTGCATCATTAATTCTGCTGAGAAGATCGCGCCAACACTTGCCGATTCCATTTTTTCAGGACAATTAAAATCTGAAGTCGGCCAGCCTCCTCTTCTCAAATCAATGCTGGATGCTTGCAAATTCAAAGATCAGATTCATAAGTAGTTAGTTGTTAATTTTAGTTTTAGATTTAGTGTTAGTTTTACTTATTTTTTGCCTAGAAAAAGGACGGTCATTTAAACCGAATCCTAAATTTTTGTAATAAACTATAATTAGATTTAGTTAGTAGTATTTAAACCCTTCTCATGCATTTAGAGAAGGGTCCAGAAATTTGTCAAAAACTTATCCTCAGAACATGCACTTCTGCACCCTTAGAGGAGGTTTTGATGAATGAATGGAACGAGATTTATTGATATCTGTGTCTAATATCTGCTACTGATGTTGCATTTCTGTACTCTTAGTAGATGTTGGATTAAGAAGAAATAAGTCATTATTGCTTCTAGCTCATGAGTAGAACCAGTTATAAATGGTACTTTTATCTCTTAACTATTTCTGCTTCTGTGTTAAAGTGATATTTATTTTCAGTTATTTATATATTGATGCTTGAATGCTTAAGTTATCATTTGGCACTTTTGTACGGTGATAGCTATTTATTTATGCTTAATGTATGAATAGCTTATTATGCGATATGTTTTTCACAACTGTTTCATCTAAATTTTTATATGAAGTGGTTTATCTTTATTGAATTATTTTCTTATAGCAATTGAATGATCTTTATTACCGATTGTTATTCGAAATCATTTTAGATCGCATAAACAAGATCTTATCCCGGGTTTAGTTTAGAATTAGATATTTCTGTTTAAATTAGAATACAATTTGCATATGATTAGATTAGAAATAGAATAAAAGCACTTCACTTAGGAACCTTTTTAGAAAGTAAATATCTATTCTCAACACACACACACACATATTGGAAAACTGGTCCCATTATCCCCGGTCAGACCCACTACACCAAATAGAAAAGGAGCTGCTAACCAAGGTGCGGACCGGGTGGGTATCCCCCTTGTTGTAGACCCGATTTTCGGGCCTTCTAGCGAGGAGTAGCTATGTAAACCACCTATATATTTCAGCAAAGTGTCTTGACTCTGCAAGTATACCCCTAATAAGAGTGCTCTTCTCCTAAACTCTTGGGTGTAGTCTTGTACATTTTGTCCCTTAAGTTGTTTGAAAATTTTCCAATTCATAATAGCTTTTTGTAAATGAGCTAATGGATAAAACTATTTTTTTATTGCAGTAATGAAATCATCCCATGATAAAATTATCTTACCATGTTTTCTAATCTCCTCCTTGGTTTTGGATTCCCACCAAAAAAGTGTTTCACCTTCCATTCTCAAGGAAGCTAGCTGAATTTTGGTATCGTCATCATGAAGGTTATGTATTCTCAAGTAAACCTCCAACTAACTTATCTAATTGTAAAGTTTTTCTGCATTGACTTCACCATTAAACATAGGCAATTCAAACTTAACATCAAGTTTCAAAAATGTACTTTTACCAGTGTTATTGGACTTGTGAGATTGATTCAACGGAAGTTGAGGATGACAATCTAGAGGAAGAGGATGAAGATGGGGATGGTGGATCACCATTTCCTCCATGTCCTTTCTTTGACTTGTCTTCATTTTTATTTTCTCCTGAAGATCCCTCTCCTTCCTTGTGAATTTTAGACCCTTCTCCTTCAAGCCTTTCATTCCTTTCTTGGTAAATTATCTTCACCATTTCAATCATGTCTAGGAATGCCTTTCTGAACACCCTTTCTTCCTCTTTGGGATCAGTGTATTCAAGAATTTATCCTCCTCCTGAAGTCATGCTTATGGCTTCTTCTACTTCTCTTGGAGGTGAAATTGAAGAAGGAGATAATGGCACTCTTACCCTCCTTGGTTGAGGATTGCTATGAGCTCCCACCAATTAACCTTCTCCTGTCTTGAGCTTAAGCCTAGTAAACATCAAAAACCTTGAAAACTATTAAAAAAAAATTTCACAATAGGAGTATAGAGAGTAAAAATCTACCTCTGATACCAACTTGATCTGAATGGATTATATTAGTTATGTTGTGCCAAGTATCCAAACAATAATAATAATGTCTGCATAAGCTTCTCCTTAAATTGTTGGTTAAACAAATAGTTTTGGATTTGTTAATCAGATTTCTGTGTGAGGATTGATTAAGTATTTTAACTGTTTATCATTGTACAATAGTAAAGAATAGAGAAATAAACTTCGCAAATCACATTACTCAGCAAATTGTTGAAGCAGTTCACCCCTCCTAGGCTACATCTCTTGGTCCAGCTCCCAATGGCATGTCCCTCATGTATTAATTTGCTCAAAATGTAAGTAAAAGTGAAAATAAGCCTCAATAGGCAAAACTATTTGTAAAATCAGCTTCAGAAGTTATGAATGAGCCAAATATGACTATTCATTTACATAAAACAGATAAAGAAAGCCCAATACACTAGCTTATCCATGATGGCCTTGATGGCTCCTTGATCTTCCTTGAAGCTAAAAATACTAAAGATGACCTCTATTTGACCTGAAACCTATGCCAAACTTCTCAGAATGTCTAAAATACCCCAAATTGACTATTTTTGCACTCAATTTGGTTCCATAATGAGTGAGTTATGACCTCTCCATGAATTTTTCCCAATGTCCCCCCAAAAAACTCCACTAAATGGGGAGGAATGAAGTTAACTGGAGTTAAAAATGGCAGACAGGCCTAAAAAGGCGGAACCACGCTAGATCTGGCGGAGCTGTTGGTGGTTAGCATTTAATTTTGGGTGGGGTGGTCACATGACCCACCGCCGAGACCATCAGAACAAACCACGACCATAACTGTTCACAAACCATAGCATTAAATTTTATGTGTCATGGTCACATGTTCGGCAGAACCACCGATTTGAATTATTACAGAGTGGAGGCCTTAAGTCTATCATCTTAGCACCTAGTCTCAATCCAATGGGGCTAGCCCTGCACCTTTCCACCCGAATCTTTTCCGAACTTCAAATAGGTGTTGGAAGCTTAACTTAACAAGGTCTAATGCACAGCTCGAGTGGTCGGGTCTATGCACTCGTGGGTAGGAGGCCTGTGTTTGAAATCCCACAAACGCACAAATTTTTTGGTTGGAAGCAACTGTTGAATGACCCAACCTGAACGTGCTCTCGTGCAAAAGCTGATGGTGTCAGGAAGAAACAATTTTTTTCATGCCTTTGGATTTGGGGCCACGTGGCAGCCACCAGATAGGTCACGTGGCACCCTGCTATTAGCCTTCCAACTTAACTTAAAATATAATGTTAATTTTTTTTGGATAAAAATCCAAAGTCAAATGTAGTCAAACAATCCTTTTTTGGAGTTTACTAGATGATTTCAAACCTCAATAACTTCTGCATACGACCTCGGTTTTGAGAACCGTTCATGGTGCCAGAATCGCAATGATGAGACCTTTCCAGTCATTTAGATTGTAACTACTTCTGAGAACTTTAATTTTTGAGCAATTTGCATAACTTGGACATGATCTCCTGATCAATAAGAGAATAATATGAGTTTGTACTTGCAGTAGGAACACGTTCGTAAAATATCTTCTCTAGAGCTAGCACCAAGATCAGAATGGCTTTCTATGGCATGATGCTTGAGTATGCCCTTGAGGGTAGGTCGAATTACATTTCCTGGAGAGACCAGATGAACACAGTCTTGGAAGAAAATGGATTGAAGGAGTTCATTCATAAGGACATCTTGAAACTAGCTCGAGTTGATGCACAGGCTGTAGCGGAGTGGACGAAGTGTCTTGCAGAGGCAAGAAGGATTATACTGGAAGATGTTCGAGATCATATTGTATTGAACCTCCACGGAAAGGAAAATCCATTTGCAATGTGGAAGGCGTTAACAAATTTGTTTCAGAACAATAGTTCCCATAGGAAGTTGGCACTAAAGGACAAGCTTAGGAAAAGAACGAGTTGGAACAACTACTAGGATTCGGTAAATGGGAGGCAAAAGTTACCAAATTGGAAGCATTTTTGGTCCGACTTGGTGCAAGAAGAGATAAAGTGGAACACCAAAGATGGGAACTCATTCAAAGAAGTGGAAGATTATTTTGCATTAGTTAGAAAAGAAAATAAATCCAAGGGAAACAGGTCCCAAGGAGAAGAAGGTAAGAAGAAATACTTTCCCAACATCAAATTTTTTGAATGTCACGAGTTCGAGCACTATTCCATGAAATGTCCAGCGAAGAAGGAAAGCAAGGAGTCTGTAGTAGCAACAACAAGTGAAGCTCTAGCTTCACCTGTTGTTGCTAATTTTCATTCTCATTATATGCATGGAAAGCACTGTAATGGGATTCATGTGGTATCTTAACAACAAGGGCTCATTCCATATGACAGGGAATAAAGATCTCTTCAGTGACTTGGAGGAGAAAGACCTCAAGCAGAACATAGATTTTAGAGATGATGGGAGGTATAGCATGATTGATATCAGTATAATTACATTTCAGAGGGATTCTGGATCCCCTCTTAGACTCACAAATGTGATGTACGTTCTGGGACTAAAGAATAATCTAGTTTTCGTCACTGTATCAAAGGAAAGGTTTTCCTTATACACATCGTCATGGGACACATGAAGTAGATTGGTATGTGAGTCAAGAACCTGTATGCACTTTAGGTCAAAGATGCATGCAAAGCATTGAGGAGTAAGGCAAAGGGTAGATACTTGGTTTTTTACAGGGAGCATGAATTACCTCTCAGCATGCACCCTCAACAGCAGTCTCAGCAAGTTGTGGAGAAACCCAATTGGAGAAGAACAGAGGAGGCCAAGGGGAGACATCCACTCAAGAAGAGACCTCAAGTATGGAGAAAAGAGCCAAGTGGGAGGAGGGAGCACATGCGGCCATATCTCAAGGAGGGAGGTAGGGCGATGTTAAGAAAAATTACCAAGAGTGTAGAAATTTGGGCAGGGTCCATTGAGATGTTTTTTGTCTCGTGGATCATTACCTTGCTACAGGGGCCCACAATATACAATATCAAGATGGATCAGTGGAATTTAATGCAGTCATATGCGATAGTGAGATATGCATAGACTAGAAGTAGTCATATAATGGGGAGCGCAGTCCAGAGTTGGCAGAAGTGCATATGGCACAATGTCAAGTCAACAACATTGCATAGTTTGCAGTAGATAGTACAATAGTGTAATATTCCCAAATTTTCACTTGATATTTGGAATATTAGAGTTCTTAACTTTCTTAATGAATTAATTAAATAAAAGGGTGGAGGGACACATAATCCTCAATATGAATAAATATCCACTTTTTGTATGTGAATGTGGATTAATTAAGCCTAGATCTACATAAAGAGGTAGTTGAGCAACTACTAATGTGAATGAAATTGGAGATCATGTCTCATTAATGAGATAAATAATGGAGGTTGACATAGTCAACTAAGATCTTGGAAGAGATCAAACAGAATATCATGAAGCATTCTTGATAATATGATGGAGTAAGTTGTGCAATTAATGCACACATGATGTAGAGGGTGTACATTACACCTAGGCATGATGGATGATTTGGTCAAACAGCGCAGTCAAACATGGAGCATGGGGGGAAAGGCATGGGAAGGATCAAACATTATATAAATAATATGAAGGCAACAATGGAGGACATGCTTATTATTACTGATGTTGAGGATATTTTTAGATCTGGAATTTTCATGTGACATTCCATTGCTTTCTTGGGCTATTTAGCAGAGATTTCAAGTGTTTTATAGCACGGGGTGTTTCTAGTCGAGAATCCCACCTCTTTCTTAGAGTAGCTCTAGAAATATTATTGTACTCCATTCTACATCAGGCATGGTGCCACATATATTTTCCTACTTTCTACAGAACATTCATATCCAGAAATTGCAGTTTTCTGAAGATCAGTTTGGAAGGTGGAAGTTGTCTTCAGTACTTCAGTTGGAGAAATGGTGAAGGTTTATTCCTATAACCTTGGGCTTATATATCAGCATTCCTAGAGCTTAATTTCAGATCTGGCATGAGGCCAAAATTTATTGACCTCCTAGCAGCAATAATACCTTTAGAAATTACATTTTCCATCTTGCAGATCCAAAAAGGGGAAGGGAGTTACTAGCATTACAGCTAGTAATCCTGTGAGGGATCATCCCCTCACCTTGCCATCATTATTTCCATCATCCTGGAGTTTATTGCAGCATTTTTTAGCAGGAAGAAGGCCTCTCTTTCCCTCACAATTCATTTTCTATTGGCATTTGTGTTGCAGTAGATGTAATCATCATTGGAGGATTGAGAAGCTAGATCTAGAGCTTCAAGCTTGTAGATCTAAAGGAGGGATCAACCCTTCAATCCTAGATCTGATCTTGTGACATATTTCAGCCATCCATTTTTTTAGATCTAGCTTCAGATCTATAATTCCCAGCAGATCAAGGATCAAATCCTAGGAGGGTGATTTTCCAAAGTTGTAGATCTAGAAAATCCTTTCTGGGTTATCTCGGGAATCCATCACGTTGGCCAGATCTTGAATCTAGGCATCATCTGAGCTCTAGATTTGAGTAGATCTGCATTTCACTTTCTAGCTTGTAGTCATATATTCATATTCTGCTGAAGGGACAATGCATTATGTGCTTCAGTGGCTCTCCAGTTACGTAGTGCCTATTGTGGCATGTTTTCTGGTGATTCTAGGCCATCTCTTTGGCTAGATCTCCTCATATTTTGTACATTATGTAACTAAATCTTCTCCAATATAATAAAATGGCTCAGCTTCTTTGTAAATTATGATGTTGTCTTGAGATTTATTTTTTACGTAGTTGCAGTTCTTATTTTTTTTTAAGTATTATTGCATTTCCCCTTTTGGGATACTACAAATAGCTAGTAGCAGTTAGAGACTCATTTTACAGATGCATCATACTGATCACAGTTGATTCAGTTTGTTTATTTGTTTTGGGTGCTTTATAGTTGCAGATGTTGCAGTTGCAACAACAACATTGAGAAGTGTTGCATGAAAAACATTCCAAAGGTACCAGATCGGGATAGAGTTGAATTCCTTTCTTGTTGAGAGGGAGTGCTGAAAATGGAAACAAAAAATATTGAAAATGGCACCAAGAAATATTATAATTTAATTTTCCCTTGAATTAAATTAGAATAAAATTGTAATTCCACATCACATGAAAACTTATATTTTTTAACTAAGTTATTTTGATTTAGTTGATTAAGATAATTAGAGTTGAGTGTCTAACTTGAGTCATGTAGAGTGGCTCTTACAAAATAGGAGCCCTAGTTGAGTTTATTTTGAGTTGTAATTAATTAAATCAGTTTATCTGAGTTAAAGTCAGTTTAACCAGTTCCAACTGATGGAGGAACAAGTGAGAGGTCAAAGTGTGGAACTTGAAATTGAACCACATTCAGTGATCAATCGGATAATTACTGATAAATCATCCATAAATAACTCATGCATCTCAGATCATAGAAAGACCTAGTTGAGATTGGAGTTCAAGGGTTGTGCACTATCAGTTGTTTAATCATCGAAATGATACATGTGGTGGCTGCAGTCAGAGGAATTCCCTAGATGTATTTCATAATTCATATTGGGAATTTCCCTAACTAATAGGGGCTAATTACCCAAGGAAAAAACACAAGGAAATAGGTTTTTAGGCAGGCAGAAAATTGGTTAATTATTGGCCTAGGATTATCTAGGAAGTAGTGAGATGGATAGAGATAGTGCAGAGGTTTTTCTGGTTGGAGAAAAACATTGTAATATTCTAAAATTTTATGACTTATGCAATAGACAGATAATAGGGTTTTTAGCTGATTCTTTCCCTAGGAAATAATTGTATAATGTGTGATTGAAATTATTTCTCTTGTATGATTTGTTATTTTGTGATCGTAATTGGTTTTTGTAATTGGTAGGGTAGATTCAAGTCTATTGTTTTAGCATATTATAATTAGGAATTTGAATCTACATGGATTTTCTACAAACTCATTTTTTATTATTTTTCCTATTCCAATGCTAAGAAGTGCCTTTTGTGTTCAAACTTTGGTGATAGATTCTGGGGTATTTATCCACCTAAATCAAATTCTAAAAGCTCTTGGTAATTCTTTATCATATTCTCTTCAATTTGATTCATTTTTTGAGTAATTTTAATTGGTTAATTTAATTGAAAATTCAACATAACGAATGGGGTTGAATATAAACGACTCTAATTCTATTAGGTAGCATATATAAATCCCTATGTTTTGGTTCAATGAATGATAGTCACATATATATGTGGTTGTCTAGAATAAAACTGGCGTACATGAAGAATTGGTTTGAAATGTTCAAAGTAATGTTTTACCCTAATAAATTTTGGCAAGATGACTATCATTTGGCGTGAAAGAGAACAATGAAGACATTGAAAAATTTGTTTTAGGAGACTAGGAATCCATGGATTCTTTGTGAGATTATGTTTTGTGAAGGTTCTTTATGATGTCAAATATGAGGGCTTATAATAAACTGCTAAAATTTCTTATCAACTATTGGGAACCAGATTTGTGAAACTTTATCATAGATTCTATTCCTTTGAAAATTGAAGTATAGGAAATTTACTTTATCATGAGCCTTTATATATGAGGAGGAGAAATGAACTTGAAAGGAAATACAAGTGGATCCCTAAAAATCGATGATTATATTTCCATTTATTTTGCATGGGGAACAAAAAAAGTAGGGTCTCATATCCTAACTAGAAACATCACAAATATAGCTATAAAAGTCCTTATTTTCATTATTTCCATTGTATATGGATCAAATTCACTACATCAAGCCCCATGACCATCTATGTTCTCAGAAATAAAGTGTCTGAAAGTTATGGTTTATGATTGGTATACTGCACTCTTAGAGAATATGAATATCAAGTTGACATCATGCAGACTGGGTAAAACAAAGACCTTCGATTATGGAAACATACTTTGCACATTTTTATTTGAGAGAATCCAAATATTTCATCCACGTGTAACATCCCATGTCATCAATCCGAGAGAGCCTTGGATGGCGAGGTGGGAAGATCTGATGAGAAGACATGGATGGGGCCAAGTCACTCATGTTGCTTTCAACGATGAGTTCTTCCAATGGTGGGAGAAACAAGTCATCAACATAGAAGACTACCCACATGCAGGGCTAGATTTATGAGGAGACTTGAAACTAGCACTTCTTGAAGGTGTTGCATGGGGTGAGATTGGTATAAAAATTTAATTATTATATTTCATTTTTTTTTAATATATTCTCAAGAAATTAAAATATCTTTCATGGAACAATAGTACTGACAAAATTTAAATGTAAAGATGCAAATATTAGACCAGCAATCCCTGAAGGTCTAACCTGGAACATGCATTGTGGTAGGGACACAGAAGGTGCAACAACTAAGTTTGAGAGGGTCCTTCGTGTTGATCAAAGGAATTTGGAGAGTTTGAATCACCATATTCCAATGGAAGTTATAGAGGATATATGAGAGCCTATACATAGATGTATGGTAGGAGTACCACAAGATTGGGTGTAACTCTTTTGATTGGTGGTGAATTCCATCATCCATTACCATCACACACATCTAGGGCAAGGTCCTCGTGCTTAGATATTTTATGATTAGACTAATAAGATAGTGACACCAATGGGAAAAACCCTAATTTTTTAGGAGTACACATTTTGTAAACTTTTGAATAGCGATTTAGAGGTGGTTTGATTAGATATATAGATGAAAAATGTCATGATGTTTATTTTCGTGTGATGAATGATTAATATGCCAATCTAATGCATATCTTGTTATAAAATTGACAAATAAATTATATGATCATGGAATGTGAATGTATGTTTTGAAATTAAATTATCATTCAAGTAATCTCACTCTCAGAAATTAGCGATGTAATAAAGGATCTCTCACATGATAAACATTTTTTAATTGAGACGCCACTAGTTGAGAGTCCAAGTATACTACTAATTATTGAATATTGTGAGATATTTCTTCTAAAAGTACCTTAATTATTGTTGGGTGCTAAAATGTGTCTTTTAAAACTCCTAATTGCCTCACATTAATTATCAACTTGGGTAAGTCTTTTTATTTCAAGAGTGTACACAATATGTGCAAGCTATAAACCTAGAGAGTAATGATTTAAGATAATCTATTAAATTCAATACAAGAGTAAACGTATGCAATCATAAATCTCAAGCTGCAAATTTTAAAGGAAATAATACATCTAAGCATTAAGACTTAATCTCGAGCAAAACCATAATCCAATCTTAAGCAAGCCATTCAATTGAGAATAACACCAACTGAGAGCACAATAGTAATAACCGAGCTCTTTTAGCTAGATTTATCCTAATTATACTCTTATCGTAATCAACGAGAATCAATGTCTTAACTGATAATTAATTCAATCTGTAATGAGCATAAATAAAATCAAATGACAAAGTTGCGAAGTACATAAGATCAGAATAAAGGAAAGTAAACTAACTGCAATGTAAAATCACAGGAAATCAGAAGATATCAAAGAGAATAAACTCGCGGGAAATGCAAAGATATAAAACAGAATGAACTTATGGGAAATGGAAAATTATCAAACAAGGAATAGCAGTAAGATCTTCCAGAGACCGGGCCCTAGCCACCAACGAATACTGCAGAGCTACTTCAGAATATCCGGATGAACAATAATGCAAGTTATATATTAATCATCAAATTCACTTGTCATGACAATATGATCTCCTTCAGAATAACATTCTGTATATTGAAATTACAATTGAGGTCCCCTGTGAAAAGCTAAATCTCTTCATTATCCCCTCCCCTCCTATCCTATCCTATCTATCTCTAATCTAATAATCCCATTCTTTGATCTCTGTTTTTCATTTAAATACACAGAGATCAGAGAGAAGTTACAACAGATATGATTAAAAAATGATTCCCATAACAAAATTGGATTGTTCACAACAAATTGAGCAACAAGATCATATCTGAAATATCTTTCCATCAACATTCAACAGGAACAAGTCGACTTTGGTATTGCAACTGAGATAATTTGGAAAATGGCTGCAGCAGCGAATCTGAGAAAATCATCTTTAGAGAACATTTCGTTTCTCTTAATACGAACTGAATTTGGGGAAAAAATCTTATTTTATTAATTCGATTTGTTCTGGACAATACCCATGTTTCAGATTTTCCAGATTCTTTTCCATTTGCCCAAAACATCCAATGCAAAACTGTCACTTCTTATTCCAGCGAATTTCTGAGTTGGAATATTTAATGATGAGTTGGAGATCAAATCTGAAATCTGGAAAATATATTGGAGGCTAAAATGGTGAGTGGTGTTACAAAAAATTTATTAATAAACCATCATTGGTAAAATCATGCATAAGAATCATCAATTTATTAAAAATAAAGGAGAATAAATAATATTTATCCATAAGAGCATAAATAATTATAAAATGGAATTATATGATAAACCATGATAAATGACGTGATAAAGAATGGTAGAAATGGATGAAATAAGTGTTAAAAAGTGATAATAATAATGACAAACTAGCAGCCCAACAATAATGACATTTTATGTAGTTATGGAAGCTAATTTCCTCGTGTGCCGACTAGTACCATCTGAAAATCCTAAGTACATCATATCACCCATTGACATATGCCAAAGCATATTGAAAACACTCTTAACTCCATCACCAAGAAACCCATATATTTAACCAAAAATCACTATGTATAATATTTACAAAACAAAGAAAATTCTTAGGCAACATTCTAAGCATAATACTTCTTAAGATAGAGCCCATTCATGGATCAAATATCACATTTGCTTTGAAATCAACAAATTCTTAAGCACCCTTCTTCAAGATATGTTTAACAATATAAGGACCATACCAGATAGGTTTGAACTTTCCTGTCCCTAAGGAAACCTTATCTTGGTCTTAGACCAATACAAGGGCACCTTCATAGAAAACCCATAAGCTAATGAACTTATAATATTGTTCTTTAACTCTCTTTTTATTGGTGTCACTTGTTGTAGTGAAATCTCAAAGCTACTCATTAAGATTTTCTAAGTGAAAATGATGATATTCTAAGATTGAGATGTTGGGAACCTTGATCGTTTGGGAACTATTCAAGATGATGATGTCAACCATGGGAGATGATGCACCATTTTTGGAGTAAAATAGTGTAAATATTAAAAAATAAATAAACTACTTTTTCAACTTATCTCCCTATGTTTTTACTCAAATTTCAAGCGGGAGAACTTTTTGGATGCAAAATTTAATTCCTTATCCAAGGAGTACCCATGTTGCATACATTTGATGGACCTTCTTACACAAAAAAATGAGAAATACATGAAAAAGCGTGCTTACAATAACGTTTTTCCATGTATTTATAACTTTTAGTGTAGAAAATTCCATTAAAACTATGCAACATGGGTACTCCTTGGTTGATGAATTAAATTTTGCATCCAAAAAATGTTCAAGCTCGAAATTTGAGTAAAATCGTAGGGAGTTAAGTTGAAAAAGTATTTTTTTCCTTTTTTCCCTCTAAAATTTGATGATGTAACCTAATATTATTTTATTATTTCCACTATTATTTTATAATATTATTTAGGAGGCCCATTTAACATTTCAATTCATTTCATGTTTCAATTCATTTCACGTGGCGATCATTTTCATGACTTGATTTCCAGATAGATGACTGCCATAAGCCCCATTTTGACAAATATTCAAAATTATCTCAGCATCTTCCAAGGTTAAAAAATGTATTAGGATTGAGTCAACCGAATGAAAATATAATGTATCATCGATAATCAAATAATTTTTAGCTAAATGATGTAATCTTTGATGATCATCTTTAGAAAAAGACTGAGGAAACTTCAAATTCTGGAGATATACTATGATGTATCCATACCAAGGATCTTGTGAGGATATCAAAAAGAGGTGTCCATTAGGAAATGATTCATCATAATTAGAATCTCGATCAGAAGGCAGCTCAGAAATAAATTCTGCAAAACCCATGGATTTATTTGATTTTAACGACATAAAATCAAGATCAAATTCTTGCAAAATGACAATCCATTTGTTCTATTTTACCCTAAATCACTTGCCTATTGAGGAAAAATTGAAAAGGATTGACATCAACAACTAGGATGGTTTTCCTTAACAAAATATAATGACGGAGCCAATAGACAACATGAACTTATACCAAAGCCAAATTTTCAACATGACAATATCAAATTTTAGGGCCTCCCTAGCCATGACTTAGTAATAGATAACATGTTCTTTAAAGGCATCGTTGTCTTGAACCTGAACCATACTAATGGTAGATTATGTTTCCGCAATATACAAAAGGAAATATCTGCTATAATCAGATGGACTAAGAAAAAGAGTAGAGGTCAATGTTTTTTTCAAGGCATCAAAGAAAATTTGAGCTAATTTGTCCCAAATAAATACAAATCCTTTCTTGAGTAAACACATAAGTCCTTTGGTTATCTTGGCATAATTTATAATAAATATCCATAAAAGTTTGTCTTTCCCTTGGATGATTTGAAGTTGGTGTACATTGGACAGGTAGGTAACTAAAGAATTTCCTCCACCTTGAAGGGATCAACCTCGATCCCTTCATTTGAAATGATGAATCCCAATAATCAACCTGATGTTACAACGAATACACACATACGAGCATTCAACTAGATTTTATAAAAATGAAAAATAAGGTGAAGGTGCTTTGGATGTTCTTCTCTTTTACGAGAGAGAGAAACTATATCATACAAGTAAGCTTTTATAATATGTTTGATGCCATGGAAGTCATAAGGCATATCCCACTGAAAGGTGGCTCTAAAATTTTTTAGGTCAAAGGGAATTTTCCTATATGAAAATGTACCCGAGGGACAAATAAATGTTGTTTTATATTGATCTTCAGGACGAATTCTAATTTTATTATATCTAGAGAATCTATCCATGAATGATAAAATCTCATTTCCAACACAGCCATCAATAATCTGGTTTATAAATGGAGTGGGGAAATTGTATTTTGTACAAGGTTTATTGAGGTCCCTAAAATCGATCCATACATAGATTGTCCCTTGTTTCTTTTCAGCCAGGATAGGATTTGAAGCCCATGATGTAAGAGGAACATGATATATGAAGCTTGCTTTAAGTGTTTTCTCTGTTAAGTCCCTATATTACTAGTGTAGTCCCTTATTTTTGTTAGTGTATCCCCCTTATTGTTATTATTGTGCCCCATAAAATCCAATATTGTTATTGTTGTGCCATTACATTATTATTGTTAGGTAGGCTAGGATTATATTGTGACCCCATGGACTCCTATACATAGAAAGGAGGTTTTCTCATTTGTATCATCCAAGAATTGTTCATTTATGTAATGTAAAGGAGTTTTCCCCCTTGAAGAGGCTAATTTGTAAGTCATTGATCTCTCTTTTCTTCTATTTTTTGATCTAGTTTCTTAACATTTGGTATTAGAGCTTTGGATTCTAGCGTTCTGATGCTTCAAACAGGTCATCGTGGCATTTTCACTATAAAAAATTTTCTGCAAAGGTTCAGAAGCTTAAAAACAACCTATTTGTGAAGAAATCTAGAGGAACTACGTGTAAAAATTTCAGATCTTGGTTCAAAATATTTTCGGAGATACGATTTGTGGAAGTTAGGGTTTTGCAGGCTCTCGAATTTCATCTCAAAGAGGTAACCTTGGGAAAACCGTCATAACTCTCTCTCTGAGCATCAGATTGGAATTCTATAAAAAGTGGACAAAAATAAATGGACTGTAGTTTCCTGTATATCAATTTCAGAGCTGAAGGAGGAAACAATGACACGTGGAACTCCATACAAATTTTCTCTACTGAACCAATACATAATTAGGTCATTGTGGGAGATTAGGCATAATTTTTTCTTGAAGAATCCAATTCAGGTTAGACCTTTGGCATTGGAAAGAAGATTCAGAGGAATACTAAAAGAAAGAAGATAAAATCTTAGGGATCCGAAATTACAGAGATACACCAGTTTCAATATCGAGCTCCTCAAAAGTAAGAAAAACGTGTGTATTTTTTTTCAAATTGCATAAGTCTTGTTTGAAAAAACAGTTTGAAGTAATTCCAAGGGCATATTGAAGAAAAAATATTAGTATTGGGTTCTAAAATTCCCCCTAAAAATAATTCAACACCCATTAAGCCCTGAGAAGGCTCTACTATGACTCATGAATAGGAATAAGTGCAACATGATATATCAAAATTACAAGAGCAAGTGCAACAACTTTCACTCTTTCAAAGAGAAAAAAAAATGAAATGGAAGTTTTAAAGAAAGGCCTGGAAGTTAAGATGGATGGTTTGAAGAATGGAATGGAAGCTAAGATGAATGATATGGAAGAAAAAATGAAAGACAACATGGAAGATATGAAGAATGATGTAAAAGTAGACATGGAAGGTTTGAAGGAAGGTTTGACAAAGTTGATAAAATAAATGGTTCCTAATGGAGAAAATATAGTAGAGGAAACTCATGATGAGAAAAAAATAAATTTTAATCATGATTTCATAAACTCTAATGTTGGATTGAAGACCCACCATATTCCAAAGGTTGATATGAAGAATTTTGATAACAAGGATCCCGTAGCATGGATACTACAGATGGAGCAATATTTTGATCTCAATAATGTGAAAGCCATACAAAAGGTACGCATTGAAACTTTATATTCATAAAAAGAATACATTTGTATGGTATCGATGGCTTTTCTCCCATTAAAATATTGTCAATTGATTAATTTTTATGGAGGAAATGATAACACATTATGAGGATACAAAGAACATTTCCTTCTTTAGCCAATTGATAAATCTCAAACAAAAGGGTTCAGTCATGGAGCACATTGATGACTTCCAAAAACTTAACATAAGGGTAACTGATATTCCAGAGGAACACATGATTGATGTCTTCATAGGGAATTTAAAGGATAACATCCAGCATGAGGTTCGCCTTTGGGAACCTGATTCATTGGAGAAGGCATTCTGGTTGGCAAGAAAAGTTGAATGTAAAATTATGGCGACAAGGAAGCCTACCACTCAATTCTATAAAGAAGGAAGTGTTGCTACGCCTAGATTTCCACAACCTACAAGGTTGACACCACAACAATTGGAAGAAAAAGAGAAAAAGGGCTTTGCTACAGTTGTGATAGCAAATACACTAAAGGTCATAAGTGTGCTGAGAAGAAATTATTTTACATAGATTGTGAAGAGGAAGAAGAAAATGAACAAGAAGAGGATATACACCAGGAACCAGCCCTAGAAGTGGAAGAAATGAATCCGACCATATTTTGTAATGCACTGGCAGGAATTACCACTCCTAAAAATCTCAATATAGAAGGACATATCAAGAAGAAAAAGGTAATAGTGTTGATTGATTCAGGTAGCACCCATAATTTTATTCATTGTAAGGTAGCCAAGGAATTAAATTGTTTCCTATACCCAGCACCAGAATGTCAAGTGATGGTTGCAAATGGAGGTACTATAAATTGCTCTGGAAAATGCCATAATATTAAGCTAACCATGGGGGAATATGTATTGACTAGTCCAATGCTTTCCATTCCTATGGGAGGTGCTGATGTTGTACTAGGAGTACAATGGTCACAATCTTTGGGGATGGTAGCTTTTAATTTTCAAGAACTTTTCTTGAATTTTTTTTCAGAAGGAAAGGAAGTCGAATTACGGGGTATTGAAGGGAAGCGAGGAAGGATAATAAGCTCTAATGTCATGAAAAAAATTCTCCAACAAAACAAATAATGAGGCACAATTGCATAATTATGCTCACTAGAAGTTCCAACATCAAAATCATCTATTTCTCCATATCTCCAAAAAGTCTTAGAAAAACATTCCAAGGTGTTTGAAACTCCCTAAGGACTCCCACCTATTCGTGATCATGATCATGCTATTCATTTGATTCCAGGAAGTGTTCCTCCAAACATCAGGCCTTATAGATATCCTTACTTCCAAAAGAGCGAAATTGAACGTATGATTGCAGAAATGTTAGAGGCAGGTATAATTCAACCTAATCAAAGTTCTTTCTTTGCTCCTGTAGTATTGGTACACAAGAAGGATGGATCATGGTGCATGTGTCCGGATTATAGGGAGAGGGATATCAATAATATCACTATTAAATATAAATTTATCTTGATTGATGATTTTTGGTCAGTTAGAGAACTGGAATAACCCGCAGCAGAATATCGTGCTCGCTTTGACACGGGGTCGAATCCCGCCGGCTACCACTATAACCATAACTTTGTGAGGAACTGCTTGTCTGCCCATATCGGTCCTTCTCGCTATCCGAGACTCAAAAATTGTCACTTGAAATTAGCACGAACACCTTTAATAGCGCCCATTGCCACGTAGGGCCAACCCGATGCATCGTGATTGATGAATTATTGGATGAATTACATGGAGCAATTTATTTTACCAAGTTGGATCTTCATTCAGGATATCATCAAATTAGAATGAAGACTGAAGATATTCCAAAAATAGAATTTCAAACTCATGAGGGTCATTATGAATTTTTGGTCATGCCTTTTGGCCTTACCAATGCACCTTCTACATTTCAAGGGTTGATGAATTCCATTTTCAAACCCTTCCTTAGAAAATTTGTGCTAGTATTTTTTGATGATATACTAATCTACAGTAGGTCTTGGAAGGATCATGTTCAACATATTGACAGGGTGCTCAAACTATTGCAGGAGAAACAATTATATGCAAAAACATCCAAATGTTTCTTTGGAGTACAAGAGGTGGAATATCTGGGTCATATTGTATCTCACGAGGGTGTTAAGGTAGACTCTAAAAAAATTAAAGCCATTAAGGAATGGAAAGTCCCCACAACCATAAAGCAGTTGCGAGGATTTCTCAGGTTAACAGGGTATTATCGCAAGTTTGTTAAGAATTATGGGAGAATAGAAGCACCTCTAACAACATTATTGAAGAAAGATGTATTTTCATGGACTCCTGAAGCAACTAAGGCATTTTAACATCTTAAAGAGGCAATGTGCCTAGCACGGTCTTAGCTACGCCAAACTTCATAAAAACCTTTTTTGTGGAATGTGATGTTGGTTTCATAGCATTTTCTACTCTTGCCTTGATAGTTATGACTTTCCTAGGGTTTATCAATCAAAGCTTCTGGCATGTTGCTTTCACATTTCCATAAGTATTGATTTCATGTTGAATGATTCTATGATCAATTCCAGTAATTTCCTCATAAGACCAAGTGAATACATCACGAAACTCTTTGAATGGATCGATATAAATTTTTACCTCTTTAAGGAAACAATCGAATCTTACGAAGACATTTTCTACAACGAGTGTTCTTGGAAATTTCCATAGGAATGGTTTGTGAAATATTAGCTATGCTTCCTTCATAAAAAATATGTGTTGGATCTAAAGGGTTTAAAATCCTATGAAAATTTCCATGGGAGGTGGAACAAGAAAAACTTAACTCAACCTTTTGAAATTCAGGAAGAAAATAAGATCTATGATGAAATTATCCAATGGTATTTTTTCACATTTCATTACTTCTAGAATTGACTCTTAAAATGGTAAAACTATATCAAGACAATCTATATCCATAATCGAGTTAGTTTCCCAAACAAGAACCACATCATTATCCAAATCTTCTAGTGAAATAGAGATTGTGTTTTTTTTTTTGTAGCATTATTAACAACATATTGACATGAAGTTTCAGCTGCAGACAAGGGATGAGTCATTCCAACAATTTTGCTATTTTCCAATGTGGCAGTAGAAGAAGGAAAAGTTTAGGTATCTTCAAAATAATTATTTCTAAAATAATTTTCTCGAGGAATCGTCCTGGATGTGGAAGAAATGGGATCGATGTGTAATACTGGAGTTGGAAGATAAGAAGTAACCATCAATGAATAACACATGCCAACCCCCAAATTCTCAATAGGTTGTTGAGAATTATTAACCAATGGGGAAATAGAATCATAATATGCATCAGGGTCATTGGGAGAATAGACCAATTGATCAATAGTAACTATTCTCCCATCATGAGGAAAAGACAATATGTGAATAAGGATGAAACAACAACTTGCATCGTGTATACCCAATGTTGGCCCAAAAAAATATTATAATCAAGATTAGCATTGAATATTTCTTCTTCCACGTTGACTATCTTTCCCCAACTCCAATCGGGAAGGAAGGAAAAATCCCATGAGGCCTATGAGAGTGTCCAACAAATTCAATTAAATGATTTGGAGAGGGAACCACTTCGAGAGACCCAATTTCTTTCCAACATGACATAGTCATTACACATGTGGAATCTCCATCATCAACTACGGCACGTAAAATAGTCTTATTTCTATATGTAGATTTAATTTGAAAATCCACATGATGAGGGAGTATAGGTTTGACACTTGTAGTATCAAACATAATTATTTTATAATTCTTCAAGTCAAATGCTCTAATCACAGTGAGTAATGCACTCCTTTGTGCTAGGCATGATTGGAGTACCTCTAATGCTGAAATAACACAGATAATTTGAGCTAAATCCTTAACAATATAATAATATGAGTAGATAATCAGAAGAATTTTTAGCCTTAGAAGAATTTGTGTCTTCTTAATTATGAGCTATAGTTGATATGCCAACATGAACCTTAAGCATATATATATTTGATGGAGATTCCCTTTCTAATTAGGTGCCCACTAAAGGGGTTCCAACATTAGCATTCATTCCAATAAGTAAGTACTAACCTTGGGGAAACAGGTTATTAAGCATAACCTACGAACTAGAAGAACCTTTTTGATCTAACAAGTGCTAAGCATATTGGATCTTGGGGCAAATATGTGTAATATGATTCCCACTGCATAACTTGCAAGGGAATTTAACTTTCTTTTTATGTTCTTTCTTTCCCTCACTAATGTTAGCATTTGGTTTGTTGGTATTCCCCTTCTCTTCCTTACCCCTATTCTTACATCATCCTTTGTTCTTCCCATCATATTGTTGGTTTCCTTCAGGATTCAGGGAATAAACTACATTAATCACAGAAGTTTGTGAAGGAGGAGACACATAAGTCATAACTTGTGTCATCAGAGAATATTGTGATGACATATGTTGTAATTGATTAACTAACAAACTAGTTGTATTATAATAAAGTCATCCTACAACCCCATCAGTATGGGGACCCAATTTCGGTTTGGACAAATCGATCTGAGATCTCGATGCATCAAGAAAAATCCTATAAATAAATCCAGATTGTGAATAAATCGGTTCTAATTGTTGAGCTCTAGAAATATCTTGTTATTTTGTGAACACTCTTGAGGGTGACACATACTTAGAGATATATGGTTGCAGATATTTCAAAAACTACTCTAGTAAAAATTCATCAAATATATATTCCTTGATCAATCTATTTCTTCTCTACCACTCTTGAATGTGGTAAAAAAAAATGGGTGGCCTTGTCCTTTTTACAATTATCCAGAATCTCAGTCATGGTGTCATAACAGACAAGCAACTGAAAGTGGTTAAGAAACATCATAACCACCTCATTAAATGTGGAAAACAACCCCCCTCTCAAACCAATATACCATTTTATTGGATTCCCAATTAGGGTGCATTGGAAAAGTCTCAACCTAATTGAATCATCAATTAGAGAGTTCGATGAGCACCATAAATGAAAAGTGGTTACATGGCCAACTGGGTCTTTTCCATATTTCCCTTGAAACTTGGGTATGTATGATGGAATTTTGGTGGGACAAGGGGCAATATGAATTATACCGAACCAAATAATTGGTTAATTTTGAAAGATATGGAAAATTAGAGTTTACAGGAATGATAAGTACGACGAAGCTATGGGACTCCAAGCCCTGAGATTAGGGTTCCCACAGTTTGAAAAGTTAGATCCTGGATTTTGAGTGGCGCTAGGATGTCAAGGATTTCTCACAGAAAATCCTCGATTATAAGATGTTCCTTATTGTCCAGGAGTATACAGAGGGTATCCTCCACCTGAAACATTACTTTGAGCAATAGGAATATTACCTTATGGTGGAATGTTATAAATAGGAGAAACCCCTTGATAAGGGTTCCACACACTTGCTAAAGGAGGAAATTTTGTTGATGTAATTCCATTAGGGAATGGTATACTACCCTGTTTTCCAAATAACTCAAAAGGGATATTTGATGCTAAACAACTCACTGGAGGATATGTCTCACCCTTCCCTCTTTGAATTTCAAACAGATTAGCATTTTGGGAGAAACCAGGGAATGGCATAGATACAATATCTAAGAAGGATTGGATATATGAACATATCCACTTCCAAAAGAAAATATTTGTAATGATGAAAAACCATTAACCATATAAGGCATACTTTTCGAAGTGGTAGAAGGTAAAGATGAAGAAATTGAAATAATACAAATAGATGGAATCCCATGTGAAAAATCACCAATGAAAGGAGCATAAGGTTGGGTTCCTTCACTTGGGCTAGGAGCATAGGTAGAACCAAAAACTATTGTGTTGGGTGCATTAGTAGGGATAAAAAATTTCCTCCTCCTATTTTTGAAGAAGGAGTATGCACACCAGTTGAATCAGTAGTCATACTAGTGCTACTAACATTGGCCATAAAGAAAGAAGGAGAGTGTAGGGGGCTACCTGGTCTATGAACATGGGTATCCACATATGATATAATGTAGGGAATATTTGAAGGAAGATGATATAAAGGAGTCCTAGAAGATTTTGGAACATCTACTTGATATTCCAACTGAAAAAATTCCCTAGCAAGAATAGGGATGTTTCCATCCAAACTATGAGCAAGAATAGGCTCTTCCACCGAAATAGAACCCCCAATGAAGGATTTGCCTCCATTTTTTTACCTTGGAATATCTCCAAATAACCAACATAATTTCTCTTATGCCTTATGGGTGAAGGCTCAACACTCGCTAGTAAAATCTCACAAAACCTCCTAGATCGACAAACTGGTTGATCAACCACCTTTTATGAATAAAAGAAAATCAAAGACCCAAAGTACCTAAGGCATGCTAGGAGAAAAAAGAACTTACTAAAAAAATTCCTAAAGATATAGATAAGCAAAAAAATTTCAAGTATTTCTGCTCCGAGTGATTAGGAAAAGACACAAAAGTATGAGAAAGTGGGTAAAGGGTCCTTCTACAGGTAAGCTGGGATGATGAGGGCCCAAGTATTCCCAATGAAGGTAAGATAAACAATTATGCTAACCTCTAGAAAATATCCTTTTCTAGTGCAAGTACCCTCGCTTCATGGGGCACCCTCCGAAGGTGCTATGAACTGATACAAAGTCTATCGCAAGTACCATGGGAATTCCCCCTTGCAATCACCTAGGCAGTCCCTAGGAAAGAAATTAAGTTTACCAGTTCATAATCAGAATCTGAGAGGTACAGTCATGAGTAGGTGGTCATACAAGTTGGAGAGGGGGTATCTCCCTTTCCTTATCATGGCATGACCTAGTGCTTAACATCTGTGTGAGAAGAGCTTCCCCATCAACCTATATGACATTGGACTTCCACTATTTAATAAACTTCTATACTTTGGTTTGAGTGGCCTTGGAGAGTTTAATCTCCACACACCTATTCAAAGGCCCTAAATAAGCCATAGAATATTTGGTGTTTCTATGACAAAAGAAAATTCTATTTCATTTTAATGTTTGTTATTTAGGTCGAAGGATATGGAAATTCTAGTTGTGATATTTTGACGCAAAAGAAACCAATAATAAAAACCTAGGCTACATGCAAATGAAACTCTCTTTTACTTCAATGAATGTGATTTGTACATGGGTTTACAAGAATATATTTAAGAAAATTGTATCTTTTTTCTTTTGATAAGCACTCACACATTCAAAATCAATCAAAAATTACCAATTCTTATTCTAATTCACTTAACCCTAATGCACATTGATATGTAATGCAAGATTCAAATACAAGTCTTAATGTAAACAAACATGATAGGAAAAACTATGACAAATCAAACAAGCAAGGAATAAAAAACACTTCAATGCCAATCACACTTCCCAAACGAAAAGGAATGTTTGAATTCACCACAAAAACTCCCACATCGGAAAAACCAAAGGACTTCAAACTAATGAAACAAAATGAAAAACTACCAATTTTTCTTTTTCTTTACTATATGAAAACCAAATATTCAACAAAAGAAGCAAGCAAAGGATCCCAAAACCAAATGAATGATAAATACTCAAGTTTACCAAGTCCAGTATTCTAAATATAAGGAGTTTAAAAGATTAATTTAAAGAGGAGTGTGAAATACTCAAAAAATTGGCAAAGAAATATGTAAGAGGTTCAAAAGATCAAAAAGGTCTCAAATAAATGAGATCCTGGATCTTCAAGGAGAATCTCAAACCCTTTAAAGAACATAAAAGGGTAATGTAAAAATATCAACCACTAGGTCATATAAAGAACCAAAAGAGAGAGATGGGACATAACCGATCTATAAACATATATTAATCTCTTCCTAAGAACATGAACATACAGATAATTCAAGAATAAGATCTACAACCCAATTGCACACTTCATAGGCTTCAAAAATTGAAAACCCTAGGTTGACACCAACTTATTTTCACACAAATAAAATATACAAAGAAACATTATTGATACTAGGATTCTCAATCCTTAATAGGAACATGAAACTATAAGCACACACACTTAAGCTTTTAGAAGACTCAGTCAAGTCAAAATTTTCACTTTCCAGGAAAATAAGTGATTTTCCAAGAAAACATATTCGTCTGTATGCATATTTTATAAATACAAAGCATTCATAAGCGATTTGTTAACAATACAACTCTGTCTATACGCAAATATTCTGAATAAAAAAACTGTATAAATTGTAAACCAAATATTGATCTAAAAGATTAGGCTAATATATTGTGTCAAATAAAATTACAAAAGACTAAGAAAAAAATAAAACAACAAACCAAACATCCATCTCAATCCAGACAACTCTTTAGGAAATAATTTACAAGTACTATAGATGTCCACCAAGATGCAAACCCTCAACCTTCTTCCAAAATGTGAAAACCTGCAAATATATCACAATAACATAATCATATCACCTAATTCAAAGTACATGTACATATATATGTTATATCATCATAATTGTTTTGGTGTGTTTGATGCACGTATGTACGAAATCACACAAGTTTAAGGGGTATGGTTTACCACTTTAAACTATTGGTAACATGCATAAAGAAGTGGATTTAATGAGCATACTACATATAAAAAGAAGCTGCAAATGTAATCTAAAAACTAAACTAAAACTAAACATAAATAAACTAAATCTCTAACGAGTCAAACGACACAATAATGCAAATTGTGGCTCTAGGCCCCTCTTATTGAGCGCTAGTAGAAAGGGGCAAAATACTTAACTCTCTTGCCAAAGGGACCCTAGACAATGGTTCTAGGTACCGATGCACAAATGTTGTTCATTCCAAGCCTCAGCTAGGTGCAGTCTCCCTCTCTCTCTACTGAGTGGACTGAGCTTGTTGGATGGCCAACAAGTGAGTCCCCTCTGTTTGCAGCTCTGGGTCACACACTGCTAGTATTTCTTGGGCAATTCTGGCCAGCATAACAATGTGATCACCAATTCTTCATCTCCTGGTGGTTTTATATAAGGGATTTCAAATCCTCCTTCCCTCCCTTGGTACATTGTGGATGGTGACCCAAGGGAGAGGTATGATTTTTTTGTGTGCTCCAAATATTCCATTGTGTGCTCACATAGTGTCTAAGGAGGCATTGGTGGCTATCCTTAGGTAGCTTCAAGTGGGTAAATTTTCCTTTGCTTTATGTGGTCCTGGATAGTGACATTTCACCACTCTCAGGAATGTGTGCTTATCGAGCCAAAAGGCACGCAAAAGGTGCTCTTCTCAAAGGATAATGCGTGCAATCAACATTTAATACTAGTTCAAATTTGATTTCCTTTAAACCTTTGATATTTTTAAATACTTTCCGAATCCTATAATGTCTTCCAGCCCTATAAATCCTTTGGCTTGACATTAATTAATGTCATCTTTTGCTGTGTGATTTTCTAGTGTTAACAGTTTCCACCTAATGTGTGAGGTTTAGGAAGGACTGTATAGCCGAAATACATTATAGTTTATTTTTTGTATCATGCATAGAGAGAGAGAGAGAGAGATCTGCGCGAAGCCTTGGATTTGAACACACCCTGCACCATTTCCAAGAATGACCAAGTCTAAGGGATCCCTGCAAGCAAATAAAATTTACAATACATATACAAAATTTCAATGAGGCAGGCATGTCCCATGCTCGTGATGCTATGACTAGTTAAACAAAATTGATAGATGTATATTTTGTCATGCAACTACTATGGTAGTGATGCTGGAGGTTGTTGATGACGACTGCTGACGTCCTCACGGGCATTTTTTCTTTGACGATAGAGGTAATGTGGTACCCATATGTGTAAAATTGGTATGGAATATAGCTGCGCAATTTACACATAGGTGTTGTTTGGGACCTTCCCATGTAAGCATTGTTGACAGAGATGCTTATGGAGGCACGGGTCTTCGATAGATCTGATAAAAATGCAATGGTTATAAGGTACGATACCATCTTGACATGAAAGTTTTTGTCAGAGTTGAATTTCAGGAGGATCGATGACATTTGTGGACAATGATGTGTCCCACAGTGTCACTCGAGGATACCGCTTTGCATGGAGAGGGGTGATCCAAGGTACTGCTTCCTTTTTCGAAAGGAGGTGTCGAGGTCGACAAAAAGGAAACCTCAACCGAGCCATGGGTTGACGACCTGAGGGGTCGGGGACTTGGATGTGATGGGTTTAACATAGGCATGTTGGCGAGTGGCAACTGAAAACCGATAATGGGAATTTAGTGGCCCTAGGTCAGAGTATACTTAAGCATCTCGGTGACAGTAATAGCTATTTCTGGAGGGGAAAATCCATAGAGTCGGTAAGACTTCTAGGTCGGGTGTAAACCAACTATAAATTTGATGATGGTGCATGCATGGGGATGAAATATTCCGAACAAGGGTGTTCAGGGACTACTGCCATGGGAGAAAAGATGAAATGCGAGGGTGAGGGGACAAAGTGAACCGTTTGTGGTCTTTGTAAACTTACCAAAAGAATAAAATAATAGGGTTTGGTTTGTAAAAGACACAGAGACGGGTACCCCAAAACATAAAAGTGTTCGCTCACTGATGTTGTGAGGAAGGTTTTTTGCTGGGGTTGGGGGTCTCATTGGTTGGTCTCACGTGCGGGGTTGATGAAGTGGATGAAAAATTATCGCAGATGGGATTATGCTGGTGGAGGTATGGTGGGCCAAATGTGAGGCGCGGTGGTGCGCTCTTGATCTGCTTTGTACAACCTGTTCGTCCGAGAAGGTTGTCTTAGTTTGTATGGTAAACTTGACCTTATGCATGATGAATGGATGGGCACGAGGGGCTTCCCGAACTTAAGTGGTATGGCCATGGCATCAATTATGTTGTGATATATGGTCTACTGTGGGTGACGGGCACCATGGAGGGGAGGCTATACCGACCAACGCAGATGTTTATCATGTGCAAGTTGAGGTGATGATAAACATGATCAGATATGAGGACCCTATGGTTTATTTCTAATGGAGAAATGATGTCAGGATATGCAAAGTTCTATAGGGCTCTATCATGCTGGGGGTAGAATGATACCTGCTCTAGAACTTTCAAGAGATAATGTTGTGGATGGTTTGTGGGATTTTCCTACAAAAACAACTACCTCAAGTGAAAGTATCTTCTTTAATCAAAATATTATTTTAATTCATGGGATTTTAAAAAGAAGATGAGAGAGGGTATACCTGTCGACGCTAAAAATTTAATTTTTTGGGAGTACGATTATGTGGCATCGCCTCTGTTTATTATGGAGTGTTGATCACAGTGTTTCTTTCGATCTGGTGATCAGAGACTCTAAGCTCCAATTTTCCCTTGGGAGTTTTTACTTGGCTCCTAGCTTTGATTTCAGTTGGAGTTGCCCCTAGACTGAGATCAGGGGGGCGTTACTGGTTACTGCCCCCTGTCCAAGATCTCCCTTTTGGCTTGTTCCTCAGCTTATTTTTGCAGCATTTGGAGGATTGTCAAAATTCTCCTGGTCGTATGGTTGTTGATGAGCCTAGGAAGGGCTGCACTAGATTGATAGGTGCATTATGTCGTGCCATTGGTCCATTCTGTGCAGGGAATGGGGGATATCGGTTCCCTTGTCCCTGGTTGGTATATGAGTGCTAGGGTGACTTTCATGATAGCTAGGTTGTGATACGTTCTAAGTATCCAGGGTATTGACTACTTCTGCTCAGGTGTCCTTGGGCCAAAGACCCGATTGAACCATCTGCAGAATCAATGTGCATGGTGCTACTGCTGCCTAGGTTATCTTGGGAAAAATACTCGATCAAGCCATCTATAGAATCGATGTGCATGGTACTATTGCTGCCTAGGTGATCTTGGGTCAAAAGACACAATCAAGCTGTCTACAGAATCTACCTACCTGGTAACTCCCTAAGTACCATGGGTGTTGCTACTTCCTAGGAGATCTTGGGTCAAAGACTCGATCAATCTGTCTGCAAAATTGACGTGCATGGTCACTCCGCGAATACAGATTAATTTTGTCTAGGTTACCTTGAGTCAAAGACTCGATCAAGCCGTATTCAGTAATTGATACACCTAATAACTCAAGAGGATGAGGTGACTAGGTTCCCATGTTCCTGGTTAGTGTATGGTAGTTTGGGGGGAGGAGGGACAAATGGCTGTCTTTCTAGTGACCTTCATTCCTCCAGTAGGTATAGGATGGTACGAGGTTCATTTCTGAATGCCTGGGTGGAGGGATCCTCTTGACAGGATTTCTCGATGGCATGTAAGTCATCCCTATATCGCGGGATCTCAGGGAAATGGTGGGTATAATTCCTGTAGTTGCTGCAAAGAGCGCTTTCATGATTGGTATGTGTTGTGGCGGATTTGACACTCGGGTGTACGAAATCACGCGCATTTAGAGAATGTGGTATTTTCTCTAAACCATAAGTAACAAGAAGTATCTGGGGGGAGCTCAGAAGTATAAGACTTAAAATGAAGTAATAAACTTAAGTATGCTCTGTTGGAAAAGTAAAAATAAAAAAATAAAAAGGAAGCTAAATATAGAGTTCCAAACAATAACAAGGTAAAAAACGGCTCGATGGCCTTCTTCTCATTGAATGCTTGGAATGAATACAAATCTTACCCACTTGCTGAAGGGCCTAGGTAGAGGCTCTAGGACCCAACGCAAGGATTTTTGTCCTTCAAGTTCTGCCTTTTGACGCAGTTCAACTCTCTCTCTATGCTGCAATAGACTAAAATTGTTGGGTGGCCAACAAATGAGTCCTCTTCTTCAGCTCCTGCTCCTTGGTTCACACAAACAGCTGGTGTTGCTTGGGCAACTTTGGCCAGCATAACCTTGTGCTCACAAATTGTTCATCTCTTTGATGGTTTATATAGTTGAGCTTTCAAACTACCTTCACTCCCTTGGTACATGGTGGACAGTGACCCAAGGGAGGGGAAATATTCCATTGTGGGCTGAAATATTCTTTTTTGTGCTCACACAAGGCCTAAGGAGGCGCTGGTTCTGTCCTTAGGCAGCTTTCACATAAGGGGAAATTTTAATTTGCCTGCTTGTGGTCCCGGAAAGGGACTTTTTTCCATTTCCAAGAATGCGAGCTTATCGGGCTCCAGTGTGCGCAAAAGGCGCACTTATCGAAGGAAAATGCGCGCATTTGAGCATTTATGACTAGTTCAATCTTGAATTGCTCCAAACCTTAGAGATTCTTAATATTTTTGATTCCATAATGTATCTCTGTCCTGTAAATCCTTGGGCTCGACATTACTTGATGTCATTTTTTGCTGTACAATTTTCCAGTGTTAACAGATGCCCTCTAATGTGTGAGGTCTAGGAAGAACTGTATAGCTGAAATACATTATAGTTTATTTTCTCAGATTGGGACACAAAGAGAGAGAGAGAGAGAGAGCGAGGTACGATGTAAGGATAACATCTTGCCCGCCCGAGAGATAACCACACTGGCTTAGGGACCCCTTGCAAGTAGCACAAAATATAAAACATATTTGCAAAATTTCAAATCTATATGCATATCCCATGCTCGTGATGCTATGGCTAGTTAAACAAAATTTACGTATACATGTGTTGTCTACGTCACTATCGTGGTAGTAGTGCTGGGTGGCTGTTGATGATGACCGCTGACGCCCTCTTTCGTGGGCATTTTTTTCGATTTATAGTGGAGGTGATGGTACCCATATGCGTAATCTTGGTATGGCAAGATGTTAGTATGAATCTTTCGTTGTAAAAGATCACTTTAGCTACGCATAACAATAGCCCTAACATCAATTATGGCTGCAAAACATCTTTAAATCTGCAATTAGATGATCCAAATAATGTTGCACAAATCCAGATCTAAGCATAAAAGACATTAAGCAGATAAAGTAAAATATGGCTCCATGCATCCAATAGACAAGACAAGAACAATGTATTTGAAAGAATTTTTGTATTATATTAAAAGGGGGCACCTGAGAGGAAAACAAGAAAGGTGTTTTCTGGTTCTCCTCAATGGGATGGGTTCTTGAAAGTCCTCAGCATTTCAGATCTAAAATTCCTCTCTCTTGTTGGTGTAGAAAACCTAGACAAACATAGAACTCAATGGGAGCTCACAAGGAAAAAATGGAAAATGTGACCAAGCGTATAGATCCAGAGTGATCTAATGCAATGAAAGGTGACTAATGAATGGGGGAAAACCCTTCTATTTATAACAAAATATTAGGGTGGTCTAGAACTTGGTGCATGAATAAAATATTATTAATCATATTCTAGAACCACCCTTTAGGAATATTTTATTATATTTGTTGGAGGGAAAAGGATTTTTTGACTTGGGTCAATTCCTTTATTTATAAATAATAAATAAATAAATGATTTATTTATTATTTTAAGGAAATGGTGGGAATATAATTAAATAAATAATGTTTTATTTAATTATTTATAAATGATTTAGTCAAATTTAACTAGGAATATTATTTAAATAAGGATTTAAATAACTTATTCCTAGGAAATAATCAAATAAATAAGGATTTATTTAATTGATTTCCTTGTTTTGGGTTAAATATGATCAAAAGAAATACTATAAACAAATGTTATTTCACATTAGGAGTAATTTTACTTATCGTAAAATTGGTCTTACATGGTGTACTTGGGTTCATCTAATGATAATAGGTTAGATGACCAAAAAAATGGTGTAACAAAGCAGATCACTATGCAATGTACACATATGTGACTGCCTTCGGACCTCAAAGAATTGTTGGCCGAGACACTTATAAAGGCACGGGTCTTCGATGAATCTTCATCAAAGTTCAATGGTTGTAAGGTACGATAACATCGTGACATGAAAGGAAGAAAAGGAAGCCTTAACTGAACCATAATGGGTTTAACATAGGCATGTTGGTGAGCAGTACCTGGAAATGGATGATGGGGATTCAGTGGCCAGAGGTCGAAGTATATTTGAGCAGCTTGGCAGCAGTCATAGGTATTTTCTGAAGGGAAAAAATCCCTGGAGTCAGTAGGACTTCTAGGGCGGGTATGAACCGGCTATGATTGTCTTAATGGTGTGTGAATGGGGGGTATGAAATACTTCGACCAAAGGAGATGGGGGACTGTTGCCATGGGAGAAAAAGGTGCAATATGAGGGAGAAGAGGCGAAGGGCGTTGTTTGTGATTTTTGTACAAAAAGAATAAAATAATGGGGTTTGGTTTGTACAAAACACAGAGACAGGTACCCCAAAACTTGAAAGAGGGTCACTCACTTGATGGTTTGAGGATGGTGTTTTGCTGGGGGCAGGGGTCCCATTGGCTGGTCTCATGTGTGGGGTTGATGATGCGGAAGATGTCGCAGATGGGTTAATGCTGATGGAGGTATGGTGGGCCAAATGCGGTGCGTGAAGGCTCGCTTTCATTCTGCTTGTACAACCCGGTTGTATGGGAAGGGGGTTGAGTTGGAATGGTGAAATTGACCTTATGCATGATATATGGATGGGCATGAGGTGTTTCCCAGACTACAATGGTATGGCCATGGCGTCACTTTTTGGAGTGATGTATGGTCTACTTGAGATGACGATTGCCATGGAGGGGAGGCTCTACCGACCATCGAGGACGTTTATCATATGCAGGGTGAGGTGATGATAAATGTGGTTGGGTGTGAGGACCCTAAGTTTTATTTCTAATGGAGAAATGATGTCAGGATATGCAAAGTTTCTAGGACTCTATCACACTGAGGGTAGAATGATACCTGCTCCGAAACTTTTGGTGGTGATTGTTGTGAATGGTTTGCAGGTTCTTCCTGCAAAAACAATTACCTCAAGTGAAATCATCTTCTTTTCATTCAATATTATTTGAAAAACATGAATTTTGGAAAGGAAGATGGGAGGGTGCATACCTGTCGGCACTTGAAAAAATATTTCTTTGGAAAGCGAATGTGGGGAATTGCTTTTGTTCATCATGGTATACTAATGAGGGTGCAACTTACGATTTGCAGAATGAACCTTCTGATCTCCTATTATGGACCTCCGAAGTTCTGAAAAAGGGCAATAAATAAAGGATTATGGCCCTAATCCTATTCATTTGTACTTGCTGAGTTTGGGAGATCATAGGTGGTAGCAGAGCCTTTCTTGCCATTGCGGTCAGACTGTGTACTGGGGATTAGCGATATTATGCTAAGGTAAATCTCATGACATCCTGCACTTCAATTTTTTCAGTTTGGTGACACAGGGGGTCGTACAAGTTGGGTTTGTACGACCTAAAGGGGATTTTTGCCCTAGATTGCGCAGGCGATCTAGGGAAATATGCGCCCCCCTTGCACGTATTTCTCAGGTATAGCCGCGCGAAAACGCGTTGTCCCTACCTCTTTGCGCGCAAGGGTGCGCTTGTAAATGAAACACGCGCGCAAGGGCAGTGTTTTTGGAAAAACTTGCGTTTTTTGCTGTCCTTGATGATTTTTCTCCTTTGTACTGATGGGTACCTGTTTCTTGGCAGGTTAGTGTGGGGAGAGCGAGATTGGCCTGAGATCTGGACTGCTCTGGCTGTTGATGCTGGGGCGTGTCGTCAGTTAGCCGCATGAGGCCTCCTGAAATTTGCTTGAGAACGAGTGCCTGCGGTCACATGACCGATTGCTATGTTATATTATACGGCATTGGTGCCGGAGGTGCAACATGTTTGTCCTGAGGGGGAAAAACTTGATTATTCATCCAGAGACAGATATTTATTTTGTGACCGAATTACTACCTCAGGGAGAGGCGCTGAGGTACCCACTTCCTGCTGGGCGGGTGAACATGGACAGGTTCTGGCAGCGTCATTGCGGTGGTGCGCCTCTGACTGAGGGGTGCATCAATATTTCCTTAGTGACAGATGTGGCCGAGTGGTGTGCTCTGGCAGTTATTGTGCGACTGGTGGGGTCGTTTGCGCCTCATCGGGCATCGGGCCCATAGGTGGCAGTTTTACGCCACTTGAAGAACGGGCATTTCTTCATTTTTTCCCGTTTCTGCTTTGATGGTATGGTGTCACAACTGAACAGGGTCCAGCATGGATCCAAATAATTTGCATACGCCAGAATTTTGTGCAGCATCATGTATGAGAGGGTTGTGCTGCTGAGGCCTGTAGTGCCTGTGCCTATTGGGGGGCCGAGGGAGCCACGTATGAGGAGGTGGGCTCCAGTGATGCCATGCGCTGGTGGTGGCAGAGTGGGTCGTTACTGGAACGACACTACGGAGGCCTGGTTTGAGGCCAATCCGCAGATGTTTTTGCCATACCCTTATGCAGGGATGGACTTTCAGGGTGATCCAGATATTGGTCTCCCTTTTGGTTATGTTTGGGGTCCCGCAGGTATGTGTTATATTTTTGCATTTACTCGAGTTTTTTGTGTTCTTGATTTTTTTTTTATTGACACTGACATTTTTTTTGGTTACTTGTGGAGATGTTGGCGAGGTGGGACGCCCAATGGCAGGGATGGTGGGTCACAACCCTCCACCACGATCGCCTGGTGGTTAGGGAGGTGGTGCTGTTGGTGGACTGAGCGAGGGTGCTGGTGGACCGGGCGGGGATGGTGCTGGCCCTTCTGGTGAGGGTAGCAGCACAAGTGCAGCAGAGAGAGCTCATGCAGATGTGGCTGAGGTGTGTATCATAGAAATTTCAGCTCAGGTAGAGACTCTAGAAGACTTCCAGGGTCGAGTGGACCGTTTGACCCATGGGATGCCAGCTCGAGGTCATATGGATGACTTCGAGGAGATCTGGCTAGAGACAGTGATGGCCCACGAGAGGGACTACCAGCCGACTCTACGACGGGTAGCTATCGCAGTGGCGATAGCAGCTCTGTTGGTGGCACCAGGAGTGGTGGTGGGCCCAGGTGCTCCTCCTGAGGGGGCACCCCCCTAGAGTAGATTTTGTACACAGGGAAAGCACCCATTATGAGGATGCTTCCCTTATTTTTTACGACCTATGTATTGTCGGGCTGGCCAATGGGCTAGCAATACTATTTTTTATACTCTGATACACATATTTTTTGATATATATATGAGAGATATTTTTTGCGGCTCTACATGGTGTGATGTATATTTCGGTTTATGCATTTGTGTTATACTGATGGATATGCATATTTTTGGTTTTATGTATGATGATTTTCTCGCGATGCATTCCAGTCTAGGATATTGTTAGCTATGTGATCAGCTGTTTGGTTTTGATTCCTTGATACATTTGAGAATGTAATATAATCAAATTGTCTACTTAATCTTCTGGCACGCAAATATTTTCTAAATAGGTTTGCATCCCTGGTTTCAAAGGTTTGGTTTAACTGCGAGACTACTAACTGGGACTCAAGGTAGACATGCATATGGCGGATGCCCTGGTGGAGGGCCTCGCACATAAGTATGATAACGACATCATATTCTACCTGATTGTTGGTTGCTGAACCGATGCAAACGTCGTTTGAACACAATGGTGATCGGTCGGGTGATAGATGACCCAGGCGGCTGCAGCTAAGTTTTGAGACCATCGCGATGATCCATCAGCAAATCCGAAATAGGGTTTAGGTTGGTGATCCATGGTGATATTTTGAGAGCATTTAGGTTTTTTGGGTCAAAAATATTTTGGTGGTGGATTGTGTGTACTCTAACTCTAGGGGATAAGGGCTTGTAGGGCCATTATGGGTAGAAATTCTTGAGGTAAAGGCCGTTGACAGGTTTAGTGAGGTAGGTCCTGTCTAGTTCCTTCAAGATATATGCCCCCTGCCGGAGGCAATGTTTTTATGATATAGGGCCCTTTCCACACGGTTTCGAATTTTCCTGGCCCTAAGGCTTCTTTTGCGACATCATAGCAAAGGAATAGCTCTCCTTCGGTAAATGAGCGAGGGGTGATGTGGCGGTCGAATGATGCTTTTACCCTTTTCTTATGGGCCTCATTGTGTTGTAGCGATTGGCGCCTGTTTTCATCAACTAGCTCTAGTTGTACTAGGTGTTGTTCTAGAGGCTGGGTGTCATCCAGGAGTTCGATGGCTGCATGCAAGTTTGAGATCTCGCGTTCTATGGGAATCACAACTTCGATCCCATATACCAAGTGGAAGGGAGTAAAACCAGTGGAAGTCTTAACTGCCGTGTGGTATGCCCACAGGGCGGAAAAGAGCATGTGGTGCCAGTTCGTTTTGCGGTTGTTCACCATGCGCTGTAACATAGTTTTGAGTACTTTGTTAACAACCTCTACCTATCCATTGGACTGAGGGTAATATGGTGAAGCGAATTCATGGGCGAATCCGAGATGATGAGACAGCTCCTCGAAGACTTCGTTTTCGAAGTGCTTTCCATGGTCGGAGACTAATTCTTTGGGGACGCCAAATCGGGCTATCACATGGTTGAACAAGAATTGAGTGGAGATTTCTGCTCCGTTGTCGTATGTGGGCATGGCTTCGGCCCACTTAGTGAAATAATCGATAGCCACGATGATGTATTTATGGTTGCCTGATGAGGCTGGATTACAAGTCATGAAGTCGATTCCCCATTTACAGAAGGGGCCGGCTACGATGACAGGTTGCAGAGGGGCCGGTGGTTCTCTTACCTTGTGGGCAAAGCATTGGCACCGCTCGCATCTTTTGACTTCCATGATACAGTCTCAAAACAGGGACGGAAAAAATTACCCTGCTCGTAGGAATTTTTTGGCGGTAGCCATTCTGGATAGGTGGCTGCCACATGTACCTACGTGGCAATCGTTCAGGGCTTGCTCTGCTTGATCGTGGGTGAGGCATCATCGCAAGATTGTATTGATGCTTCTCCTGTATAAGACATCTCCTAAGAGGAGGTACCGAGGGGATTGTTGGCGTATGCACCAGCGATCATCTCGTGTGAGGTGAGGTTTGAACTTTTGGGTTCATAAGATCAGGAGAATATCCCCATACCAAGGGTCGTTGGTCGCTACAAAGAACAGGTGTTCATCCGGTAGCAAATCGTTTACCGGTGATCCTTTAGAATATCCTGGGAGGTCGGTAATAAATTCTGCTAAGGCAAGTGCCTTTTTGCTTTTAGGAGAGCAAAACTGGTTGTCATATTCTTGGAGAATGACTATCCAGTAGACATACTTGTGGTTAATTAGCCGGCGCGTGAGCATATATTGGATAGGATTAGTATCTTCTATGACCGTGGTATTTTTTAAGATGATATAATGACGAAGTTTCTACGCTGCATGGATTAATGCTAGGGTAGTTTTTTCTTCGGGTTCATATCTTAATGCGGTGCCAGATAGGGTTTTACTAACGTAATAAATTATGTGCTCCCTTCCATCTAGGCCCTCTTGGACCAATACTCCAGCCAATGTGGTGTCGGAGGCTGATAGATATAGGATATAATCCTTGTTATAGTCGGGGGGACATATGAGTGGTGCTGAAGATAGTGTTTCTTTCAGTGCATCAAACGCTTGTTGGGCATGATCATCCCATTTAAACGAGATGTCTTGGCAGAGAAGGCGCAGGAACCCTTGAGCACAGGTGGTGTAATCTAGGACAAAACATCGCAGAAAATTGGCCTTTCCTTGCAGGCTTTGAAGTTGCATGAGGGTTCGAGGTGGGGGACCTCTTTAATGGCTTGAACCTTTACAGGATCAACTCAAATCCCTTGCTGGGACACAATAAAACCTAACATTCTTCCCGCGTTGACATAGAAAACACACTTAAGAGGGTTTAAGCACAGGTTGTATTGACGGCATCATTGGAATACCGGTCGCATATCCTCGAGATGGTCGGAGTGTTTTTTGGAGCGTACTGTTAGGTCGTCCAAGTAGGTGAGGATAAGGTGTGCCAAGTCATGAAATATGTAATTCATGGCCCTTTGGAAGGTAGCTCTGGGATTATTTAGGCCAAATGGCATTACCTTGTATGCGAACGTGCCCCAGGGTGTGGTGAACGCAGTTTTATACCGATCTGTATGGCGTATTTGGATTTGATTATATCTGGAGAACCCATCCATAAAGGATAGGGCCTCGTGGCCAGCGCAAGCATCGATAACTTGGTCGATGAAAGGGGTGGGATAATTTTATTTAGGACAAGCTTTGTTCAAATCCCGAAAATTGGTGTAGACACGTATGGTGCCCTGTTTTTTCATGACGGGAACAAGGTTAGAAACCCAATATGTGTAGGCGATGGGGTAGATAAACCCGGCTTTGTGAAGCTTATTGATTTCTCATTTTATTGCTTCTACCTTTGATGGGTGCATTTGATGATGTTTTTGGTGGACCGGGGTTACATCCGGCCAAGTGTCAATATGGTGCTCTACGATCGCGGGACTAAGCCCAGGCATTTCTGAGTAGTCCCAAGCGAATATATCTCGATACTCTTGTCATAATTTGGTATAAGAGGCTACCTCTTCTGGTGAACATGCTGCCCCCAATGAGATTTCTTCTACTTTTGACGTATTTTTAGATATATTCACTTTGATGGTAGGTGAAATATTTGACATGTTGCCTTCCTCGAACGCATCAGGCGCGGGGATTGGGTTCTTAAACCAGTCGACTTTTCCTGACGGTAGAAATTCTTTTGATTTGATTGCATAGATCTTTGGTTCGATTGTATTGTCTGTAATGACTGCCTTCCTAGGAAGAAACAGTGATCGGTGATGCATCGCATCCCATGGGTAATCAAGCTCTGTCATGGTTTCTAGAATATCCTCATCCGAATGAAAGAGGGCCTCGAAGGGGGAGTGTTCCCCCGTAGGTTGAGACTGAATGGGGGTAATCCTGGTGGAGCTAGTTGAGAAGCACGAAAAAGACTTCATTGTAGATGTGGTCGAACCAGACGCCGTAGATAGAGTGCAGATAGGTTGGGTCTATACTGTCGTAGGGTCAGCTACTCTTGTAGCTGCAACTGTCTCGACACCTATGGTAGATGAGCAGATAGCTCGAGTCATGGTTCTAAAACATGATGTCATGAACCGTATGTGGTGTGCCGTGTCATTGGCGAGTGGAGGGGGAAGAATCTCCCTAATTGGCCGTCTTTCAGATGGCCCCGACAGGGTGGACATATTAGTCACATCCTCTTGGGTCATTGAACTATTCACGGAATCCCAGTCCACACCATCTTCCTGGGAGAGGCGGACGATGGTCAATCACATACAGTTTAAGGTTGTGCGAAATCTCGGTATGTAGTGGCAATGACGTACAGGGTGATTATCCCCACATATCTGGCATGAATATGGAATATCCATGTTTGCGCGATATACTGCATGAACTGGGTACCATCTTTGGAACATTTCCAAGGCTGGGCAGTCAATGAAGAAATGATCGAGTTCATCGCAAAGTACGCACCTTTTGACTAGGGGAGGTGGTATAGCAGGGGGTCTTTCAGGTGACCGTCATTCTTCTTGTAAGTATAAGATGATGCACGACTCGTCATTAATGGACTGGATGGAGGGATCCTATTGATAGGATCACTCGATCATGTGTAAGGCATCTCGATACCGTGGTATTTCTGGACAATGGTGGGTATAGTGCCCATAGGTGTCACAGAGGGCGCACACATGATTGGTACGCAGCAGTTTGCCTGAATTTTGGTGGCAAGTTCCTTTTTATGGGAATGTCGTTTTGAGGTGCTTGCCTCGCAGCCGAGTAGTGGTTTTAATTCGTCCAACTCTAGGCATATGTGAGTAGGGTGTCCTGTGACATCACATATAGCACAGGTTGATGACTCCCTCTGCATGGTGGTGGTCACCACTTTCTTTCCTTTCTTGGAGATTTTCTTTATTGTGGTCGTCGGTTTCGCAACGGAGATTTCCCTTGCGGGGGCGGTTTCGACTGCTGCTTGGGTTGATTGGGGCTCCTCGGGACCAGAAGGTTTTAATCCAAACGCAGTAATATTGGTAGCTGGCATTCCTGGAGGGGGAACAAGGTACCACACTGGCAATGCCAATGATATGTTGGGTAGTACTAGTGTTGCCAAGACCTGCTGGGAAGTGAAGCTAGGAGGTGGGTATTGGAAAGGAGTTTGGGAGGTGGCATAGACTAAGGAGGCTGTAGTAGCTGATGCCTTGGTGTCGTTACTGCTTGAGTCCATGTCTTGACTAACCTCGGTGCTTGATTTGGACATCATGCATACCGAAGCCGCTATGGTATCAGGTGATACCTCAGGGATAATGGGAGGATCTCCTAGGAAGGATCCTAGGACGGACGACTGTTTGAATTGTCCAGGGCCATATTCTTGATACTGTGAAAGACCATCAGTGGCTGTGTCTACATAAGGTAGAACCATATCTATATTGGTCAAGGGACGCTTTTCATTGTGCGTCAACTGGTCTACTATAATGATTCGATCCTCGTGGGGGAACATCATGATGTGGAAAACGAAGGATGCTATGGCAGACATGGCGTACATGTAACTCCGCCCAAGGAGTATATTGTAATCTAAGTGAGCGTCCAAGACTTCGATGTCTATGTGGACCGTTTTTCCGACTAAGCAGACCGGTACGTTTTGGAAGAGACCAACGGGGGTGGAGGGCTGACCGTCGTATGCCCTGAGTGTGATGATGGAAGGTTTGAGTTCTGGGGCTCCTAACTTCTGCCATACATTCTTTGACATGATGCATGTGAATGCACCCTCATCTATGACACGTCAGTGAATAGTGATATTCTGTACCGATACTGGTATCTGAAAGGCGACCATGGAGGGAAGCCTAGGGGTGGCTTTGTGTAAATCAAAAGCCATCATGCGCGTGTCGGCGGGGTCGACGACACCTAAGGCATAAAGTAAGGCTTTCCATTGCTTTGGGCACGATTGCAGTACCTCCAAAGTGGACATAGCAGTAGGTGACTGGGCTAAATCGTCTACGATGATGTAATGGTGGGATGCTTTGGAGTAGTTACCTGCTCACCTATTAGTCCCTTTAACCATTTTTGGTAATGGTTCCAAAGGAATCTTTGGAATGGTTAAAGGTGCAGTCGGTGCGAATGTACTAGCCCCTGACATATCGGTGTCTTATGAGGTGTCGTAGTTACGATTTTGGGTTTGGAAAAACATTTCTTCCCCAGCCATGTAAATTTCATGGCTGTTTTTCTTGGAATCGTTGGGGTTTTTCTATTGAGTGCTGACCGTTCCCTTATGGGGGAAGGGTTCTTGCATAATTGCGGTTGGCTGGGGGGATCCTCCTTGTCCTCGATTACTTTGGAGCTTCTTAAGCTCAGGGAGTTCGGGACAGTGGTGAGTATAGTGCCCATACTCACCACATATCGAACAAGAATGGTTTGTTCGTAGAGGTGGCCTTTTGCCTTGATTTTGAGCATTGCTTAGCTCCTAGTTCTGATTCCGATTGAAGTTATCTCCAGGCCGGGGTTGCGGTGGGTGCTGTAGACTGCTGCCCCCCTATCCAAGGTTCCCTTTGGGTTTGTTTTTTATCTTTCTTTTGACCATGTTAGGAGGGTGATTCTCCTGATCATACTGGTGTGGTTGATCTTGGGACGGCTGCACAAAGTTCACCTGTGCATTGTTTTGTGTTGGTGGGTTATGTGCTTGGGACTGAGCATACCGCTGTCCCATATTTGCACCTGGCCATTCGGGGGGAGTTCTTCCATCAGTTTTTCTTCTTGCGTACTGGGTCCCCCCGGCCAGAAGGTAAGGTCCTCCTTGGTGATACGTGGGCGCCCTATTAGTCAAATTTTTCTACTGCATATGATGACTTTGGAATCCGGGTTGAGACATGTCTTAGGTAGATCCATGTGTATAACCGGGATTTTGACTGCTACTGCCTAGGTACCCTTGGGTCATCGACCCAATAAGTCCATCTGCAGAGTTCGACGCACCTGGAAATTCTTGATAAGATTGTAGGCGCGGGGTGTTAGGTAGGATATTGTATATGTATCATGATTGCGTATAAATCAGTTCAAGCTGCTGGGCTTTACTGATTGCGTCATCTTCAGATGTGGGGTTACGTTACGCCACATCCTTTGAAATCTCCGTCGTCAGAGTTTTCAAGAATAAATATAAAAGGACTCGGTTGTCGAGTTGAGCTTTGCATAAGCTACGACGCCGTCTCCACTCGTGGAGGTGTTCAGAAATGTTGGAAGAGGGAGATTGTCTGAAATGAGTCAGTAATTCCATTCTCGAATCATGGTGAATGGGTAACTGAAAATAAGTGAGGAACGCAGTAGCGAGGGCGCTAAAGGTTCTGTGTGAAGTAGGGGGTTGCTCGATGTACCATTTCACAGCCACTCCTGTGAGAGTGCGTTGAAACAACCTCAATCAAATAGTATCGTCAATGATGCTATTCGATGAGCACCATAGGTGAAAGGTCATTATATGATTCCCTGGGTCTTCTGCTTGCTTGCCCTCAAACTTTGGTATGTCTGAAGGGAGCTTCGTGGGCATGGGAGGCCAATTAGGGTCATGTGCGATGGGGTCATTAGTGAGCTTGGTTAAATCCAGTAGATTCAACGCCGCTAAGAAGGGTGACTGAGAGGTTGACACCATGGCAACGTGTGAAGACACGAAGTTCTGTTTAGAATGGGGGTTAGTCTATGATGTACCCGGTTGTAAATTCAGCTGGCTTCCCGTATGGGATGCACGCTTTTGCCCCCTAGGGGACGAGGGGGGAGTGATGTGTGGTGTGGTGTTGGGAGAACGATTAGGGTTCCTAACGAAGGTTGCTCCTAGAAAGGAGGAACCAACCACTGTGGCAATGTTTCGTCTTTGACGCCTAAATGACAAAAGACCTGGAACCCCTCCCCTTAATGGGGGGAGGTCCAAAAGACGCTTGGACCGACGAGGTTATGTTGGAACTGTTTGACGGTCGTCCAAGTTAGGTTTTGGAAAAGCTTTTGAGGGGATTGAGTTTATGATCATGTCAAATTTATGGCCACATACATAAAACAAAGTGAAAAAGAAATGATTTTTCCTTTAATTTAATCTATGTGATCAATCAAGCAAAAAAATGGTTTCATCTTTTTGCGCGTGATACTCAAAAAATCCTAGAAGACCTAATGAAGTCCTCACACTCTCAAAAGTAACTGGGCCTTGAGATGATTTCTTGCGAGTGCTGGCACAACGTCCCGAAAGAACTGGCGACGCCCCCAGTCAGCCGAAGAGAATCAACAAAGGTAAGGGTAGAGGGTCCGGCGCTTGCCTGCACCATCACCTATAGGGTAAAGGATGCCCTAGTTTTGGCCACTAAGAAACACCATCCCACGTGAGCGTTCGATTCTTGGGATTCTTGGTATTCAGCTAACAGTACTGAGTATCAGACGGGTCAGGTAGGCCCAACAGATACCGCACGCACTGCGCCTAAGCCTAACCCCCTCTGAATCGGGTCTCTGCCGCGCTCAGGTTTTATTTTCCATGGGCTGATAGGTGGATTTTAAGCTCCATAAAAATGCAACTTCTATGTTTCGAATGTGAAGCGTGATCAAGGTGGCTTATTGGATGCCTACCCCTTTGATCCTAACTTAAACTATAATTTCTCTTGTGGCCCCTGTGGGGAGAGTTTAGTGAGTTGGTTTACGTTATTTTTAGGTGGCTTTCTTTTCTTAGTGGGTGAGTGTGTGTGAGCGTATGGTGAACAATCTCATAATTTTAACATATGGATATCAGTGATCCATTACAAATGTCCCCATAGTTAAAGTATGCGACGTTGTTCCTTGCTCAAATAAAAATCATTTGCGGATAATGGGACGCTTCCAAAACCTCCTAATTAGTCTATGTAAGTGACTAGAGGGAGATGGAAAATCATAAATGTAGATTGTTCATATGCTTGTCTAGGGTCACCTAATGGCGCAAAGACAACATAGATTACTTACTCTAACTTGCAATTAAGTCCTAGTCCCGCAATTTCCTAAATGAAAAAATTGAAATTTAAACTAAAAAATTTCTACACTAGCTTATGCATGTGTGGTCATGAGCCACTTACTTGGACTAGTTAAACTAAGTGTGCATACCAGACTTTGCAAAAACATTTGTTCAGAAAGCAATGGTTAATTTTCCCCCTACTTAAGCTATGTGAATACTTTTTTCAAAAAATCAACTTAAATGAAAACTAACTAAATGCCTACAAAAAGCAGCAAAAGTCAGTCTTCAAAAGCTGTGGGGTATCAACACAGGTGTTGGCAGATACATTAGGGGCTGCCCAACACACTTACAAGCAGAAAAATGCAGCAGATATGGAGAAAAAATCTCTCAGCAAATTTCACGCAAAACCTTCTGACATGTGCGCCTTCCTGTGTGTAGGTCACTCCTGAATGCGTGCACTACACGTCTATGTGTAAAAACAGCGCGCGAAATTCCTGCAAGTAAAAAATTAGGAGTTTCCTTCTTCAGTCTGTCACTTCAGTGAGTATAGGGACTAGAATATGGGTTAGAGGACTGTCAGCTCCACTCTAGCATAGACTAAGGGTCTCCTGCAAATAATGGCACAACCACATAAACTTGAAACACGTCAGTGGAGTCGCCAATCCTGTTGTGGTGGATTTGAAACTCGGGTGGACGAAATCACACAAATTTAGAGAATGTGGTATTTTCTCTAAACCATAAGTAACAGGAAGTATCTGGGGGGAGCTCATAAGTATAAGACTTAAAATGAAGTAATACACTTAAGTATGCTCTCTTGAAAAAGTAAAAGTAAAAACATAAAAAAGAAGCTAAATAGAGAGTTCCAAACAATAACAAGGTAAACAACGACTCGATGGCCTACTTCTCATTGAATGCTTGGAATGAATACAAATCTTACCCACTTGCCGAAGGGCCTAGGCAGAGGCTCTAGGACCCGACGCAAGGATGTTTGTCCTTCAAGTTTTGCCTTTTGACGCAGTTCAACTCTCTCTCTATGCTGCAATGGACTAAAATTGTTGGGTGGCCAACAATTGAGTCCCCTTCTTTAGCTCCTGCTCCTTGGTTCACACAAACAGCTGGTGTTGCTTGGGAAACTTTGGCCAGCATAACCTTGTGCTCACAAATTGTTCATCTCTTTGAGGGTTTATATAGTTGAGCTTTCAAACCACCTTCCTTCCCTTGGTACATGGTGGATAGTGACCCAAGGGAGGCGAAATATTCCATTGTGGGCTGAAATATGCTTTTGTGTGCTCACACAAGGCCTAAGGAGGTGCTGGTGCTGTCCTTAGGCGGCTTTCACATAAGGAGAAATTGTCATTTGCTTGCTTGTGGTCCCGGATAGGGACTTTTTTCCATTTCCAGGAATGCGCGCTTATCGGGCTCCAGTTCGCGCAAAAGGCACACTTATCGAAGGAAAAAGCGCACTCTCGGGCATTTATGACTAGTTCAATCTTGAATTGCTCCAAACCTTAGAGATTCTTAATATTTTTGATTCCATAATGTATCTCTGTCCTATAAATCCTTGGGCTCGACATTACTTGATGTCGTTTTTTGTTGTACGATTTTCTAATGTTAATAGTATGCAATGTTTTTCCTTTACCTTTGGTGGTAGGTTCCTTTTTATGGGAATGTGGAGTCGCGATGTCTATTTCAGATCCAAGGAGTGGTTTTAATTCATCCAGATCCTAACATATATGGCTAGGATGACCTATTACGTCACATATGGCACGGACTGGTGATTCTCATTGAATGGCGGGGGTCACCAACTTCTTTCCTCTCTTCTCAGTTTTCCTAGTAGTGTTCACTATTTTTTCAATTTGAATTTCCTTTGTAGGGGTGGTCTCAACTATTTCTTGGACGGGTGAGGGCTCCTCGGGACTGAGGGGCTTCAACCCTATGGCAGTAACGTGGGTGGTTCCTGTTCCGAAAGGGGGGATGAGGTACCAAACTAGGAATGCCAACGATATGTTGGGTAATACTAGTGTTGCCAAAACCTGCTAGGAGACGAATCTAGCTGGGGGATAGAGGAAAGGGGTTTGGGAGGTGGCGTAGGCTAGAGAGGCTGATGTGGCCGATGCCTCTGTGTCGTTACTTCTTGAGTCTGTGTCTTGACTAGCCTCGACGCTTGATGTGGACATCATGCATACCGGAGCTCCTGTGACATTGGGTGATGCCTCAGGGATAATAGGAGGATCTCCTAGGAATGACCCTAGAACGGACAATGGTTTGAATTGGCCAAGGCCATATTCTTGGTACCGTGAAAGACCATCCGAGTTTGTATCTACATAGGGTATAATTACATCCGTGTTGGTTAGGGGTAACTTCTCGCTATGTGTCAGCTGGTCTATATTAATGATGTGGTCCTTGTGGGGGAACATCATAATGCAGAAGGCGGAGGAGGCTATGGCAGACATGGCATACATATAACTCAGTCCGAGGAGTATATTGTAATCCAAATGAGTGTGCAATGCTTCAATGTCTATATGGACCATTTTTCTGGCTAAACAGACCGGGACATTTTGGTAGAGGCCGATAGGGATCAAGGGATGACCGTTGTATTCTCGAAACGTGGTGACTGAGTGTTTTATTTTGGGAAATCCTAACTTCTGCCAAACATTTTTTGACATGATGCATGGGATGCACCCTTGTCTATGACACATCGGTGGATGGTGATATTCTGCACTGACACTGGTATCTGGAAGGAAGCCATGGAAATAATCCGGTGGGTGGTTTTTCAAGTCAAAAACCATCAAGCATGTATTGGCAGGGTCAATAGTGCCTAACGCGGAAAGTAGGGCTTTCCGTGCATGATTGCAAGACTTCCAAAGCTGACATGGCAGTGGGAGATTGTGCTAAATTGTCCACGTTGCTATAATTATGGGCCATTTTGGAGTAGTTTCTTGCTCGCCTATTATGTCCCTTTGCCACATTTGGCAATGGTTCTATGGGCATCTTTGAAATGGTCAAAGGTGCAGTTGGTGCACTGTTACTTGCCCCTGATGTATTGGTGTCTGGTGGGGTGTCGTAGTTGTGATTCCATGTCTAGAAAAACATCTCTTATCCAGTCATGTAGATTTCATGGCTGCTTTTCCTGGAATCATTTGTATTTTTCTAGTGATTGCTTATTGTCCCTTGGTTGGGGAAAGGTTCTTGCATCACGGTTGGTTGCTAGGAAGATCCTCCTTGTCCTAGGTTACTCTGTAGATTTTTTAGCTCGGGGATATCGGGACAGTGGTGAGTATAGTTCCCGTACTCACCACATATCGAATAGGAATGGTTTGTTCAAAGAGGTGGCCTTTTTCTCTACCATTGGGCATTGCTTGGCTCTTGGTTCTGATTCCGGTTGGAGTTACCTCCAGCCTGGGATCGCGATGGGTGGTGCTGGTTGCTGCCCCCTTGTCCAGGGTTCCCTTTTGGCTTGTTTTTGGATTTTTTATTTACCACGTTAGGAGGGTAGTTCTCCTAGCTATATTGGTGTGGTTTATTTTGGGATGGCTCCATAAAGTTCACCTGTGCATTGTTTTGCGTAGGTGGGTCGTGTGTGAGGGATTGAGCATAACACGGTCCCTGGTTTGCACCTGACTGTTGGAGGGGAGTTATTCTGTTAGCATTTCTTTCTGTGTATTGATTCCCCTGAGTCGAAGGATAAGGTCCTCCCTGGTGGTACGCTTGTGCCCTATTAGTCAAATATTTTTGCAGCATATGATGGCTTTGAAAACCTGGTTGAGGCACATTCTGGGTAGACCTATATGTGTAACCGGGGTTTTGACTACTACTGCCTAGGTAACCTTGGGTGATTAACCCAATTAGCCCATATACATGGTTTGACATGCCTGGTACTTATTGATAATTTTGTAGGCGTGGGGCGTTAGGCAAGATGTTATAAATGTATCATGACTGCATATAAATCAGCTCAAGATTTTGGGCTTTGCCGATTGCATCCTCTTCGCATGTGGGATTCTGTTGTGCCACATCCATTGAAATATCTGCCATAAGAGTTTTCAAGAACAAGTCTAAGAGGACCCGTTCGTCGAGTTTAGCTTTACATAAACTGCGATGTTGCCTCCATTCATGGAGATCGTCCAAAATATGGACAACGGGGGTTTGTCTAAAATGAGTTAGTAATTCCATTCTGGAATCATGGTGAATAGGTAACTGAAAATATGTTAGGAACACAGTAGCAGGGGCGCTAAAGGTTCCATGTGAAGCTGAGGGTTTCTCCACATACCATTTCACGGCCACTCCAGTAAGAGTGCGTTGAAATAACCTCAATCGAATAGTGTCGTTAATGATACTATTCGATGAGCACCACAGGTGAAAGGTCATGACATGATTACCTGGGTCATCCGCTTGCTTGCCTTTGAAATTTGGTATATCTGAAGGGAGATTTGTGGGCATGAGAGGCCATGTAGGATTGTGTGCAATGAGGTCATTTGTTAGCTTGGTTAAATCAGGTAGATTCAACGAAGCTAAGAAAGGTGACTGTGAGGTTGACACCATTGCAATGTGTGAGGACACGACATTCTAGTTTAAACGAGGGTTAGTCTGTGACGTACCCTATTGTGTATTCAGTTGGCTTCCCATATGGGATGCACTCCTCTACCCCCAGGAGGTCGTGGGAGGAGTGGTATGTGGTGTGGTGTTGGGAGACCGGTTAGGGTTCCCAACTACGACTTCCCTACTACGACTTCCCTAATAAAGGACGAACCAATGACGGTGGTAGTGTTCTGTCTTTGACCCCTGAATGGAGAAAGACCTAGAAGCCCTCCTGGTAATGGGGGGAGGTCCAAAAGATGCATGGATCGATGAGGTTCCGTTGGGACCTGTTAGGTGTCACCCAGATTTTGGAAAAATTTGAGAGTATAGAGTTAATGATAAAATCAAAATTCTTGTCACATACATAAAACAAAGCAAAAACTAAAATAGATTTCCCTTTAAATTAATCTATGTGATTAAGAAATAAAAAAAGTGGGTTTTTTTCATTTGCATATGATACTCAAAATCCTAGAAGACCTACATGTCATCACACACTCAAAAGTAACTGGGCCTTGATAATATTTCTTATGAGTGTTGGCACAATGTCCCATAAGAGCTAGTGACGCCCCCAGTCTGCCGAAGAGAATCCACCAAGGTAAGGGTAGAGGGTCTGGCGCTTGCCTGCACCGTCACCTATAGGGTAAAGATTTCCCTAGTTTTTGGACACTAAGAACCACCATCCCACATGAGCGTTCGAGTCTTGGGATTCTTGGTAGTCAGCTAACAATACCGAGTATCAGCCGGTTCAGGTAGCCCCAACTGATACTACACACACTGCGCCTAAGCCTAACCCCCTCTGAAATGGGTCTCTGCCACGCTCGGGTTTTCTTTGTCATGGGATGATAGGTGGATTTGAAGCTCCCTAAATACACAACTTCTATGTTTCAATATGAAGTATGATCAAGGTGGCTTATTGGATGCCTAAGCCCTTGATCCTAACTTAAGCTATAAATTATTTTGTGGCCCCTAAGGGGAGAATTTAGTGAGTTTGGTTAAGTTAGTTTTAGGTGTCTTTCTTCGCTTAGTGGGTGAGTGTGTATGAGCATAAAGTGGACAAGCACATAGTTTGAATGTTTGGATATTGTTGATCCTTTACAAAATCCCCTATTTAAACTATGCTGATTGTTCCTGGCTCAAATGGAAAACATGTGTGGATAATGGGCTGCTTTCAAATTTTCCTAGTTAATATATGTGACTAACTATATGGAGATGGTGAATTGTGAATATGGAGCATTCATATGCTTACCTAGGGTCACCAGAGGGTGCAAAGGTAGCAGAGATTACTTGCTCTTATATAAACAATTCAATCCTAGTCCTGCAATTCCTAGTGAAAAAACTAGACCAAACTAAAAACTTTTACACTAGAACAAAGAAAACTAGCTATGCATGTGTGGTCTTGGGCCACTTACTTGGACTAGTTATCTAGGTGTGAGTACCAAAATTTGCAAAACATAAATTTTTCGGAATGCAAGTTACTTTGCCCCCTACTTAAGCTATGTGAAGACTTTGCAAAAATCAACTTGAAGTAAAATTGACACTAAGCCTACAGAAAGCAGCTAAAAGTGAGTTTTAACAAGCTGCGGGGTACCACAACCAGTGCTGGAAGATGCAGTAGGGGCTTCCAAGCACCTTACAAGTAGAAAAAGACAGAATTTAGGGAGAAATTTCTCATTCTGTAAATTTCACGCAAAAGGAGGAGACAGGTGCACTTCCTATGCATGCCTTGCACGTTTGTGAAGAAATGCACGCAAATTCCTGTGAGTAAAAAAAAATTAGGAGCTGCTCTTCTTTAGTCTCTCACTCAGGGTGAATCTAGGTATTGCAAGAGAGTTCAGAGGACTATCAGCTCCACTCCACAGCATAGACATAGGTCTCCTGCAAAAGAAGGCACAACCACATAAACTTTGTAATAAAATGTTAGTGGAGTCGCCAATCCTGTTGTGGTGTGTTTGGTGCACGTATGTACGAAATCACACCAGTTTAAGGGGTGTGGTTTACCCCTTTAAACTATTGGTAACATGCATAAAAAAGTGGATTTAATGAGCATACTACATTTAAAAAGAAGCATGCAAATGTAATCTAAAAACTAAACTAAAACTAAACATAAATAAATAGAATCTCTAATGAGTCAAATGACACAATAATGCAAACGGTGGCTCTAGGCCCCTCTTATTGAACGCTGGTAGAAAGGGGAAGAATACTTAACCCTCTTGCCAAAGGGCCCCTAGACAATGACTCTAAGTCTGGATGCAAGGATTTTATTCATTCCAAGCCTCGCCTCGGTGTATTCTCCCTCTCTCTCTACTGTGTGGACTGAGCTTGTTGGATGGACAACAAGTGAGTCCCCTTTGTTTGCAGCTCTGAGTCACACACTGCTGAGATTTCTTGGGTAATTCTGGCCAACATAACAATGTGATCACCAATTCTTCATCTCATGGTGGCTTTATATAGGGGATTTCAAATCCTCCTTCCCTCCCTTGGTAAATTGTGGATGGTGACCCAAGGGAGAGGTATGATTCCTTTGTGTGCTCCAAATATTCCATTTTTTTCTCACATAGTTTCTAAGGAGGCGTTGGTGGATGTCCTTAAGCGGCTTCAAGTAAGGTGTATATCCCTTTTTCAGGAACAACGACATATTGGGAATAGTATGAGTTATTACCAATATGAAGCTATAGCCATGAACCTCATATAGGTATAAAAACACTTAAAATTCAGTAAAATACACAGCAAAAAATCTATACAGCATTATACAAGGAAAAATGTGGGGAAAAGGGAGGATTTAGGCTCTAAAACGTGTGTATTAAAAGATGTGCGTAAAAATAAGATGGGAAAGCAGCTAGATATGATAACTAGGATCATGAGGGACTCCCATGTAGAATTTAATTAAGAAATAATAATTTTTGCTAAGTTAAACAGTTCCTCCTCTCCTAACTAGGCTAGAAAACCATGACTTCCCAAGACTAGAATTGTGTAGAAATTTACTGAAGCATGTAAGCGTGATTTTCTGAAGGCTATGACTGAAATAAGGTCTGAAAATTCATAAATAATATCAGGGGCATAACTCATACACTTTACGGAATAAGAGTGAAAGAATACAGAAGAAATCCTCAAGAAAGAGGTGCTACAACCATGTAAAAAGACTGCATAACAGTGATAGCGTAATTTTCAGGGCTGAAGCAGCAGTTTATTGGTTCTTAAGATCTAGATCAGATCAGTATATAAAATATAGATCCAATATTGATCCATGTACAAGAAGAGTTGATCTATACATTCCCCTTGGGGTTTTGCTCAAAACATGAAGCATTGGAAGTAGATATGAGATCTAAGAATGTAGATCTACAAAATGATTCAAAAAATAATTGAATCATGAACATGTAAAATATCATATCTGAAATAGAATATAGATTGGTTGGCCAATATATGGATCACCAGAGTGAAGGATGAATCCAATCACCGAAGATCTCTCCTCCAAAATGCAAGCAGAACACCTTGCAGCTGTAGATCTGCAAATAACACTGTCTTAGGGAGAGAAATAACGTTGTAGCTTCTGAATATGAAATGGCTTGATGCCAGGATGTAGATCTGAAGTATACTCAGCAAATGAAATCTTCCAGGAGGTTAAATGACAGAGTCACTAAGAAGAGCCACTACTATCATCTAGATCTGAGCAGATCTAGATGTCCCCTTGCTGCAACTCATAAAATAGCTCAACATTCAACAGGATTAGCACTGTAATGTAAGGTGAAACTTGGCCCAAGCTTTATAGTGGATAATTTTAGCACAATTCTCCTCCAAGATCCGCTCAAGGAAGGAGGTCGGATCCCTGAACATGAATGCCAAAAAAGGGATGTCTAAGCAGACAAACCTTCAGAAATAATATCATCAACAACCTTTTTCTTGTTTCCCTCCTCCTCCTTTTATAAGATAGTAATATTCCACACCCTAAACCACCTTGAATCACTTAACCCCTTTCACATTACAACCTCCTTCTATAACTGCATTGTCCCTCAGAGAGGTTCAATGCATCTAGACTGCACTATTTGACTTGGTCAAATAGCGCCCCCTCTTGTGATTTAGCCCTTTTCACACCTGCAAGATATAATTTAAATAGCCCAGATATGTCTCTTTTCACATAGGCATTGATTTATTCTTAGTTTTTAGGAGTTTTACATGTCCTCCTTCACAATTTATTCATTAATCATGAAATACAAAATAAATAAGGAAAAATTAATGTTCAAATTAGTTGAAGCTAATTTAGGAACATTACAGTCTCCCCCTCCCAAATTTTGCTTGTCCTCAAGCAACTGCAAGGGTGCTTCAAAATATCCCACCTTCTTCTTGTGGCCTCCTCCTTCAATAGTCTCCACCATTGCTTCAAATTTTCTTCAATAATTCCATCTCCCAATGGTTCATCCCAAGCGTGCAGAGTGGCCTTTGGTAGATAAGCCAAATAGCTCTCATCATGAAGTAAAGGAAGGTATATATGGAAACCTTCTTGTTGATCCATGGCCTTATCAAGATAGAAGTGATGGTCATAATGGGGAATTTCACCATCAATGAAGGTCTTCCACCTCCACGCTATCATCCAAATGAAATGAATTACCTTCTAGCATGGTAACTCATAGTGAAGCTCCTCCCAAATGCCCATGAGAGGCATGCTCCAAGTGCTACATACAATCATATGGTCCACATCATAAATAGACAAGTAATGTGCTATAGTGCCCATATGGTCTCCCATGCTCCCCCTAGAACATGTAGTGCAAAGAATGTGGGAAACTCCTTTCCCCAAGGACACATTCCACAAATGTGTCTCTCCTCCAACCATGTTCCCAATAATAATAACATATTCACCATGTGGAATCATGATTAATATCATGCTAGCTTCCATATATGATAAAGGAGAAGGAAGATGCCTCCTCATGTGCAACCAGCGCAGTTTTACCCTCAACTGCCATGGAATAGAAGATGACAAGTGTTTCCTCCAACATTTTCTTGCTGCCCCATCATTCTTGCATGCTTGGAGAAGGTGCTTTACGATTGGTGTAAAATATTCACACCATGGAAAGTGTATCTCTCCTCCAAGATCCTCCAAAGGATGATCAACATCAATAAAGTTCATGGCCTCAAGTGGCCCGTGAAGCCCATCATAAATAGTGCTACCTCTGGGAGAAAAGCCCTGCAAATGAGTGTTAGAAAAATACAATTATACATCATGAGATTCGACAATATAATATTTTTCATACACTTGTTTAAAATCAGCAAAGTTGCTCATGGATGAGCCTCCTTTCACACTCAATGAATAAGGAGCTGTATATGATAATTTTTCCCAAGAGCTATGTTCCTCCTCATCTAACAAATGGTCCAAGCACTTCTTCATATGAGAGTGAACCTCCTCTTTGAAATTCTCCCACATGAATCCATCCAAGATAGTATGATATGCTCCAATGAAATCAATGGGTTTGGAAAGAAGGATCTCATAGGTTGCATTCAATAGTTTCTCCTTGAACTTGCGGCCTTTAACCAAATAAATCTGATCATGGAAATAGATGACTCCTCCAACTACCTTATACATCCCATGCATTACCTTCCCATCAGGAACCTCACATGTGAAAGGGTCCTTGTTGTACTCCATCAAAAGTTGGGAATCCAAATAAGGATCTAGGCTCCCCAAGAATGATAACGTTGTAGATGTCTAAAATTCAGCCCCTATCATGTCATGACTCTCCTATTTGACATACTTGATGCCAAGGTCACATGTTTGAGTCCCATAAACTTTCTTTTGTTGACTTCCATGCAGCTGATCTTCCTCAAGACAAGATTGAAGCATGTGGAAATCAACTCCCCTTTGGAAAGTTCTTGTCCTCCAATATTTCCTCAATTTGGCCCATGCATGGAAGAGTATTAAGATCCTCTTGTCATGTTCAAAAATCTCTTTTGTAAGTGAGAAGACCATGGGCTGCCCCAAAGATATGGTTTTTCCATGTATCCTCATATCCATACCATCATATATTTTTGACCTTTCATTTGTCAACATAGATGAATGAATGGAAGATAACAATTTCCTATTCAAAAAATTGCTTACCTCCTTTCTGAATTCATGAAATACCCTCTGCATTGTGCTTGCTCCTCCCAAGGCTCCTTCATTAGCCAAGTATGCAATTGTTGCCCATAGTTGATAGAACACTTTAGTTTTCCTCCAATCAGGAGGTCTTCCTGGTGGAATGCCTCCTTGCAAGGAGGCATCAAGGCATAGAGAAGAATGTGAATGTAGGTGGACAGATTTTCCCCTACCATTTTTGCATGGATCCTCTTGCCTTCTTTGGTCTTCTAACCCTTGAAACAGAGAAGGGTATATGCTCTTCTTCTTGAGATGCTCTTCCTCCTCTCTTTCTCCTTCTATCTTCAAGACTTCATCATTTGAAAATGATGATGAATGCTACTCTTGTGTTGTATCAAGATCTCCATGTGTGAGATCTTTTGGAACTCCTTGCAAGAATGCAAGAGTTTTTTCCCTTGGAGTAAGTGCTCCAACTTCATCTTCATGAGGTGCTTGAGGTGTCATTGTCATGACTGTGTTATCTCCTGCCTTCTCCTTCTCCTCTCCAATAATTGAAATTGCCTCATCATCAACAAGAGACCTTAGATATTGGTCATCTAGTGAAGGAGGAATCTCCATGCTTCCTTCTTGAAAAGAGTTCCCTTCTTTCAAAGGAGAGCTTTCCCTAGGCAAGGCATCAAACAAACTCACACCTTCTTTCTTCTTGTCCATGAAGAAGTTACTGACAGAACCTTGAAGCTTAGGTGATATGGCTGAGTGCACATATCCATGAGATGAGGATTCGGAATTTTCCTCATGTATAGATCTTGTATATCTGATCATAAGATCTTCCTACTCTTGAAACTCTTTAGGAGTTTCACTACTTCTTCTTTCTTCTTCTTGTTCAACCTCCTTGGAGAGGTTCTTCTTAGATATGAAATATGATGAGAATAAACCCATATTATTCATCATTCTGACCTTTCTCCTTGCTGGAATACCACTGAAAATTTCCCTTCTCAGGAATATCAAAATTCTATTGTAGAGATTGACTGCAGGGGCATTTACTGGATATGTCACCTTTGAAAAAAAGGATGAGATCCAAAGGATAAATTTCCATATACAGACTCTATCTATAGATCTTCAAGTATTCCTACATCAGGGATTCATCACTTTGGCTTGAAGCCACAGGTTGAGCCAAAGATCTTTCTCTAATACCACTATAATATCCCTTTTTCAGGAACAACTACATATTGGGAATAATTTGAGTTATTACCAGTGTGGAGCTACAACCATGAACCTCATACAGGTATAAAAACACTTAAAATTTAGTAAAATACATAGCAGAAAAGTTATACAACATTTTACAAGGAAAAAGGTGGCGAAAAGGGAGGATTTAGGCCCTAAAACGTGTTTATTCAGAGATATGCATAAAAATAATATGGGAAAGTAGTTGGATATGATATATAGGGTTATGAGGGACTCCCATGTCGAATTTTAGAAAAAAAAAGTAAGTTTTTCTAAGTTAAAGAGTTCCTCCTCTCCTAACTAGGCTAGAAAACCATGATTTCCCAAGACTAGAATTGTGCAGAAATTTACTGAAGCATGTGAGCGTGATTTTATGAAGGGTATGAATGGAATAAGGTTTTAGCATTCATAAATTAGATCAGGGGCATAACTCATACACTTTACAGAAGAAGAGTGAAATAATACAGAAGAAATCCTCAAGAAAGAGGTGCTACAACCATGTAAAAAGACTGTATAACAGTGACAACGTCATTTTCAGGGCTGAAGCATTATTTTATTGATTCATCAGATCTATATCATATCAATACATAAAAATATATATCCAATACTGATCCATGTAAAAGAAGAGCTTATCTATACATTCCCCTTGGGGTTTTGCTCAAAACATGAAGCACTGGAAGTGGATTTGAGATCTAAGAATGTAGATCTGCAGAATGATTTAGAAAATAACTGAATCATGAACATGTAAAATATCAGATCTGAAACAGAACATAGATTGGTTGGCCAATCTATGGATCACCATAGTGAAGGATGAATCCAATCACCGGAGATCTCTCCTCCAAAATGCAAGCAGAACACCCTGCAACTATAGATCTAAAAATAATGTTGTATTAGGGACAGAAAAAATGCTGTAGTTTCTGAAGATGAAATGGTCTGATGCCAAAATGTAGATCTAAATTATACAAAGCAAATGAACTCTTCCAGGAGGTTAAATGACACACTCACTGAGAAGAGCCATTGCTATCATCTAGATCTGATCAGATCTAGATCTCCACTTGTTGCAACTTCTAATATATCTCAACCCTCAATAGGAGTAGCACTGTAATGTAAGGTGAAACTTGGCCCAAGCCTGATAGTGGAGAATTTTAGCACAATTCTCCTCCAAGAGCTACTCAAGGAAGGAGGTGGGATTCCTGAACAAGAATGCCCAACAAGAGATGTCTAAGTAGACATACCTTTAGAAATAATATCTTCAACAACGTTTTCCTTGTTTCCCTCCTCTTCCTTTTATAAGATAGGAATCTTTCCAAACCCTAAACCACCTTGAATCACTTAACCCCTTTCACATTACAAACTCCTTCTAGAACTGCGTTGTCCCTCAAAGAGGTTGAATGCATCTAGACTGCGCTGTTTGAATTGGTCAAATAGGATCCCCTCTTGTTATTTAGCCCCTTCCACACCTGCAAGATATAATTTAAATAGCCCATATATGTCTCTGTTCACATAGGCATTGATTTATTCTTAGTTTTTAGGAGTTTTACATGTCCTCCTTCACAATTTATTCATTAATCATGAAATACAAAATAAATAAGGAAAAATTAATGTTCCAATTAGCTGAAGCTAATTTAGGAACATTACAAACCCTTAGGGGTTTTCTTTGTGATTCAATGAAAAAAATCTATGCCTAGAATGACAAGGCTCCAATTTTGTTACTAAAGTCCTCCAAGGCTGCTAATTGATTCAATTTCCATTTCCTCAATTAAATTCTCACGTATCACTCAATGATTTGTCACTAGCTTATCATTATTACCCTTCGTGCCATTTATTTACGGATTCTTCTTTTATTAATGTGAAAATATTTTTCTAACCCTTGTGCCATTTATGGATTAACAATAAAGTGGTTTTATTCACTGAAAGGTTCATGTTCGACACTAGATTTGGTCCATGGTTTTAGGGGAGTATATCGAGCTTCTTCCATAGTTAGTTAGCTAGTCAGCATGGTAAGTTAATCCATATCCCTATTTTTTTGTAAAGGAAAAGACTCTGCCAAATACGTCTTCTCCTAAAGGGTTCAATTGAAGTTTTATTGACTACAATTTTCCACTGATATTTTGAAACACAAATATAGATGGTGACTTCTTTGCTTTTGTCCTTCATAGGTAATAAAATAATCTCTAATCCTAAGGGTTTCCTTTTTCCATCTATATGTAATCTTCATAAGGAAAAACCATGTGTTGCAAACTATGTGCTAATGTTATTTCCATACTTGTGTAGGTACGATGGCTATTATATAATCAAGCTGCAAAAAATTAGAGGTTCAACCCATTTGTTTCATTAATAGGAGGAGTTCAAATATTGATACAAGTTCTTATAAAAATCCATTTCCTTTTGAATCCAAGTTTTTCCTTACAATCTTGTGAAATTTTTTCGAATGATGCATTATTGATTCAAATGTAGATTTTTTTTGGTTGGGACTTATCCCAGACATGCTATGTCTTACCTTGCTCAGTTAAGTCATTACTAAATTTTTTATTGAGAAAGATAGCTTGAAAATATTTGTTGTAATTCTTCATTAATCTGTGAATAGAAGATTACAATTTGATACTTTACATTAGTTTTGTAAGTCATGAGGAACAAGGGTTTTAATGTATGAAATTATTTTCTTTGGGGTTTAAGTAGAATATTTATGCCATATAATAATACAAACTAATTGCAGTTATATCAAGTTCCTATAATATATTGGGTTTAATCTCCTTCCTATTATTTGAGTATATATGTATATGAACATGCGCATGAAGATCATTTTTCTTACAAAGTTCCTCATCTAGGTCATGTATATATATATATATATATATTTAAATAATATACATTGTATTTATTTCTTTACTTTTGTTATATAAATTTTCTATTCAATAGCTACTTTATCCTATCCTAAAGACAAATTTCTCATAATTTTTATATTATAGATATAAATATTGTTGGTCTTATGTAAGACCCTTTTTATGTATATACTATTTATGTTTAATTTCCCAAATCTCTAGTTAGGCCATTTATATTTATATCTATACTTAAAAAATAAAACCACATACTAGACTAGACGTTTAAGGAATGCCTATAATGGGGAATTCTTGTTATTCCTCTAAGTCCTAGTCCTCCCATTCAAGACAAATGGAGTTTAACTTCAAGAATTTTTCCATAGTTTACCTTCTAACATGCTCAACAATCTCTTTGTTTTCTAACAAAAAATGATTATTTTAATTACTACATATAAATATATATATAAGAACGAACCCAAAATAAAAATTCACATACAACATCAATGGCATATAATGGTTGAAATCACAGTCCCAGTTGAAAGGCATTATATCCAGTAAAGCTTTGGAGAGATATATATTTTTTTTTTGTTGCACATAGTGAAGACTCTGATCCCATGTTCGTGGATGTTTAGAGTTGTACATGAATGTTATGTGCACTGGCATCATGTTTATGACCTATATCTAGCCATTACTCTTGGGGTGTAATGAAGTCAACTTGGTGACCTTGGTGTCCTACACCATTGAGAGGCTTGACCATAATGTGCTTAGGAATCCGGTATTTTATATAATGGTCTATGAGATCACAAAATGTATCCACACTCATTCGATGCAAAGTTTGGCAGTGGCTTCGGCTATGATACTTTTCTTGCAAGGAGCCAATATGGCCATCTTATAAAATCTAGAAATGACCACAAATACACATCCATTAGCATGCTTGGTAGAAGGGAGGCCAAAAATATGGTCCATGAAGATGAATTCCCAAGGTTGACTAGGAGTTGCAAAACGAGTTTACATACCTTTCCACTTAATGGTTGGCTTGGAGATGGCATAAGTAGTGCAAGATCTAATATATTTGCAACATCCTATCAAATTTTTGGCCAATGAAAATACTTATATAGTACTTAGACTCTCTTCTCAACACCAAATTTTATTATGATTGCACTATAGTGCAGCTTGCAAATCGTCTTGGCATGATAACTTTAAGTTACAGAAAGGTGTCCAAGGTAGCATAACAATGAATCCTACAGATGGAATTCTAGAACTTGCTTTCCATCTATAAAAATCTGGTATGTGGTGGTAAATTCAGTCATTTTTATATATTTGTACACATATAGAAGTCTCTTGCTGAGGAGAGTTGAGAAATATTGTCAACACCACTAATAGGGGTTGACTAAGAAAATCTACCTTGTTATTAGTGTTTTCATTCTTGGTTAGCTAAAAGGCTCATTCTCTAGCATAATATGAGGAAGATGTGTAAGTATGTCCATCCTCAACCTCGAGTTGACCCGTGTCCTTTAAGAAAAAATATTTAAATAAAAAAAATATCAACTATGATAAAATAAATAAATTAAAATACATGTTTCACTCTCACCCTTGACCATAAATCAAATATTTACATGTCCATATGAAATATCATAATTTTATATCAACTTTATATATATATATATATATATATATATATATATATATATATACAATTGAGAAAAGATGTATAGAATACATGAATTAAATAAAATTTTAAAAAATATTTTAGTACATGGCTTGATTAAAGTTTTTAAATATGTATGTTGACTAATTTAGTTCAATCTCAAACTCATTCATATGTATATGAAGAGAATGTAAGTGAAAAAAATATGTTAGTGTTGATCATAATAAAATATTTCAATGTGATAAGAGTAATTAAAATTAAAAAAAACCAATTAGAAGGAGATATATAATCGATTTAATTCTTAGTATCAAATTAATATGTAGCATAAAAAAAAATATGATATATTATATATGATTAAATAAAATTATATATAAACTATATATAGTAATTGAAAAAGAAAATATGATTAAAACATTTTAAGTTATTTCACTATTTTATATTATGCCTTTTTTTTGGATATTTTTTTCTTACATTTTGTTTGAAGTACAGAAACAATGTGTCCTATTTGCTCCAAATAAATTTTGAAGAAATTGAATCTCTTTATAAATTTAAAAATATATTTCAAACAATGAATATATATATATATATATATATATATATATAGATCAATATTAATTACAAATCTAGTCTTTTTTTAGATGGATCAAATTTGTTGTCTCGAGACGTTTTATTCATTTTTTCCACTCTAAAATAGGATTGCACCTCAAGGGATTTCATCGCTCTCAACTCTATCTAGATATGTGATTAACATTGATATATAATGATATTTAATGTTAAAATGGAATTGTTACAGATATATGAATTGTTTCTCATGGTGGTCGTTCTACAAGTTTCCTTATGTCTCCATAAGTTTTTGATCTGTGTGGATGGTTGTTTCCATTGCCAAAATGTAATGTTTCTAATATTGAAAAGCTTGCATGATGGAATACATCTCCTTATTGTAGGTGGTGTATTTCCAAACAGTATTAGAGAGTGTGTCACTATGATAAGACATTAGATGCCCATATTGGGTGAGAAATGCACCAATAGCATGGTGAAAGGTATTTGTCTCAATCTCAAATTGTTGTTGTAGGTCTGGTAATGTGAGGACTCTTTCAGATCAAAGACGGTTTTTTGTCTCAACTGATGGCTTTTGTGGTGACTCATATAAAAAAAATATATCTCTTTTCCCTTAGTAACTTGTTTTGAGAAACCAACTCCAAAAATAGAAGAAAAGAGATATCAACGCCTTATAAATAAGCCACTTCGAGGGGGAAACCTCCAATACATTACATGAATGAAAAATTCTTGGATGATACAAATGATAAAACCTCCTTTCTATATATAGGAGTCCATGGGGCCACAATGTAATCCTAGTGGGGCCACAATGTAATCCTAGCTGACCTAACAATAATAATTGAAGGGCACAATAATAATAATATGGAGGTTACAGGGGTACAACAATAACAATAAGGGGGTTACACTAATAACAATAATGGACTATACTAGTAATATAGGGACCTAACATGCTCCTCTCCTTCAAAAAAGGGTTGTCCTCAATGCTTGAGTAGCTCCGGGTGCTTTTGTATGAAATTCTCATCCTCCCACGTAGAATCTTTAGTGGGTAAGTTCTTCCATTTGATGAGATACTCTGAAATTGATCGATTTCGTAGTTGTCGAGTTCTTGTTTCCATGACTACCTCAGGTTACAATATGGTTTTTCCTTCCTCATCAAGTTCTGGTAATATTGTTTGAACTAGAAGTTTGTCCCCTATAACCTTTTTTAAACATGAAATGGAAAACTAGATGCACTCCCGAAGAAGCAAGAAGCTCGAATTTGTATTCCATAGTACCAATATTTTGCAAAACCTTGTAAGTACCATAGAACTTTGGCGATAATTTATTATCCTTCTTAGCTTGCTTGAGGGACATTTTTTTGTATGGTTGTAGCTATAAAAATACCCAGTCTCCCACATCAAAACTTCTCTCACTGCAATGTTGATCTGCCTCTTGTTTCATTCTATTTTGTGCCAAATTTAGGTTATCCTTTAAGAGTTGGAGAACTTATTGTTGATTCTCGATGTGATCCTCCACTACTTGCACCCTAGCATTTTCCCTTAAAGAGGATGTGATGGATGGTGGATGATATCCATAAAGTGCCATAAATGGGGTCATTTTTGTTGCAGTATGGAAGGAAGTGTTATACCACCATTTAGCGAGACATAACTTCTTGACCCATTATGCTTGCTTATCAGATACAGAACAACGAACATATCCTTCCAAACATTTTTTCACTATTTATGTTTGACCATGGGATTGAGGATGATAAGATGAGCTATGAGCTAGTTGAGTTCCTAAACAAGAAAATAATTCCATCCAAAAATTTCCTGTAAAAATGGGATCTTTGTCACTTACAATAATCTTCGGGTTTCCATGTAGCTTTCGAATTGTTTCCATAAATGTAGTAGCAACTATACTCGCTTTAAAACGATGATATAATGCACAAAAGTGTGCATACTTGGTAAGTCTACCAAATACCACTATGATGACAATCCTTCCTTCGGACTTAGGTAAAATTGTAGTAAAATCCATTGAAATCTCCTCCCAACGTTGACTTGGAATGGATAAAGGTTGCAGAAGACCTGAGATCTTAATTTTCTCAACTTTATTTTGTTGGAAAACCAAACATTCCACCACAAAATTTTGAATATCAGATTTAAGGCCATCCCAAAAAAATTCTTTCTTCACCCTATGGTAAGTTTTTAAAAATCCCGAGTCTCCTCCTAAAGGAGAAGTGTGCAATTCCAAAAGAATATTTTGTTTTAGTTGGGAATTATTGCAAATATATAAGTGATCTGTGTACCATAAGGAATCATTTTTCCAACTATATGTATCAGATGTAGTAGGATCTTGCCGTAACTTTTGAATGAGATTCCACACTTCTTCGTCCTTCTTCTATTCATCCATTGCTTTAGTTATCCAATCTGGTTGGATAATTGAAATGGCACAAAGAAATGCTTCCACCTCTTCATCCTTTTTTGAGAGTGCATCTGCAACAACATTTAGCTTCCCTTTTTTGTAGACGATTTCAAAGTCATAACCCAAAATCTTTGTGACCCATTTTGCTGCTCTTCTGAAGATAGTATTTGTTCCAAAAAGTGTTTAAGATTATCATGATCCTTTTTTACCTTGAAGTGTCTTCCCATTAGGTAAGGTCTCCATTTCTTTAGTGCATGTAGTATTGCCAAAATTTCCTTCTCATAAATAGCCTTTTGTAAATATGTTCCTTTGATTGAATGACTTTCAAAATTAATGGGTCTTCTTTCTTACATTAAAACAACACCAATTCCGTTTCCTGAGGCATCACATTCCACAATAAAGGTTTTTGTGAAGCCTGGCGTAGCTAAGACTAGTGCTAGGCACATTTCCTCTTTAAGATGTTCAAAGGCCTTAGTTTCTTCAGGAGTCCATGAAAATGCATCTTTCTTCAATAATGTTGTTAGAGGTGCTGCTATTCTCCCATAATTCTTAAAAAACTTGCTATAATACCCTGTTAAGCCAAGAAATACGCGCAATTGCTTTATGATTGTGAGGAGTTTTAATTACTTAATGGATTTAATTTTGTTAGGGTCTACCTTAACACCCTCATGAGATACAATATGACCCAGATATTCCACCTCTTTTACTCCAAAGAAACATTTGGATGTTTTTGCATATAATTGTTTCTCCTCCAATAGTTTGAGCACCCCGTCAAAATATTGAACATGATCCTTCCAAGACTTGCTGTATAATAGTATATCATCAAAAAATACTAGCACAAATTTTCTAATGAAGGTTTTGAAAATGGAATTCATCAACCCTTGAAATGTAGAAGGTGCATTGGCAAGGCCAAAAGGCATGACGAAAAATTCATAATAACCCTCATGAGTTCAAATTTTGTTTTCAGAATATCTTCAGTCTTCATTCCAATTTGATGATATCCTGAACGAAGATCCAACTTGGTAAAATAAATTTCTCCATGTAATTCATCCAATAATTCATCAATCACAAGAATGGGAAATTTATCTTTAATAGTGAGCTTATTGAGCTCCCTATAATCCGGACACATGCACCATGATCCGTCTTTCTTGTGCACCAATACTACTGGAGTAGAGAAAGAACTTTGACTAGGTCAAATTATACCAGCCTCTAACATTTCTGCAATCATACATTCAATTTCTCTCTTTTGGGCGTAAGGATATTTGTAAGGCCTGATGTTTGGAGGAACACTTTCTGGAATCAAATGAATAGCATGATCATGATCAAGAATAGGTGGGAGTCCTTTGGGAGTATCAAACACCTTGGAATGATTTTCCAAGACTTTATGGAGATATGCAGAAATAGATGATTTTGATGTTGGAACTTCTAGTGACCATAATTGTGAAATTACGCCCCATTGTTCTTTCTTTAGAAGCTTTGTCATAACATTAGAGCTTATTATCTTTCATGGCTTCCCTGCGATACCCTGTAATTCAATTTCATTTGCTTCCAAAAAAAAATTCGAGAAAAGTTCTTGAAAATTAAAAGCTACCATCCCCAAAGATTGTAACCATTGTACTCCCAGTACAACATCAACACCTCCCATTTGGATGGAAAGAATTGGATTATTCAATACATATTCCCCGATGGCTAGCTTGATATTATGGAATTTTTCAGAGCAATTTATAGTTCCTCCTTTCGTGACCATCACTTGACATTCTGGTGCTGGGTATAGGAAATAATTCATTTCCTTGGCTACCTTACAATGAATAAAATTATGGGTACTACCCGAATCAATCAACATTATTACCTTTTTCTTCTTGATATGTCCTTCTATATTAAGAGTTTGAGGAGTGGTAATTCATACCAATGCATTACATGATATGGTTGGACTCATTTCTTCTTCTTCTAAGGTTTCTTCTTGGTGTATATCCTCTACTTTTGAAGTTTCTTCTTCATTTTCTTCCTCCTCTTCACAATCTATGTAAAATAATTTCTTCTCAGCGCACTTATGACCTTTAGTGTATTTTCTATCAAAACTATAGCAAAGCCCTTTTTCTCTTTTCTCTTCCAATTGTTGTGGTGTCAACCTTGTAGGTTGTAGAAGTCTAGGAATAGCAACACTTCCATCTTTATAGATTTGAGTGGTAGGCTTCCTTGTTGTCATAATTGTACATTCAATTTTTCTTGCCAACCTGAATGCCTTCTACAATGAATCAGGTTTCCAAACGTGGACTTCATGTTGGATGTTATCCTTCAAAGTCCCTATGAAGACATCAATATTGTGTTCCTCTGGAATATCAGTTACCCTTATATTCAATTTTTGGAAGTCCTCAATGTGCTCTGAAGCTGAACCCTTTTGTTTGAGATTTATCAATTGGCTAAAGAAGGTGTTTCTCTTTGTATCCTCGTAATGTGCTATCATTTCCTCCATAAAAATTAACCAAGTGACAATTTTTTTATGAGAGAAAAGTCATCGATACCATAAAAATGTATTTTTTTCTAAATGTAAAGTTGCAATGCGTACCTTTTGTGTGTTTTGCACATTATTGAGATAAAAATATTGCTCCATCTGTAGTATCCATGTTACCGAATCCTTTCCATCAAACTTCTCCATATCCATGTTTGAATATGGTGGTTCTTCCATCCAACATTAGAGTTTATGAAATCACAAAAAAAATTATTTTGTTCTCATCATAAGTTTCCTCTACTATCTTTTCATCATTAGGAAACATTTCTTATATCAACTTTGTCAAACCTTCCATGTCTACTTTTATATCATTCTTCATGTTTTCCATGTTGTCTTTCATTTTTTCTTCCATGTCATCCATCTTAGCTTCCATGCTAGTTTCCTTGCCATCCATCTTAGCTTCCATTCCTTTCTTCAAACCATCCATATTATTCTTCAAACCATCCATATTCGCTTTCACGCCTTTCTTCAAAATATCCATTTCATTTTTTGTTGCTCTTTGCGAGAGCGAAATTTGGTGTACTTGCTCTTGTAATTTTGATAGATCATGTTTCAATTATTTATCTTCATGAGTCATAGTAGAGTACTCTCAGAGATTCATGGGTGTTGAATTATTTTTAGGAGACATTTGAGAACCCAATACTGAAACATATTCTCAATAGGCCCTTGGAATCACTTCAAACTGATTTTTTTTTACACTAGACTTATGTAGTTCATAAAAAAAAATACACAACTTTTTCTTGCTTTTGAGGAGCTCAATATTGAAACAGAATTATCTCTATGATTTCAGACCTTCAATATCTGAAATTTGGAACTTCGGTAGCCCTATGAATTATATTTCAAATGCAACAGGTCTGACCTGATTTGGATTCTTGAAGAAAAAAATATGCCTAATCTCCTACGATGACCTAATTATGGACTCGTTCAGTAGAGCGAATTTGTACGACTTGCCATGTCTCACTATTTCCTCCTTTGGCTCTGAAATTGATAGAATAGAAACTAAATTTTGTGTACTTGTGACCACTTTTTACATAATTCCAATCCGATTCTTAGAGAGAGAGAGAGTTATAAATAATTTCCCACGATCACCTCTTTGAGATGAAATTCAGGAGCCTGCAAAAGACATAAATTCCATAGACCATATCACCAAAAATATTGCGAACCATATATAAAACTTTTTTAAGATGTTCCTCAGGGTTTTGGATTCGCTCTCTAAAAATTTCAGCTTCTAAACCTTTGTAGAAAAAACGTTATAGCAAAAATTCCACGATGACCTATTTGGAGAAGCGAAACCCTAGAATCCAAAGCTCTCATACCAAATGTTGAGAAACCAACTCCAAAAATAGAATAAAAGAGATATAAATGCCTTATAAATAAGCCACTTTGAGGGGGAACCTCCAATACATTACATGAATGAATAATTCTTGAATGATACAAATGAAAAAACCTCCTTTCTATATATAGGAGTCGATGGGGCCACAATGTAATCCTAGCCGACCTAGCAATAATAATTGAAGGCCACAATAATAAAAATATGGGGGTTATAGGGGTACAACAATAATAATAAGGAGGTTACACTAAAAACAATAAGGGACTATACTAGTAATATAGGGACCTAACAACTTGACTCAAAGTACAGGTGATATCCTAGAATGCCAACACTAACCTTCAATAAAAATTGGTAAGGTCCAAGAAGCTACAAAGATCTATTAGAGTTGTAGGGGTTGGCCAATCTTGAATGGTTTGGAAATTTTTTGGATCCACATGCATTCCTTGCTCATCTATTTTGTAACTTAGATATTGGACCTGGTCCTTGCCAAAGGAGCATTTCTCCAAGTTGGCACATAGTTTGTGTTGTTGTAGGGTTTGAAGTACTTGTCGGTGATGTTGCAAGTTCTCTAAGTGACTCTTTTTGAAGATTAGGATGTTATCCATATAAATAACCATGAACAAGTTGGTAAATTTCCACAATATTTCATCCATCGACCTCATAAAAGTTGCAAGGGAAATTTTCAACCCAAAGGGCATGACTAACCACTCAAATAAACCCTCCTTGGAATTGAAGGTAGTCCTCTAAACATCTATATGTTCTATTGGAACTTGGTGGTAGCTAGGCTTCAAATCAATATTGTTGAAGTACTTAGCCCCCTTTAACTAGACAAGAAGGTAATTAATCCATGAGATTAGGTATTTGTTCTTGAAAGTTATTTTATCCAATGCTATATAATCAATGTAGAGTCTCTAGGTCTCATATTTCTTATCTATGAGTACAATTGGGCTTTCATAAGGAGAGGAAGTTGGTCAGATGTGGCCTTTCATAGCAACTCATTGATCTACCACTTGATTTCCTTTTTTTCCTATAGAAAGAAATGACAACTTGTTCCATTAGGTAGAGGTGCTCCAAGAGTCAGATTGATCAAATTATTCACCTGACAATGTAAAGGAACCCCTCTAGTTGAGGAGAATATTTTCCTGTAATATTCCACAACCTTATAAGGTTGCTTATGGAACCCTTTCTAGGGGCCATTTATGTCACAGAAATATTCCCCTTACTTTGAGAGAAAATATGAAATAAAATAAATTTCTCAATCTAGGAGATGATATTAATGCATTTCTTAATAGAGATCAAAGAAATTATGGTAGTTATTTCTACCTTTGATACCCTATATAGTTTTATGCTAAAATTATTAATAATAATACAAGGTCGAGACACATACACCACATGATGCTTCAAAAGTATGGTTGGCCTCATAAAGAATAAAAAAATTGAAGGGGAGAAACATTACAAAATACCTCATTTGTGAAATTCTTGATGTTGTAAGGAAGGTCACATCACTGGCTAACACAAATATCTCACCCGTGGTGGAGCCTACCGGTGGTATATGGATGCAGATGTGGTGTTTTAAGCAAGCCCAACTTCTTAACGACCTCTACTAAGATAAGTTTCTTTTGACTCCCACTATTGACAATGAAATACGATGGAGAAACATTCACCTCCAAATGTGTGTGGAAGAGACGCTCACCCTCCTTTGGATCTTCAGGCTCAGTCGTCTTAACCTTGGTGGTGGAAACAGTGGCACTAGGTTTTCACACAAATTTAGAAAATGCATCAGACCCTGAAGATTTTAACTCAGCCACTAGTGACTTCTTTGCATGAAACTCATTTGTGTCATCAGTGGGGCTCTTTTGGAACTCACACCACTTTCCTATGTCTTTCTTTGTCTTCCCATTCCTATTATTTTCTTGTGGCTTCCTTAGGTTGCCCTAGTTCGTTCCACTTTGAATTTATCCTCTTTTCTATGATTTGGAGGTGCCCTTGCCTAACTTTAGATTCACATATCCAAAGTCACACTTATTTTGTTTAAATTTATGCTCAATATTGACAACATATTGGCTCATTATGCCAAGAGAGGAGATCTCTAGGAAATCCATTTATTTCTAGATGTATTTGTAAATATAGCCATGGTACTTCAGTACAAAATGTTGCTTAGATTCCTTAATACTCATCTTCATTCATAGATGATGAAATATATTCATGAATTCCAACACTTCTTGGTCCCTTTCCTCCTAGAGTGTGGTCACTTTTATGTACTTGTCTTGATAGCTCCAAACATGGTAATATTGTTCCTTGATGACATCATGGAAAAAATCCCAAGAGGGTGCAGTTAAAAATGGGGATGATTCCTCCTCATCCCTTTGTTCATAGTAATTTTCACAATAGTTTTTTAAGAAGGGGGCGAGCTTCGGGATTGTAAATGTAATATTTTCCCCATCGAAAAAATTATGGGCTGAAAAAATCCTTGTAGATTTAACCATCTATCTATAGAATTTGTGTATATATATACTTGAAATATAGGAATATAAAATTTAACATGTACCATAAACAAAGTGGTGCCTTGGAAGTGGTTACTGCATGAAAATGCTTCAACCACTCATATCCACCAAAGGGTTTGGGAAAAATTATCCATCATCTCATTTCTTTTTTGCTCAAAGGCTTCTTCAAGAATAAATTTGGAAATATCTCTTCCTCCATCATATTTATTTTCTTCCTCCATGGGTGTTCGTTAGAGTCAGAAAGGTCAGTCTTGCAAGGGCTCAACCATGTCAAGTCCCAATTACTTATACCCCGACCTCGTTGGGGACAGGAATAGAAAAATAGAGAAATAGAAGACCTCTCTGATACCACTGATCTGGATTTATGAAGGAACGAAATGAAATATATATTTAAACAAAATTAAAACTATAAAATGAACCAAAACTTCTAGTAAATAGAAAATGCTAAAAAAAATTACATGTAAAATGTAAAGAAACTAGCTCGGGTGATCATATCTCATATCTAAGAAAAGATATGATGACTACATGCCTTTGAAACCATGTTACAATGATGCTATGAGGCATTTTAGTATGAATAAATAGTGAGAAATCCTATAAATCAAAAATCCTAAACCTATAAAATGAGCGTTAAAAGGTATGGGCCCCTATGGGGTTAGTTGGAACATCAATTTCACCTATGGGGTTAGTTGGAACATCAATTTCACGAGGTCATAATTTTGGCAACAATATTTGTTTGGCGTACATGATATCCTGTTAGAAAGGTCTATTTAATGAAAACAAATTTTGGGTACAATCATTATCAATGAATTGTCTTGGCTTGTTTCCCCAAAAAAACATCTTTTAGGGCTTAAAATGAATTTGGAAGTTCAAGTCCTGAAAATTTGACAAAAATAGAAAATTATCAAAATAGGAAATTGCATTGGAAAATAGGAAACTAAAAGGAAATAATACTAGAGTTACAAGTGGAATAGGTAGGTGGCCACCGATATCCTCCTAGATAAGTGGATTGAATCACTTTTCTATGTTGAGGCACATCCTATATTCATATTTTATTATTATTATTACGGAATGGAGATAAGTTATAGTGTTGATAAAAATTTAAGTTTATCATTCACAAAGTTAAATTTATGACTCAAAAGCATACACATAAGGTTCATACAAGTTGGACCACCTAGTTCGATGCCCAAATATACCTTTGTAGGGGTATGTTAAATAATATTTTATTATATTCATATATGTTCAGGGATTCAATATTCCATGTACCATGATGTATATCCAAAGAACCATAGTTTTGTATGGATTTTTCACTATTATTAGCTAATATATTCACTAGTGAGTAGGTTGATAGATCATCATATATAGCTAACAGAGTACTAACTTACTTTCATCGATCTAATGTTTTATGATAAGTAATGAAAAATAAAGTTAAATTCACATACTTTTTATTGATTATTATTGTTGATGTAAGTAAGAAATTCTTATTTAAGAGTATTCAATAATTAAAGATTTTATATATTTTCACACAAAAAAATACACAACCTTCCCTATTATAAGTAATTATAAAAATAGTAATTATACCTAAATAAAATTTACGGTAAGTAGACACAACAGTTCCTATATCTTAATAAAGAAGCATTATAAGAATAAGACAAATAATTCAGAGAGTAGGAGAATGGGAAAAAAATAGATTTATATCAATAAATCAAACATATATGCAACAAGAAAACATACCGAAGGTTGTTAAACCACCTCCAACACTTGGATTCAGATTTTCAATCCTTACCCACATATACACAACTCCTCCTTTGAAAATGGATCTTGCTGTATTATAATTGTTTCTTGATTTAGACTAATCCAACATTAAAAATTTGAAGGAAATATCGAATTAGAGAGATAGAAGGACTCTCTTAGGAATATAATGAAGGACCAAAATATAGTACCAAGTGTCAAACCAAATTTAACTAATATAACTTTTAGAGCCATTGATCCAAGCTTCTAAAACCTGAAGAAGCACCACTTTTATATAGTCTTATCAATGGATCATACCAATTGGAAAGATAAAGAATAGTATTCCAAGTTCTTATCCTTTAAAAATGTTTCTTTATACTTTTACATACATAACATTTCGGGCCACACCCAATTCCAATGCATTAGAGGCCTAGAAAAATTGCCCAATACTTACATATAAACTTTTTCTAGCAGTAATCAAGTGCAATGCTCTCAAGTACCAAAAATAGGTGTGGAATGTAATGAATAATGTTCATATTCAACAAAATACTTATAATATGTATAATATGCAAATATCCATTACAGGAAAATTCATATTTATATATATGAATGTTGAATGTGTAAGTGATATAATATGTCTACAAATGATGCTCTGCTTACATACTAGGAAATGTGCCCCTTCAATAATAGTGATGTCCTTAGGACATGTCCCTTTAGTATGCTAATTATTTATTAATTATTAAATGTATATTATTTTCATAACATTGTCTTCCCATTTATAAAATCTTTGTCCTCAAATCTTATTAATGGAAATGTTCGATGTCTTTTTTTTTTGTCTCATAATGACTTCTCATCTTTCTTAATTCTCAAAACTAATATCCTCAACGATACAAGACGATATCAAATTTTGAGTTTTGAAAAAACGTTTTGTAATGTGAAATGGTATAACCATCCAAGATTAATATCATATGCAATGGTTGACTTATAAGCCTTCGAAGATGAAATATTATCATGATGCTTCATGGTATTAATATCAATATTCTTCAAAAGATATGTTGATTGATTTCCTTTTAATTAAAGCTAATTCACTAACTAATTAATGTTCCTATACCTGTGATTAGGATGTGAATGAGGAGTTCTTTTGACATGATTTTTTTTTAATAGAAATGTACCATTCTCTTGAATTATTTTTAGCATATGATCTTCATTTCATATTGGTGTCACTTGCTCGATTAAAGGGTCCTCACTTGGAATTCAAATTGTTTATAATATTACATTTGAGTATGTATTCACCTTAAATGGACTAGAATATTTCTCAATCATGATACTATCTAGATCAATATTTGTTCCATTTTCTTTAAGTTGGATTGTTACATAGGAAGACATCGATGCTTCTTTTGTGCAAAAAAAATATATTTTTTTCTCCATTGATTTCTTATCATTTTAAATGTCTTAATTTGAATGATTAAATTCTAATTATGATTTATGAGACGTAATATAAATTCTAATTATGATTTATGAGACGTAATATTTCTTCATATTTTGATTCCCTCTTATTTTGATGTTAAATATTCTATTAGTATAAACCATTAATTTGTTCTAATAACCTTTTACTAAGGTTATTTTAAGTGCAAATTTTCTTCATTTAGGATTATTTTTTTATTGAGCTATAGTAGTTATCCTTTTATACTTAAATATCAAATTATAGACTATAATTTTTAAGAACTAAATAACACCTTAATTCTTCAATTTAAACTCCATACTTTGTTTGAAACACACACACCACTTTTAAACTTTCGTTTAAAAAGTTATTTTATATAATACATTATTCTACTTTTCTTTTAATACATTGATTAAACCCTAAAAAAATTGCCTTTTATAACATTTTATCCCTTTTTTATCCACATAGGTTTATTTAATATATTTTATTATTATTAGGAGGTGATAGATTATCATTGTTTTTTTTTTCCTTTAAGTGAACAAGGTGATAAATTATTATTATTTATTTTTTAATTTCTTTAATATTCACAAATGGTCGATTTTCTTTGGCCTAAACTGTCACAATATTTCCTCAAACAATGTTTTCTAATTGTGACTTGGTTAAATAGATGCCCTTTATAGACCAAATGTTGCATTAGGGAAGTTATGAGGATTGTTTGAAATTACAACTAATTGCGCCATGTTTTTTCTACATGTAACCCCTTTTTTAATACTTAAATGTGCTTATTGGAATGCATTACAAAGCAAAATGTATGTAGTGTATATCCTTCTTATCTATATTTTGTACTCACAATTTTGTGTATATTTTTTAGGGAGAATGTGTGAATTATTATGGAAATTGTTACAATGGTGGCAAGGTTGGTGGAAAATGAATTGTCATGCAAAGGGTGAAGAAAAAAGGAGTGTTGTGGTGATAGGTTTTTTATAGGATTGATAGAAAGATTGCAACAATGACTCGGTTGCTAGGGCATAAATCATTAGGTGTTTCAAGGACAATGTGGGCAGTTGTTCCATGACAGTGAAAGATGGAAAATGTTGTGGTGGAAATGGTTGAAGGGACATTGTGGAAAATTTTACATCTTTCTATTCTATATTATTTTTAATTTTTTATATAATATATTAAGATTTTTATAGCGTAGATCATTGTATAACCAACAAAATCAGATCATGCAAGCACACAAATAAATCAATAGATGGAAGAAGAGAAGGGAATAAAGGCAATAATAATGTGGATAGTGGATATTCCAAACATATGAATGGTGATAAGAGGTAATTCATATCACTAAAAGAAGATAATAAAATAATTGTAACCTTTGGTAAGGCTCATAATGTTTTTTTTTATGGATGGGAGTCTAGGGTAACACAACATAATGTTGTTGGAAACACATCAGGATGGTTTTCATGCTATTTATGTTAGTGAGTACTTTTGTTAAGCCTAGTTTTCTCTATGCCATGTTTTAGCAGGATGCATCCTCGAGATTGAGGAACACATCCCGTGGTCTAATGGATTTATCCAAATATTGGGGACATGTCCTATGGAAAAATATCATAGTTAAAATTAGTCTTAACAACAATAAACATTTGTATCAACAACAGGAAAAACATCTTGTTCTATTTCCAACAAGATTTTACTTAAAGATTCACTTGGATAAATCATTACAAGAGGGTTAGAGTTAAATCTAGCATGAGTTCTTATTGATAAAAATTCTTTTTAAATAAGTTCCATACTTTAATAACACATCTTATATCCAAAAATCATGATTTTTTAGGGAGAGGGGAGGAAGGTACATAAATGTTTTGAACATCTCGGGATGCCTCTTGGCTTACTACCCGAAGTCCACATGGTGATAAATCTAGAGTTGGGGTACATCCCATGTTATGGTCATATTCCCCATAAAAAATCAAAAGGTGGCTAACATTAGTAGATAATTTGTATTTGGTAGCAACAACAACCACCTACATGTAAAAAAAGTCACTTTTTCTCTGTGGACCAAACCTAGAACCAAAATTTTTTATTTTCATTATTTTTTTTTTTTATTTGTTTCTGAATTAGTATTCCATTTTCTACATCATGTCACCATGTCCTCTCACTCTCGAGTCCTAAAATATCACCAATTAATGAAGCATATATTTTTTAAGCTATTTTTTTAGCTAATTTTGGTTGGTGTCTTAGGCCTGGCACCTATCATTACCCTTGTCTCTTCATCCTTCAAATATTTGAAACTGAGGCCATATGTGTTCTACACATTCCAATATTTCCAGTATTGGAAATTTTATTTCTGACAGTCATCTTCACATGTTTATCATGGGTCGTCACTCACAAAATAGATAGTAGTTATACAAATACCTTGGTGTGCTCGTCATAAATGATTTGTATTCATCTTGTAGTTTTTAAACTACTGGTCTTCTATTAGCATTGCTTTTTCATATATATTAATTTTTTTGTGGATATGATGAAGGTGTTTCTTGGATCGTTCAAGTTGTTTTATTTTTTTTATTTAGTTAAATTGGCTATGCTTATGAGAATATTCATTTTATTGTGTTAAGCTCATTAAAAATTGAAACAAATCCCCTTTAAAATCGATTCTTTGATTAGATCTTGTAAATTCCCAATCAAGTCTTTCACTTGATCTCGTAAATGAACCTTCATTCCATCCACTTACTAGTACCAATAGTATACATAGTGAATGAGATGAAGCTTAGGGGGAATGTACCTCGTATTGAGTTATTATGCTGGGGGCATGAAAACTTATTACAAGCATAGCTTGTCTCCCTTTCAAGCTTGTGTAAAAATGAAACTTCTCTCAAGCATAGTTTTTCCTCTATTTCAAGCTTGTGTGAAAATGAAACCATCTTCAAGGGTTCTCAAGCATACTTTCCCATGTGACAAGATTGTGTGAAAAATGAAGCCATTCTTATACACCTATCATGATTTCCCTTTTATATTCCTCTTCTGACAGATGAGCCTTGGTTTTCTCTTTCCTTCATCACCATCTTATTTTCCAATCATACACTCTCACTTGGTTGTTTTTACCCATTCCTGAGGAACCATTATGATGAGTGGTATTATTAGCCAACCTCTTGAGCTTTACATCTTTTGAGTAGGTCCATCACCACCAGAACTATTCGCTACCCATTATACCACTCGTTCCTCAAGGAGGATTCCTTTTTCAACTATTTTCAGACTCCCAAGATATGAAAATATTGTCGAGCACTTGTCCTTTTAAGCTCATAAAATAAAATGAATAAAGGTATACTTAGTATAAGTTTAACCCTTTTATGGACTAAGACGGACTAATTACAAAAAAAGAATACCTTAGTTGAAAATGACTAAGAGGTTCTCTTCAATTCTTTTTTATAACATTTTGGATGTAAGAGACTATTTATGAAGAGTGACATCTGGAGTTTTCTTTTACACTTATTTTTCAAACTCCCTAAACATGAAAAAGATATCATGTTATCCCTCCATCAGACTCATAAAACTAAAATAACAAAGGATTTGTCACCATGACAAGACCAAGTTACTCCTTCCTAGCGCTTGTTAAACTTACTAGGATGGACTCATCCGAAGAGTGAACTTATACGCTAAGAAAATGGTATCCTATTCAAGCTTGCTATAAAAAGTAAATACTAGGTACTCACTAGAAATAGTGGGGAAAAAATGGAAGTAATTGCGTTTTGTATTATGTGTTAAAGGCAACATGTTTCTCTTGAACATAACACTCATTTACATCTCGGGTCAGGTTTGGTACATCCTCAGTTTTCCACTTGTCTTACTGGGTTTGGGAAATCCATTTGCTTCTCACTTGATTATATATTGTCAGCATGACCTTTAATTATATTTTGAGTAAAATGCTGCAAAACTTCAAAGTCTTGTCGCCGATATGTTCAAGAGAACTCCTATCTGGAAGAGCCAAACTCATTATACTTATCTGACCTTTATATGCAACAATATCAAATCATTCCTATCTACCTTGAGTAATCATGTGTTTCATGTCTATGATGTGGGAAATATTATGGCCCTCATTCGACATATCATTTCTTGTTGACATCAGATCTGTATCAAGTAAATTGATTTAGAAACTCCCTGTCAATACCTTGGAGCTTGCATGTTTCAAAGGAAGGTTATTCGCGTTCAACGACAAGTTCACGTCATTGGAATTCCATTGAATGATTCTACACACGTTCAACTTCATCTCCCTTATTCACACTTATAGATTGTTCTATTGTACCTTGAGGGTGATCACCATTATTGATGGTTTCTCTCATGCTTGTTAACGGGTTACCTCATTGACTGGTAATTAGGTGGCTTCTACCATGTTTGAAATCATCACATATATTCACATGGTTAGATTCGTATGTTGGATGGATTGAGATAGAGACGAAGACCTTGGATCACATCTATTTGAATCTAGGATGCATGGAGATTACATGGTTTTACACATGATACCTTCTATATGGATGGTTGCACCCATACCGTGGATCCATACATATGACCCTATTTTGTGGGATGGCTATGCCCATGTCGTGGATTCATGTGTTATTTGATTCCTATTCAGTAGTGTCCTATTAGTAATATTTATATCAAAGATATCATATATTATATCGTGTTTTATTTGCAGGTCTCCTAACAGTGGTTTTCCAAAGTCTTTGCCTTGACTGATGTAGCATCTCGAACATCACTTATCATTTTTCTTTCATGCTTTAGGGGGAATATGTTACACAGTATTTTGTCACATTCCCTATTCCATATCTAAATTTTTTTGCTTTGTGCCACTTATGCCACAAATGTTTCAAAGTGATGAAAGTTGTGATAACATGTTCATCATGGATTATATGCTCAAAACATCCTTGAAGACTAAAAAGAGAAATGCCTTGAAATCTCACTGCAAAAATCTTGTGAAAAACCTAATATGAAAGTACAATGCGTTTTTCTCCTATATATCCTCACTCTTGTCACCCTGTATATAACTTGTAAACAATGCTGGAAGCATATGAATTAAAGTGAAAAGTCATGCTAGTCCTCTTTAAGAAGGTTCTCCTACTTCCTGTAGAAGTCTTAAGAACAGAAGTATGGTAACAGTTAGATGAAGATTGAATCAATTTATCCAATTTTGAGTCCTTGACCCTAAATTTAAGGACTTTCCCCTGAAGATATGGACCTTCCTCATTATTTTGTGGATCCTTAACCTCTCGAGCCTCCCTATAAATGAATGTTATGCTTTCCCCAAATGGTGGGTCATTGTTGGTTGCCTTTCTAGTGCTCGAATGCGCTTAAATTGATCCAAGTGGATATTGTTGTCCACCTACCTATTCGACTTGGACCCCTAATATTTTTTCTTATAGCTTTTCAATTTCCTTAATTGTAGCACAATTTACTATTTTTGGCAGTTTTTCAGGTCCTGAACTTCTGAAGTTGTTTTGAGGCCCTAAATGACGTTTTTTTGGAAAATCACTAGTGGCGATTGCGATTATTTTCCTAAATATTCACTATTAGCATTTTTATTCATTGGATATATCTTTCTAACGTGGTATCATGTGAGTCAAATGGAGATAATATTCCAAAGTTACAACTCTAGGAAATTGATGTACCAATTTACCCCAACGGGGCCCATAGTTTGGTGTTTTATCTCTTAGGGTTATTTTTTTGGATTTTTAAGGTTTTCCATTGTTTCTCAATAATAAATAGTTCTTTGATCCTCACTGTAAAATAATTTAAAGGCCTATAGCCACCACATCTCTTCTAAGAGATAAGCTACTAACACCCTAGCTAGTTTATTTCCATTATGTCTGTAAGCATATTTTAGTTATATGATATTAATTAAATGAAGTCTTATTTATGATGCATCTCTGTGTTTATGTGTATTTTTTTATTGGATAATTTTGAATCAATGGTATCAGATCGGTCTTCTCTTTCTTGATCCTTCTTTGTGTGTCCCCAACGAGGTCAGGGTATAAGGAGTTAGGGCTCGATTGGTTGAATATTTCTAAGATCAACCTCACAAACCCCGATGGCCACCCATGGGGGACAGAAAGAAATATTATGGAGTAGGATATCCTACCAAAGTATTTCTCGAGGAGGCCCTCGAGAAAAAATGGAATGCTATGATGGATAACTCTACCCAGACCCTTCAACAACTACCCATCAGTGGCACATTTGCATCCAACATCCACTCTGAAGGCACAACTAATTTTAAGGTACAAGTAAAATTTGAATTTCTCATATTTTAGGGCCAAATATATGTAGATGTGGTAGATATATGGTTGAATCTCTTAGAAGTGTATTTATGATTTCATGACTTTTCTAGTTGGGAAAATATTACTTTTGTACTCCTCAAAGCCACCCCCCATGTCATGGACTGGTGGGAAACGTATTTTGAGAAAAAGGACAATAGGGAACCCTCTTTGTTTTCAGTTGCACCCACTTGGGATTCTTTTGGAGATACCATCAAGGAACAATATTATCCTATAGGGAGCTATGAGGACAAGTATATACAATGGAGTATGCTACGACACCAAAAGGATGAAGATGTGCATGAGCTGTGGAATTTGTTCCATACCCTCTGCACAAAATTGGGTATCAAATATTCAAAGAAAAATTTGGTGTTGAAGTACTGAAGTTGTATTCATAGATAAATTTAGAAGGAAATGGAGTTACTTGACATATCCTTGCTTGGTGCAACATACTTTTTTGCTGCCAAGATTGAGTAGAATCTCAAATAGAAGAAGCAAGACTTTGGATCTAAAAATAAGAAGCAAGGGAAAGGTGCCCCAAAAAAACAGAAAAAAGGACACATCAAAGTTAGGGCATAATAGGATTACCCGCCAAAGCCGCAACAAAATAACAACACCGTGAAGCCAAATAAGGACATGGGAAAGTGGTGTGAGTTCCATAAGAGCTCCACTCACAACACAAGCGACTGTTGGGCCAAGTAGTAACTTGTGGCTTATCTGAAGGCTTCTCAATCAGATGCATTATCTGAATCTAAATAAAAAAATGAGAAGGAAAATGAAAAAGATAAGTATATTATTGATGTGGATCCCAACACCACCGTTGCCACTATAAAAATCCTGAAGGAAGAACCGAAAGATCCAGAGGAGGGGGAAAACCTCTTCCATTCCCAGATGTGGGTAAACAGTTCCTCGCTGCAGTTCATTTTTGAAAGTGGGAGGCAAAAGAACCTCATTTATAGAGAGGTTATGAAGCAACTGGTCTTGTCAATGATAGCACACCCACAACCGTACACCATCAGGTGACTTCATGAAGGATGAGATCTCCGCGTTAGCCACTAGTGTCACCATCCCTAAAACATCAAGCCCTTCAAAGATGAGGTATTATGTGATATTTTTCTTGGGAGGTGATAAGTTCAAAACTAACGGGGGGTAGGGTTGTCTATTTCCCATCAAGACCAAGCTAGAGGGATAGACACCCCCAATGCTAGACACCTCAGTCCTTGCAAAAGTCATGAGTTTTTGGTATATGTGGCTTACGGGCTGCTACATATACTCGGGGAGCTTGTTGTTCTCTATCTAATAAAAAAAGGTATTATGTGAGATTAATCCTCTTCATTTTTGTGATGTATTATTAGGCGAAAAATACTTGTGGAAGTGAAATTTTGTGGATGAGTCTCCACCTCACATTGTTGTTGTTACTTTGGGAAATAACTTGTACAGGATACTGGAGGTAGCACCGCCTCCTGCCATCTCTTTGGTTACTGCAAAAAAATGCAGTAATATCATTTCAAAAACTAGTAAATTTGTTTTCATGATAATGTAACCTCAAGGAAAGAAGAATATTGTGGCCACGACCTCGAGATAAGGCTCCTCCACATGACAAAAAAAAATGGACAAGGTTGTCGAGGAGTACAAGGGCATATTCACCTCACCCGCAGGGGTGCCTCTGCTCTGCCAAGTCAAGCACCCCATCGATCTGAGCCTATGTGAGTCACCTCCTAGTGGAACAAGCTATCAGCTCTCTCCTGGAGAACGATGAAATCAAGGGGCACATTCAGGAACTACTGCAGAAAGGTCACATCCATCCAATTTCATCACCCCATGGGAGCCTAATTGTGTTGGTGCAGAACAAGAATGGGACTTGGATATTCTGTATTGACTATTGAGTGGTTAACAATATCATTGCCCAGAATAGGTACCCGCTCCCAAAGCTTATGACCTTCTAGACCAACTCAAGTGGGAAAAATATTTCAGCAAGATCGACTTGAATTTTGGGTATCACCAGGTACTAATCAAACCCACTGATGTGTAGAAGACTTCTTTCAAAGCCAAGGAGGGCCTTTTCGAATGGATGGTTAAGCCTTTCAGGTTGACAAATGAACCCAAAACCTTCATGAGGCTGATGGAAAACATCTTGCATCCATTCACTAACTCATTTGTAGTAGTGTACTTGGATGACATCCTGATCTTCATCCAGACTTGGGAATAGCACCTCCAGCACATCCAATAGGTCCTCCAAAAATTGTGGCAACAAAAGTTGTGTGGGTATTTGGAGAAGTGCACTTTTGGCATGAACTAGGTTCAGTATCTAGGATACATATTTATGAGTAGGCGGTGCACATGGATCCAGCCAAGATCCAAGACTTTCGAGATTGTACAACCCCAAGCACTCTAATAGAGATCTGTAGCTTTCTAGGTCTTGTGAATTTCTATTGGAGGTTCATGTTGTGATTATCTCATATCACTTGGCCCTTGTGTCAAGTCACTAAGGGAGGAGCGAAAGGAATTTTTTTTTGGTATCAATCTCAATAGAAGGTGTTCGTAGTGCTGAAACATCACCTCTAGTTTTCCCCAGTGCTCACATTACCAGACTTGCAACAACCATTTGAGATCGAGAGAAATTCCTCTGACTATGCTATTGGGGCAATTATTACTCAACGTGGGCATTCAGTGAAATATTACAGTGAGACACTATCCGAAAAAGTTCGAATGTATCCCATTTATGACAAAGAGATCTGTTCCATTGTGTAGGCTTGTTGATAATGGAATAATTAAATTTTGTGGAAGGAAACAATCATCTACACAGACCACCGACTCTTACAATTCATACAGACACATGGGAAGTTAGAGAACGATCGCCATCATAAGTGGTCCACATATCTAAAAAAAATTCATTTGAACATCAAGTACAAGAAGGGAAACAAAAATAATGTTGCAAATTGTCTCAGCTGAACGTCGATTGTGGAAGTAACCACTGGACTCAAATATTGTGGGAACAATACTTTTGATTAGCTGATTCTCTAGAAGAGTGATCCATAATTCAGCCACACATACAAGACGCTCTTGTAGGGTAAGAAAGTTCCAAATTTTCACCTCCAAGATGCACTTCTATGTCAACTAGGACACCTTTGTGTTTCTTCAAGTGAGTGTGCCAATATTATTTGGCAAGTACACTACAGTCGGGTCGCGAGCTATTTCAGGGTCGAGAAAAAAGTGGCAGTAATGCATAAGTATTTATGTTTTCCAAATCTTTGAGAGGATGTCATGAAGAACATTAGATCCTGCACTGACTGCGCCATTTCCAAACCTACCAGCAAGAATCAGGGCCTCTACACACTGCTGCCTACCCCTAGTTGACCTTGGCAGTCCATCTCCATGGATTACATGTTAGGTCTTCCTTCTACTAAGCATGGAAATGACTATGTTTTCATGGTCATCAATAGGCTCTCAAAGATTTCCATTATGGTGGCACACAAGAAGAATATTACAACAAAATCTGCTACTAAATTATTCTTTGGACGAGTGTTGGTACACTTTAGGATCCCATAGTCTATCATCTCATATCGGGACATAATGTTCCTTGGTACATTTTGGTCTAGCGTCTGGTCAATACTATACATGAAGCTCACCATGTCCACAACTTTCCATCCCCAAACTGATGGCCAAACAGAGGTTGTCAATAGGATGACCGTACACATTCTGAGCATGTACAAATCGAAGCATCCATGGACATGGGATGAGAGCCTCCCCTATACACAACACATCTCAACCGGCCAAAACCCCTTTCAGGTGGGCTTGAGATTCCAACCACTATGTCCCATTGATGTAGCCATGCCATTTGTGGTTACTCAAGTTGATTCGGCTCATGTCAAGTCTGAAGCTAACAAGGAAAAAAACTTAATTGAGCGCATTCAACGCATCAGCAAACATGATCATGACATATTGGATAGAGAAAATGCTAAGTAAAAGCAGTGAAATGATCAACATCAGTTGTCACACAACTTCCAGGTGGGCGACAAAGTGTGGCTACATTTGCAAAAGGAGAACCTCGCTAGACCCCAAAACAAGCTTTTCCCGCTCCGATTTGGACCATACACCATCACCAAGGTTGTAGGGGAAAATTCCTTCGAGCTCAGTACTTCACCATTCCTTGGTCTACACCTATTGTTCAATTTGGGTCATCTTCGGCCCTACTTTCTACCTCTACTAGACATATCTGACATAGCAAAACAACTCACATAAATAGAGTTAAACCTAGACTACATGGAACAAGCCACAACTGACCGGATCATGGACACATAGATCAAGAACACCCGCTATCAGAGGATCCAACTATATCGAGTTTTCAAATCATGCCAACTCCTTCACTAGGGCAAGTGGCTCACCAAAAACCAAGTTCAGCAGAAGTTTCCTCATCTCATGGAGGAACTCAACACAATGGGGACTATTGTTTCCTAAGGGGGGATTAATGATCCAGATGGATATTGGTGGCCACCTACATATTCAAATTGGACCCCCACAATTTTTTCTTTCTTATTTTCAGTTTCCTTAATTGTAGCACAATTTACTATTTTGGCATTTTTTAGGGTCCTGAACTTCCAGAGCCATTTTAAGGCCCTAAACATTGTTTTTTTAGAAAATAATCTCCAATAAATGTGAATCCTCAACCTAACCTCGAAATTCACTATTATCAGTTTTAGTCCTCGAATAGATATTTCTAACAAGGTATCATGTCTGTCAAACGAAGATCATATGCCAAAGTTACGACCCCGAGAAGTTGATGTACCAATTTACCCCAACGGGGCACATAGTTTGGTGTTTCATCTCCTAGGGTTAGTTTTTTAGATTTTTAGGGTTTTCCATTATTTCTAAATAAGAAATAGGTATTTGAGCCTCATTGTAACATAGTTCAAAGGCCTTTAGAAGCCACATCTCTTCTCAGAGATAAGCTACCAACACCCTAGCTAGTTTATTTCCATTCTCTATGTAAGCATATTTAGAGTATGTGATATTAATGAAATGAAGTCTTTTGTTTGATTCATCTCTACGTTTATGTGTATTTCTATATTTTATTGTGTTCTTGCATAAGTCAAGATCATAAACACTGTCAAAATTCCAAGGAGAAGGAGCACTGAAGTCTTTGGCTTGGACTTGGGAACTCATCCCGAAGGAGGTCTCCAACATCAAGGCATCGGTTGCATGCTTCCCTCTTTAATTCATCAATAACACAAAGCATGTTTTACTTTCTGTAAGCTTTTCAATCATTACTTGCTTAGTATGATGCTCCTTGATTTGTCATATGGTTTACATTGGAAGCAATATACTATGATTTCTTTTTTTGTCTTCGTTTGATCTCTCTTGCAGGTATTTGTGCATAAAATAATAACGAGAAGTGAGCTTGGAAGTGAGGTGATAAGGATTAACATCAAATAGTAATCACATAGGGGCGAGGTAGTCCATCTTCCTCTAACATGTCATTCTGATTTAAGCCAGGAGAGGCCTTTTTTTTTCTTTTGACTCGTTTGTTACTAGACCCAGTCATTGGGCTATAGGGATCAATTCTATCCATAGAAAGTATTTATTGGATAACATTATCTAAGGTATTTCACAATAATTTATAGAATTTATATTAAAAATGTACCATAAAAAGAAATTGTAATACAAATTTATAGATTTTGGCTAGTAATAAATAGTCTATTTTCTAAAAGAACCTCAAACTTGGTTATTTTTTTCCATCCTTTGATTATTTGGAAGGTGTACTATCATGCATATTGAAATAGAAGTAAAAATATTGGATAAAATATAACAAATATAGAAAGAAATCTACAAAATGTACTTTGGGGGCTTGAACTTGCATGCCCACCTAAGTCTTTAAATCTACATCCTTAGAGTGGATTTCCATTATCGTTTAAGCTACAAGTTTGATTTCATTTTATTCCTTTTCATCATTTCTAATTTTTGAGTGCACAAATTTTATCCATATCCTTATTTTTGCTCAATGAAGAGAGAGAGAGAGAGAGAGAGAGAGAGAGAGAAGAAGAATCCCTAAAGGATTAAAAATCCAAATCAAGAGATGCATTGACTTTTGGAGGATTAAAGTGGCTAGATAACCTTTGAAGTAGAGATTTCAAAGAACCCATCTATGACACTAGACATAAACATTTTCTAATGCAAATTTCCATGAATGTAGTTACCCTTTCCCCCAATTCATTAGTTTCGAAAAGTTAAGTTGTTTTTTTTTTCATTGCACATTGGTCCCTTTATCTTACTCTCTACTTTAGTTTTCCTGTCACATTCTTTTTTCTACTACTTTCATGAGATGATGGAACACTTAACATCATATTGTGCTTCATCCATATAACTTTAACATTCTTTAACCCACATTGAACCTCCTTAATCTTTCACATTTTGGAACACTTAGGTTGCAATGAGAATGGGAAATTGATGTTACATAACTATATAGATCCCCCCATTGAAGCAAACATTGAACAAATTTATCTATAAATAAAACACCTACACCCCACACTCTTATTTTGGTTCTCTCAATCATTAAACCAATAAAAAAGGGGTGATAATGGTTTCATTTCAAAATGAAATACTTAAGGTTGGATCCAATTTTGATTAAATTATTATCCTCAATCAATCAACCAAAAGAAAAAGAAGTCAATGACGTTAGACTAAAGTAAAGTACAACAAACCAAACCTAAGTTTTTTCAATAACACTCATCATATTAAACATAAAGGTACACATCAAAAAGAAACACAAGAAGTGAAACAAACGACAAGAAATATTTAACTCCTCATCCCTTATATCTACATACTGGGAAAATTGTTAACATGTGATATTACTATCAAGATAGAAGCATATTATTAAAAACGTATGAAATATGAAAACCCACATTTACGTTGTATAAATTTTCATTCATCCTAGCGTTATAGTTTTGTAACATATATTAGCTAGTTCTTTAGTCATTCACACTTCAATTTCTTTTATCTTTCACGATCATCCTTTCTCTTTTATATAAATATAATATGAAATAACAATAACTAATTTTTTATATAAATATAATATGAAATAACAAATAACTAATTTTTTATTTTATTTTTACATTGCTTATAAAAAATAATATGATATATATTAATATAAAGAAATATAATTATTATATTAAAAATAATATTGATCTCTCGAAAATGAATGTATTTGCCAATATAATTATGATATCTTTCTGTTCTATTATGTACGTATAATTGTGTTTTGACATACTTAGGATTCTCCACGATCTCCATATATGCTGATAATGATCATGTTTCCAAATATGAATACCAACCGAGTTCTCCGTTGTATGTAGTATGCAACTTTATCGGGGAAAAATACAAACTGAGGTTTATCGTGTGTACTATGCAAATTGAATCGAGAAAAATACAAACTTGGTAGTCCAGAATCGGATAGCGTAAGATACCGTTTTTTTTTCGTAAGATAATGAATGTGTTTGCAAATATGAATACCAGCACAGTACTAAAGTGTGTGTGCTATGAAACTTGAGCATAGAAAAATAATGAATTAGTTCTATGGTGTGTGTATTATGCAATTGAACCGAGAAAAATACAAACTGAGTGGTCTAGAGTCAGGAAGGCGTAAGATACCATTTGTTTTGTAAATACTGTGCTTGTAAACCACATGATGTCATATTCAGTTTTTAGGTTTTAGTTATTGTACCGTGTCTTAGGCATATTCTCCATATTTATAATTTATTTCTGGTCGCAATCATTAAAAAGAGGTGTGTATTAATTTTTGCATTACCCTCCTCGTAATAATAGAAACATGCTGATTCACCGTGACCACTTTGTTGTCTTCTTCCCTCCTTGTTTGGTGGGTGGAATTTCGTTCTCAGGTGATGTAGAGGTTGTAATTTTCGGACTCTACTCCTAATCTTCCACAGAACCGTGGGTTATACAAGAGTAATCTAACCTAATCTTACTGTAAACTGAGTTCCTTTTCAAGGTTATAGTACACCGTGCCTTAGCATGTCATCTTGTAACGATACCAATTACTACATTGAAGCTTTTGACATGTCCATTTATGGTTATGCATGCATATTCACTGTCATTCCTCATTGAATGTTAGGCAGGGTGGATAATATTTCTTCTTCAAATGAAGGCTTCAGGACAATGCAGTGCTGCAAGAACATGAACGGTTTGGCATTTTCACTTTTGCGATATTAGAGTGTGTAATTTAATTGTAGCTTTTAGGAAGTGGAAATTGTCTCTTCTGGTTATTATATGTATTATTAAATAATTGTCATAAAAATAAAAAAGTATATGGTAAATATTAAATATTATTGAGGAGATGTAATATTTAATTTTTTGATTTAGTCAAATTATATAAAAGAATAAAATTAAATTAAATAAAAAATTAATTTAATGTAAATATTTTAACTTGATTAAAATAAAATAAATATTTCTTCTTCAAATGAAGGCTTCAGGACAATGCAGTGCTGCAAGAACATGAACGGTTTGGCATTTTCACTTTTGCGATATTAGAGTGTGTAATTTAATTGTAGCTTTTAGGAAGTGGAAATTGTCTCTTCTGGTTATTATATGTATTATTAAATAATTGTCATAAAAATCAAAAAGTATATGGTAAATATTAAATATTATTGAGGAGATGTAATATTTAATTTTTTGATTTAGTCAAATTATATAAAAGAATAAAATTAAATTAAATAAAAAAATTAATTTAATGTAAATATTTTAACTTGATTAAAATAAAATAAATATATATAAATAAAAATAATTCAGTAAAAATATAAATGGCTTATGGTATTCATGTGAAAAGTAGCTTATTTAAAGAGAGAAATTAAACTAGTCTAAAGCAATTTTAACTCAGGATTTACAAAGCTTATAAAGATATCAAATCTCTGTATATGCAAATATCATTTAGAGTACAAAGAGATTTGATCCTCTAGCTTGGTAGATGAGGAGTTAGCATAGATCTAGAATGCTATAGTATTGTAACAATGAGTTTATTCTAAAAAATAAGAATAATATAATTTTTATGAGCTTGATGAATAAGTTAGAGTTAATTTTTTTCACTAATCATAAAATTAATATATAATGGTTAAAAAAACTATAGATTATTAGTTATTGGTTTAATATATTGTATATATAAAAAAATAATTAATAAATCTTAATATTTTCCAAAATAAAAAGATTAATATTAAATACCATATATTAAGTTCAAATTTATAATTAATTTTTTGCCTTTCCATTAATAAATAGAATTAATATAATACTAAAAAAAATAAAAAATTTAAATTTAAATTCAATTCACCTAAATTAGAGTGCTTAATATTTTAAAACTGCATTAATTTACTACAAAATCATGAATTAGTTTGCTGCAGAATCTTTTTGATGCAGTTTGATAAAAGTGACTACAAAGATCTAGACTTGGAGACAGTGGAATGATGCCACTGGAATTTCATGTCAAATATTAAATTCAATACCATGTTTCAATCAGTTTTCAAAATCGATGGAATCTTTGGCTTTTCAAAAGAGTAGACTGTTCCGTCGCTCCATGACTAACCCTTGGGCTTCCATGTAGCTTTTGAATTCTATCCACAAATGTAGTAGCAACTGTACTTGCTTTAAATGGATGATATAATGCACAAAATTCTGCATACTTGGTAAGTCTATCAACTACCACCATGATGACATTATTGCCTTCGGACTTTGGTAAACCTGTGATAAAATCCATTGAAATCTCCTCCCAACGTTGACTTGGAATGGATAAAGGTTGTAGAAGTCCCGGGGTCTTAATTGTTTCCACTTTATTCTGCTGGCAAACCAAACATTCCGCCACAAACTTTTGAATATCGGATTTAAGGCCATCCCAAAAAAATTCTTTCTTCACCCTGTGGTAAGTTTTTAAAAATCCTGAGTGTCCTCCTAAAGGAGAAGTGTGCAATTCCAGAAGAATCTTTTGTTTTAGTTGGAATTCTTACAAAGATATAAGCGATCTTTGTACCATAAGGAATCATTTTTCCAACTAAATGTATCAGATGTACTAGGATCTTGCTGCAACTTTTGAATGAGTGTCCATACATCTTTGTCCTTCTTCCATTCATCTCTTGCTTCGGTTATCCAATGTGGTTGGATAATAGAAATGGCACAAAGCAATGCTTCCACCTCTTCATTCTTTCTTGAGAGTGCATCTGCAACAACATTAAGCTTTCCTTTTTTGTAGATTATTTCAAAGTCATAACCCAACATCTTTGTGACCCATTTTCGCTGCTCTTCTGAAGATAGTCTTTGTTCCAAAAAGTGTTTAAGACTATCATGATCAATTTTTACCTTGAAGTGTCTTCCCATTAGGTAAGTTCGCCATTTCTTTAGTGCATGCGGTATTGCTAACATTTCCTTCTCATAAATAGGTTTCTGTAAATACTTTCCTTTGATTGGACGACTTTCAAAAGCAATGGGTCTTCCTTCCTGCATTAAAACTGCACCAATTCCATTTCCTGAGGCATCACATTCGACAATAAAGGTTTTTGTGAAGTCTGGCGTAGCTAAGACTGGTGCTAGGCACATTGCCTCTTTAAGATGTTCAAAGGCCTTAGTTGCTTCAGGAGTCCATGAAAATGCATCTTTCTTCAATAATGTTGTTAGAGGTGCTGCTATTCTCCCATAATTCTTAACAAACTTGCGATAATAGCATGTTAACCCGAGAAATCCTCGCAACTGCTTTATTGTCTTGGGGACTTTCCATTCCTTAATGGCTTTAATTTTGTTAGGGTCTACTTTAACACCCTCGTGAGATATAATATGACCCAGATATTTCACCTCTTGTACTCCAAAGAAACATTTGGATGTTTTTGCATATAATTGTTTCTCCTGCAATAGTTTGAGCACCCTGTCAACATGTTCAACATGATCCTTCCAAGACGTGTTGTAGATTAGTATATCATCAAAAAATACTAGCACAAATTTTCTAAGGAAGGGTTTGAAAATGGAATTCATCAACCCTTGAAATGTAGAAGGTGCATTGGTAAGGCCAAAAGGCATGAGAAAAAATTCATAATGACCCTCATGAGTTCGAAATGCTGTTTTTGGAATATCTTGAGTCTTCATTCTAATTTGATGATATCCTGAACGAAGATCCAACTTGGTAAAATAAATTGCTCCATGTAATTCATCCAATAATTCATCAATCACAGGAATGGGAAATTTGTCTTTAATGGTGAGCTTATTGAGCTCCCTATAATCCGGACACATTCGCCATGATCCATCCTTCTTGTGTACCAACACTACAGGAGCAGAGAAAGAACTTTGACTGGGTTGAATTATACCCGCTTCTAACATTTCTGCAATCATACGTTCAATTTCGCTCTTTTGGAAGTAAGGATATCTATAAGGCCTGATGTTTGGAGGAACACTTCCTGGAATCAAATGAATAGCATGATCATGATCACGAATAGGTGGGAGTCCTTTTAGAGTTTCAAACACCTTGGAATGATTGTCCAAGACTTGTTGGAGATCTGCAGAAATAGATGATTTTGATGTCGGAACTTCTAGTGAGCATAATTGTGCAATTACGCCTCGTTGTTCTTTCTTTAGAAGCTTTGTCATAACATTAGAGCTTATTATCCTTCTCAGCTTCCCTTCAATACCTCGTAATTCGACTTCCTTTCCTTCTGAAAAAAATTTCAAGAAAAGTTCTTGAAAATTAAAAGCTACCGTCCCCAAAGATTGTAACCATTGTACTCCTAGTACAACATCAGCACCTCCCATAGGAATGAAAAGCATTGGACTAGTCAATACATATTCCCCCATGTTAGCTTGATATTATGGCATTTCCCAGAGAAATTTATAGTTCCTCCATTTGCAACCATCACTTAACATTTTGGTGCTGGGTATAGGAAACAATTTAATTCCTTGGCTACCTTACAATGAATAAAATTATGGGTGCTACCTGAATCAATCAACACTATTACCTTTTTCTTCTTGATTTGTCCTTTTATCTTGAGAGTTTAAGGAGTGGTAATTCCTGCCAGTGCATTACACGATATGGTCGGATTCATTTCTTCCTCTTCTAGTTCATGGTGAATATCCTCTTCTTGTTCATTTTCTTCTTTCTCTTCACAATCTATATAAAATAATTTCTTCTCAGAACACTTATGACCTTTAGTGTATTTGCTATCACAACTGTAGCAAAGCCCTTTTGCTTTTTTTTCTTCCAATTGTTGTGGTGTCAACCTTGTAGGTTGTGGAAATATAGGCGTAGCAACACTTCCTTCTTTATAGAATTGAGTGGTAGGCTTCCTTGTCGCCATTATTTTACATTCAACTTTCTTGCCAACCTGAATGCCTTCTCCAATGAATCTAGTTCCAAAACATGAACTTCATGTTGGATGTTATCCTTTAGAGTGCCTATGAAGAGACCAATCTTGTGTTCCTCTGGAATATCAGTTACCCTTATATTCAATTTTTGGAAGTCCTCAATGTGCTGCCCCACTAAACCCTTTTGTTTGAGATTTATCAATTGGCTAAAGAAGGTGTTGCTCTTTGTATCCTCATAGTGTGCTATCATTTCCTCCGTAAAAATTGACCAAGTGACAATTTTTTTACGGGAGAAAAGCCATCGATACCATACAAATGTATTTTTTTCTAAATGCAAAGTTGCAATGCGTACCTTTTGTGTGTTTTGCACATTATGGAGATCAAAATATTGCTCCATCTGTAGTATCCATGTTACAGGATCCTTTCCATCAAACTTCCTCATATCCATTTTTGGAATATGATGGTTCTTCCCGCCAACATTAGAGTTTATGAAATCATGATTAACATTTATTTTTTTCTCATCATGAGGTTCTTCTACTATCTTTTCACCATTAGGAAACATTTCTTGTATCAACTTTGTCAAATCTTCGATGTTTGATTTTATATCATCCATCTTAGCTTCCATGCCAGCTTCCATGCCATCCATCTTAGCTTCCACGCCTTTCTTCAAACCGTCCATCTTCACTTCCACGCCATCCATCTTAGCTTCCATTCCTTTCTTCAAACCATCCATATTCACTTCCACGCCTTTCTTCAAAACTTCCATTTCATTTTTTGTTGCTCTTTACGAGAGTGAAATTTGTTGCACTTGCTCTTGTAATTTTGATAGATCATGTTCCAATTCTTCATCTTCATGAGTCATGGTAGAGCCTTCTGAAGGCTTAATGGGTGTTGAATTATTTTTAGGTGCCATTTTAGAATCCAATATTGATACCTATTCTACAATATTCCCTTGGAATCAATTCAACTTGATTCTTCAAACAAGACTTATGCAATTCGGAAAAAAAAATACACACCTTTTACTTGCTTTGAGGAGCTCAATATTGAAATTGAATTATCTCTGTAATTGAAAATCTTCAATATCTGAAATTCAACCCTGTAGTAGCCCTCTGAAGCTTCTTTCAAATGCCACAGGTCTGATCTAATTTGGATTCTCCAAGACAAAGTTGTGTCCAATCTCCCACAATGACCTAATTTTGGGTAGCTCGATGAAACAAGCACTTGTAGGACTTTTGTGTGTTGTTTCGTCCTTTATCTCTGGAAATTGATAGCCAAGAAACTACGGTTGTATACTTCCGACCCGCACCACGGCCTCAAATCCTTCCTTAGGAAGAGAAGTTGTGAACTTTTCCCGATCACCTCTTTGGTCTGGAAATTCGGGAACACGAAAAAGCACTACCTTCCACAGATCATATCTCCAAAAATATTGCGAACCAAGCTCTAAAATTTTTTGACGAATTTCCTCAGGATTTCAGCTTCGCACCATACAAATTTCAGATTCTTAACCTTCGTAGAAAAAAACTTATAGCGAAAATTCCACGATGACCTGTTTAGGAGCTTGAAAAAAAGACCTAACTTCCACAGATGATATCTCTGAAAATATTGCGAACCAAGCTCTGAAATGTTTAGAAAATCTTCCTCGGGATTTCAACTTCGCACCCTAAAAATTTCAGCTTCTAAAACTTCGTATAAAAAAAGTTATAGAGAAAATGCCACGATGACCTGTTTGGAGCAGTGAAATCCTAGAATCCAAACCTCTGATACCAAATGTTGCGTAACTAGCTCCAAAAATAGAAGAAAAGAGATATCAACGCCTTAGAAATAAGCCACTTCGAGGGGGCAACCTCCAATACATTACATAAATGAACAATTCTTGGATGATACAATTTACAAAACCTCCTTTCTATATATAGGAGTCCATGTGGCCATAATGTAATCCTAGTGAGCCACAATGTAATCCTAGCCGACCTAACAATAATAATTTAAGGGCACAATAATAAC